>CM060925.1:385031813-386281813 GCA_030737875.1 Allium sativum
TCATCTTCGATTTACGATCCTTCCACTCAAATCCTGGATTAATTGAAACATGAATATTAGACTTGGATTTTTTGCAGTACATGCTATAGCATCCAGCGAACGTAATAAGCCAGCTCACATGACTGATCTATGTTTTCTTGAGTAAATTTACAGCAGAATTGATGTCATCATTCTCAAATTTCAAAAGAATTTTCAAAC
This sequence comes from Allium sativum, assembly GCA_030737875.1. Classification (NCBI taxonomy): domain Eukaryota; kingdom Viridiplantae; phylum Streptophyta; class Magnoliopsida; order Asparagales; family Amaryllidaceae; genus Allium; species Allium sativum. Next base: position 385,032,012 of record CM060925.1, read on the forward strand.
TACAGTTGCTAGCACTAAACAAGCATGAAATTTTGCTAGTATATGGTACATGATCATTGCAGAAAAAGCTTAACTAAATATAATCAGGATCTTGGAAATGCTGAAGATCAGGATGAACACCACCACCACCACGATTTGGAGGTCTCCTGTTACAAGCTTACATACATTAGCAACATGGCAAGAATTTAATAGTAATGATAGAAGAAAAAACTACTGATTTAAACCACTTCTAAAAACAAATCTAATATTTTAGTCAATTTAAAACTAAATACAAATGGATCATATTCTGTGCATATAGCGAAATGCGTCAATTTCGGACTGGGCCTATTTCAACCAGTATTGGTTATTTTTTAAAATAAAATATTAGTTTGCATCCGTATGTTTTAAGTAGCGCCGGCACAAACAAAAAGAATAAAAAGAAAAAGCAAAAAGCGTTATAAAAGTTTGCATCACGTATATATGATATATCCAAATAAACCTAATATTATGTTTGCACATTCTACCAAAAAAAGTAACGTCAATCAAGTATAAAAATATCAGATAATTGCACTAAACTTATACCTGACAAAATGCTGGGGACCAAATCCAGGAACATCTGGAGGACCAATTGGATCAAAACGGGCACCCGGCGGAACTCTGAATAATAGACTTCTTAAGTTAATAAAATCCACTAATGTTGGACAAACTTTGCAGTATCTTAATGCAACTTACAGACTGCCTCCAGGGAAGTCAAGCCCAGGTCTACCTCCCATTGGAAAAAATCTTGGATCATTAGGCCCTATATGATATATCATATGAGCTCATACACTGAGTAAAATGTAATGGGGGCATCTATTTAGACACAAATATAGACACAAAATAGAAGACAAAATTCATGCCGTTGGATCGATTTGTTTTTATGTGAGATGGAAATCAGAAGGCAATTTGATGGGGGAGATTTTGTGTTTTCCACTTTGCATCTTTTTTTTGTACTCAAATAGATTTTCCCAAATGTTAATATATTATCATTGATTAGTAGATTGCGAAGAAATCTTGTGATCACATACCTACAAGCATTCCACCACCCATGCCAGGTCCCCTACATTATGATAACAAAAAAATTCAGAAAAAATTGAAAAAATAAGGACTTTCAAATGAATATGTGATATATTCAACACAAATGGTATTGGTAACAACTAGCAACTAACAAACAAAAATCCACACTATTATTTCAGCTTTTTGGGTTACTACTTTTTGGGTTACTAGTCACTTTGAATCATCGTTGTCGTCCTCCTTGCATTTTTTCCAAAGTAAAGGGGATTAGGTCACATTTATTCTCTTTCTGTAAACATCTATTCTGAATCACATTTTTAGTTTAGTCTTCTTCATCCATATTCAGTTTTTTTCTCCCTTGCTAATCTAGGTTTTTTCCTTTTCTCCTGTGTACTATTTAATCTTACCGTATTACACATCATATATATTATTTGTACATGTAAATACAATCTAACTTTACTTTTCCAAATTTCAATTGTCATTGGCAAACTGAACTCATTTATAGCGAATACAAATACAGTTACCTTCTTAGCTTCTGGTTCACTACTTTAATATTACAAGTGTCGTATGTTTTGAGTACATGTTAGGCAAGATAACCCAAGTATTGCTTGATCATTGTAGGACAGCTAGCAGGTTTACATATGATGTTAAAAAGCTGTGTAATGTGATATAAGTTTAATGTGTTCTGTTTTTGGTTCAACACAAGGACTCCCAAAACTTCAAAGTTGAAATATAAAATAGTATGTCTTGTTTAGCTCAGGGACAAAAGAACATATGGGCTCAAAAGTATAGTCGGCTATCTAGTCGCTAATTTGATTGATGCGATTTTCTGTGTAGAACCCAGATGGTTCTATTGACCCTAGAACCCACCTGTGTGAACATGTTTAATACTGTAATTTAGGACAAGTGGGATGAACATTTGAGTTGGTAGGTGTTATGCACAGTTAAGTGGGCAGGCTACAAGTGCAGGAGGATATCATATCATCGATCAACATGGGCACTCATGACATCTTGTCATTCTGTTATGTATGCCAGTTGCAACTAATCGTTTTATTTTATACCATTGGTTCATCAAAACCTACGAAAGAATTATCTAGAGAACTATGACATAGGGTAATGTGTCTTATCACTCCAATCACAACTAATCAACTCAGATGAATGGATAATCGCTCCAATGTTGTCACTGTAGAATGAGTTTTAAAAGATCCTAAAATAAATCCACCAATTTCTTCAGGCTTGAAAGTTATAGTTGGTTTGTGAGATGTGTCTGGAGTCCAAATATTTTTAGCCAAATGGAAAATTCAACCTAAGGTAGGTTTTAATGTGTTGTCTGCTGTCATTTTAGGAGCCTGTCTACAACTGTGAGTACACAGATTATATTTTGGTAACCCGAATCCTAAGATTATCAGTCAATTAAGGAGTGTAATTTGACACCAAAAAAGGAGCCAAAAGATTACAAAAGATTACAAATTTGTGGTCATATTGGGTGAACGTTGAACAGACGTCCACCTTGATCTCTGTTTTAATGCCTAGATGCTGATAATTCAAATTCCCAAGATCTAGCCTAGGTATCTATTAAACAAGCACTCACGTCGCTTCCTGATTATTGGTGTAGTATCACCAATAGGTAATTGTAATCAACTGTTAGAACCGTTCTAACTTTCCTTTTTGCATGAGACCATTTCTCCACTTCTGGCCAATGCTATAGGCAATAAACACGTTCATTTTTCCAGTTTAGGTACAATTACATCTATTGAAGTTGAAACTAAGGTGCTTATTAGCCAAAAATATTAATCTAACACCCATGTTGGAACTACGGAGAACTATCAGTCTATAACGTGACTGTTGATTGTTGTTTTATACGAGGATTCAGTTTCATGTTTCGAAAATGATACGTTCAACCTACAGAATCACATATCTAAATATAGCAAAATATAGAAAACATGAAAAAATAAAGGAAACAAATACATCGATTTTTTTTAGTGGTTTGAAGTTGCCTTTGTCCACTTCAATGAGTTCTTATTACTGATATTTCACTAATTCCAGAGAGACTTGCAGCAATGAACTCAAAACCTACTTCAGATTTAAGTTTGAATTCGGCAAAATCTCTCCTTTGTGAATAAATAAGACCCCTTCAGCGATAATGCTCCTCTGAATTTAAAGGCATAAAGGAATGTGTTAGTGTTCTGAATCTGAATGTATTTCACTAGTAAAAAAACTCATTCAGATCCACAGATATATAGAGGTAGGAATTCTTCTCGGCAAATACCGATCAGTACCAACTGGTAAGACTTAGAGAAATTTCTTCCCTTCCTTCAAACTGTAGTGTCTTATCTATCAATACATCAGTAGTCATGTCTTACATTCGAACCATCATCGAAGATCAGTAAGTTCATTGGAGATTAATTAACACGCTGATTGGTAGCCATCCAGGTTATCGATCAGTACTGATCGATTCTAAACTTTTTCTTTGACTCATCTTGTTGTTGATCGTCTTGAGCTTTGTATCCATTTTTCATCATTTCATATTCCAACATCATTGAATCTAAGCGTGTGAAGGATCATGGAAACAATACTCTTTTCTGTGCAGATTAACTCTTTAACATCGATTGGGTAAATCAGTTATACTTGCATAAATTAGGTGCTTAGGAGTTTAAATATCTTCAAGGTTGTCTAGTTTATGTGATTTAACCTGGCTTATTAGTACAAAATATCTCAAACGTTGTCATTCTACGAAATTGATTCAATGTTTTTATTACGAACATCAGAACCATACGAACTTCCACTTAACCTACTTACTGACTTATGATGATTATTTTGTACATAGTTTTGCTATTTATTTAGCATCATAATGCCATTGTTCTAGAAATAATTATGTCAACTTGATGTTTTGAAGGCACCGTCGTAAAGCGCGTCTCAGAACTGAAAATCTCATATACGATGATGAATACCTTCCCTCTTTTGCCAACTCGTTAAACCTAGTTAGAAATTAAGCATTTTGAACACAATTCATGATCTTATTCAATGTAAACCTAGTTAGAAATTAAGCATGTTACATTTTAAACACAATTCATAATCTTATTAACGAGTGATGCAATAGAAAATATATCATATTGGTTCAGATCGTGTTCTACGACATAAATCTCAAAGATCAGAGGTGCACTTAAATATTTTTCATTGGTTAGTGCATGTAATAATCAGTTGTTGATTTCCGTTTAAGTCATGATACCATCATCAGCTGGAAATTTTTATTTGATTTGTCTGAGGCAAGTTATTATGGTGTTCATGATTGAAAATTCATTCAAGAAGGTTGTGAGACGGGTGACTGAAGCAATTAACTTATACCCTGGCTGGAGTGAACCGAAATTACAAGAAAATTATTGTAGAAACCCACCATAATACCCAAGTTGAATTACAAACGTACCACTCGTAACGAAATTTTGTTACATTCTAGTAGTTTGCTTTCTAAAAAATACATCATGCCTATTTTATTTACTACTGCAGGTAATGCATTCTATTGCCCTAACAGATCATAATAATCCTCTGAAACTTGTTAGGGGAATGAATACCGGAAGAAATTCGCTGCATGATCGGGTGGTAAATGGCTCAAGGGTATCAGAACAGATACTGTTTTAAAATTTTAACCCCATGTTAGCTTAATGTCGGTTAACCAAAATTAAAAATATGTATTTGTACCATTAGGCACTGCTAGCTCTAGGCAAATTGGTATTACAAATAATAATTCCTTTTATATAAGGTTCAGGAAAATTTTCAGCTCTAATTAGTCCTTCAAAAAAAAAAAAACAACGTATTCTGAGTTTCAAACAGTGAACCCAAATATTTTGTTTCTGAGGGAAGTTGTAATTGATATCACACTTGGCATGTTGCTTATATATTGGTGTTAATATTAAATGTCAACGGGTATTCAGAATATAAGCTCAACTAGGTTACTAATAGCATGCATATCCCATATCACAATAATTTATGCTCTGAGTTCTTCAGTAAACATTAAAATATGTAATAGGGGTTTCACAAATTAAAAATAAATGAATATCCATAAAATAAAATAAAAACTAGGAAATACACCTGTCAGGAAGAACGCCAGCACAAGGCCCTGGAAAAACATCACTTCCCCCTGTTGTAGGAATAGGAGGGTACCTAAGCCTAGAAAAAAAGAAAAGGAAAATCAATTGGATATTAAAATCAAATTTTCTCAGTCAAGGTAAATGATGTATAAAATTTAAAAACTATATAAATAGCAATCCAATCACTAACATATAAGTGCACAAGTGTCAGTGTTCAGACTGTACAAGTGTATGTTAGTGTCTCTGTTAGTACCAGAAATATTCAGTGCTTTCAAGCACGTACCTACAACTCATGACATAACTCAAAACTTGGTTTCAACTGTAATTAATATGAAACTGATACCCTCCCCGTGGATTCTTTTTAACTGACAATAAAAGGTTGCATTTGATACAACAGTTATGTATATTTCAGAAATTGTAACTAGAATCGGACATTGTAGTTGAATTACAGTCAAAAATGTGAGCAGAAAAAAGGATAAAGAACATCAAACATGTTGTGCAATACAGCATATATAGCAGTTGCTTATATAATGCTTGAAGCTCAAACACCAAATGAAAAACAAGGGTATGTTTACGCTGTATAAGAGCTTATGGAGAAACCAATCACATTCATGGACACAGTTGCATGATAACAGAAAGCAGTAAGCAAACAGTGCGAAATCCTAGAAATATACATGCTCAGTTTAGGTATGATATGGTTGCATGGCGATGCTTAAGGACATGATATAATAGATCATTGTATTAAGCAGGCACGAAGCCAGGAATTTGGTTAAGAGGGAGCCAAAAAAATAAAAAAATTAATGCCGATTTAACATGAATTTGTCTTAATTTCAACCTACAATGTATTATATTATCAAATTTTAGACAAAAATATTGTATAAATATTAATAAAAATGCCTTAAAAGTAGTAACTTTTATATTAAGAGAAGTTAAACCAAAAAAAAAATGTAACAAAATTTTAAAATCAAGAGGGGGGCCACCGCCCCTACTTGCCCCCCCCCCCCCCCCAACCCTTCGTCCCTGGTATTAAGTAGATGAATCGTATTCTCTTATGATAAAAATGGCTGCGTGTGCAGCAGCATCATTTGTAAGAAAACTGCCGATCTGGATGTGATGTGTAAACAATGAAAGTTGTGTACTATACTGAGTGCTTAGATATGGATTGAGAGGCCTGGAATATATATGGCGAGCAGCAGCAACAGTTGAAGAACAAGTTGCTAGACTAAGAAATAATTTAGCATTCCACAACATTGTTAGGATTTCATAAAAAATGTTACGACCCTGCCTTGTACACAGAACTTTACGAGCATCTGAAATGACTCTAAAAGCATGACCAATACCCCCGGTTGGTCATATACATATGTCCCACCATCAGGGAAAAAATTGCAATTGCAAACTGAAGATGAAAAATATCGTTCAACCACGGAATCCTGTTATTGGATCTAATCCGCTACCCAAAATAAACCATGCATCTTGACAAATTTAAGGTGAAAAAGGGAATTGCTTCTTAGTAAAATTGGAAAAAAATAGTCGAAATAAAAGATCCTGCTTCAAGGTGAATTCACAAAGAAGTGGATAGAGAAATTGTTGAAAATAATTCTGCATTTAATAATTCCACCTCCCAATAAGTCTTTTCATTATTCAATAAACAGAATGGGTTTGTGTCTCTTGGAAAATTGACATGTCTTTATTGCTTATCTTGTAAGTTGTATTTCAATTAATATCCTTGTAAATATCAGATTATAAATAATGAACCCTGTTGAGTGCTAATTGCACAAGCACATTATGAAAATCGGTTTTCTTCCCATTTTCACAAGGTATCAGAGCAGCTGATTTAAGGAGCGCCACTTCCACTCTTAGAAAATCTGACTGGACATTTTTTTTGCTGTCAGTATTTATGGAGGAAATTGTGAATCCATTTGCTCAAGTTGAAAACTCTCAAATTCAGAATAATAATCAGTCTAGAGAATTACAAAGTATTCAGCCTGTCTACCGTTTGAATGGAAAAAATTATTTGAAGTGGGCTCAACTTGTTCGTACTGTGTTGAAAGGTAAAGGCAAACTCATTCACTTAATAGGCACTGGACCAGCAAAGAAAGATCCATCATATGATGTTCGGGATGAGGAAGATTCAATGATTATAGCATGGCTATGGAACTTGATGATTCCAGAAATTAGTGATACTAGCATGTTTCTTGGTACTGCAAAAGAAATTTGGGATGCCATAGAAGAAACCTATTCAAAGGCGAAAGATGTTGCCCAAGTTTATGATGTGAAGGTGAAAACAGTTACTGCAAAGCAAGGAAACAAATCTGTTACTGAATATGCCAACCAACTGAAATCTTTTTGGATGGAGTTGGATCATTATAGAGTGATAAAGACCCATTGTGCAGCAGATCCTGCTGTCCTTAAGGAGTTTATTGAAAAAGACAAGATTTATGACTTTCTTGTGGGACTAAATCCTGAATTTGATCAAGTAAGAATTCAAATTTTGGGAAAACCAGAGGTTCCTTCTTTAAATGAGGTAGTTGCTATCATACGAAGTGAAGAGAGTAGAAGAAACTTGATGCTAGATACTTCTTCTGTTGAAAGTTCAGCAATGATAGTTGAAAATCCAAGAAGAGGAGGACAAGAAAAAGTTGAAAAGAAAAATATTTTATGGTGCACTTATTGTAATAAGCCACAGCATACCCATGAGAAATGTTGGAAGCTGCATGACAAGCCTTCCAATCGTGACCTTGGACCGAAAGGGGGATCCTTTGGGGGTCATCTCGCAAAAATGGTCAGGTTTACGTTAGTGCTGAAAAACATGAAGAAGACACAGGAAAATCTATCAACTTGCCAAATTTTACTAGCCTTGGCCAGGAAGAGATAGAAAAGATGAGGGCATTTTTCAGCACTCTGAAAAAACCATCAGGTACTTGTACTATGGCGTATTCAGGTATGTTTCCACTTTCATTCGGTTTTAATGTCTCAAAAACAGATTCCTTACTTTGGATTTTAGATTTCGGAGCCACAGACCATATGACACCCTCATCCAAATACTTCTCCACATATTCTCCTTGTCCTAGCAACAATAAAATAGTTATTACATACGGTACTCTTGTTACCGTAGCAATAGGGAACATTGAAATAAATCCTTCCATGACCCTAAATAATGTCCTTCATGTTCCAAAGCTATCTGCAAACCTTGTTTCCATCCAAAAATTTACAAAAGACTTAAACTGTATTGTAATTTTTCACAACCTTTGTTGCATTTTTCAGGATAAGGAAATGGGGAGGATGATTGGATGTGCTAGAGAAAGAGATGGCCTTTATTCTCTTGAGAAACCAAATAAACACCAACCTCAATCATTTATGTCAGAATCCATTCTCTCAAAAAGAGAAAAAGTTTTGCTTTTTTCATAGTCGGTTAGGACATCCTTCTTTTGGAATTATCAAACTTATGTTTCCATCTTTGTTTTCTGGATTAAGTGTTGAGAGTTTTCATTGTGATGTATGTGAAATTGCAAAATACAAACGTATACCTTTTCCATTAAGTAATAAGAAAAGTACATTTCCTTTTTATCTTGTTCATGCTGACGTTTGGGGTCCATCTTCTGTTCCAAATATTTCTAGAGCTGGATGGTTTGTGACTTTTATTAATGATTGCACTCGTGTTACTTGGGTTTTCCTTCTTAAACAAAAATCAGAAGTGAGTACAGTTTTTCAAAAAAAAATCTCAATGATTAAAAATCAGTTTGGTGTAGACATAAAAAGAATTAGATCAGATAATGGTAAGAAATATTTTAATCATATCATTACCCCATTCTGCTAAAAAGGAATAATCCATGAGTCTTCTCGTGTCAAAACACCACAAGAAAACGGGGTTGCAAAGAGAAAAAATGGACATCTTTTAGACCAAACTCGTGCATTATTGTTTCAAAAGAATGTTCCAAAAAAAATTGGGGAGAGGCTGTCCTTACAGCAACATATCTTATTAATAGGATTCCTTCTAAAGTTTTGGGATCTATGAGCCCTTTGGACGTCCTTTCTCCCTTCTATCCTAACCTGTCCACTACTATTAACTTTCCACCACGAGTATTTGGTTGTGTCTCATTTGTTCATGTTCACAATCAAGATAGAGGAAAACTTGATCCTAGAGCCATAAAATGTGTTTTTATTGGATACTCCTCCACTCAAAAAGGATACAAATGTTATTATCCTCCTTCCAAAAAATTATTTGTCTCTCGGGATGTAACATTTCATGAAAATGAAGCTTATTTCAACCAATCTTATTTTCAAGGGAAAATTTTAACGGAAAATAAGGAAAGCCATCTTGAAACTCTTTCTCTTCCTATCCTTGAATCAAAGCAAACATCCAATTCACCATCATCTCTGAAACATAATCTATCCTTGAGTCAAAGCAACAATCTATTTCATCACCATCTCTTGAAATTGAACCAGAATCATAATCTAAAGCTGATATAAGATTTGAAAACAATTTGGCATTCAAGATAAGGCCAAAGGTTTCTCCTGACTCGAACCATATTCAAGAGTCCAATCCGACTCCTTCACAACAAGTAACAAATTTTGATTCTCCGACTTCACACGATAATTTTCCAGCTTTTCAGAATGAAACAACCCAAACAATAGAAAATGACCATACCTTTTCAGAAGCCCAAATTGTTGAAAACGATCTTGACCTTCCAATTGCCATTAGAAAAGAAACCAAAAAATATACCAAAAAACTATTATATCCTCTCTCTCAAATTATCTTTCCTTTGAAAAAATCTAGCCAATCCATAAAGCATTTCTTGTTAACCTAAACAATACCTTCATTCCCACTATGTTTACGAGGCATTATCTGATAAAAGGTGGAAACAGGCCATGGATACAGAGATGGATGCATTAAAAAAAAACAAAGCATGGGATTTGGTTACTTTACCGGAAGGAAAAAGACACGTTGGTTGCAAATGGAGTGAAGTATAAGGCTGATGGATCAATTGAAAGATAAAGATATAAAGCAAGGTTGGTAACCAAAGGTTTCATGCAAACCTATGGGATTGACTATTTAGAGACTTGCTCCAGTTGCAAAAATAAATACAGTTCGTATATTGTTATCTCTTGTTGCCAACTATAACTGGGAATTGCAACAATTTGATGTAAAAAAATGCTTTCCTACATGGAGAACTAGAGGAGGAAATTTATATGGAGGTACCACAAGGATATTGTACAAATGTTGTTGTCAATACTGTTTGTATGTTGAAAAAGACATTGTATGGGTTGAAACAATCACCCAAAGCTTGGTTCAGAAGGTTCAATAAAGTTCTGACAGCCTTAGGATACAAACAAAGTCAAGGAGATAACACATTGTTTATTAAACATTCGACTTCAGAGGGAGTAACAATATTATTGGTATATGTAGATGATATTATTTTGACTGGAAATGACTGGAAGGAGCAACAAGTCTTGAGTCAGTGTTTAGCAAAGAACTTTGAGATAAAATCTCTTGGGAGACTAAAATATTTTTTGGAAATCGAGGTGGCTCACTCTAAGAAAGGTAATTTCATATCTCAACAAAAACATGTCACATATTTGCTTAAAGAAACAGATAAGGCTGCTTGTAAGCCGGTAAGTTCACCCATACATCCGTGTCTTAAATTAGATGATGCAATTGAAAGTGTTGTTGTGGATAAGGAGATGTACCAACGGTTGGTTGGGAAATTAATTAATTTGTCTCACACAAGACCGAACATTGCATTTGCTGTAAGTTTGGTTAGCCAATTTATGCACAGTCCAAGAGAAGTTCATTTAAAGGCAGCTCATAGAATTCTGCAATATCTCAAGGGAACTCCAGAAAGAGGAATTTTATAAAAAAAAGAATGGAAACACAATTATTGAGGCTTATACTTATGTTGATTATGCAGGGTCAATCATTGATAGAAGGTCCACTACTGGATATTGCACCTTTCTTGCAGGAAATTTAGTAACTTGAAGTAAAAAACAAAATGTGGCTCGTTCTAGTGCTAAAGCTGAATTTCGGGTTATGGCACGGGGGATTTGTGAACTACTTTGGCTCAAAATAATTTTAGACGATTTGAAGATTAAATGGGATGGACCTAGAAACTTTATTGTGATAATAAGTCAGCAATCAGCATAGCTCATAATCTCGTACAACACGATCGAACAACACATTGAGGTGGATAGACATTTTATCAAAGAAAAACTCGACTCCGGTTTGATTTGTACTCCATATGTACCTTCACAAAGGCAACTCGCAGATATTCTAACCAAAGGATTGAACAGTCCAGTTTTTGAAGAAACGGTGCCCAAGCTGGGAATGATGAATACCTATTGACCAGCTTGAGAGGGAGTGTTGAAAATAATTCTGCATTTAATAATTCCACCTCCCAATAAGTCTTTTCATTATTCAATAAACTGAATGGGTTTGTCTCTTAGAAAATTGACATGTCTTTATTGCTTATCTTGTAAGTTGTATTTCAATTAATATACTTGTAAATCTCATATTATAAATAATGAACTCTGCTGAGTGCTAATTGCACAAGCACATTATGAAAATCAGTTTTCTTCCCATTTTCACAGAAATTGATAACATTGTAAAGATAAATGAATTTGGTGTCCCATCCAGGAAAGAGACCTAGGTCCTAGTAACCATGCTAGGTGGTGATTCAGTGTCAATTCTACATTTTGGACCCACGCCAATTTTGGGGAGAATTTGTGACGATGGAACCAACCTTAAAAAAGCATCAACAACGCAGACACTAATGCACCAACAGTAATACAATAAACTTGTAATTCACTTATTATTTAAATGCTAGCCAAATCCCAATAAAAAGGGCTGTTTGTTTTCCTTCAAACCACTGCCCACATCGTCATCTGACATCGTCATCTGATATTTTATTGATCTACTACTATTGGCCAAACTACTTGAGCATTGGGTCCAATGTGAGTAGGACCACTTGGCCATCTTCGTAATTGAAAAAAAAAAAATAGAGACGTGGAAGTGCATGACACTGGGCCAACGAGAGACAGAGTTGACCGAAATGAGCACTATATATTTCTTAAGAAATCTCATTCAAACCACTAACTGGGTGGTGCGTGTGTGCGGTATGTGCATTTTATATATGTAGGTATGGGGTGTGAAAAAATTATAGATTGAATCCTCTAAACATCCATTACTATTTCCTATGTAAAAATTTCATGTGTATTAAGTTAGCGTAATCTGTCTGAGGGAAACATGTATATCAAACCATACGAATGTATTCTGGATTGTTCCGAACATCCATAGGTAAAGCAACCAGCCAATTTTTCTACATTTTAATGCTTGCATTTAACAGGTACTGATTTTTACTATACGCACACCCCAGACAATCTCTGATGACATTAAGCAAGCTTGCTTAACAAAAAGCAAATAGAATGAAAATATAATGAATACATAATGAACACTATTCCACCACTTACATTGGTGGTGGTTGTCGTCGCTCATCAGGAAACACACCAGTAGTTTCCTCCGCAGTGTTTTCTTTAGATACCTTCGAACTGTTAAAAGGAGAAAATCAAAAGATTACACAAGAAAACATACAATGATATCGTGCAAAATTTTACACATCAGTATTCTTAATTTATTTCACTTTCTTAAATGCATGAATTGAGTCATACTGCGGTACACAAAGGATTTCAACCGTACTTTAGTACTGGTAACTAATACCAAATTGAAATGATAACTGCCAAAATATGAATGGTTTAAATTGTTATTTTGCTTTTAGATATCCAAAATCTTGTATGCACTGTAAATGAAACAAAATTCGATACTTCACTTTCTTCATGTAAATGTCATTATGTGTGTGTAAGTATACCTGTTTCCAGCAGAAGAACTACCGGTCTTCCTCTCCAACTTATTGAAAATGCCAGCATTCAATATCTGGACTAAGCCTTGCAAATTTTTATACATATCTCCATAATTGCTCCTATCTTCCTCCATTATATAATCCTTGACACTGGATACATTAAGTATAATAAATTAATGGTATAGTGAAAGTATAATAGACTATGGGACAGTGATATGTCTCCAAAATGTCTAGCTAGAGGTGTTGAAACCAATTCTGATTGCATCAGTTAACCATGTCAAAAAAATGATTGCCTAAAAGACAAATTGAGTATAGAAACCAGCACTACCACAGTTGGGAATCTGACCAACGGTCTTGCTTAGAGCAGTGATATTTGCCAATTGAAAAGCGGTAAATTAGTACGAAATAGGTAAAACATGGAATTCCAGCCACGCTTTGGGGAGGGGAGAGAGAGCAAGGGGGTGTAATTATGTAAATTTACCTGTGATACATCCACATTTACTGTTTCTTTTCGCAGATCCTAAATAAATAAATAACGGTAATACAGCGTCCTTGGTCTTCCTTAAAATACTGTCACACAAACAAGTGTGCAAGGTTGTGTGTCAATGTATGTGTGTATGTGTATGTGTGTGTACAAGGAGAGATCCACAGCCTGTTCATTTCTGACCTCTTTGCATCCCCTGATTAATACCAACTACATAATTAAATAAAGTAACGATGGATTTGACATGAGTATCCAATACCATAAACCATCTCTCATATCATTCTCTCTCACATCATCATCCAATCATCCACTTATTTATTTGATCATACAATTCATGTCAAGAAGTAACAAAAAAATATTATAATTGTGTGTGCAACCAAAACATAATAAAAGTTAATTTTGTGTGCAAATAACAGTATTTTTTACTAAAATATTTTTTTTTTTTGAATTTGTCTTCAAAGCGTTCAACTTTTTTGAAATACCTTAACATGGTACGTTTGTAAGCGAAAATTCAATTTTAGCTATATTAAATTATTTTTTGTCAAATTCACAAGATGAACTTTTTTGTCAAATTAAGAAACTATATTTTATTCTTTAAAGAAGATTAACTTCTAAAAGCAACTCCTATAAATGAAAGCTTGATCAACATTTAAAAGTAATTTATGGATATTGACAATATTTTATTTAGCATATTAAATTATGATTATTTCAACAAAAAATGACTTCTGTTTAAAAAAACATTATTTGCCAAACTGTTTTGATTTAAATTTAGATGGGATAATTGATTTTGGTTCATTTAAGTAGAGATAAACAATTAACTTTTTTATCCTCTGAAAATGCAATATTCTGTAAAGCTGAAGAGATTTAGAAATACTGAGATAGTGTTTGGTTTGAAAATTGAATTATGTGTTTTGTGTTTATTAATATATACTTTAAAATATGCAAAAGAGCGAAAGTAGATGAAGAAAAGGTCGATTTGGAAAATAATTTTAACATATAAAATTAAAAATGACTTTTTCCGTGTTTTCCACCATCAGAAAAATATCAAGATCTATTTGTTTTCCATCTCGTACTTGCATTAGGATGCTCCAACTCCATTTTCACAAATAAAGATCGAAAACGCAAAACACAAAACTTGTTTTCAAACCAAACACTATCTAATATTTTTAAGATATTACCTTTCAACCAAATTTCTGAAGTTTATTCAAAGAAGTTCTGTATTTTCTTTGGAAAAAAATATATTAGTGTGTATATCATAAAAACTAGTATTTCTAATTTGGGAAAGTCTATTTACACACAAAACGGTGACACAAAATAAGCCACAAGCAATCTAAACCATTAGATCTTCCCCTGAATTCCACTCACCACAAAAGGACAAATGAATCCAATGGTTCACATTTTGTGTCTGTATTCTTATGTTTAATTTTGTGTCCCAATAGCCGCTCCCTTCTAATTTATTGCCTTTAAGAACATGCTTCTTTTTCAATTAAAGTTTAATTTCCTTCAACAAACTATCATACACATTTTGTACTTAAAAGAAAATTCAAATCATTCAGTTTGAAATCATAAAATGGTCATCATATTTACTCATAGAATATATGTTTGATCTGCTCACGGTTATGTTTTATGATTTGTGAATCTTTTATAAGAGTTTGTATATAGGAAAAAATTGCTAACAGAATTAAAATAACTATTTTATGGCATGTACATATGCAGGCATCATGGAGAATGATGCATTAAAAAAATAGAGACCGTAAAATATATAATTCGAATAACTTTTTGTAAAGTGAAAAGAAAAACTATTCATTATAGAAAAGGTTTCTTATGTTTCAGGACAATGCAAAACTAGTGAAAATTGTCTCAAAAATAATATAGATTTTAGTTAATATAAATTCTGACAAAATATCAACTATTCAAATATCATTTTAATTTTATGTTTTTGATTGAGTTGATAATCACAAAGTGAATACTAACTAGAAATAAAAAGCCAATTTCATTTATTTTTAATATGATTGAAAAAAAAAAAAATCATAACAATGACCTGTAAATCATAAATGACTTGGTTGATTTTATAATTAAAATATCATTTTGAAAAGGCTTTCAGAAAATTTTCACGAGCTTGCCACAAGTTTTAAGATTTTTAACTTCCGATTTTGTTTGATCATTTTGAATTTTCAAACATCCACAAGTTGATTCCAGTATAGGTATAATTATCTTGTAGATAACAACTTTCAAATTTCCAGTTCTCGGTTTTCTTTTGATTACTAGAAGTTTTGGGGATTGTGGTTCCATTCCAAAGATTCTGGTTTTGTTACAGAGATTTCAGAAATTCCGTTTCAATTCCATTGCCAGATTTCGTAACTTTTCACAATTTATTTTATATAACCCCACTAATAATTTTATTCATGCGGGTATGGTTTAACAATGGTCTATCAAATAGTGTGTGTTGTTGGATATAACTGTAACTTAACAAGTCCATTCTTTTAAAAACCAAACCTTAAATTATATCTAAAGAGTCTACTGGAACTTAAAGAAAAGCCGAACAAACGAACCCAATCTAAAACAACCCACTAATAATTATCCTTTGCAAGCTCTAGAAATTAAAAAAAAAAAAAGGTCATGCATAAAAAAAGAAAATCAGTTTTGTTTTCTTTGATAATGATAAAGGAAAAAAAACAATCTATAAATCCTAATCATCTATAAACAGATAAGTTCTTGCACACTGCACACTATCACTGCCTTCCCTTGCTCGATGCTCTTCATTTCTCTCACTTTGATGCCGATGTCGCTCATGCATAAGTAACTACAGATCGATTTTTTTTCTTCCATCCTTGTTTAGAATTGTGATTTTTTTTCCTTCCATCCTCATTTAGAATTGGGATTTCTAGCAAATTCTGGTCTAGTCAACGTCGCAATCAGACCGGTAAGTCTGAATTTCGACGTAGAACCAAAATTTCGAACATTGATATAAATAAAGTAATAGCATGCCCATATTTATGAAAAAATAAAGATTACCGAAATATATGCTACTACTATGAAAAATCGATAAATTTCAAAACCCTGATCTTGCTTTAGCAGGAGTCTTGTGCACTGAGTAGATGATGATGATCAAATGAAATATAATCAAATAGGATCAAGTACCCATCAGCATAAGAGATAGGGGTGGTGTGTCAATAAGCCGTTGTAGTCGGACTAGCTTTCGGACTGCTAACTAGCCTTCGGGCTAACACTAAATGAACTACTATACATCGTCCCTCCCTTGTTAGTTGTCGCCTCCCGGAGCTATGCTACCTCCGGTCGAAGTATAATGGACCTCTGGGTCGTCTATGTTTATACTGGGTGGACCCGAGGTCGCCTCGGTAGCGAAGCACTTAAGATGAAGCGTCGGTAGCAAAGCTGACAACGCAACGCGTTAGCGAAGCGTACCCAAACTCATTAACTTAACTAATAACCAACCGAAATCTTATCTTTTCATTTTCCAACCACAATGAAAACATTACCGCCAAGTTAGGATTCCACATCAGTAAATTAGTGTTTCAATTTAATATAATACTAACCCCTTGTAGTAGTAGTCATTCTAAAATCATAATTTTCTGATGTCAATCAAAACTCCATCACTTCATAACTACTAGCACGATGAAAATGTTGAAAAGGACTTGAAATACGATATTACCAAATGTTGGAAATAGTAGGGTTCATTGTAAATAGGAGCATTAAGGTCTTTAGGTTCATGCACGTAGGGAGTTGAACGTGCATGTATTTCTCTTTGTAAACATAACATGTAATTAATTATGGAGTATATATAAAATCTTGGTGGTTGAGTGCTTTACTCACTCAAGCACATTCAGAAAAAAAATTGTTCCTATTTCCCACACGGTATCAGAGCACCTAATCTAGGAAACTACTTCAGCAAATAATTCTTGAGAAAATCTGACTGGTCTTTTTTTTTTTTTTGTCAGTAACTTCAAAATCTTGATTGGACACCAAGTGTTGTCAAATTATTCAAGTTAATCACTGCCTATACCTTTCCAACAGTCACTCGTACAATTTCCAGCTGTCGTCGGTGCACCTCTGCACGCTATTCGACAGCCGTCAGTACACATTTTTCAGCTGCTGACTACTGTTCCAGCTGATGTCCCGACATTTTCTAGGTTGATTTCTTGATTGAATCTTCTTTTCTCTAGTCTCTTAAACAAAAATAGTTGGTGATTGCTTCTTTTCCCTTATTTTGGTACGTCCCTCTGGTTCCTTCATGACCAATAGTATGCAAAAATCAACAGGTAATTGTAGTGTGGCATATTCGGATAAGCTTCCACTTTCATTTGGATTTCATGTCTCAGAAACATCTTATAGTCTATTCTCGATATTAGATTCAGGAGCCACAGACCACATAACACCCTCTTCTAAATAATTCTCCACATACTCCCCTTGTCCCAGTAATAAGAAAATTGTTACTGCCGATGGTACTCTTGTAACTGTAGCGGGCATTGGAGATATCCAATTAAATCATTTTAAAACCTTAAAAAGGGTTCTCCATGTTCCAAAACTATCCATGAACCTTGTCTCCATACAAAAACTTACAAACTGTTAGATCCAAAAATGGTTCTAACACCCAAACTATTGATAATTCTAAATGAAATGAAAATAAAAATGAAGAGGAACACACAATTTATAGTGGTTCGGCGTTAAAGAGGCTAGTTCACTCTGAATTTCTTTAATTGATGATAAAAGTACAAGTACAATGATTGTTTTCACTCAATCTCACTTTTACAATGTATAATTTCACTCAGCACTCATAGAAATGTTCTTCAAAGATTGATGATGATATGATTAATATGATGTAAATTCGGATATAGCACGTGTCTGAGTCAAGAACTTGCAAAAAGATCATTTCCAATAATCCTTAGTGGTGTATGTATAGGTGGAGAATCTCTCTGAAATGGATCTGGTTCGGATACACGTGGACTTCATTCCTTGAAAGTCGGAGTCGAAGGCGCCATAGTGGTGACAACTCATTAAGTTAGTGGATGATCGTGGGATAATGGGCAAGTAACCGCTCCGCACTTTAAGGGATCGTGGAGAAATGTTTGCAGTCCAATCGCTCTGGGGTTCGGATCGGAAATACAGAGAAAAAGGGGAGCGGATCGGATACTTCCGAACCTATCAGATTCTGCCTTCATACTTTAATTTTCCACTTCAAAATATATGGGTTTAGTTCGGGTCTCTAGCATGCACTCTTCCAGTCAGCACTCCTCATCAAGTGGTCTTTTGGCTTTGTGTAACCTAGTTCACAAAGTAGGCTAACATTTTGCCCCTTCGAAGAGCGCTTTTATCGAAGATGAAGCGTGCTTCGAAATAATCTGTTCGTTGACTTCTGAATTAGCATCATTGAATAGTTGCTTCCATTCATTTGTTGAGATGTGTTGCTTCATCAAGTCGCATCTTTCGTTGTCTATAAACACACGAATGAAGGTTTAACTCACTTCCGTTATTTTAGAACAACTTCAAGAACTCTTTTTAATGTCCAAGTAGCTCCTCCAGGTAAACTTTAATAATGCATGCTTGTTAGCTTGTTATTCCTTCTTTTGGGTTGGTTTCATGTGCTGAATTGATTCTGGTGGCTACGGTTCGGATGGAGCTTATCCGATCCAACTTGGGTTCAATCTTCGTTGCATCATAGAGCTTGAAGGCCGTGGGCTTCTTTTCTAAGCGGGTCGGCCTGAGCACTGGGGGCCCACGAGAAATACGAAAAGCCCCTTTGCTTTGTATAAATTTACGGAAATTACTCTCTCCCCTTTTCACTTTGATCCGCCTTTATTTTTAACTCAGCACAAACCCTAATTTTCTAAGCCTTCAAAATTCTTTTCAGATCTTAAAATCGAAACTCAAGGTGGGTGTAAACCTCGTTTTTCTTTGATTTAACCATGGATTTAGCAATATTCATATTCGAACTTCACTTCAATCTACGCAAGTCTATGGTAGTTAATGTTGACATCAAATTGGGAGTCTTTGGCTCGCCGCCGTCGTTGTTGGTGGAGCTTTTCACCAACTTAAGGCGTCGGAGCTGATAAACTCAGTTGTGGTGTCGCTCGTAACTGTTCGTGGATGAGGCGTGGGTTTTAGTGACTTGTTGATGAGGGCAACGAGCTTTGAATGGGTATAGAAGAAAGATGTCGGGTCTGGAGGGGAAAGAGCGGATCAGTTCGGTGCAAAAAGGGCCCGTGATGCAGATGTTTAGGGGAAGAGAATTGGATTAGAGATGAACGAACGAGGATGAAGTTATTGAGCAAAATTTATGACCTTGGTTCGGATCGGGAGTGAAAGATGTCGGGTCTGGAGGGGAAAGAGCGGATCGGTTCGGTGCAAAAAGGGCCTGTGATGCAAATGTTTAGGGGAAGAGAATTGGATTAGAGATGAACGAACGAGGATGAAGTTACTGAGCAAAATTTATGACCTTGGTTCGGATCGGGAGTGCTAAGATTGGGTGTAATTCCAGATATACATGAGTGAAGGAAAATAAGCTTAAAGATCTCGGGGCGGTTCGGTTCGGTGCTAGCTGACTTAAACTAAGCTTCCTCTTTGAAAGTCCATCCGATCTGAACTCATTCGTCGTTAAGTCCCGATCCGATCTGATTCCATAATAGATACCTGAACTGATGCGTTGGTGATGAAATCATTCGAACCTATCCGTTATTGACAGATGCACCCGAACCGATCCGATGTTATGCTATGTGCTTAGGACAATTTAATCAAAACTAGATATAGATTGTGATTAATGACAGTTAGGATAGAGCCTTATGATCATGAGCAAACTTTTAAAACTATTATGAACACATAGTTGCTTCATCAATCTCTTGCGTTGCATCCTTATGTGCTTACTGTGTACTTCTTTAATTCTGTCACTGCACACACATATGTACGGGGGGACACGGACAATTTTACTTTAACTCTTGCTATTGCTTCTTCAATAGTTAAACAACCATGGCTGGGAGACACTCGTCTAGATTAGCTGAAAGGAGAGAAGCTACCAGTTCATCTGAGAATCCACCCATTGAAGACATATCTTCCACTTTCGATTCAGATTGGAATAGCACAGGTCCAGACTATGAAATGGGAACTCATGAAAATGATGTATCATCCGGGGGTGATGTATCTCTAGGCGAGGAAGGAGGGGGTAGGAGATAATCATGCCCCAGATGAGTTCGGGAATGTTACTATTTTAGAGCCGCCTAAGGATTCAGTTGAATCAACGATCGACAATGACAGACTTGCACGAATATGCTTAAAGCATGGGATTCTTCGAAGAGATACTGAGTTACCTTCGAAAACAGATCGTCCTCATAATCCACCGGAAGGGTATATGGTTATCACCAGATTAATGTGCCTTGATGGGGCGATACCTCCATTTCCGCCATTCGTCGTCGATTTTCTGAGGCAATTACAAATTGCCCCCATGCAGCTTCATCCCAACTCTTATGCTAATATGTATACTCTGTACATAGCTTATAAAGAAATTCTAGGTGTAGAGCTAACTTTTGAGGATGTTCATTTCTTTTACAATTTCATGCATCGAACCAATGACACCCCGTCTTTTGTATACTTTGAATCGGTGTCAAAAAGGAAAATCATCACTGTTTCGTTTAGCAGCAAAGCTGGGGACCCGAAACCTGAATGGTTTTATATCAAGCAGCAGCACGGGTGTGCCAGAAGATGGCTTAAGTCAAGTAAAGACCTTGGTTTTTTGAGTTTTAGTCCCAGCCTTTTTCATAAATTCATTAAGCATTGCCTGTTTTCACTTGCAGTTCCTAACCCACCACAAGAGAAGCATCCGGTGCAATTTGATCGTTTAAATCAGTTACTTAATGGTGATCAAATTTTTTTGACTATCAAGGAGTGCTTATTAGATGAATATCTCAATCGGCATCGTCTAATTGCTATAACTCGTAGCATAGACCACGGGGAAGGCCCTTACGTGTACATACCTCCAGTTGAAGGGCCAATCGACACTCCACTTGAGAGGGGAGAAAGTTCAAAAGGTCCGACAATGCCCCTCAGGGATCCTCCTTCTCCCTCCACGACTCAAGATGATATTTTAGCAAATATAGCAGAAAAAGATAGAAATAAGTATTTTACTCACGAGGATGCTGCCACTCCTGAAAAACTAATATCTCCAAAAGAATTTCCGTTACCTCAAGGAGATGCCCCCACTACGGATGACTACATTTTGGGGTTTGGGAAATCTTCCCTTGCCCGAGACCCTTTACACTTTAGAAGATTTCGAAACGAATCCTTTGACCTTTACTTCCTCAGAAGAAACTACTCCTATGAAGGCAAAGGAGACCACACATGTTAGCCTAACTTCGAGCTCTGGTTGGTTGGGGGAGAATATCATTTAGGATGTGCACAACACATTAGCACTGCACATCACAGCACTTATGCTTTGTGTAAACATTAGTTCTGAACTCTACATACCTTATTTTGCAGGTACGTCCCCGCTACGATGTCAGGAAAATCCGTGTCAGCGTGCCCAAATATGATTCCCACACTGAGCATGATCGTCGCGAAAGTCGCGGCAGGGATGACAGGAGGCATTATGATTCCAATCGTCATCATTCTTCCGTTCTCGTTCTCCTTGTCGTTCCGATCCAGACAAGTACAAGAGCCATCAAAATCGTTATGAAGGGGACAAACAACCTTCTAAAGATCTGACTCCTAAAGAGAAGCATCCCCAAGAGAGGCCATTGTCGAAGCACACTGACTTACAGGATAAACCTAAAGTCCCTAAGAAGAGGTCGGGCAAAGGTGATACGTCCATTGTACCTGCCAAGTGGAGAAATATTGAATTATCTGTATCCAAGCCCGTATCGTTCGATTCCGAGAACAAGGCAAGACTAGCAAATCTGAAAAAACAATTTCTGGATCATTATTTTGATCGTATGGCGTTTGTTCCCACGCTTGAACCTATTCCTTCGAAGTGGGCTGATGATGCTAAAGCAAAAATTGATTTAGTGGACAGGCAATATACAGAGATGTATAGATATTCGCGTAATCTTTCCAAGATTATCAAGGATCTTATCACTGATATTGGTCACATGAAGGAAATATCTGATTATGACGCAAGCATTTTGAAGAGTTCGGAGAAAGATTTGGAAGATGCATAGGCTCAGCTTGCTCTCGCCCAACGGGATCCGACAACTATAAAAAACAACACGAAGAACTATAAAGGCGTTATCACACTTGCTTGGAATCCCATAGCCAAGAGCGCTTGGATCTAAAGAAACAAGCTGAGGATGCTAAGTCTGAGAGTGTTAAAGTACAGTTAGCTTGTACTGCCCTTGAACAGGAGAAGGCCGAGCTAGAGAATAAAAACACTGATTTAACAAAGCGGAATACCGAACTGGAAGCCAAATTACTGAAGGTTGAATCTAGAGCAGTGTTTGCCGAGGGGAATACAAGCATCGCCATTAAATCTGCCGAAGAGGTTCAAGAGAAACTCTCCGCGGCCTAGAAGTAATTGGATGACTATGGTGAGCTGATGATAGAGTTCTTTGCTCAGGTGATCCGTTGTCGGGACATTTTTGGATCGAGGATTACCCGACAACTATGGTTTATGTATGTGACCAAATCATTGAATGGGAGAAGAAAGAGCTCAAGGAGGATTCCATCGGCGTAAACAAAGTTCTGGACAAATTTCTTAAAGGTGAGAAGCCGACACGTCTGACCGAAGGGTATCGACTTATTGATGCTGCCATGGAGGAAAAGAAATGTCAGGCCAAAGGAAAAGATATCATTGAAACCGGTTTTTCTTCTGCTGCCCCGGGGCTACCGAAACAGAAGGATATGATCCCGAAAATCCGGGAATTCCTAAGGCGTCCCTTTTGTCTTCTATACCCGAATTGGCATCAGAGACTCTAGCCACCCCAATCAAGAAATCATCTAAAGGTATCTCTACCTTTTCACCCCAATTTAACAGGGCTATTTCGACCTTTAGTCTTATTATTGGACGATCAATTGAAGATCCCTCGTTTTCCCCTGAGTTAATAACTGTCACCTCTCGTTCTGTAGGTACTGAGCCGACTGAAAAGACTGATGGGCAACAGAAGACAGTCATCGGTGAGAAGTCTGTCGAAGAGACTCAGGAGAAACAGGATGAGGTTACTGCTGTAAAATCTGGCGGGGAGCTGAAGGCGAGAAGGAGAAGGTTACCGATAAAGCTCTTGTGCCACCTAATACCGAGATTCCTCGCGCTGGGGAGAAGATAAAAGCTTTGAAAGATGACGGCGGAGACGATGGACATGAAGATGTTGATGTTGTTATGACTGGGGATTCGGGGAATGTCGATGATCTAACTTTGGCCGAGATGAAGGCTAAGCAGGATAAGCGTATGCAGCTGAAAGTTGAGGAAACAGATCCCGAAAGTTTTAAGCCTCTTGCGACAGTACCTCCAGAGTCAAGGTTAGTTGTTAAACTTCCAACGAGATCAATCACTGAAGAGCTTGCTAAAAAATCTTCTACTGATCCCAGCGCTCCGGTTCTAGGGAAGAAGAAACCAAAGCGGATCCAGACCGATGCTGAAAAAGAAGAGAAAGAAAAACTTAAAGCTGCCAAGAAAGCGAAGTCCACTCCAAAATCCAAATAAGAGGCGATTCTATTTCTCATTCTGTCTGTTCCTCGGTCCGCCGTTGTTGTAGCTAGTGCGATCCTCGCTTTTGTTTATTTAGTTCTTTTGTATAAACCTGCACCTGTGTAAAAATATTTTGCTTCTCACTATGTCAAATGCTTGCAAGTTCATCATTTGATTTTTATTAGTGCCGAGAAATTAACAAACATAAGTATTGATTCAAGCCACAGTTGCGATTTCCTGCAAATGCGTAAACAGAGAAAATATCATAGAATGATTATAAAATGAATGATTGATGGCGGGGTGCATGACGTATATGCCCCCAATCAATCTTGAATATACCATTTAGCTAAGGCTTATTCGAGATTGATTAAATTGCCCCGTCTTTCGGGCGGGGTTAAAATTCTTTTTCATTGGTACACATTCTTTGTACCTTTATACTCTCCTGTCGCATGGTCGGGTTAGAGTGGAATCGAGGCGGTCTTTTGTCATGGTGCACATTCATGCCTCGAGGACGTCGTCTTCCCGTCCTTTATACTCTCTCTCGACTCGTGAGAGTTAGAGTTCGGGACGTCGTCTTCCCATCCTTTTTATGTCGCTAGGCAAATGGTCATTTCATTTCCTCTCGTATCGACTCAAATGTCTGATATTTCGACTTACGTTATGGCAACAAACACAGAAAAAATACAAAACAAGGTTCGAACGGATAAAGTAAATCACACACAATATTTTATAGTGGTTCGGCCAAGTCGTGACCCACGTCCACTTCATAATCTATTGTTTATATTAACCAAACTTTTCTAAGCAAGTCATGCCTTTTTACATGGCCTATAAAACAAAAGAAAATAGTACAACTTCAAGTCAAGTATCGCCGCAAATGTTGGGGGTTCCAAGCTCTAGGAATTTCTTCACCATCCACGGTCGCTAACTTGAAAGCTCCTATGTCAAGTTTCCGTCGGATGGTGAATGGTCCTTCCCACTTTGGGCCTAGATGAACGGGAGGTGGAACGACTCGCTTCAGTACCAAGTCTCCAGGTTCGAAAGTTCTAAAGCGAACCCTTCTTCATAAAAGTGTGTCACTTGGCGTCGATGCCTTGAAGCACGCAAGTCTGCTTCGTTCCTCTTCTCTTCAACCATGTCCAGGGACTCTAGGAGGAGTGCTTTGTTCGTCATTGGGTCATAACACGTAACCCTATGAAAGGGGACTTTATGCTCCATTGGAATTACTGCTTCTGACCCGAAGGAGAGTGAAAAAGGAGTATGACCAGTAGTCGTCTTAAAAATTGTTCGATAGGCCCATAAAGCTAGCGGCAATTCATCACCCACATAGCTTTTGCTCGCTTCAACCGCTTTTTAAGAATAGACTTAATGACTTTGTTTATTGCTTCAACCTGTCTATTCGACTGCGGGTGAGCTACGGCGGTATACCTCTTATCAATTTTATACTTCTAAGTTTCTAAATTTCGCGCTGTCGAATTGGGTTCAATTATCGGTTATAATGGTTTTTGGTATCCCAAATCGACAAATGATATTTCTGACCACAAAGCTTATCACCTTTCTTGCCGAGATCGTGGTCAAGGGCTCGACCTCTACCCATTTCGTGAAATAATCCACAGCCACGATCGCATATTTAGCTCCTCCTTTAGCAATTGGCAAGGTCCCAATGATGTCTAGTCCCCACATTGCGAACGGCCATGGACTGACCATTGATTTGAGATGTCTTGGGGGTGCTCTTGGAACTTTAGCGAGTCTCTGGCATTTGTCGCAGCGTCATGAGTGATCAACTGCATCTTTATTCACAATAGACAAAAAATAACCATATCGCAATACCTTCTTTGCCAGAGTTTGACCCCCGGTAGGATCCCCACACTTACCTTCATGTACTTCTTTCAGTACACGTTTGATGTCGTCATGTGTTATACACCGTAACAGAGACATGGAAACCCCTTGGCGATAAAGGACGTCGTCCTGTAAAACGTATCTTGCAGCTTTACGTGTTACATCTCGTCTCTCGCTTTTCTTCGATGGGAGAATTCCGCTCTTAAGGAAGTTTTTAATCGGTGTCATCCATGACTCCCTTTCTGGTTCAGCTTCCAGGGCTAATTCGATTTCCATTAGGTCAAAGCGTGGTGATTCCAATATCTCTATTGGAACCATTTCGGTTTCCTCAGGGTTGTCAGAACTTGCTAGCTTAGCCAGTCGATCTGCCTTCTGGTTTTCCGCTCTCGGAATGTGTGTTATATTGTAATGTTTCAGGTTGCCCAGCAACTCCTCTACCTTTTCAAGATAAGTAACAAGTCGAGGTCCCCTGGTCACAAATTCCTTTCGAACTTGACAGACAACTATCTTGGAGTCACAGAATATGTCCAGTGTTCTTACTCTTAACTCCTTAGCGAGTTTCAGCCCGACAATCAAGGCCTTGTACTCAGAATCATTATTGGTAGCAAAAAAACTCCAATCGCAGGGTGTAGTATATGAATCGTCCTTCAGGAGTGATTAAAACAACTCCGGCGCCGGATCTTCGATCATTATTAGCCCCGTCCGTATATAATTTCCACGGACTAAGCTCTAACTTATGCTCTGAAATAACAACTTTGTCATCCATTGTTTCTTCTTCAGGAATCGTAAATTCTGCTATGAAGTCAGCTAAGGTATGCCCCATTATTGACCTCCTTGGTTGAAAATTCAAATCAAACTGGCTCAACTCGATATTCCAGTTAAGTAATCACCCCAATGCTTCATGTCTTTGTAATACTTGTCTTAGAGGTTGATCAATGTATATGACTATCGAATGAGCTTGAAAATAATGACGGAGCTTTCGGAAGGCAATCAGGAGGCTATAAGCAAGCTTTTCTATTCTTATATAATTGCGTTCCGCAGCTGCCAACTTCTTACTTACATAATATACTGGCCTCTGGACCTTGTATTCTTCACGCACCAAGGTTGTGCTGACAGCATGAGATGGCACCGTCAGATAGATGAACAGATCTTCATGATCCACCAGTTTTGACAATATCGGGGGTTTCTCTAGTAAGTCCAATAAATTTTGGAAGGCCTCTACACAGTCGGGAGTCCATTCAAAATTATGTTTCCCCCGTTTGATTAAATCGAAGAATGAGACACACTTGTCCGTGACTTTGGAAATAAATCTACTTAATGCGGCCACCTTCCCTGTCAAGCTTTGAATGTCCCTAATCTTTCGTGGCTCTTCTATGTTCCTTATTGCTGCTATCTGGCTAGGATTAATCTCAGTCCCTCGAGAACTTACGATGAACCCGAGGAATTTCCCTGATGCAACCCCAAACGAGCATTTAAGGGGTTCAGCTTCATCCCGTACTTTCGTAGGATGCCAAACATCTATGCCAGATCTTGTGTATGACTAGATTGCCTGGATTTCACGAGCATGTCATCTACGTAAACTTCTATGATTTTTCCAATCTGGTTATAGAACATTCGATTCACCAGGCGCTGATATGTGGCTCCGGCATTCTTTAGTCTGAACGGCATTACCACATAGCAATACAATCCCAAGTTTGTTATAAAACTCATGTGCTCTTGATTCGGCACATGCATGGGGATCTGGTTATATCCTGAGTATGCGTCCATGAAGGAAAGAAGTTCGTGTCTGACTGTTGAGTCCACCAGCTGGTCAATCCTAGGAAGTGGGAAACTATCTTTTGGACAGACTTTGTTTAAATCCGAAAAATCAATGCACGTTCGTCATTTCCCATTTGATTTTTTGACCAAAACAGGATGCGATATCCAGTCGGGATATGTCGAATCTCTAATGAACCCATTATCTTTCAACTTCTTCACTTCTTCCTTTAGGGCTGCTGACCTCTCCGAGCCTAACATACGTCTCTACTTAACGGGTGGATGCTTTGGATTAATACTCAACAAGTGACTCATACCGGAGGGAGATATCGCACACATATCAGCATGGGTCCAAGCAAACACATCTAAATTTGCCTTTAAAAAGTCATTTAATTCCTTTGCTCGGAACGGATCCAGCTGTGATCCAATCTTTAAAACCTTCCTCGAATCAACATCATCGATGGAGATGTCTACAGTCGTTTCATTGGGGGTCGCCTTTCTATCCCCAGGCTCTTCGTCCTCCCTCGGATCTATGTCCTCGGAAGTTCTCTGGGCGATTCCCTCAGGGCTGGCCCTTTCAGTTGTTATGTCGAACCCCCTTCGCAGGGGAGGAGGTGCATTTAGCTTCGATGCTTAATCCCTTCAGCAACATATTCAGTTCGGCCATGTAGCAGGCTCGTCCGGTGGCTTGATCGCCTCTCATTACTCTCACTCCAGCTTCGGTCAGGAATTTCAATAATAAGCACCAGAGCGCAATGCAAGCCCTGAATTCTGCGAGGGCTGGTCGGCCCAAAAAGACGTTATAGGGGGAGTCGATGTCCAAAACTACAAACGGGAGGATTCTCACTCTCTGGCGTTCTCTCTGTCCTAATGTAACTGACAATTCTATGTATCCCATTGGAGCAGTTGATGACCCCATTGAAGCCACGAATCCATCCCTCGCAAGGCTTCAAGTCTTTTGTTTCAAGTTTCATCTGATCAAATGTTTTTTTAAAGAATATTAACCGAACTCCCATTATCCACTAACACTTTATGAACTAAAGCTGGGTCGATATTGGTACTGATCACCAATGGGTCTTCGGTGGGTGATTGAACTCCAGTATCATCTCTATCATGAAATACGACATCATCTGACATCATTTTTTGTTGCTTCACTGGAGCAGTGTCCTCGAGGTTATTGCATTATCCTATTTCAAGGTGTTTGGCTGCGTTTACATACTGGTCCATTGCCATGTAGCTATGGCCAGTTGGATGCCCCCCTATAGTGTTAATGACAATTCCTTTACCTTTTTGTTGAGTTGTGGGTTTTGGAGCAGATTGATTTTGATTCGGGGTCTGCCCTTCTTGCCCCCATCTCTTGGGGCAACCTTATATTCATCTAACTTTCCTTCTCGTAATAGCTTTTGAACGTCTCTCAAATGCCGACACTCATTAGTAGAGTGTCCGTGGGTTCCATGAAACAGACAAAAATTTTCAATCGCCACTTCCTTCTTCGTGGAGTCTATTGCAAGAAGTTGTAAGTATTCAGGTAGATATTTTCCAATGTGTCATTCAGCGGCGAATAATTTTCAAAAGTTTGGAATTGAGGCCTTTTACCAGAATTGTTTCCTCGGTTCATGTTCCTCCTATTGTCATTTCCATTCCTTTTGTTACTTCTTTAGTTTTTGTTACCAACATTTCAATTTTCCCTAAACCGTCTCCGGACTGTTTCACAGCAACATTACTTTGAATATCTTCTCTCGAAGTTCCATCAGACTTTCTCTTTCGATTGGCGTATATCTCTTCTCGTCGTAGACGAATATTTGCCTTTTCATAGAAAGCATCCCTAGTCAATGGTGGCTTCCTAGCTAAATAACCTCCGAATCCAGTATCTGGATCGACCCCTCCAATCAAGGCCATCAAAATAGTAGGTTCGTGAGGATCACTGATTTCAGTAACTACTAAGTTGGAGCGATCCAAGTATGATTTCAAAGATTCTCCAGGGGCCTGTTTAATTCTGGATAGTTCGATAACACTTTTAGCTCTTTGGGCATGGAGTCGGAACTGTTTCATAAAAAGCTCGTTTGGTTTTTGAAAATTTGACACCGATCGCGGGGGAAGTCGCGTAAACCACATTAATGCAACATCTTCTAGATATATCGGGAAGGCTTTACATTTTACAGCGTCAAGTGCAGCTGCAGCATTCATATACCACGCAGGTTGTTTCGGATCTGTTCTTCCAGTATATCAATCCATTTGTGGCAAATTGAACCGTCGAGAGAATTGGAAGTTCATGATATCATCAGTAAACGCAGTATGACTGCGTTCAATACCCCGATCTTCATTGGTATATTGGCAACTATTGGTCATGATTTGACACACAATCGCTTCTACTTCTGCAAAGCTCGCTTAGTTTTTGAAAACTTGACACTGATCGCGGGGGAAGTCGCGTAAACCACATTAATGCAACATCTTCTAGATATATCGGGAAGGCTTTACATTTTACAGCGTCAGGTGCAGCTGCAGCATTCATATACCACGCATACCTCATCAGATGTTGTTTCGGATCTGTTCTTCCAGTATATCGACCCATTTGTGGCAAATTGAACCGTCAAGGGAATTGGAAGTTCAGGATGTCATCAGTAAACGGAGTATGACTGCGTTCAATACCCCAGTCTTCATTGGTATATTGGCAACTATCAGTCATGATTTGATGTATCATCGCTTCTACTTCTGCGTTGGTTAGAGTCGGTTCGGTGTCCCTGCTCCTTTCTCTCCTCATGCGCCTACCACCTATTTCAGGTGACTTCCTTGGGTTTCGGTTGGTAACAGAACCTCCCCGCCTCCTGCGGTCCTGGTCATTCATAAGACGAACAGGCTGAAGAAGTTGCCCCTGGGTAAGATTGGTAATGTTTGGATCCCTGGGGAGAACATGTGATCCTCGCATCGGTAGCAGCATTGGTTCCCTCAAACTATGATCGTCGGGTCCCAGAACGCGGGCTGCATCTTCATGGGACCCCAATGATCCGAATGTCAGTTGGTCCAGATTTTCGGGCCTTTCGTATGGCCTCTTTTCACGCGGGCGGCTCTTCATCGGAAGATGATGAATGGTCCATAGTAGGATAACTAACCGGAGAGTACACTCATTGTCTGCGAAGTTTGCTTATTTCTTCGTTCATAACCCTCATATTTTCCCTCATGAGAACACTATCGCGTTTGTGATCCTCCAAAGCATGGTTATCACGTCGACGACTAGTCGTCGACAAGTCGCCTGGAGAGATTCCACGACTCTCGACTTGTGCAATTCCACGATGGTAGGCCGAATTGAGCCCAGAACCCTAATTCGAGGCCAAAAACCCTAGCTGAGCTGAAGTCGACTTCGATTTCGCTCTTCGTTTCAGTTGAACAAGCATCGATAAAAAAAACCCTAACTGCATCTCGCTGCCTCGCCGCTGCCTCCCTTCTGCCTCGTCGCTGCTCCTCCTGCTGCCTCGTCCGCCGCCAGCCGAGGTATGTTAATCGATTTGTGTTTTTTTTTCTATCGACAGGAATTATTTCAGTAGCAGGTTTTTTTTTTAAATTAACTGAGCAGTGTCTAATTAGCTGATTTGGTGACTTAGCCCTGACTTGTTTTTACTTAACTGATAAGTTTTTTTTTTTTTGACTGAAATGTTTTTTTTTTTAATTAACTGATGATTTGTGTTTTTTTTTTTTTTTGAGTGAAATGTTTTTTTACTTAACTGATAAGGTTTTTTTTGACTGAAATGTTTTTTTACTTAGCAGGTTTTTTTTAATCGATTTGTGTTTTTTTTTTTTTTGATTGAAATGTTTTTTTATTTAACTGATAAGGTTTTT
The DNA here is from genome assembly GCA_030737875.1 of Allium sativum. NCBI lineage: Eukaryota > Viridiplantae > Streptophyta > Magnoliopsida > Asparagales > Amaryllidaceae > Allium > Allium sativum. Next base: position 385,063,512 of record CM060925.1, read on the forward strand.
TTTGTGACTGAATTAGTTTTAATTAACGGCTGATCAGTTTTTGATTATATTCGCAGCGGTTGAAATGGAGAATAACACAGAAAATACTTGGCATGAGATGGCTAAAGATCCTAAAAAGAAAGCTAAATCAAATGATCCCGGTTGGAAGTATGCATTTTGGCCAAACTTGAGCAATAAAGATGTGGTTAAATGCGTTCTTTGCGGGAATGAAAATCATTGTTATGTTATCATTGTTGAATTTGAACCTATTATTATGTTATCTTTATATCTAATTATATTACATATTTAAGTCTAATAAGTATATGCATATAAAAGACTTATCGACTAGTCACGACTAGTCCGACGACTTATCGACTAGTCTTCTAGACGGTAGTGGCTCGACTTGGCTCGACTTGGCGTCGTAATAACCTTGCTCCAAAGCATCCCTAGTGCTCTCAAGCATATCAAGCAAGCGGGAAATTTCCTCATGGGTGCAGGTGTAGGTCGATCATCAGTAGCCACGGCTGGTACCGGAGCATTTATAGGAGCTCGAGTAGAGGTACCAACTTCAGCCAGATTCGGTTGGGATCGGCCTTCCCCTGCCGCTGCAGGTCGAATCGGTGGAGAGCTGCCAGCAGCATTCTGGGAAACAGATCGGACCGGTCCGGAGCCACCAGGTCGGATCGGATCCTGTTCAGATGGAGTTGGAGATGTCCTGTCGGAACGGTTAGCTCCTGAGCCTTGTCCTCTTAGCCTAGTAATAATCATAGTTTGTTGATCCTCACCTACTCCGCTTTCCTGCGCATTCTGCACTTCTTTTCCTTTTCCCTTGGTCATAATATTCAATTTGTCGAAATCTTTTTTGAAGAAAATTTCAGAAATATTGACTGTACGGACTATCTTCTTCGGATATACAAACCCAAAAAGTAGAATGGTAGCCAAAAATATGGAGAATTTGAGAATCTTCTCACCAAAATGTTAGATCCAAAAATGGTTATAACACCCAAACTATTGATGATTCTAGATGAAATAAAAATAAAAACGAAGGGGAACACACGATTTATAGTGATTCGGCGTTAAAAAGCCTACGTCCACTCTGAATTTCTTTAATTGATGATAGAAGTACAAGTACAATGATTGTTTCCACTCAATCTCACTTTTACAATGTATAATTTCACTTAGCACTCGTAGAAATGGTCTTCAAAGATTGATGATTATCTGATTAATATGATGAAATTCGAATATAGCAGGTGTTTGAGTCAACAACTTGCGCCAAAAGATCCTTTCCAATGATCCTTAGTGGTGTATTTATAGGTGGAAAATCTCCCTGAAATGGATCTGGTTCGGATACACGTGGACTTCATTCCTTGAAAGTCGGGGTCGGGGTCGAAGGCGCCATAGTGGTGACAGCTCATTAAGTTAGTGGGTGATCGTGGGATAATGGGAAAGTAACCGCTCCGCACTTTAAGGGGTCGTGGAGAAATGTTTGCAATCCAATCGCTCTGGGGTTCGGATCGGAAATGCAAAGAAAAAGGGGAGCGGATCGGATACTTCCAAACTGATCTGATTCTGCCTTCATACTTCAATTTCCCGCTTCATAATATACGGATTCAGTTCGGGTCTCCGAACCGATCCAGGTCTCTAGCATGCACTCTTCCAGTCCACATTCCTCATCAAGTGGTCTTTTGGCTTTGTGTAGCCTAGTTCACAAAGTAGGCTAACACAATGTGATTTTTCAGAATGATTGTTGCATATTTTAGGATAAGGAGTCGGGAAAGACTATTGGACGTGCTAGAGAAAGGAATGGTCTTTACTATCTTTTAGAACTAGGTCAGCGTACAAAAGTACACTTGTCTCGCTCATTTATGTCAGGGTCGATTCTCTCTAAAAAGAAAAAAAATATTTCTTTTTCATTATCGATCGGGTCATCCTTCTTTCGAAATCATTAAAGTTTTGTTTCCGTCTTTATTCACTAAGGTAGATATTGGAAGTCTTTGTTGTGATGTGTGAGTTTGCAAAACAAAAGCGTCTACCTTTTCCATTAAATAACAAAATAAGCTCTTCCCCTTTCTATCTTATTCATTCAGATGTTTGGGGTCCCTCTACAGTTCCAAATGTAATTGGTGTTAGGTGGTTTGTGACTTTTATTTATGATTGTACTCGGGTTACTAGGGTGTTTTTACTCAAAAACAAGTATGATGTCAGTACTGTTTTTTCAAAAAAATTCTACATGATTCAAAATCAATTTGGAGTAAACATCAAAAGGCTTAGGTCGGATAATGGAAAAGAGTACTTCAGTCATGTTCTTATTTCTTTCTGACAAAAGGAGGGCATTGTCCATAAGTCTTCTTGTGTTAAAACACCACAACAAAATGGAATCGCAGAAAGGAAAAATGGACATCTATTAGACCAAACCCAGGCATTGTTGTTTCATCAATATGTTCATAAATATTTATAGAGGGAGGTTGCTCTCACTAGCACATATCTTATTAATCGATTACCCTCTAGAGTATTTGGGGTTCAAGAGTCCTACGGATGTTCTTTCCTCCTATCCAAATTTTTCAACAAGTAGTAATCTTAAACCTCGAATCTCCTGATGTGTCTCATTTGTCCATATTCATGGTAAAGATAGGAAAAAATTTGATCCTAGAGCACTAAGATGTGTTTTTTGTCGGGTACTCCTCCACTCAAAAGGAATATAAGTGTTTTCATCCTCCATCTAAAAAGTTTATTGTTTCGCGGGATGTAACGTTTCATGAGGAGGAACCATACTTCACTCAACCTTATCTTCAGGGGGAGAATTTGAAGGAAGATAAGCTTGAAACACTTGATCTTTCTGGTCTTGAGTCAGTGTTTGGCTAAGGAGTTTGAAATGAAAACTCTTGGAAAACTGAAGTACTTTCTGGGAATCGAGGTGGCACATTCCCGAAAAGGAATTTTTATATCTCAGCAAAAGTACATTATAGAGTTACTTAAGGAGACAGGGAAAACAGCATGTAAACCTGCGAGCACTCCTATGGATCCAAATTTGAAATTGGGTAATGCAGAGGAAGGTGTTGCAGTAGATAAGAAATGTACCAGCGCCTTGTTGGGAGATTAATTTACTTGTCTCACACTAGACCAGATATTGCATATGATGTAAGTATGGTTAACCAATTCATGCACTGTCCGAAAGAGATTCATTTACAGGCAACTCATAGAATTCTGCAGTATCTCAAGGGAACTCCAGAAAGAGAAATTTTGTTCAAAAGAAATGGAAATACAACCCTTGAGGCCTTCACTGATGCAGACCATGTCGGGTCAATTGTTGATAGGAGATCCACTACAAGGTACTGAACATTTCTTGGAGGAAATCTTGCGACTTAGAGAAGTAAAAAAGCAAGATGTAGTAGCACATTCCAGTGCTGAAGCTGAATTTCGAGTCATGGCTCAAGGCATTTGTGAATTACTTCGACTCAAAATTATTTTAGAAGATTTGAAAATCAAATGGGAAGGACCTATGAAGCTCTACTGTGATAACAAGTCAACTATCAGTATAGCACACAATCCAGTTCAACATGATCAAACTAAGCATATCGAAGTTGATACACACTTCATTAAGGAGAAGCTTGATAGTGGCTTGATTTGCACCCCTATGTGTCCTCACAAGGTCAACTTGCGGAAATTCTCACTAAGGGATTAAGTTGCTCAAATTTTGAACGAATTTTATCCAAGTTGGGGAATCGAGAATACCTATTCACCAGCTTGAGGGAGAGTGTTGGAAATAGTAGAGTACATTGTAAATAGGAGCATTAAGGTCTTTAGGTTAATGCATATAGGGAGTTGAGCATGCATTTATTTCTCTTTGTAAACATAACATGTAATTAAATATGGAGTATATATAAAATCATGGTGGCTGAGTGCTTTATTCACTCAAGCACACTCAGAAAAAAAATTGTTCCAATTTCTCACACTAAATGAACTGTATCAACCACTGCATCCTACTTTTATTTTATTTTTATCATATATATAATCATGGTCAACACAAATCAAAAATGTCAACAAAATTTTAAAAAATGGATGTTAATTTTTTGTTAAGATATGCTAGATAAATTTGAGTTTCAAGAACTATCCCACAACTTTTTGTGACTACTGACAAATTGTCAAAAATCCAAAGAAAAATGTCTTTTAAATGACAATTTGCATTTTGCATGATGGTTAGCAAGTTAGCATGCCAAGAACATGACTAAAGGTCTCTAATTACGAAAAATATTTTCAATAAAAATGCAGCTGAATCATATTTGATCTCCATTGCATTATTATTACTTCTTATGGAAGTAGCCATCTATGTGATTAAAGAATCTAAAATTAGATGACCGATCTTCACTAAGAAATGAAGAAAACTGTTGTTTTCATTATTTTCCATTGATTGATAGCCAACTAAAATTTCAGTGTTTTAAAAACAAATAGCTTTTCACTAAGAAAATGTCAACTAATTAAATGATTTTTACATTATGTCATTTTGTTGTTGTAAAAGGTCATTAACACACAAAATGTCAAAAAAAAAAAAAAAAAAAAAGGAAAGAAAAATCAACCGTCAACTGATCTATGGAAACTATACATTAAAACTTGTCATTTTACAATTTCTAATCAATGTACAACTTTCATGATCCTTGACACGCTGAAGATGTCAAAAATCGCTATCATTAGGTAAATGATTTTCTTAAGGTAAGTTTGATTACTCTTCATGACGGTTAACCTACCAAAAATATTATTTCTAGAAAATGATAATCCATTTTTGTTAATACAATTTAATTGAATGCTCAATAATTATTAAGTGCCATTTTTATTTTCGGGTGTTAAAAATGCTAATAATAATGAGAAGTATTTAATAAACAAATGGTACTTCATTTAGTTAAATGTATTAATCAACCTGTCATTATTTATATGGTACTCGGTCATTTTGTGTGCTTAAGAGCTAAGCAAAATCGCAGGCACACCCAAAAAATGAGAATTTAACTTTTACCAACTACAAAATAACTTGTTTTTATTTCTAATCAAAAACGCATTATTTTCCGTTAAGATCATCACTTTGGAATTGTTACTAAATATCCATATATTTTATTGAGTTTCAAAAAAAAAAAAAAAAACCTTTAAAATAAATAGTTCAATTCTAAGAACTTAATTGAATTAATCAACAAATGTATGTCATTTTAATCATTCAAAACAGTTTTATTCGAAATTAAAATGATTTTTTACTATTAATTTTTGTGGTTGTTGCGCATGGCAATTTATGAACTTGAGTGATGATAACAAACACACATTTATGGTGTTCTATTGAGTTACATGAAGATAATATTTTAAATGAGAATGAAGCTGCAAAAGGAAAAGGAGTGAACTTTGAAGTGTATAGATATACATATCCAATACCATGTGCGCTTCTGACCACGTGCTTATATATCACAATACAACTCAATGTACAATAGAAATCCATTAAGCATTTGCACCCATCACAATAGCTACAACCCAATTACAACTTGTGAAAATCGTTATAATGGAATAAGCCAAATCATCAATTTAACACCACCGAAATGCACTATTGGGCAATTGCCAATTTCAAACAAATGCGACCAAGCTCGTAAATATCAAATATTGATTAGAATTCTATAATACATCACACAACATATAATACAACATATAGAGAACTCACCAACATCGATTTTTATATCATATATCAAACAAATTACAAAGCAAACATTCTCAATCACCAACACAAAGCTAATCCGATCTTCTTAGGTGAGCCATGGCAATCAAAGAGAAATCAAATCATCCACTGGGCAATTTTAAACAATGAGTTTGTCGCGATTCATTTGAATAAAATTATCTCGACTCACCCTATGATCGAAGGTAGCGAGTTCATAAGAACAGCACAATCCAAGCATCCACTGGTATTAAAGTGGATATATTATGAGCAATCGCTGATGACAAAATTGGATTAACAGAAAATTTAAGAAGTTTCCATCGATTTAAGTGCATCCAATCTTTGCCTTGTCTGCAGAGCAATTGTGGCAGCCTTCAGCAGTGATAAATCTCAGGCACTAATCACCAGCAACAATCATTTCCATCTAGGGTTTTCCAGCTTCCAAATGATTTCAGTCACCTCTAACGATATATTATCTAGACGTATTGCCTTGTTTTTTTCATGTGCTCAGTTTTTAGTTTGAAGACCATTTATATGTTATTTTCAATTTGTTATGCTTCCTATCTAGAGTTTTCTTAATATAGTAATACTACAAAATATTTTTTTCTCCATTTATTTGGTATGCCAACATCTTCATCTTTGACACACTTCGTTGGTCCCAAATCTTCGAATTATTTTATCTTCGATCTTTGTTGATCCAGTCATATTTTTCCCTTCAGACATTAGGTCAGATATATGATCATTTCTTAAACATAGAATGTTCCTAATAGCATCTCAAAATCTTCTTCATGATACAATAATTTTTTAACAAAAACGATAAAACTATGTACTTCCTACTACCAATTTCGTTTAGTAAGTTCTCGCCCTGCAAATCAACCAGGTATGGCAAACAAGCAGTGAAAATATACTTTGGTATTAGGCTATTAGATGAAATAAAACCTGTGCTTTTGCAACACGTTAAAACTAAATCGTGATCATTTATTTGTATCATGTTTATACATATATACATATATCTTGTTAACGATAGCAAACTTATGAGCAATAAATTATTTGATGCTTCTACAAGAAATATAAACTTATAAATTGGTTTTATACGAGAGAAAATAGAAACAAAAACAATTAAACAAGGATAATTTAAGCTATAATGATTTTATATAATTATCAAATAATAAGGTAAAACAAATTACAACAAATATGGTCAACGGGTTTGTTTAGTATATTTGTTTTTCAACAATTGATGTCAATGAGAAAAATTACAACATCATCAAAAGATCTTATGGCTCGAACGAATTAGATCTAAACTTGGGTAAGCCGTACGAAAACTCTTAAATTGCTAGAATGGAACTTGGGACTTGTGTTTAAGAAACCCAAGAAAATGATATTTTGTGAATACAGAAATTCTTACTTGATTTGAATATGAAGAGGTTTTTTTGAATCGTCTTTAAGATCCAACACATCCACCACAAGTGCATATCCAATAGTTATACACTTCACCAAGACTGATTTCTTGTCACCCTTCTCAGATTTCACATATACAAAAGCATAACCGTCTTCTAAGCTATTCCAACCATCGATTCCAATCTCTTCTCCATCTAAAATAATTTGAAAGTTCAGCTTGTATTACAATAAAGATGCTGGAGAATAATGTCAGAGGTTTGCTAATTATAATCAAAAGATACATTGATTGATTGCTATTTTTTAGATTACTTATGTCGTGCATTGCATCCCTAGTCTCTCAGTAAAAATTATATTTCATATTAGTTGTTGGGAGTATATAAATTAATTTTTGGGCTTAGACAACATCGAAATGACTTACTATTTACACAGGTGTCAGCTAGTTAGTTAATCACAAATGCTTAGTGAATGTTTAAAGAATATCAGAATATAACAACTTAAAAGCTATAATATTAATTCATTTGTCGATAAGACTCCACGTCCTTGGCGAAGAATATAAGCCCCACCCGCCACCTCTTATAATATACCATTTACTAACAATTAAGCTCCTGAATTAAAATAAGTGTTTAACAAGTTTGGGAGAAATATCATGTCATATATTTTAAACTTTTGCATTAAGTATACTGGCAGGGTGAAATTTCTTCTATTAGTAAATAAGTTAATTTTTAATTGCTACTCTCCAATAAGAGTTTCACGTGTTTCTATTTCAGTTTGTGTGAAAATAAGGCTAGTCAATGTTTCCCTAGCAAGAATAACAGAATCTCCTTAAAATAGTTTCTACTACAGAAATCCTAAACTGGCAACAAAATTAAAGTTTACCTGCAAAAGTATGAACCAACAAGCAGACACATACATACATAGCTGATTAAAAGCACAAGATAGATGAGCATATCGAGATCAAATTGCCAAAAGTAACATGAACTTCACCAGAACTATAGAGACCTTAAAAGTATTATGGTAAATACTATTTCTTTTTTCACAAAGTTTAGGATCTGCAAATTTCCTAATATAAAAACAATTCTCTTTTAATAACTGCAGTCCCCTTAAAATTTCCAAACAGTAACGAATATCGATTTTCTATAAGCAGGTAACAAGCAAACAAAAAGTAAAATAAAATATAAAAACAGTGATTACCAACTGGGGGATCTTCTGCAAACGCTTTATCTCCTGTGGCAATTAGAGAGTATCCAGCAGAGAGAAAGGCGGCATGAACTACAAACGCGATTTTGTCGTTGGAATTTCTAAATTTAGGTCGGGACGCCCTAACTACCGCCAATATAGAAGATTCGGTCGCCATTAAATTTGATAACGCTATTTCTTTGTCAAGATTCGCGAACACGACAGGTCAATATTGCCTATAAAACCCCTCTTAGTGCCCGCCTATTGATCTGCACATATCTCGAAAACTGAAGGGAAAGCCCTGAGCGTTCCCTGTAGAATAGTCCAACGAACATGTCATTGCACTAAAATAAACATTTCAAGCACTTAATATGCATTTAATTAGTATAATATGAATTTTAAATTTAATAAAAAATTATTCAACGTACTAGATAAACTTAATTTAAGCTATAGTTAATAAAAATTGAACAGATAATATTCGTATGTGGATGTCTTTGTATTCGCATTCTATTTTTCAAATATTGGATATTTATTTGCTTTTTGGATACTGATACGGAGGATTTTTCGAGTGTTCATTGGCATCCCTGCAATAGTCCGGCTTTCAATAATATCGACAAATATTGAATCATCGGGCCTTATAAGTTAACACCACATGCCATAATTTACTGCACTATCCATATGGACTATTTTATCAAAATTCTGAACGCCTTGCTTTTTTAAGTTTGCAATTTTAATATCAACTTATAATTGAATGTCAATTACTTAACATTTATTCAAAAATACTTAAGGTAATTTAAAACAAATAAAAATAAAATTACAAACAACCATTCCTCTACTACGGATCCTTTTACAGCGCAAAACACATTTCGTTTCATCAAAAATTTCCTTTTGCATTACCAGATCAGAAAACCCTTTTCGTATGTCATTTTACTTCACAAAAGCACACTCATAATTTGGTTACATCCAAACATTTACTAAGTTATCTCACTTTGTTAAATTATGTAACTTATCGGAATTTAAAAGAAATAATGACAACAATGCACCAAAAGGGGTATCGTTGTAATGTGATACAACAAGGATCCACTGAATTTATGCATAAAAACATATAAGGGTTTGCATTTTAATCTGAATGCCAATAAAAGATGAATAATTATATAGTTGGTTCAAAAAATTTCAAAGAAGTTAATACTTTTTACCCATCATAATAGTAAATATGCACTTCTTTGAAAGAGTGTATATAAATGGATCTGATAATATTGTAACAACCCAGAAAGTTAAATAATAATAATTGATTAAAAAGTTAAGTAACAAAATAATAAGTTTGTGTAATTATCAGAATTTGACTACGGAAGTTCATTATCAAGTTAGTAGCAATTTTCTGATCAATTTTCATATATAACTTATCAGAATCCGAGTTCACGTGGAGAAGATATGAGTGAAACACGACATGCAAATAAATAAGAAAATAAAGGGAAAAAATCGACCCTCGTGTCGACCCCACGATCGACCCAAGGTGCGGGGGGTCGACCTACGCGTCTACCTGGGCGCAATATGCGTCCAAGTGAATGTGATAATGAGAGAATTGTTTCATTGGTTGATGTGACATTTTCCTATTTGCATATTTTGAATGCTAAGCTGACGGGGTGTGTTCTAATTGGTTAAGCGACATGTTTGGCCTGAATTTATTTTAGAAATCCAGCGTTCTAAAATCTCTAGTCTAACCCATAAATAGACCTCTAGACCTAGCTAATTATTCACAACAAAATCTTTTCCTTTTTGGGTTTTTTTTTATATGTACCTAACCTTTTTTTTTTTTTTTTTTTGAGAAAGAGTTTATTAAATAAAATATTTATGCACACCTATTAAAGATGTGACATATAGAAGCCTCCGTGGAAAGCTTAAGACCACGAGTGAGTGTGTAATTATTTAGACTTTTGGTAATTTAGGAAAATAGGATTTGTAATAGATGTAGTTTTTTTTGTAGTTTTTCTTACAGTTTCCTTATGGTTTTTCTTAGAATTTTTATTAGTTTTCTATAAGTTAGTACAGTTATTTTTCTACAAGTATTTCTCAGCCTTTTCTTATAGTCTTCTTCTTATTCTAGTTATGCAAGATGGTCTTTTAGTTTTTTTTTTCTTTTTGGGTATTTATATCAGTCGGTTATTTTACATTTTTTGTACTTATTTTTGGTTTATGCGTAAAATATGCCTAGATATATAAATGTTACTTTATTTACGACTGGTTTAATCCTTTTATTTTGCGCACGACAATATAGGATTAAAGTAATAATTGTGCAAACACAGATTAAAAGAAAATGGATTAAATTTACAAAAAAAAATGTGCATAAAGTACAGATTTGTAATTAAAAAAGAATAACACTGAAATATGCAAATTAATGTTGATCTGCATTAAAAAATTAATACGTGTTGTAATTTGGAAAGACTGGATATATTTGCAAGAATAGTATTATGATAACTACATGGGCACATAAGTAAATCATAATGGATAGATTGGGCTTTTGTGCAGATAGAATTGTAACATGAGGTTTATAATGAAAAGACTTATTATAAATATGAACTTAGATCCTGGATTAAGTTTAATAAGCATGCAATAGTTGTGGTCCGTTCCAACAAGCCGACATGAGAAAATAAGTGACAAATGAATAAGACCCAAATCAAGAGATTTGGGCGGGGGCACAAATTAGAATATTCGTTTGATAACATCTATATCAGCAGCATTCTCTTTTAAGTTTATCACTGATGGTCTCGCAATATATGGTGATGCAAGTTGGACACGCTTATGTTGATTTGGGTAAGTAAAGGATCAACAAAGATAGGGGCATGTGTGGGTGCGTTCTTATAGCGCATGAGTGTGTGATGGCATCAACAAGGGAAGCTAAGTTACAACTGCATCCAAAAGAGATTAGTTATGTCTTTATTGATGGATTGGATCAGATAAAGTCCAATATCCACAGTGATATAAGTTACCATGTGAGATGGTAGAATAAAGTTGATCGATAGGTAGTACTAGGAATTATCCTGATCATGATTATTAAAGTTTAGTAAATGAGAAAGTGCAAACAATTGAACAAATTTTTACTTGTGATGTTCAAGTATATTTCTTTATATATCTTTCCAGCATATCTTTTGTAATTGTGCACAGACACTTACCATATCTAAAATCAGAACTAGTATTGAGTTTATTTATCTTTATTACTCAATCATACTAGTAATTACATCACTCACCAGACATAAGTCTGACCTTCTCCTCTTTTTTTCCTTTTTCTTCCCTGTAAGGCTCGCAGGGCTGAGGTGATTAGCTTATACTTCTTGGAGGATCATTCTTCGTGTTCATTCTAGTTGGTGATGTATTCATCTTTTTTTTTTACATATTATTCTAGGGAGTTGTTATTGACACTCCAAATATTATTAAGGGGAGGTCACTTTTTAAAAAAAAAAAAAAATTGTTAAGGGGAGTACGAATGGAGAGAGCACCCCCTTAACAAATAAACTTTATTTTACCAAATAAACCTTCTTTACAATGATCTCTTTTTTATTCGTTAATCCAAAAAAAATTATATGGTATATCAGTCAACTACATCAGATTTTTATATCAAATTAGTAATAATTTCATTTGTCAGATTATATGAAAAAAAATATTATTGATAGGAAATCGATATACATATATCAAACAATTATTTTTTAATACGGTATTGCATTCTTTGTTCATACCATTATTTCTCCTCAAACAATCGCTTTTTTTTGTTTTCAAATAATTTAGGGACTTGGTTTTTTTGCATTTGAAATTGATTTAAATTTGAGATGGTAACTGATGTTATTACCGGATGTTATTGCGAGGGTAAAAGGGAACATAAAAAATTAAGCGTGTGACCCCCCTTAACCTTATTTTTATGATTGGAGTGCTTTTAAAATTTAACCTCCCCTTAACAATATTTGGAGTGTCAATAACAATGCCCTTATTCTATCGAGTTAGTTGTACTATTGATTGTTTTGAGGGATATTTTTGTTATTGTACTCTGATTTGTGATTGAGATATTATTTTCACAAGAGATGTGGCAGTTTATGTTTTGAGACTGAAATAAACAAATGATTTTTGGAATAAATGATATGTTTTCAGTTTAGAATTGTTTCAGTTGTACTTGTTATTTTATTGTCTTATGAATCTTAGTCTTTGTGATATGTGTCTTTATACCTACACCGCATCACATTTCTTAGCGTGACCCTATTTTGGGGAATATTAACGGATACAGAGTGTTTCATTTGGTATCAGTACCTAAGGTTATAGGATTTTTAAATTTTGTTTTAAAAGAATTTTTTTTCGAAAGAAAGTAGATTTTCAAAACAAAACGCAATTTTGATTTGTCCCCTTAAGTCAATATAATCTTCCTTTAATTTCTTCGAAATCTTGAATCTCTATCATTTCTCTTATGCAATATTTTAGGAGACCAAAATATTATGAGGTATCCCAATTCGCGGTTGGTTTCGTATATATCTTGAGGCTATGGCATCAGCCGAAGCACAAGAACCTGCGCACGATCCAGCACCCGTTGTTGTGGTTCATCCTAACCCACTAGTAACTGTCGACTTCTCTAAGCTTTGTAAGGTTTTCTCAAATCTTGATTGTAGATCTTTCTGGGGCACAGAGAGTTTTGTTGAGGCCCGTACTTGGATGAAAAGCATAGAGCAAATTTTTGGATTGTTAGGGCTCGAGGATCGTCAAAGAGTTCAGCTGGCCACTTGGCGGCTGAAAGAGGAGGCATCTTATCGGTGGAAGGTAGTCGGGGCATGTAATGTCCCGTATTCTTACAATATAATAATTAATTTATTTAATTATTTAAATAGTGATTCAGAAAATTAAATGGTTGTTTAATTAAATAATATTAAATATTTAATTAAATTAAATAATAGAAGAATATATTTATTTCAGAAATAGTAAGAAATAGTGAATTAACAATATTGTGTGAATAGGACACTTTATAATATATATATTAAGTTTAGAATTTGAATTATATTAACGAATATATTATATAAACGATGGTTGAACGTATAATTATATTATAATTATAGTCGAGCTCGAAATGGCGTGGCAGTTCATAATTTGGCGATTTGAACTTTAAACGAATATACAGAATTCGTTTTAAGCCGGATTTTCTGTGAAACAAGAAACGTTCGGAGCTGGTAAAGTATATTTTTCTAATGGAAGAGAAAAATCGAGATTTCGTCATGTAGGTTGAGAGTTATGTCTAAATCAAATTTTCAAATAGTCGCTATGGAATTCCTTTATAATTTATAACGATTTATAAAAGAATTTCTATTTCTAATTAAATATTGGTTAACTCTGATTTTGAAATATCGAGTTATAAATTCAGATAGGAATATTTTGGAGTTGTATGATACTCTATGTGAATATATACGATAATATTTATTTATAAATATTTAATTTAATTATTTTTAAATATATTTAATATTTAAAAGGGTTCATTTAGAGCTTTAAAAATAGCCAATTTTGCAAATGAACTCCGTTTTCGACGAAACTAATTTTGTTAGATCCGGAATATTAAATTATTGTTAAATTTCAATTTTCGTGATTTTTGGAGTCAGTATGTGGTCGTACGGATTTTTATTGTGAAAAATAGTCGGTATTTTGACGGTTATAAACACGTTGTGTGAGCAAACAGACTCGGAATTCGACGAAACAAGTTTCGTTGGGTTCGTAATGTCAAACTCTGGTTATATGTCCATTTTCATGATTTTTGGATATTGTATGTGATCATGGGAATTTTAAATGATAAATGAAAGTAATGATTCAAATTAAATTAATATAATAATGACTAAAAAACGATATTTATTCTCTATAAATATCTCATTAACTTCCTAACCCTAGCAATTCTTTTTTTGTGTGGTTAATGAGCTATAACCGTCGGTTTCTTCTTCAAACCAAAATCCTAAGTTTCAATAATTGATAGAAAATCATAAAAATTGTTTTAAATTCCAAAACCTATATATTCCAACTTCTTGAATGATTTCCCTCAGCCCTGTAACCATTTCACTCAGTTCGAAGGATATTTTGTTCATTGGGAAACTCAACCGCGAGCGCTAGGGTTGATTAAACCTAGGGGTTGAGGCATTAATCAAGTAAACTGGGTTTATATTTGAGTTAAGGGGGTTAGATTCGGCCTTGCTTGCAATTTTTGAAGAGGAATGGTGCTAAAAAGTTACGGTGGATGTCGTTGTTGGCAACTCGCGAGGTCATACATCGCAAATCAGTGGGTGTGCTCAAGTTTAGTGAAGAGAGTATGAGCTGATGTAGAATTTGAAGCGGAGTTCGGTTGTGGCTTTAGTTTGGAATTTAACGGAGTAGAGAAGAAGAACGGATCGAAGAAAGTTGGTGTTGGAGTTGCGTTGAAAGGTGCGGTTTACTGTTAAGGTTTGGGAAGGAGAGGATCGAGCTCTATTTTGTGGAGTGGAGGAGATGTAGAAATCGAAGAGGAGAACTACTGTGATTTTTGCTTGATTTTAAACAAAGTGATGGAGGAGATCGATTTGAGTTTGTTTACTGTTTTTTTAGCTCAATCGGTGGAAATTGGTGTCGCGCAAAATACTGGTACTCGTGGTGTAGTGTTGTGCGACGCATTTCGCAAGCAGGGTTCGAGACAAAGTTGGTATGATTTGATGAAGATTTTAATGAGAAGTATAATGGTGATAAGTTTGGAGTTTGGGAAGAACGTTGGCTATGGGTTTTGTCCACTAGAATCGGTGGAATGAAATACACAGGATTCAGGAGGGAGGAAGAAGAAGGGAGCAGACGCATTATACTTGTTTGGGCTGGGTTTTTGAAAATGAAGTTGGGTTAAGAGAAAAAGTTTAAGCCCAAATTTTATAAAAGCAAATTGAATTGATTTTAATTATAAATAGTGTTCAAGTTATAACATCATAACTTTACCATACATTATCCGAATTCAGCAAAACAAGATCCATAAGGATCGTATGGATGGACACTATGAAATGGAACTGACTGGGAGTGAATTGGAGCTCGTTACAATTTATAGCAAAATAAATTGTCCGATCTGAATCGACGATAATTTATCGTTATTTAACAATAAATTACCAATGTGAGTAAATCTCACTAACTCTGTACAGTTTATTTTTTCATAAATATAATATAGTATTGATAAATGATGATTGATTGTTGTGTGTTGATTGTTTGGTTGAATTGCTGATGTATTGGTTGAAATTTTAGATAACGATATATATATAAATCGTTAATCAAATATTGATTTTGTTTATCATAATATTTCATATTGAGATGAAATCGATGTTATTTATATTGTTTAACATCTATGATGCAGGGAAACAGGTTGGAGGGATCCAACTGGATTCCTCAATATTTATAATACTGTTTGTTTTCATATATCATGATATATAATCTGTGATTGATTATGATGACACTGATCTTGTTATTTGATATTTTAAATACCATATGAAATACTGGAATGTAAGAAGGAAATTTTCAAAGTGAATATTGAAAATGAAATATTTATATTTGAAATAAATAAGATATTATAAAAGGTAATATTTGGCAAACAAATATTGGAAAATATAATAAAGGGTTTATATAAAATGAATAGAATTATATAAAAGGATTTACATAGAATGAATAAAATTATATAAAAGGATTTATATAAAATGAATAAAATTATATAAAGGGAATTATAAATGAGATTTAAGTGTTAGAAGTTAAAGACATGATTTATTTTTATAAATAATTCTATAAATATAGATTAAATAGAATTTGGAATTTGGATATTATTTTCAAATATGGAATCAGATTGTTTGGAATATATAAAGAAATATTGTTTACATTGAATGTGAATAATGGATTAAAGTAAATATTTGAAATTAAAACTTTTATAAAGGAAATTGGGTTTTGAAATAGGGATTTAAAATGGACTTAAAGGAATTAGAAACTGACTGGAAATTAGTCGAGTTGAATAGCTGTCTGGGTATTGATCTGATGTTGGTTTCGGCCTTTGGGGTTAATACGTAGGGGGTTGTTCTCTTACTAGTTTACAGTTAGAGACTGATATATGTGAAAAGATAGTGATGCATGAATCAGAAATGGAAACGTTTTCCAAAGTTAATAATGTATCTTTTCTAAATTTAGAAAATAAGGAATTTATGAATATATGGAAACGATAAATGGGGAAATGAATAAATGTTGATTAATGATTGATCGATAGAATTTTCATCTAGAAATAATATCGTTGTTTGCACACATGTTTTTCTTTGATAGTTAAATCACCGACTATCAAAGTTTTTGACCATTTTCCGTTGTTAATACGGAGAGATCGAGATCAGATTCATTATCTAAAACCCACTCTATATGGGCGTTAGCGTTGCGATCAAATATGATGAAGATAATTGAAGATGGAGTTTTGCAAGGGCTGTCTTGTTTACAGAATAGTGCCTTCGGTCTGTCCAGTCTCAGGACGACCTGTACGGAAGAATGTCTGACAGTGTATATTTAATAGATCGCGTAAGTTGATCTCTTCAAACGTATTCACGTTTGGTGGCAGAGGAATTCGTTTCTCGTAGCTGTATACCCGTGGTATTTTTGGGGAAATCAATTTGTGATTTGGCGGGTATGACGATGTGACATTCAAAGTAAATAGAGGTGTGATATGTACGTTACGACCTCTAGCCTCACAACCGGAAATGGTATAAAATTGGGTAGGTCACATGGCTAAGTGGTTGGCTGCCAATTAGGGTGTATTTTCACCTGATCTAGAGTTTCATTTATTTCTATAATCTATTTTGATGTTGTCCCTTTCGGGAAACGGTTGCTAATCCCAACCGTTGGTGATAATACATTCGGTACACTCAAGCGAAATGAGTGATCGGTTATGTTTAGCTTAGGTTGCAAGATGTTCTTGTTGAACTCGGTGTATTCCTCTCTAGAGATACACTGTCGGAAGATGGTCCCATACCTTGCCAGTTGGAATTCATTAACCAATAAGCGCCCATAGTTTTTGATTATATATTATGTATATGGTGTAGGATCTAAATTAACCCTAGAGGGGGGGGTGAATAGGGTTTATCACAGATTTTCACAGAGTAATTAAATAATCACAACACAGATAATAATCAGAGTAAATGCGGAAAATAAATAACACACAGATATACCCAGCTTCGGCAAAACCCTGCCTACTGCTGCATTCCCCAAGGTTTCTACTAGGAGTTAAAACAATCTCTACGCTTACAATCCCCTGTAAACTCGCGACACTCGCTCCCAACTGTTCTTAACCCTACGCTCAAAACCCTGCACTGGTTTTTATCCCCAAAACCAGATTTCCCCGAATTACAAACACTGTAATTCGTCTCCCTAGTTTTAGAGACAAACTAGAAAACTCTGGACTGATTACAAAGTTGAAATTAAAGACAAACTAAATCAAGACAAAAACCCTTAATAAAAAAAACTTTGAAAACCCTAGTTTTAAATAAGGGTTATCCCCTTTAACTTGGCCGACCCCCTTTAGTTATTGCTCCACCACTTTATTCTTGAGTCCGATCTCTTTTCTCTGGAAAGAAAAATGGCGGCCTAGGGTTTGCGATCTAGGGTTTCCTTCTTTGCAATCTAGGGTTTTGATTTTGCTTCGATCTGATGGGCGCCGCTATATCGTGTGACGATCTCGAATTCCTATTGCAAGCTATCCTTCGATTGAGTTGTTGAAGCTCTGATTTGAATCCAAGACTTCTCCTTTTCCTGGTATGATTTTTAATTCGATTGTTTGCTTTTTAACTTCTTTGATCTTGGATGTGCTTGGATTTTTATGATCATTGCCGATGAGGATTGTGTGATATATATAGGATTAAAATCCCTAAAGTTCTGCTCTGATTTCGTCCTTGAGACTTGGCTATGATATTGCGATTGCTTTGAATTGATCTCTTTATTTCTTTTATTTGGGGCCAGGAAGTATATTCCTTTAATCTTGGTCGTGATTTCTGGATTTTGAAATCCTCAAACTTGAGTACTAATCAGTCTGATTTTTAATTGACCTTATATTTGAACAGATGCTATATTTGAACTTGTTTACTCTTGTGATTGCCGAATTCTCTGGAATAAGTTTTGAGTGATGAATCTTGATTTTTAATTGAACAGATGCTATATTTGAACAGATGCTAAACTTTTTAATTGATGTCGCACTTGATTTTTGCTTTTTAACAAAAACTTGATTACTGAATTTGATTCAATACTTGACTGATCTTGCCTTAAACTTGAATAGACTTAGTATTCTGATTTTTGAGCTGGAACTTCATTTATTCTTTGACTTCCTTCTTGAGTACACTCCACTTAGAACTAATGCTAAGTTCTGATTTGAACTGATAAGAACAGATCCTATGTTTTGCCAAACATTTTAACTGGTGCTATATTATTATACTTTGGTGTTTGGCATGTTTGATCTTTAGCTGCTCCACTGGTTTGAGTTTGTGCCTTGTTTTTGCTTTACTTGCTTTTTCTCATGACTAGTTGAATTGATTTATTCACGCTTTGATAAGATCAGACACTATACTTGATCATGTACACCCTTGAATCTGAATCAAACAGTTTACTCATGTATATACTGTCTTGAGCTAACTGTTTTCCTGTTAGCATGTTGTCTGTATTTCCCTTTATTTTTGTAACACTCCTTTCTTTTGTCGTCTCCCCATCATCTTCTCTTCCCAAATCCTTGGCAGTATCCTCCCTGGTTGCATACTTGCATGCTCTTTGACAAATTTCAGTGATATCAGTACCACTAAATCCTTTTTGTTACTGACTTTTCGGCTTGCCTTTTGTAATACTTCATGATATAAACTTGTATACTGTAATGATTTTTCTGAATATATTTTATTAAGTTTAAACCCTGATTTCTGGAATTTTAAAACCTTCTTTAAATCATTCTTTTCAAAAACATTTTTCATGTCTTTGATATGAACAGTTGCTTCTTTAAAACTGGACAGCTACTTTAGCCTCGGCCTTGAAAGAATTATATGAACAGATGCTACATTTGATCTTGGCACTACCTTGATCAAACTGTTTTCTTTTCCATTCTCTGGACTGTGGTATTGCACTTCCCTGACTTGTCACACAAGCTCCTGTACACTCACTTGTTTGCATTTGATTATAACTTGACATTTGCTTTGTCTCTTTTGTAATTGGTGCATAATCATTTTACTTGTACTTTGCTGTGTACACTTTCATGCGGCTTGTCATTTTTGCTGCACTACTTGTTCACTTTTCATTAAGCTATTTCAACCAATACTTTGTATGCTTGTTGCTCTGCCTTGTTTACTTGTACCATATAGCTATTGCACCATGCTGGTTTGACCCTGTTGTCATTCATGCCATGTCTTCATTATCTCTGTTACTTCCTGTAGTTTTGTTAACACTGCCGTACTATGCTTTATTCATGTTTTGACTTGCTTATGACTTTCTTGTGTGTTGACTTGTCGACCATTTTACTTTTGCTTTTGACTTTGTTCATGTTCATGAGTATATTGCGCTGAGTCGAGATGGTCCAAGTGGCTACTCCTCAGTCGCGACACTGGATTGGCGTGGTAGTGCACACGTGTGTACACGTGTGTACATGCAGCCATCTAGACGAGTTTTTCTGTCCCTGCATATCAGACAAAGTCTAGAAAAATGATGAGAAACACACCGCAAATCTGAGGCAAATAAAAATTAAAAATAAATTTTTTATTTGCTTTTATTTAATTTTTATTTTTGTGGCAGTCTACTGTGTGTGTTCTTTTGTATGTGACAGGTATGAAGATAACTGGATTGACTGTGGAATGCTGTGAAGTCAAGAAGACTGAAGATGATGATATTAATATGTGTCAGTATATACGAGTGAACTGTATAGAAATGTAGTGTGTATGAAATTGTAAGTGTTGTAAAGAGGAACTGAGTATGAAATTGAAAATTTTGAAATGTCTATTAATGATGTATATACAAATAGTGAAGTCGTAAATCTGTACTGTTTAAATATTGAAATAAAATATTCTTGTTCAAATAAAATACTCTGTGAAATTTTAAATTTTTGTATAGTTGTACTTTATTTAAACAGAAATATTATATTCCTGTCTGATGTGTAGTATACCAGTACAGTTACAAACACATTCAATAATAAAATAAATTTGGTTGTTATCATCAAACAAAAATCATATAATTGTGTATACAACACTGTTATATACAACAATCTCCCCCTTTTGATGATGACAAACAAATAAAAGATTTTGAATGTGTTTTGAACGTGAAATATATTACTCCCCCTATTTGTATGCTCCCCCTACAACTGAACTCCCCCTATATATGTGGAAAAGTATGAATAATGAAATCCAATTGACCATTCCCCCTCTAGATATTTAATTTCCAATCTTAAAATATTTTTTGAATTAAATACTTATCAATCAAAATCTTGACCATTCTCCCCCTTTTGTTATCATCAAAAGGAAAATAGAAATCGATACAGTGATGAATATAGACTAAAAATATAAATTCATATTCAGAGAGAGAATATTTATCGTAAAACCCATTTAATCAAACAAAAATCATAATAATCTTTAAATCAGAAGCAGATTTCACTTTCAGAATGAATGGATTTACGATGGATTTTATCGAATGAGGAGAGTTCAATAAAAATTGAATATTTGAATATAAATTTTAAAGATTTTAAATATGCAAAAAGAATGTGTTAAGCACTTTCTAACCACGCATAGCCCAAAGGTCTTTTAAATGGGGTTAGTAGTAACTTAACTTTATCCTCTCTAATGAGTTCCATCCATGCACAGCCCGAAGGTCTTTTAAGTGAGAATGGAAGCACATAGAAATTAAGGTAATTCACCCACGCATAACCGCGAGGATTTTTAAATGGGAGTGAATACCAAGGATAAATTATTTATTTATTTATTTATTTATTTATTATTTATTTTAAGAATAATTAGAACTCCCCAAATTAAATAAAACCATGATGAATGACAGAAATATGATAGATATAGAAGATGGTCGTGAAATAAGTTCTAATTCAAAGATATTATAAAATTTGTCTAATCATCATGAGATTTAAAATAATATCTCTTCTAGTTATGAATTATACCATAGTCGCAACTCATCACAGTTTCATAAATCTATCAATAATTTTGATGAGTCCCAAAAACGGTTCAAATTAATCAATAATTTCAATTTTTGAATAAATAATCGAAAATAATTTTAAAATTGAAAATATTAATTTCAAGAGGAGTTTTTGAAAAAAATGCAAGCTTAAAAAATCAATCAGTTAGAAAATGAATTTTTCTAATATTTTTAACACTGATTGCTCCTAGACAATTTTTAAAACCATTTATATATTAATTCAAATTGTCTATGAATTTTAACTAAATCTAGTTACTGATTTTCCAACCTATCATTTAAACACCAATAAATCAATTTCCTTATCAGAGCAGCACAAGATCATTTTAAAAGTAAGAATCACAAGTGACATCCTCAGAGAATTTTTAGACAAACTCAAGAAACAGTCAACTTATCAAATTTGAAGATAATTGTTTGAAATCACCAAAAAAAAATTAATTTTTTTTTTATAGTCCAAGATTTTCAACAATTCATAACGAATGATTTCAAAAATAACCAAGTAAAAATAACCTAAAAGAAATAAAAGTACGAGTTTAGAGATCATACCTGACTTACCATAATCAACGTGATGCAATGAATCTCCAACTCTGAATCTATGGCTAAGGAACTTCAAATAATTTGATATATGAATCAACTTGAATTTTATCTAACTTAAGCACAGTTGTTCCTCAGCCTTCCATAGTACCTAAATGTTTATATGATCGAGTGGTCTAACAAAAGTTGTTTTACCACTCTTATCTTCGTTTACACGTTTTGGTACCCAAACCCGTTTATATAACAATCCATTACTATTCACTAGCGTACCCTTTGGAACCCAAATTTGTTTAGATTTGCTGAAATTTATTTTGTTTATTTTTGGAATCCAAACAGATTTAAATGAATTGTTTTTAAACGAGTTATCAATTTGTTTATGATTTAAAAACCCTTTGAAATTATTAAATTTCAAAAATTCAATTTGATTGTTTTCAAAGCCAATTAAAGGATTTTTAAAATCATCAAAATTTTGTTTTTCAACTTGATCAGATTCAAATCCAAGTCCCTTTTTATTCTGAACAAAAAATTGATTTTTTAACAACATGTTCAACGATTTCTCTCCTTTAGAAAATTTAGTCAAAGCTGACTCCAGTCGTTGAATTTTAAATTTAAGATTGCTATTTTCTTTCGTTAAATTTGAACAACGATTAATAGCGATTTTCCTCTTTTCAGCATCAGTTTGTTTTAAGATCAAATTTTCGTTTTCAAGTGCTTTGATTCTAGCATCGGACTTGGAAATTTCAATTTCAAATTGTTTTCGTTTTTCAAAATCAAGTTTTTCAGATTCTTTAAACTTTTCATTCACTTTTTCAAAATCAAGATTTTCATTTTTCAAATTCATGTTTTCACTTTTAAGTAACTCAAGATTAGTTTTTAATTTCAACAAATCGTTACTCAAAAATTGACATTTTTCGCATTCTGAAAACGATGAATTTTTAACTTTTTCAAGTTTTGTTTCCAAACTGTTATTTTCTTGAACTAGTTTTGACCTATCAGATTTCAATTTCTTAACTTTTAGTTCAAGAGAATCAACAGTTTTCGTGAGATCGTGACACATTAAAATTAAATCTTTATAAGTGAAATTCGATACCTCACTAGAACTACCTTCTGAATCAGATTGTGCCATAAGACACAAATTAGCTTCTTCTTCATCACTTTCAGAAGCTTCTTCTCCTTCCTCATCATCCCATGTAGCAGCAAAAGCCTTCTTCTTCCTTCTGAACTTCTTCCTCTTTTCATTTTTAAGCTGTGGGCAATTTGGTTTGATGTGACCGGGTTTCTTGCAATTGTAGCAAAACACTTCATCGTTTGAACTATCTGAACTTTCAGACTTGTCGGTTTTTGAATTCTTCTTTCGTGGTTTGTATTTTCCTTTGCCCCACTTTTTCAAAACCATGGCTAGCTCTTCAGCGGGATCATCATCATTACTTTCAACAGAATTATTTAGAGCGATTGTCTTTTTCTTTGATTCAGAATCCTTTCGTTCTTCTCTTGCTTTTAACTCCATCTCATAAGTAATCAGATTTCCGATCAACTCTTCCATACTTACTTTATTCAGATCTTTTGATTCTTGAATCGCCGTCACCTTTGCTTCAAAATTCATCGGTAGCACTCTCAGTATTTTTCTGATCAATTCCACTTCGGTATAGGTTTTGCCAAGAGCTTTTGCATTGTAAACCAGTGATGAGAAGCGTCCATACATCTCTTTTATATCCTCGTCTTTTTGCATAGAGAAATTTTCATATTCGTTGCTGAGTAGAGCAAGACGAGATTCCTTTACTTGAGATGTACCTTCGTGTGTGACCTCCAACGTATGCCATATTTCCTGTGCTGTCTCACAATGAGAAATTCGATTAAATTCAGTTTTATCAAGAGCACAAATTAAAGCATTCATTGCTTTGGCATTAGTTGAAAATAATTTTTTATCATTAGCATCCCACCTATCTTTTGATTTAGGAATTTCAACACCACTAACAATAACAGTAGGAGATCTATAACCCGTTTCAATAATATCCCACACATCATAATCGACAGAACTTAAGTAAATTTTCATCCTAGCTTTCCAATAGGCATAATCAGTTCCATTAAACATTGGTGGCCTAGCTATGGACTGACCCTCAGAAAAAGCGTTGTTTGACAAATTCATGACTCTAGAGTTAGAAATACCTGCTCTGATACCACTTGTAGGATCTAAATTAACCCTAGAGGGGGGTGAATAGGGTTTATCACAGATTTTCACAGAGTAATTAAATAATCACAACACAGATAATAATCAGAGTAAATGCGGAAAATAAATAACACACAGATATACCCAGCTTCGGCAAAACCCTGCCTACTGCTGCATTCCCCAAGGTTTCTACTAGGAGTTAAAACAATCTCTACGCTTACAATCCCCTGTAAACTCGCGACTCTCACTCCCAACTGTTCTTAACCCTACGCTCAAAACCCTGCACTGGTTTTTATCCCCAAAACCAGATTTCCCCGAATTACAAACACTGTAATTCGTCTCCCTAGTTTTAGAGACAAACTAGAAAACTCTGGACTGATTACAAAGTTGAAATTAAAGACAAACTAAATCAAGACAAAAACCCTTAATAGAAAAAACTTTGAAAACCCTAGTTTTAAATAAGGGTTATCCCCTTTAACTTGGCCGACCCCCTTTAGTTATTGCTCCACCACTTTATTCTTGAGTCCGATCTCTTTTCTCTGGAAAGAAAAATGGCGGCCTAGGGTTTGCGATCTAGGGTTTCCTTCTTTGCAATCTAGGGTTTTGATTTTGCTTCGATCTGATGGGCGCCGCTATATCGTGTGACGATCTCGAATTCCTATTGCAAGCTATCCTTCGATTGAGTTGTTGAAGCTCTGATTTGAATCCAAGACTTCTCCTTTTCCTGGTATGATTTTTAATTCGATTGTTTGCTTTTTAACTTCTTTGATCTTGGATGTGCTTGGATTTTTATGATCATTGCCGATGAGGATTGTGTGATATATATAGGATTAAAATCCCTAAAGTTCTGCTCTGATTTCGTCCTTGAGACTTGGCTATGATATTGCGATTGCTTTGAATTGATCTCTTTATTTCTTTTATTTGGGGCCAGGAAGTATATTCCTTTAATCTTGGTCGTGATTTCTGGATTTTGAAATCCTCAAACTTGAGTACTAATCAGTCTGATTTTTAATTGACCTTATATTTGAACAGATGCTATATTTGAACTTGTTTACTCTTGTGATTGCCGAATTCTCTGGAATAAGTTTTGAGTGATGAATCTTGATTTTTAATTGAACAGATGCTATATTTGAACAGATGCTAAACTTTTTAATTGATGTCGCACTTGATTTTTGCTTTTTAACAAAAACTTGATTACTGAATTTGATTCAATACTTGATTGATCTTGCCTTAAACTTGAATAGACTTAGTATTCTGATTTTTGAGCTGGAACTTCATTTATTCTTTGACTTCCTTCTTGAGTACACTCCACTTAGAACTAATGCTAAGTTCTGATTTGAACTGATAAGAACAGATCCTATGTTTTGCCAAACATTTTAACTGGTGCTATATTATTATACTTTGGTGTTTGGCATGTTTGATCTTTAGCTGCTCCACTGGTTTGAGTTTGTGCCTTGTTTTTGCTTTACTTGCTTTTTCTCATGACTAGTTGAATTGATTTATTCACGCTTTGATAAGATCAGACACTATACTTGATCATGTACACCCTTGAATCTGAATCAAACAGTTTACTCATGTATATACTGTCTTGAGCTAACTGTTTTCCTGTTAGCATGTTGTCTGTATTTCCCTTTATTTTTGTAACACTCCTTTCTTTTGTCGTCTCCCCATCATCTTCTCTTCCCAAATCCTTGGCAGTATCCTCCCTGGTTGCATACTTGCATGCTCTTTGACAAATTTCAGTGATATCAGTACCACTAAATCCTTTTTGTTACTGACTTTTCGGCTTGCCTTTTGTAATACTTCATGATATAAACTTGTATACTGTAATGATTTTTCTGAATATATTTTATTAAGTTTAAACCCTGATTTCTGGAATTTTAAAACCTTCTTTAAATCATTCTTTTCAAAAACATTTTTCATGTCTTTGATATGAACAGTTGCTTCTTTAAAACTGGACAGCTACTTTAGCCTCGGCCTTGAAAGAATTATATGAACAGATGCTACATTTGATCTTGGCACTACCTTGATCAAACTGTTTTCTTTTCCATTCTCTGGACTGTGGTATTGCACTTCCCTGACTTGTCACACAAGCTCCTGTACACTCACTTGTTTGCATTTGATTATAACTTGACATTTGCTTTGTCTCTTTTGTAATTGGTGCATAATCATTTTACTTGTACTTTGCTGTGTACACTTTCATGCGGCTTGTCATTTTTGCTGCACTACTTGTTCACTTTTCATTAAGCTATTTCAACCAATACTTTGTATGCTTGTTGCTCTGCCTTGTTTACTTGTACCATATAGCTATTGCACCATGCTGGTTTGACCCTGTTGTCATTCATGCCATGTCTTCATTATCTCTGTTACTTCATGTAGTTTTGTTAACACTGCCGTACTATGCTTTATTCATGTTTTGACTTGCTTATGACTTTCTTGTGTGTTGACTTGTCGACCATTTTACTTTTGCTTTTGACTTTGTTCATGTTCATGAGTATATTGCGCTGAGTCGAGATGGTCCAAGTGGCTACTCCTCAGTCGCGACACTGGATTGGCGTGGTAGTGCACACGTGTGTACACGTGTGTACATGCAGCCATCTAGACGAGTTTTTCTGTCCCTGCATATCAGACAAAGTCTAGAAAAATGATGAGAAACACACCGCAAATCTGAGGCAAATAAAAATTAAAAATAAATTTTTTATTTGCTTTTATTTAATTTTTATTTTTGTGGCAGTCTACTGTGTGTGTTCTTTTGTATGTGACAGGTATGAAGATAACTGAATTGACTGTGGAATGCTGTGAAGTCAAGAAGACTGAAGATGATGATATTAATATGTGTCAGTATATACGAGTGAACTGTATAGAAATGTAGTGTGTATGAAATTGTAAGTGTTGTAAAGAGGAACTGAGTATGAAATTGAAAATTTTGAAATGTCTATTAATGATGTATATACAAATAGTGAAGTCGTAAATCTGTACTGTTTAAATATTGAAATAAAATATTCTTGTTCAAATAAAATACTCTGTGAATTTTTAAATTTTTGTATAGTTGTACTTTATTTAAACAGAAATATTATATTCCTGTCTGATGTGTAGTATACCAGTACAGTTACAAACACATTCAATAATAAAATAAATTTGGTTGTTATCATCAAACAAAAATCATATAATTGTGTATACAACACTGTTATATACAACATATGGAACGTGAGATGAAAGCGTTTTGCTAGATGATTATTATATTGTGATTGATAGACACTATTATAATATCTGATGAGTTCGATATAAGATTTATCATTTCTTTCAAAGGGGTTTTATTTGAAAGCTGAATCAAATGTTTTTGATTCTCATAAAGGAAAAACCCGTTCCGTGTTATACGGCGTGGTCTTATGAGATATCGTTTATTTTCTCAAAATTTCTTAAATTTTTTACTAACACCAGTCCCATGACTGACCCGGAGTTTATTTTGTTTTGTTTTCCCGAAACTCTTGGGTGCCCAAATTTGTACGGGCAGTCAAGTAGTCAGGTTTTACATATATACTTGGAGAGCTTGGAACAGAAGGATTCAAGAATATATAGCTATTGTTTATGTCCGATGTGTTGTAAGTGTTATACTCTGATAATGTTACTGTATACATATACTGATTTTATTTCAAAGATATGTTATCTATTATATGTTGGTCGTTCCACTGTGTGATTCTTGTTACTCTGATATTGTATGTTCTTCTTCTTCTATTCTAAGTTTCTACCTTATCTATTCTCCTCTCTAATTTCTTTCATTAACTATCCGGTATTTTTGATGCTTGATAGTCGACATTGCGTTATATGTCGATTACTCAGGATCGCGAAAACCCGGGTCATTGCAGTGGTATCTGTAACACCCCGAATTTTCTATTAACACTAAAGTTGCTAAAATAATAATAAGTGTGTAGAAGAGGGGATGTATCTAATATGAATATAAAAATATTAATAAGTATGTAAGAGAGGGGATGTATCTATTATGAATATAAAAATATTAATAAGTATGTAAGAGAGGGGATGTATTTAATATGAATATAAGAATATTAATAAGTGTGTAAGAGAGGGGATGTATCTAATATGAATATAAAAATATTAATAAGTGTGTGAGAGAGGGGATGTATCTAATATGTATATAAAAACAATAATAAGTAAAGGGGGATGTATCTAATATGTACATTGTAGAAAATATATATATATTTATGACATGAATAGAAGTTTATTAATATGCTGAGTGTTTGCTGAGTCACTTCTGACTCATTGCTGAGTCAACAAGATAAACCCCATCTTGTCTGAACAACTGCGGTTATTTCTAGGTTAAATCTAATGGCCTAAATGAATTCTAAAATCTATAAATAAGTGGGTAGACCCTAGACCTAAATCACTTGTAAAATTAGAGAAGCTACCGTCATGCTGCTGCCATGGAGTTCAGCATAGCCGTCACAAACTAAGAAGAGGAAGCCTAATCATCTACAACTAAATCTACACAAATCAAATCAAAAGATCTCTCTTTCTCTAATTCTTTTCTTTTGTTGGTGAGTATGATGATTCTCACAAGACTATTACAAACTAATTTGACTCAGTTATGAATGGATCACGAGAAAGTGATGTGATTTGTAATTGTAAATTCTATATATTGTGGATCTCTTATTATGTTATTATGTTGTCGTATGATGTAAATTATACATGCTATGTCATGCTATGTTGTAAATTCTCTTATGCTATGCCGTGCTATGTTGAGAATCATGTCAAGCTATGTTATACTATTATACTATGCCATGTTATAAATCATGCTATATTATGTTGTAAAATCATGATGTTGTTGGAACATGCTTAAAGTTATGTTTTTTTAATTTAAATGGATCTTGTTTATGGGAATTTGCCTATTAGGTTAGGTGTACCCATAAACTTGAAACTATAATTAAATAAAACTTGAATATGGGAATTTGCCTATTGAGTTAGGTGTACCCATATAAAACCATGTTGTTAAAAAATTAGATGATGTTGATTCACACATGTTCATATGTAAGTTTATGAAAATTTATTGAGATTATATTAGGTGAATTTTGAACAAGTTGACACCTTTAGGTCCATGACATGTATAATCTATGCAAGTTGGACATATGCAAGTTTCACCCTTTATTATGATTCATTTGGTCACATATACATGTTGTTATTATGATAATCTCTTTTATGCTATGAGTTAGGCTATTCGAGTCTAACATATATTTTGCGAATAAACATTCAAACGTGGGGTAGGGGTAATATTAGGAATTAATAAATTGGGTGCAATTTTGTAAGATTTTGCATACCATGAATGGATGTCCATAATTGAGTCAATTATGGACATTTTTAAAAATTGGAAGTAATTAATAATTCAAGTAGGGAATTATTAAAATTGGGGGAAAGTGGATTATTATTAATAATCAATGCTTAGGACACGAGGTTGGACCCGTTTGTGATGTAAACCTGCCCGGACCCGCCCGGCAAATCCACTAGTCACAAATGTCGGCCCAATGTGAGAGGTCCTAGGCCCAAACTAAAGCATAACAGTTGTAAAGACACGAGGTTAGACTCTTTTATGGTGTAAGACTGCCCGGACCCGCCTGGCAAATCCAGCTGCCATAAATGCCAGTCTAATGTGAGAGGTCTTTATGAGGTTATGGCCTTAATGAACTAAGAAATACTTAACCAGATAATCATGTAATGTGGGACATGGGGGTTAAGTAGGTGCCTTGGGTGGCATGAGGAATCTGGTGGTTGCCTTTAGAGGCATTTGAAATACGATTAGACTTAACCAAACACACATGTAAATGAACATGACTAAGTGGGTTAAGTGGGATGGACTAATGGGGACAAGCTTAGGTGGAATGCTTGTGGTAAATAGTGGGGGCCCATTTCAACCAGTATCCCAAAACGTATCTTTGTGGGCTCGACCCAAGTCGAGGACGGGACACGCATACTGGGTTTGACTATAAGAGGCCAAAACAGGGAGCGGTGGCAACGCAAGTCCAACGGGTTTCATATGCGTGTGTGGACCCGGGCTGGTAGGTAAGACGTTGTTGCATCGTGTAGGTATAAGCCGTGCATGTCCGTTGTATCAGGTTGCCACTTTAGGGGAGTGATACACCCCACTGTGGGGCCAGCACGGGTATCTACGAGTTAGGGAGTCGATCGAATAATGGGAAGTAGGGTACACCTAGTGGAGATAGGGGCAGGCGGCACCTATGTAGTCAGCTAGGGGTACGTAAAGCCATTGGGAAAGTTTCTAAGTGAAGCTAAGTGGGATGAATCTTTAGGGTGACTGGTGTGGTGCAGTATAGTGTTTATCCTTTAGTATTTAGGAGCGCCTATAACGTTGCCTTTAGCGATTGTCTATGTCCTTAATCTGCTCTTCATAAACATTTTCTTGTTTTCCAGCTTATGCCTTAGTCCAGTTATTTTGGTAATAGTATTGTAGAATTATCATATTCACCAGACTTTATGTCTGACCCCCTCTTTTCCATCCTTTTTCTCCCTTCAGGTCCGCAGGTTGGGCCAAGTTCTAGTGGAGTCTAGTTGGATCGCTTATCTACTGGAAAGCTTGGACTGCTGAAGTAAAGTCCAGCTTGTTATCTTTCTTTTTAATGGCTATTCATGTAATGGGATTATGTACTTGTTTTATCAAGATAGATATTGTACTTGACATTGAATATGGTGTTATGATGTAATCAAACATGTTTTGACTTCTGCTACAATGAAATAAAGTTTTTGAATTTCCAAGTACTATTTTATATTTGTCTTGTTGTAATTTTACTGTTTTATATTCACTTAAAACCTCCATGGAAGTTAATGCATTCCCTTTGTGAGTGACATTAATGGACGTGGGGTGTTACACGTGGTATCAGAGCATAAGGTTACCAGAACAGATAAAAAAAAAAAATTTTGAAAAATATTTTTTTTCTAAAGTATTTTTGGAAGAAGTGCTTTCAAAAAAAAAAAAACATGTTATTTAAAGAGAGTTTTTATGAAAAACATAATCCCAAATAGCCACATCCTTATCTTTATCTTTCGAATTCTCCATTTTGAATCTTTCCTTCTTCGTTTCAGCATGGCTGAAGATCTTAATCTCCCAGAAGGTGTGACGATTCCAGGGTGGTTTAGGAGATACTTGGAGGCTAGGGCCACCACTGCAGGCCCAGCGGATACTCCTCCACCCCTAGTTGCACCCATTCCTCCTCCTCCTCCTCCTCGTGTTGACACTTTTGCAAAGACGTGCAAGGAATTCAAGGCTATGGGAGGGAAAACTTTTCAAGGGACTGAGACGTTTGTGGAGGCCAGAGATTGGCTTAAGGAGACTGAGGAATTGTTGGATATCTTTGAAGTGGAAGATGGG
The DNA here is from genome assembly GCA_030737875.1 of Allium sativum. Lineage (NCBI taxonomy): Eukaryota > Viridiplantae > Streptophyta > Magnoliopsida > Asparagales > Amaryllidaceae > Allium > Allium sativum. Next base: position 385,095,027 of record CM060925.1, read on the forward strand.
AGGAAAGTCCGTTTAGCTGCTTGGTTAATGAAGGGAGAGGCCTCGTTTTGGTGGGAGGTCACTAACGGGGAACGTCCAGTTGATTCATGGGCGGATTTCAGACGAAGGTTTGAGGCAAAGTTTCTTTCAAGGGCAGAGGAGAACTTAAATATGGAAAAATTCCTGGCACTAAAGCAAGGGAGCTCATCAGTAAAGGAATATGTCAATAAATTTAATCAGTTAGCAAGGTTTGGCTTGGAGTTGGTGAACACGCCAGAGAAGAAAGCTTTGAGGTTCGTTAGAGGCTTGAATGAACCGTTGCAAGGGTTGGCTATGACCCACATCCCTATGGGAGCCACCTTTGAAAAGCTAGTAGAAATGGCACTTATGCATGAGGATAAGGCAGTTGAAAAGAAAGGGGATCAGAATAAACCCCAACAGCAAAATAAGAAGGGTGGTAAAAACAATAATGGCAAAGGGAAGAAGAAATGCTTCAATTGTGGGACGCCTGGCCATCTCAGCAAAGATTGTAGAAAGAAAAAGAAGACTGGTTGTTTTCATTGTGGAGATGCGGGACATTTAGTAAAGGACTGTCCAAAGAAGGGGCAGAGGGCAGGGTCTACCTCGGGAGGACAGGTGCAGGCTCTTATGGCACCAGGGCAGGCAAGGGGGCAAGTTCAGGCTATTGCGGCCCCACCGCTGCAAGAAAGAGGTAGAACAATTTCTGTTGAAAGCTTAGTTTTTCTGTTTGATCATCTTGTCCGTACCTTATTCGATTCTGGCGCATCTCATTCGTTTATCTCTGCATCATTAGTTGAATCACTGCACTTGAACACCAGTTTAGTAGAAGATCCCTTGGTCGTTTCAAATCCAATTAGGGGTTCGGCTCATTTGACCATGATATGTTTGGATTTGAAAATCTCTATACTTAGCGTTGAATTTAGATGTGATGCTTATGTATTGGGCTTCACGGGCTATGGGCTAATTTTAGGAATGGATTGGTTGTCTAGAAATAGGGCCATTCTTGATTGTGAAAGGAGAGTAGTTAGGCTTGTGACTCGCCTTGGTAAAGCTCTCGACATCTTTTGTAATCCCATAAATTCCGTTATGCTAAGTTATCTTGAATCGCTTGACGCGTCTGTAGAGAACCTGCGATCGGTAGAAGTGGTCCGGGAATATCTGGATGTGTTTGAGGAGGTGAAGGGCTTACCTCCAAAGCGGGAGATAGACTTTCGAATTTATCTTGTGGATAATGCTAAACCCGTATCTTTGCCAGTGCGCCACATGGCTCCTCGTGAAAGGAGGGAACTCAATAAGCAAGTAAAGGAGTTGCTTGAGAAGGGGTTCATAAGACGTAGTATATAGGAGTGGGGTGCTCCAGTAGTCTTTGCCACAAAGGCGGATGGGTCTCTTAGACTTTGTATGGACTATAGAGAACTAAACAAGCTTACTAAAAAGAACCGACACCCACTGCCGAGGATTGACGATCTCTTTGATCAGTTAGTTGGCACCTCAGTGTTTTCGCAGTTGGACTTAGCCACTGGCTTTCATCAACTGAGAGTGGCTGAGGATAGTATAGATAAGACTGCTTTTAGGACTCCTGACGGATTCTATGAATGGCTAGTGATGCCCTTTGGTTTGACAAACGCCCCTGCATATTTTGTTGATTTGATGAGTAGGGTGTTTAGGGAATACCTTAACAAATTCGTGGTAGTCTTTGTGGATGACATCTTAGTCTTTTCTAAGAATAAAGAAGAGCACTCCCTACATCTTAGGGAAGTGTTGGAAACCCTTCGAGCGCATAACCTTAAGGCAAAATTTTCTAAGTGTCACTTCTGGAGGAAGGAAGTACGGTTCTTAGGGCACGTGGTTTCCAAAGAAGGGATAGCAGTGGATCCCGCAAAGGTGGTGGCCATCCAAGATTGGAAGGTCCCTAAAAATGCAACCGAAGTAAGAAGTTTCTTGGGGTTGGCTGGCTATTATAGGAAGTTTATCAAAGACTTCGCAAAAATATCAGCTCCATTAACACGGTTAACGAAGAAGAACCTGGTTTTTACGTGGGACAAAGATTGCGATGATGCGTTCCAACGTTTAAAGAGAGCCTTAACTTCAGCCCCAGTCTTAGTGCTGCTAGACGGGAATAAACCGTTTACCATCTATACTGATGCTTGTGGGACGGGACTTGGCGCGGTCCTCATGCAAGAGGGAAGAGTAATAGCCTATGGTGGAAGGCAGTTGAGGGTTCATGAAAAGAATTACCCCACGCATGACTTAGAGCTAGCCGCAATTGTTTTCGCGCTTAAGTCTTGGCGTCACTATCTTCTTGGTGAGAAATTCGAACTGTTCACTGACCACAAATCATTAAAATACTTATTCTCTCAGAAGGATTTGAATTTAAGGCAGCAACGGTGGATGGAATTCTTAGCCTCCTACGATTTTGAAATAGCATATACCCCGGGCAAGGGTAACGTGGTGGCAGACGCCTTAAGTAGGAAAAGGTTGTCCTTGAGTCCGTTGTTTGTTGAACGACAAAGCTTAGAATTCATCTCTATGTTTGACTTTAGACCCTCCGTTGACTTAGTACCCGGTCTGTTAGCATCCTTGGAGGTTAGACCTACACTTCTAGGACGGGTTGGTGAGGCACAGCGAGACGACCCACAGTTGGTTGAGATAGTAGAAAAGCTCAAAGGGGGGAGTCATCAAGCCATCTTCGTAGGTATACCCTAGACGATAAGGGTTGGTTACGAAGGGATAATAGACTTTGTGTACCACAAGACGAAGACTTAAGGAAGGCCATTCTTGATGATGCTCATCGCTCAAAAATGACCATTCATCCCGGCGGGGATAAGATGTACAAAGATATGAAGCGGGTTTTCTTTTGGGCCGATATGAAAAAGGATGTGGCCGAGTACGTCGCTAGATGCTTGGTGTGCCAACGAGTTAAAGCAGAACAAAAGAAACCCGGTGGGTTGCTTCACCCATTAGAAGTTCCACTATGGAAATGGGAAAGCATCTCAATGGATTTTGTGGATGGATTACCAAGATCAAGGAAGGGTAACACGAGGATTTGGGTTATAGTAGATAGACTTACTAAAAGCGCCCATTTTATTCCCGTGAAAAGTAAGAGGACTGCTCCGTGGTTGGCTTCTGTATACATTAAGGAGATAGTTCGTTTGCACGGTATTCCTTCTAGTATAGTAAGCGACCGTGACCCCATCTTTACTAGCGAATTTTGGAAGAGTTTACAAGAGGCGGTAGGGACTCAGCTATGTTTGAGCACCGCATATCATCCTCAGACAGACGGCCAGACCGAGAGGGTGAATCGCATTCTAGAGGATCTTTTAAGGCTTTGTATCCTAGACTTTGGGGGTACATGGGAAGAGCACCTTCCGTTAGTAGAATTCGCATATAATAATAGCTTTCAGTCTAGTATTGGCATGGCACCTTTCGAAGCTCTTTATGGAAGGCCTTGCCGTTCGCCTACATGTTGGTGGGAATCTACCGATAAAATCCTACTTGGGCCCGATATGGTTAGGGAAACCTCGGAGAAGATTGAGTTGATTCGAAGGAGGATGAAAGCAGCACAAGATAGGCAAAAATCGTATGATGATAAGAGGAGGACAGATCTTGAGTTTGACATTGGGGACATGGTTTTTATCAAAGTATCTCCGTTACAGAATGTTGTTCGCTTTGGGTCCGTGGGGAAATTAGCACCAAGGTTTGTAGGGCCGTTTCCTGTAAAAGACAGGATTGGGAAGATGGCATATAGGGTGGAGTTGCCTGAGAAACTTAGTGGAGTACACGACGTATTCCATGTATCACATTTGAGGAAGTGTTTGCACAAGACCGCGGAGGTGGTAGAGCCAAGCTTGCTTAAAGAGGTGGAAATAGAGCGTGATGCAACAATTAGACGAGCTCCTACATGCATTCTTGGGTCGGAGATCAAAAAGTTGAGGAATCGAGAGGTCAGACTGGTTAAAGTACAATGGGGAGATGATGAGAGCAACGCAACTTGGGAGACAGAAGAGAAGATGCGTTCGTTGTACCCTTTTCTTTTTGAGGGTATGTCTTTTAATTTCTCCTTTATCGCTTAGCTTATCTTATCTTATCTTTAGTATGTCCTCTCATTAGTATCTTTGACCTTTAGTTAGGATAATCCTATGGTTGAAACATGTGTTTGAGACATGTTATGTATGATGGATGCAAAATGGATGCAAGTGTTTGCTAGTGGTTGCTCGTGGATGTATATATACACACACTTTAGGCACTAGATCGGCTCAGTCACTACATATTGCATATTGCATATATATATGGATGTATTTAGTAAAATGGATGAACGATGGTTGTATTATCATGTGGATGCTGCATTCAGATGATGGTTGTGCACGCATATAGAAGTATTATGTAGCATTAAGAATCTTTTGCATACATAATGGATGCATGGCACGATCATAGTTGCATTAAGGAGGTCAACTGAATCAGTGGACCGCCTGATTTTGCATTAGATACGGACATATACACACACTGTGCATTTAAACATGAAAGCATTAGAAGTCTGTAAGGACAATGGATGCCTGTGTATGATGGATGAGTAGATGGACGTTTGGATGGTAGGATATACATTCTTCCAGACTTGAAGATTTCGGGGACGAAATCCTAAAAGGAGGGGAGAATGTAACACCCCGAATTTTCTATTAACACTAAAGTTGCTAAAATAATAATAAGTGTGTAGAAGAGGGGATGTATCTAATATGAATATAAAAATATTAATAAGTATGTAAGAGAGGGGATGTATCTATTATGAATATAAAAATATTAATAAGTATGTAAGAGAGGGGATGTATTTAATATGAATATAAAAATATTAATAAGTGTGTAAGAGAGGGGATGTATCTAATATGAATATAAAAATATTAATAAGTGTGTGAGAGAGGGGATGTATCTAATATGTATATAAAAACAATAATAAGTAAAGGGGGATGTATCTAATATGTACATTGTAGAAAAAATATATATATTTATGACATGAATAGAAGTTTATTAATATGCTGAGTGTTTGCTGAGTCACTTCTGACTCATTGCTGAGTCAACAAGATAAACCCCATCTTGTCTGAACGGCTGCGGTTATTTCTAGGTTAAATCTAATGGCCTAAATGAATTCTAAAATCTATAAATAAGTGGGTAGACCCTAGACCTAAATCACTTGTAAAATTAGAGAAGCTACCGTCATGTTGCTGCCATGGAGTTCAGCATAGCCGTCACAAACTAAGAAGAGGAAGCCTAATCATCTACAACTAAATCTACGCAAATCAAATCAAAAGATCTCTCTTTCTCTAATTCTTTTCTTTTGTTGGTGAGTATGATGATTCTCACAAGACTATTACAAACTAATTTGACTCAGTTATGAATGGATCACAAGAAAGTGATGTGATTTGTAATTGTAAATTCTATATATTGTGGATCTCTTATTATGTTATTATGTTGTCGTATGATGTAAATTATATATGCTATGTCATGCTATGTTGTAAATTCTCTTATGCTATGCCGTGCTATGTTGAGAATCATGTCAAGCTATGTTATACTATCATACTATGCCATGTTATAAATCATGCTATATTATGTTGTAAAATCATGATGTTGTTGGAACATGCTTAAAGTTATGTTTTTTTTAATTTAAATGGATCTTGTTTATGGGAATTTGCCTATTAGGTTAGGTGTACCCATAAACTTGAAACTATAATTAAATAAAACTTGAATATGGGAATTTTCCTATTGAGTTAGGTGTACCCATATAAAACCATGTTGTTAAAAAATTAGATGATGTTGATTCACACATGTTCATATGTAAGTTTATGAAAATTTATTGAGATTATATTAGGTGAATTTTGAACAAGTTGACACCTTTAGGTCCATGACATGTATAATCTATGCAAGTTGGACATATGCAAGTTTCACCCCTTATTATGATTCATTTGGTCACATATACATGTTGTTATTATGATAATCTCTTTTATGCTATGAGTTAGGCTATTCGAGTCTAACATATATTTTGCGAATAAACGTTCAAACGTGGGGTAGGGGTAATATTAGGAATTAATAAATTGGGTGCAATTTTGTAAGATTTTGCATACCATGAATGGATGTCCATAATTGAGTCAATTATGGACATTGTTAAAAATTGGAAGTAATTAATAATTCAAGTAGGGAATTATTAAAATTGGGGGAAAGTGGATTATTATTAATAATCAATGCTTAGGACACGATGTTGGACCCGTTTGTGATGTAAACCTGCCCGGACCCGCCCGGCAAATCCAGTAGTCACAAATGTCGGCCCAATGTGAGAGGTCCTAGGCCCAAACTAAAGCATAACAGTTGTAAAGACACGAGGTTAGACTCTTTTATGGTGTAAGACTGCCCGGACCCGCCCGGCAAATCCAGCTGCCATAAATGCCAGTCTAATGTGAGAGGTCTTTATGAGGTTATGGCCTTAATGAACTAAGAAATACTTAACCAGATAATCATGTAATGTGGGACATGGGGGTTAAGTAGGTGCCTTGGGTGGCATGAGGAATCCGGTGGTTGCCTTTAGAGGCATTTGAAATACGATTAGACTTAACCAAACACACATGTAAATGAACATGACTAAGTGGGTTAAGTGGGATGGACTAATGGGGACAAGCTTAGGTGGAATGCTTGTGGTAAATAGTGGGGGCCCATTTCAACCAGTATCCCAAAACGTATCTTTGTGGGCTCGACCCAAGTCGAGGACGGGACACGCATACTGGGTTTGACTATAAGAGGCCAAAACAGGGAGCGGTGGCAACGCAAGTCCAACGGGTTTCATATGCGTGTGTGGACCCGGGCTGGTAGGTAAGACGTTGTTGCATCGTATAGGTATAAGCCGTGCATGTCCGTTGTATCAGGTTGCCACTTTAGGGGAGTGATACACTCCACTGTGGGGCCAGCACGGGTATCTACGAGTTAGGGAGCCGATCGAATAATGGGAAGTAGGGTACACCTAGTGGAGATAGGGGCAGGCGGCACCTATGTAGTCAGCTAGGGGTACGTAAAGCCATTGGGAAAGTTTCTAAGTGAAGCTAAGTGGGATGAATCTTTAGGGTGACTGGTGTGGTGCAGTATAGTGTTTATCCTTTAGTATTTAGGAGCGCCTATAACGTTGCCTTTAGCGATTGTCTATGTCCTTAATCTGCTCTTCATAGACATTTTCTTGTTTTCCAGCTTATGCCTTAGTCCAGTTATTTTGGTAATAGTATTGTAGAATTATCATATTCACCAGACTTTATGTCTGATCCCCTCTTTTCCATCCTTTTTCTCCCTTCAGGTCCGCAGGTTGGGCCAAGTTCTAGTGGAGTCTAGTTGGATCGCTTATCTACTGGAAAGCTTGGACTGCTGATGTAAAGTCCAGCTTGTTATCTTTCTTTTTAATGGCTATTCATGTAATGGGATTATGTACTTGTTTTATCAAGATAGATATTGTACTTGACATTGAATATGGTGTTATGATGTAATCAAACATGTTTTGACTTCTGCTACAATGAAATAAAGTTTTTGAATTTCCAAGTACTATTTTATATCTGTCTTGTTGTAATTTTACTGTTCTATATTCACTTAAAACCTCCATGGAAGTTAATGCATTCCCTTTGTGAGTGACATTAATGGACGTGGGGTGTTACAGTATCAGACCTAAAGGTTAAGTAATTACGTTGGCTCTGTGGCGTGACTCAGTAGAGATGGGGTTAGAAATACCCTAGATTGAGTTTGAGTGTATGAGCGCATATTTGTTATTGATATAATAATGGTTTTATATTGTGGAGATTTATTGGTTGAGTTGTTTATAGGTTCTAGTCGATTGGTTTGATCCACTGTATCGGTAGGAGTTTCTAAACACTTGAATACGATGAACCGACATAGTTTGTTTTGAAAAGAGGGTAAATGAAATAATTTTACCCAAAATTATATTTTGGATATAAAGGATTTATATTGAAATGATTATGATATATTGGATATATTGGTTGTTATTATAATCGAGTAAGATTATAAATTAAGTAGTTATATAAATAACCAATTATAATTCATATAAGTGTAAAATATGAAATCAGATGAATTAAATCTGAATTTAAATCATAATTGGAATTTAAAATTCCGAAAAACATGAAAAGTGTTTGTAAATGGAATAGAATTAAATATATGGGAATTTTAAAACCCTGGGAGATTTTAAATTATTTTACAAGCATGGTGAATGATATTTTGAAATGTATTTCAAAATGGAAGTGTTTAGAAATGGCTTTAAAAGTGATATAGTATTGAACTCACTTCAATCGCTGGAAAATAAATTTCGATGATGAAGTCGACCATCATCGGTGTTCATTTTCGAGTTGTAAGCGACGGATTACTACCAAAGATTTTGTTTTTGAATTGTTTTTTGGAAAGCAAGTTGTTTTGAATCCTGTAAAGGGATATCTGGTTTTAGAAAAGCTAAAATGTTTTAAACTTCCCTGGGAAAGATTGTTTGAATTAAAACAAATTAAATTAGAATTTGTAAAAGCAAATAGAAATAGAAATTGAATTGAAACCAGTTAAGGGGAAAATGAATTGAGATAGAAAATATCGAATTAGATTGGATTAGAGATAATACGAAATGGAATTGGACTGGTAAGTTAAGAGTTGAAATTAATAATGGAATCTAAGTTGAGAACAGAATTCGGCTTGGGTATAACCGAATAATTGGGATGACATTGGTATATGCAGGATTGGTAACACATGGAAAGGATATATTGATATGCCCGACAAAAAGGTACCAGTTTATATTATATATGGGTTTGAGATTTTGATGAGCCGAATTGGCAAGCCGTTTGGCTGTTTGATTTTCTTTTGGGTTGAAGAAGGCCTAGAGAGGCAAGTGGGAGTTTGAGCTATTGACCAGTACAAAGGAGGCGCTGGCGAAATTTTTCGAAAAGTTAAGGTGTTAGAAAATTTTCAGGATTTTTAAAAATTTTCGTTAGTAGGAATGAATAAATATTTAATTGAAATTAAATTGGTTCAGTTGAAACTGAAGTTAAGAAGTGAACAGATAAGTTCTAACCAGTCAATAGGGTTTGCTTTCTACCTTAGCAATTTCGAGGACGAAATTATTTTAAGGGGGGAAGAATGTAATGTCCCGTATTTTTACAATATAATAATTTATTTAATTATTTAAATAGTGATTCAGAGAATTAAATGGTTTATTAATTAAATAATATTGAATATTTAATTAAATTAAATAATAGAAGAATATATTTATTTCCGAAATAATCTGAAATAGTGAATTGACAATATTGTGTGAATTAGACAATTTATAATATATATTAAGTTTAGAGTTTGAATTATATTAACGAATATATTATATAAACGACAGTTGAACGTATAATTATATTATAATTATAATCGAGCTCGAAATGGCGCGGCAGTTCGTAATTTGGCGATTCGAACTTTAAACGAATATACAGAGTCCGTTTTAAGCCAGATTTCTGTGAAACAAGAAACGTTCGGAGCTGGTGAAGTATATTTTTCTAATGGAAGAGAAAAAATTAGATTTCGTCGTGTAGATTGAGAGTTATGTCCAAATTAAATTTTCAAATAGTCGTTATGGAATTTCTTTATAATTTATAATGATTTATAAAAGGATTTCTATTTTTAATTGAATATCGGTTAACTCTGATTTTGAAATATCGAGTTATAAATTCAGATAGGAATATTTTGGAGCTGTATGATATTCTATGTGAATATATACGATAATATTTATTTATAAATATTTAATTTAATAATTTTAAATATATTTAATATTTAAAAGGGTTTATTTAGAGCTTTAAAAATAGCCAGTTTTGCAAACGAACACCATTTTCAACGAAACTAATTTTGTTGGGTGTGGAATATTAAATTATTGTTAGATTTCAATTTCTGTGATTTTTGGAGTCAGTATGTGGTCGTACGGATTTTTAATGTGAAAAACAGTCGATATTTCGATGGTTAAAAATAGGTTGTGTGAGCATCGGACTTGGAATTCGACGAAACAAGTTTCGTTGGGTCCATAATGTCAAACTCTAGTTATATGTCCATTTTCATGATTTTTGGATATTGTATGTGATCATGGTAATTTTAAATGATAAATGAAAGTAACGATTCAAATTAAATTAATATAATATTGACTAAAAAAATGATATTTATTCTCTATAAATATCTCATTAACTTCCTAACCCTAGCAATTCTTTTTCTGTGTGGTCAATGAGCCATAGCCGTCGGTTTCTTCTTCATACCAAAATCGTGAGTTTCAATAATTGATAGAAAATCATATAAATTGTTTTAAATTCCAAAACCTATATATTCCAGCTTCTTGAATGATTTCCCTCAGCCCTGTAACCATTTCACTCAGTTCAAAGGATATTTTATTCATTGGGAAACTCAACCACGAGCGCTAGGGTTGATTAAACATAGGGGTTGAGGCATTAATCAAGTAAACTGGGTTTATATTTGAGTTAAGGGGTTAGATTTGGACTTGCTTGCAATTTTTGAAGAGGAATAGTGCTAAAAAGTTACGGTGGATGTCGCTGTTGGCAACTCGTGAGGTCATGCATCGCAAATCAGTGGGTGTGCTCGAGTTTAGTGAAGAGAGTATGAGCTGATGTAGAATTTGAAGAGGGGTTCGGTTATGGCTTTAGTTTGGGATTTAACAGAGTAGAGAAGAAGAACGGGTCGAAGAAAGTTGGTGATGGAGTTGCGTTGAAAGGTACGGTTTACTGTTAAGGTTTGGGAAGGAGAGGATCGAGCTCTGTTTTGTGGAGTGGAGGAGATGTAGAAATCGAAGAGGAGAACTACTGTGATTTTTGCTTGATATTAAACAAAGTGATGGAGGAGATCGATTTGAGTTTATTTACTGTTTTTTTAGCTCAATATATGGAAATTGGTGTCGCACAAAATACTGGTACTCGTGGTTTAGTGTTGTGCGACACATTTCGCAAGCAGGGTTCAGGAGTGAAAATGTTGGTATGATTTGATGAAGAATTTAATGAGAAGTATAATGGTGATGAGTTTGGAGTTTGGGAAGAACGTCGGCTATGGGTTTTGTCCACTAGAATCGGTGGAATGAAATACGCAGGATTCAGGAGGGAGGAAAAAGAAGGGAGCGGGCACATTATATTTGTTTGGGCTGGGTTTTTGGAAACGAAGTTAGGCTAAGAGAAAAAGGTTAAGCCCAAATTTTATAAAAGCAAATTGAATTGATTTTAATTATAAATAGTGTTTAAGTTATAACATCATAACTTTACCATACATTATCCGAATTCAGCAAAACAAGATCCATTAGGATCGTATGGACGGACACTACGAAATGGAACCGACTGGGAGTGAATTGGAGCTCGTTGCAATTTATAGCAAAATAAATTGTCCGATCTGAATCGATGATAATTTATCATTATTTAACAACAAATTACTAATGTGAGTAAATCTCACTAACTCTGTACAGTTTACATTTTTATAAATATAATATAGTATTGATAAATTGTAACGACCCGGATTTTTGGTCGATATATTTTAAATATTTAATATCGTTTAAATATTGAATTAATAATATAAAAGAATTTTTATATTGAATTATCGATTGGTAATCAATATATGATTTATTTCGTATATATAATTATCGAAATACGAGAACTGAAGTAACTCAATTCGAAATTTATAACTAAGTCAGAATGATTCAAATGATTGGGAGAAATAGTATTTGAATATAAACGATAATAATAAATAATTTATTATCAGAGAATTAACGGTTTTCGAATTAATATTGTTATATTAATTCAATATGGTATATATGTTCAAATTTAATTTCAGAATATTACTGTGGAGTTCAGAATAGGTTATTACATTGAAGTGTCGGTCGGTACGCTAGAACAGCGGTTCGTGATTTAAATTAATGGACCCGAGATATTTGATTGTGGATAGGATCGAAATCAAATCAGTATTTGTTTAAAAGTAATAAAAATCTTTTTAAATCAAATCAGAATTTAATGGAATGTACCTTAACCTATAACCTATCTGGTACCATATTCCTTAGTGACGAAGTGTTCTTCATCTATAAAATTGCGTCCCTCTCATTCCTCTTTTCATTCCTCTTTTCATTTCTATTTCCATTTCTCAAAAAGATTGAAATACCCAAATTAAAAACAGTGCCACTCCATTCTTGTTTAGTCCATTCAGGAAGAAAATGGCCCTTTCCAATTCACTTACAAAACCGCATCTTGTTTCAAACCGAGTTAAAGCTTCAACCGAAGAAAAACATAAAGGATCGACACCTCCATTCTGAAATCGATAATAACAGGCACGATGAGGGTAAAGTCGTTATGCTGTTCTTGCAAATAGGGTTTCTGGGATCTCGATTTCGAACGACCGATTTCAATTTACCTTTGGTATTCAAACATTGATTTGCGAAGTAGGGTACGAGCGAGTTTTGGGAGGCTCACCTTTGTTCAGCGATGAGTAAGTAAAAATCGCGATGGGTTTAATGAGGCCAGAATGAAAGCGAGAATCACCAATGAGTGGTGGAGGTGTAAAGGATTGGGTCTACGTGGATAGAGTACTCGAAAGGTCAATGGTGTAAAGCGACAGTGGTGATGTCGGTATGCATCTACGGGTCAGGGTTTTTGAGGCGATGTCGAGCTCTGGCCTGAAGTGGTGATGGGATGAGGGTAGAAGGGGAAGTCCGATGATGATGGCCCAATGGTAACTAGAGCAGATACTGGAAGAGATTCGAATCAAGCTAGGAGCAGTTCCATGAATTTTTGGGTTTCCAAGATGGGGTTTTGCGTTTTGAATACTGGAACAGAAAGATCTCTAATTAAGGTAATAATTTAATTACTTAGGAATGCTAATTAATATGAATATATATATGTATATAAATTAGTTAAAATTCAGATGGTTAAGTTGTGAACTTATTTCAAGATAAGTGATCAAGGTAAGTATTGGTGTGAAATAATTATAAATGATACATGGAAATTATTTTATAATTGGTAATTGATTAAAAGTAATTTAATTTATGTAACTAGTTCATATAAAGGAAGTTAGTTAGTAAAGAGTAAATTTTTTGCAGAATAATCATTTGAGTAAGATTAATGTTTAAATTTGAATAAATTTACACGTGGTAATTATTTAAATTGAATCCGTAAAATTTAATAAATGGAATTTTATTAATTTTTGTTTTACAGCGGAAAATAGATGTATGGAGGAATCGCTGTAAAATTTATATAATATCCTTCAGTGGATATTTAGCGCAGTTAAAGTCACGGTGAGTAAATCTCACTCACCTTTTATTTAAAATTATTTTTATTAGTTAAAAATAATTGTTGTTGTTGTTGCTTGTTTGAATGTTGTTTGGTTGGTTTAAATATATTAGTTATTTAGAGTTGACTATTATATATATATTGGATTGATGATTGGTTGGATTCCCGCAGTCTCATTAGCGGATGCCCACAGTATCATTAGCAGATGACCCTACGCCCACGTACATAAGTGGTTCCCCTTTTATACCGCGATATCCTGCCACGAAGCAGGATGGGTATTACTATGTTGACTAACGTCTGTGGATTCAGGAAAACAGGTTGGAGGAATCCAACTGGATTCCTCAAAAATATATTATCTGTTTGTTTGTTTGCTTGATTTCATATATTCATATATGACATGTTAAAATAAAATGATTGAAAATTGGGTGATTTGATTGTTTTAAATATCACTGGGCTAAGTGTTAATTTATTTATAATATCATGGAAAGGATATTTGAGATTAAAAGGGAAAATTCTATTTTTAAATAGAATTTGAAATTTGAATGGAATAAAAATATAAACTTGTTTTAAAAAATAAAACAAGTAGTTCCTTTATAAACAAAGTTTACAAATAGTTCTTTTATAATGAAGTTATAAATGAAGTGAAAAGAATTATCATTTGATAATTCAGAAATAAAAATACAAGTGTGAAATTAAAAAGGGAAATCTATTTCAAAAAAAATAGAAATATCGATTTCAAAAGGAATTGAAATCGAGACTTGTTTAAAGAAATTGAATATAAAAAATCAAATAGAAATTGAATATAGAAAATATAAAGGAATTCAAATATAGAATTCAAACAGATTGAAACAAGAATTTGAATATAGAATTCAATAGAAACAGACTTTGAGTATAGAATTTAATAGAGTTAAAATGGAATTTGAAAATGAAATTCAAATGGAATTTATACATAGAAAATTTACATAGAATTTGAATATATTGAATTTGAATAGAATTTGAATATACAGAAATTTGAATTCAATAGAATTCAAATAGAATTTGAATTCAAAGGAATTCAAATGGATTTGAATAAAGAAAATTCAAATGGAGTTAACTATAGAGATTTGAAAATAGAATTCAAATGGAGTCAACTATAGAGATTTGAAAATAGAATTCAAATGGAGTTAACTATAGAGATTTGAAAATAAAATTCAAATGGGGTCTAACTATAGAATTTGAAATTAGAAGTGAAATGGAATTTTAACTATGGAATTTGAATATAGAATTCAAATAGAAAATTCAAAGGAAATTTAAATATAGAAATTCAAAGGGAGTTTGAATATATGAAATTCAAAGGAAAATCAAATATAGAATTTGAACGTAGAAATTCAAATGGGATTTGAATAAAGGAAATTCGAACATAGAAATTCAAAATAGAATTTGAAAAATAGAAGTGAATTGAAATTTGAATATAGAATTTCAAATAGAAGTGAAATAGATCGGAAATATTATGTTGAAATGGGAAATGGATTTGATAAATATATTAAATATATATATCAGAATAGAGTTGAATTTTTATAAAAGAAGTTTTAAAACATTTATATATATAAATATAATTAAAAACGAACTCGCGGCAGCGCTGCAGTTCGTAAATTGGCGATTCGAACTTCAATTGAGTATATAGAACTCAATTGAAGTCGGAATTCTATGAAACAAGAAACGTCAGGACCGATTTGATAATAGTTCTCTAATGAAGGAGAAAAATCTGGATTTTGTCGTATATATTTTGTGTTATGTCAAAATCAAATTTTCAGAAAAACAGCGCCATTAAAAATCAAAACAGTTTATTTAATTTTATAAAAGGATTTTAAGCGAATAAAATCCGAATTTCGATTTAGAAAATTTCAGATTTGAGTTGTAAATTATATGTGAACTCAAGTGGAGTAATGAATTGATTTTTGAAACAGAAATTAGATTTTTGATTATTGAATAGAATTAACTAATTTGAATAGTAATTAGTCAATGAGATTTGAATTGAAATGGGGCGTTGAATAAGTGAAAGAGAATTGAAAATTTATACTCGAAATCGAGAAGGAAACTAGAATTGGAACTGAAATGTCAATTTGGTTATGAGCAAGTTAAATATTTTGTTTGAACATGTTATGTTCAAACAAAGAAGTGAAATAGGCAAAGTAGCTAATTAAAGAATAAATGAGCGAAACTGAATCCAAACGATTGGATAGTGTTGAATTGAATTGAAAACAGGTGAGCATGTGTTAGACATGTATGTGATGAAGTATACGAAGATTTTAAATTTATGTGCCCGACAAAAAGGTACATGTTTAAATTCATATATGAGATTTTATGCGCCGTATCGGCAAGCCGCTTGGCTTTTTCTTTTTCTTTTGGATTGGTGAGGGCCATGGGAGGCTATTTGAAATATCCCGAAGCTCCCGGTACAAGGGAGGTTATAGCGAAATTTTCCGGGAATTTAAGGAGTTAGAATATTTTTAAGAAATTTTGATAGTTAAAAATCAATATATCAATATATATTGAATTCGATAAGGAAACGAATTGAAAATAGAATATTATAACCATAAAGGAAATCGATAAGTTGGAGATAGAAAGAGAAACATATATACATTTAAAAATGAATAATTGGGTTTTATAGTGTGTTTATTCGAGGCTAGTGGTTTTGCCGTTTTGAAGTTGGGGATGTTTTCAGTCAATATCTGAGAGGTAATTTTACCTCAACTTGATTAATTTCATTTTAAATTGATAAATAGCAAGATCCAGCCTCGAAGAGAAGTGTTGGAAAATAGTTAGTTGAATAAAATATTTTGGGTTGTTGTAACAATGTTTTACACAGCATTCGTTTTAACCCAAGTGATGGAATTTTGAAAATATAAAAGTAAATATTTCCTGAGTATAATTAAAGTAGTCAGGAAAGAGATAAGTGATTGAAATTTGTTTCAATTGCAAATAGAATATATTTTCTAACTGTAGAAAATAATAGAAGGCGATATATGGAAATGTTTTCCAAATAGCGTAAGAGGCTAAGATGATTATCGGAAATATTTGGGTAACAAATATTGATAGAGAAATAGAGAAGTGAATTAATTAATGGAATATTAATTAACAGGCCCAGTGATTGATTGATGTTATGGATGAATGGATGTTTGTTTATTTTTCTTCGATAGTTAAATAACCTGTTGGATCTAGAATAACCCTAGAGGGGGGGTGAATAGGGTTTTTCACAGTTTTTAACTGAATTAAAAACTTAACAAGATATATAATAATAAACTGATCACAGAATATAGCAGAAACAGAAATGTAGAAAATAAATCACACAACGATATACCCAGCTTCGGCAAAACCCTGCCTACTGCTGCATTTCTAAGATTTCTATTAGGTGATAGAACAGTTCCCGCATACAAGACCATGTACACTCGCAAACCCCTGCTCCTATTCTAACCCTACGCTCAAAATCCTAGACTGATTCAAACCCCTGAATCAGATTTTCCCCAGATTACAAACCCGTAACCTGTAACTCAGATTTACAGACTCTGAAACTGACAGTCAACTCCTTGACTAAATCCCCCTAGATTTTACAGACCTAGAACTGTTCAGAAATGATTTTACAACACAATTTAACAAAAAAAATATAAACCCTAGTTTTTAAAATAAAAATAAAAAGGAGTTTATATTAAAGGGGTCATCCCCTTTTAACACATGGCTAGGTTTTTAAGCCCATTATGTCGGCCACTTTCCTTTGCTTTTGCCCGACCTCCTTTTTGTTCTGGAACTCAAAAATGGCGGCTAGGGTTTTGCAATTCCCCCCAAATCAATCGGTTTCTGAGCGAGATGATGATTGTTATTGCTTCAATTCTCTTGCGCCTTGTTTCTTCAATCTATTGCTCTCTGATTTGAGGGTTGTTCTCTGGTCTGATCGAAACTGTGAGTAATTTTGATTTTTAGTATCTGCTTGAAATTTCTTGCAAGTTGTTGTGTGGTTTCGATGCCTTAAACTGCCTGTGATGATGTGGTGTCATATAGGATTTCATATCCTTAACTTGCGCTCTGATTTCTTGAATGATTCGATTGTGAATGCCTGTGATGTAAATGGTAATGTTAAATAGGGATATAATCGAACCCTAATAACTCTGATTTCAAAAAACATGGCTCGATCTGATTATGCTGCTTTCCTCGATTGAAATATTTCCCCTTTTTGATTCTTGGCTTGAATTGATTTTCCCCTTTTTATTTCTCGGCTGAAAAAAAAAAGAATTTCGTGATTTATGGCTATGAATTCCGACATGATTTCGAACTTAAATTCAATTCCTCCTTGCAAGTTTTATGCTTTGTCTTTAAGAAAGAAATTCTGGAAAATAGTTGCCTTGTTTGAATTGTGTTGATTTTGGAAATCCATACTTGATAACCACAAAGAATTCTGGAAATAAATCCTTGAATTGCTCTGAGATTCCTATATGCCTCGATTCTGGTTTGAATTATTGCCTAAAAAAAAATTGTCTTTGAAAGAGTTGTCTATCTCTTTGCTTGATTGATTTCCAACCATGTGAGAAAAAGAATTTGGAAAAAAAACTTTTCTGATATTCTGGAATTATTAAACACTTGCCATTTAAACCGAACTGTGATTTTAAAAAAAATATTTTGGCCAAAAATGAAGGAAAGTATTGAATTGTGAAAACAATTTCTTGCCCATAATCACTGTTTGCCAAAAATGCTTGATTGCCTTGCTGGAAAGATGTAATTACTTTGATTGAAGAAATTAAAGCCGAGAAAGATTCTTTGAACAACTTGTTCATATCTGAAACATTATAATTGTCCCTTAAAAAAAATATTCCTGTTTCTTGCTTGTGAAAAGGAATTCTTGAATCTCCATTTAGTGCTGAAATTATTCCTGCGTATTCATGCTGCATGTATAATCAGTTTTGCAATGATATGCTTGTTGTTGCCCCATTCCTTTGTGCTTCATGAATCAATGCTGAAGCACCACTACTTGTATATCCGCCCATGAACCTGTTAGTCTCCATACTGCTACGGTTTTGTCAATGCACACATGCTGATTAGTTTAGTTGCTGAACTGTACCACTTTGCATTGTTTTGTCTCTTGGCTGTTTAAAATGCCTTGTTGCGCTTGAGCCTGAACTGAAAACACTTTGAATTCACTTGAACTGCCTTGACACTTGCATGTCATTTCTGGAATCATACTTGATACTGCCATGTTTAAATTTCACCACCTTCCCATGTACATTTATGCTGAATTATTTGGACTTGCTGAATTGTCTGCATGTCCACTTGATACTGCCATGTTGTCTTGTATATTTACTTGCAGTTCTGGAAATTTGTTGATGAATTGCCAAAGATGATTTGCAAAACTTTTTGCACTGATTTCTTGAACCTGAAATGTTTTAATGCAGTACACAATCTTGTGTGCTCATTGCTTGATCATGTTGCAGAGCCGTGTATGTAGCTTTTTAAAACAAATCCCTTGTTAGCTTTTTTTTTTTTTTTTTTTGTGAAATTTCTGCTTCTTTTGTATGTTGTTCTATTCAGCTATGCTGCTTTATGTATATGAAGTTGAGCTGCACCATACACAAATAAATCTATATGTTGCATCTCCTTTTTACATGTGCTCGACCACATTTGCATCACTTGAAACCTTGTTGTGTATTCACATGAACAGGCTGCTGTATCATTCATATATGTTGACATCTGCTTGACAACATTTTGGCCTTGTTTTGTTGAGCTGCTTTTCTTCTTGTATTGACATGTTTGATTTGCATCTGAAATATGAGTATGCCATCTCTTGTGCTCGACCATTTTTGAATTTTAATGTTTGACATTTGTTTTTAAGATATATCAGCAGACTAGTCACACTATGTTGAGGCTGACCAAAAATCAGCAAACTAGTGTGATTATGTCGAGGCTGATCAAATCAGATCGAGTCAGAAAAATGATGAGAAACACACCAGAAAACTGAGGCAAATAAAATTTCAAAAAAAACTAAAATTCAAATCTGCATGTATTCAATTTTTATTTCTATCGCAGTGTACTGTGTGTGTGTTTCTGTGTATGACAGGTGTAGATGACTAGACTGACAGAGAAAGCTGTGAAGACAGAAGATAGAAGACAAGGACAGAGTGTCAGTGTGTCAGTATATACAAGTGAAAAATAATATATATGAAATGTAAACTGAATGAATGTATGAGTGTTGCAGTGAGGAGCTGTGTATAAATGAAATGTACTGATGTCTGTAATAAACAAGTTTGATTGAAATGAAAATATCATTTTATTGTTGTCAAACGAACTTGTCTATTTTATTCTGTTTATACAAGTATAAATATTCTGTGAATGTATAAGTAGTGGAGTTACAAGAGTTGTACTGTTTGAATGCATGAAATAAGATATTATATTTAAATAAAATACTGTGTTAATATTTGAATGTCTGTACAGTAGTATTTCACTTAAATATAAATATTATATTCTTGTTTGATGTGAATATAAAACAGTACAGTAACAAACACATTTATAATAAAAATATATTTGTTTGTCATCATCAAACAAAAATCATATAATTGTGTATACACCACCGTTATATACAACAATCTCCCCCTTTTGATGATGACAAACAAATAAAAGATTTTGAATATAATAAATGTGTTTGTTTGTGGATATTTGAACTCCCCCTATTTAAATGCTCCCCCTACAACAGAATCTCCCCCTATAACTATGCATGAGTGAAATGTATGAATAATTAATGAATAATTAAATTTTCAAAATTAAAAATATTTATAAAATATTCACTCATAAATCAAAATCTAATCCATTCTCCCCCTTTTGTTATCATCAAAAGGATACAGATTTTAAAATACAGATGAAAATTGACTAAAAATATAATTTCAGCTTAAGAGGAAGAGCGATCATCATAAAATTCAATCAGTCAAACAAAAATCATAATAAACTGAGAACTAGTGGCATATTTCACATTATAGAGAATGACAGATTTTCTATGGGTAAAAATGGAGAGAGTTTTATAAACAATTCATTTCCAATTATTTTCAAAGGATTTTTTTTTTTAAAAAAAAATTATGATGGATTTGGACTATAATTAATAATTCAATTTAAGTGACAAAAACAAATAATCTCAAATCCCAATAGCTATCAATCAACAAATCATAATACTTCATAAGATTTCAATACATTTCACAAATTAGAATATGGATTGATAGGCTAGTTTTTATATACGCCAAGGAGAATTTCATATAAATCTTTATTTTATCCAAATTATTTTCTTTTCTTTTTTCTTTTTAATTTAAGAGCACACTGACCACGCATAACCAGATCTTGGATTTTTAAATGAGATCAGTTGCAGCTTAAATATAAGTAATCTCGTAACCATGCATAACCAGAGCTTGGATTTTTAAATGAGGTTAGAGAAATACTTATTATATTATTATCTTTTTCTGTTTCAAAAAGAAAAACTCCTCGATATATAAAATCAATATGGATGATAGAAAGTGTGGTAGGTACAGATATGGACTGTGAAATAAATTTCTAAATTAATTATATTATGAAATATGACCAACTGTACCGGGATTAATGCAAATTTTCAATTATCACTAATTCTGAATAATAATATAACCACAACTCCATCACAAATATTTTCACTGTTTATTTAAAAACAATTTTATGAAAAAATTAGACTCTCCACATTAATATAAAACATGATGGATGTCAGAAGGATGATAAGTAATGAAGATGGTCATGAAATAGTTGCCAGTCCAAAGATATTATAATAAATATTCAACCATTATGAAAATCTAAATAAAATTCTCCTCTTGTTGTGAAATATACTGCAGTCACAATTCATCACAATTTCTAAATCTGGTTATAATTTTGATGAATTATAAATACAGTTTAATTTGGATATTGATTTCAATTTCTGAAAGAATAATCAATAAATAATTTTAAACTTGAAAATCAATTACAAGAGTAATATGCTGATCTATGCATTACAAGAGAAAAAAAATTCATATATACAGCAAAAAAATATGCAGCACTTTTCAACTGATACCACATGGTGTCTCTACAGAGTGAAAAATCAGAACAGATGGATGTGACAAATATAAGGTGCTTCTGATACCAAATGTTCTTGCTTTCTCAAGGATTTTAATGACACCCCGGTGGCAAATAATGGTACCTTAGTCAACAGAAAAAGACTTAAATACAAAGCAAGCAACTCAAGCACACAAATTTCATTTATCAGAACACGATAAATCTTTGATACCAAATCAAGCAATCCAAAACAAAATATTTACAAATCAATTTCTTATAATCAGAGCAGCATGATTCCAAAACAAACATTTTTCAAAAAAACAGTATCAGAGCAGCACAGAAAAATCATTTTCAAAGCAGACTTGTCAAGGGGATGTTTCAATCAGTCAAAGAATTGTTCATGATTCAGGATTAAATATAGTTTATTTTAAATCATTTGAACGAATTGTGAAGATATCCGGATTCAATGAATCAATCACACGGTTTGTAAACTTTAGATTCAGAATATGTGTGTGATTCAATAAATCAATAAATTCAAATGATTTTAAACAAACTAGTATTCAAGTCAAATATTCATGAAATACCAATGACATTCAAATCCCAATTCTCAAAGAATTTACACAAATATTTCTGACAAACAGAAGAGTTATTTCAGATCATTTACATCAGAAATGAGAGATATTCATGATCTACACAATTAAACAATAGTTTATTTGAAATCAATTGAATCGATGTCAAAGTTTGAGATATAATGAGTCAGTCACACAATATTGATAATTTTAATTTTAAGAAGTGTGTGAAAATTAAAATATCTTGAATTTCAGTTGATTTCAAACAAACAAATTCCAAGTACAATGATCATGAATATAAGATGAATTCCAAGATGTATCACAGATTCAACACAATTCAAAATATCCAAGCCAATCTGAAAAATAATGAAATTATCACAACTGATAAATATTGGTGTGCTGTAATATTTCAAGCTTTTCTAAAATGAATTAGAAGAAACTCAAAAACAGCAGTGGTGTGTGAAACTTCATCAAATTTTCAGGTCATCAAAATTTAGAATTCTAATTAACAGTGTTCAAGATTTGACAAGAATACATCAACACTGTTATGAATTCATATATCAAAAAAAAACTTCAAAACAATTGCAGATATTTACACAAATAAATTCAAGATCTGGAAATAATTACAAACACGTGAGTTTTCTACAAATAAAATGAATTTCCAGATAAATATGAGTTTTGCAATTGGAAGTTAATGGAGCACAGAATAAACAAAGATATGGCAGTGACAAATCAAATAAAGACAAATAGAAGAAAATAAAATAGAAAGGGGTAGAAGAAGTAGGAAAAAAAAATAAAAAAAAAATATTTACAAGGTTGAGGTCAGAGATCATACCTGATTCACAGAAAACGTTGTGGATCTCTAACTCGTCAGACTTTGCTAAGGAACAGTAGATGATTCAAAGATGTGAAGTAGTTTGAATCAGTTTTTCTTTTCAACACAGTTGTTCCTCAGCCTCCTTTGGTAGCTAACTGTTTAGAGGATTGAGTGGTCTAACAAAGGCAGTAAAACCACTCACAGTTGTATTTGTTCGTTTTGGTACCCAAACCTGTTTATATAACAAACCATCAGAATAAACCTTTGTACCCTTAGCAACCCAAATCTGTTTGAATTTCACGAAGTTTTGTTTATTTCCTTTTGGGATCCAGGATTGTTTAGAAGGATTATTATAAAACAATTTCTCATTTTGATTTTGACTCAAAAAACCTTTGAAATTATAAGAGTTCAAATTTTCAAATTGATTCTTTTCAAGATTGTTTGAAGAATTTTTCAAATCATTTGTAATTCGTCTTTTAAAAACATTATTTTTCTCAAACCCAAGTCCATGTTTATTTTGAACAGAAAATTGGTTTTTCAACAACATATTCAAAGATTTTTCACCGTTTGAAAAATTAGACAAGATTGTTTCAAGTTGTTGAATTTCAGTTTTAAGATTACCATTTTCTTTCAATAAATCTGAACAACGATTTTTAGTGATCTCATATCTTTTGAAATCAGATTTCAAAACCAAATTTTCATCTTTGAGTAACTTTATTTTGGTTTGGGATTCAACAATCTCAGTCTCAAATTGTTTTCGACTTTCAGACTCAAATTTCTTGAAATTTTCAATCTCGTTTTCAAGTTCTTTCAAAATCAAATTCGATTTCAACAGATTTTCTTTTTTTGCAATTTCAAGTTTGGAATGAATATTAGTTTTAAAAATTTCAAATTCCTTTTGCAGATGATTGTTCAAATTTGATAACTCAATCTTGTTTGCTTTTAAGACCAGAATTTCCTTTTCAAACTTTTGAATATTTTTACTGAGATGAACAAGATTGGTTTTCAATTTCAAACAATTTTTGCAATCTGAATTTGAAGAATTTTTAAAATATTCAAGCTGTGATTCCAAATAATCAATTTTGCTGGTCAACTCAGAATTCCCAGATTTCAAAGATTTGTTTTTAGATTTGAGTTTATCAACAGATTTAGTTAAATCAACACACATATAAACCAAATCTTCGTAAGGGAAATTTTCAACTTCAGCATCTGTTGATTCTTCATCATCTGACCCTTCTGAATTTTCATTTGTAAACCCTGTTAAATAGACTTCTGAATCTGAGTTGACTTTCTCTGGTTTTGAGCTGGAGTTGTCAATTTGACCATACTTCGTATTAAGAGCTGTCCAAATTTCCTGCGCAGTTAAACAATGGGAAATCAGACTGTATTGGTTATCATCAAGATGAGAATAAAGAATATGTGTAGCACGAGAATTAAAAACTTTATCTACCATATCGTACCCATTGATAACAACATCCCAACATTTAATATTAACAGATTTTAAATAAAATTCCATTCTGGATTTCCAGTTTAAAAAATCTGTTCCAGTGAAAATAGTTGGAGATGAACTGGACTGACTCTCTTTCGACTGACAACAAGGATTCACCATTTCTCTAGAGTTAAAGAATACCTGCTCTGATACCACTTGTTGGATCTAGAATAACCCTAGAGGGGGGGTGAATAGGGTTTTTCACAGTTTTTAACTGAATTAAAAACTTAACAAGATATATAATAATAAACTGATCACAGAATATAGCAGAAACAGAAATGCAGAAAATAAATCACACAACGATATACCCAGCTTCGGCAAAACCCTGCCTACTGCTGCATTTCTAAGATTTCTATTAGGTGATAGAACAGTTCCCGCATACAAGACCATGTACACTCGCAAACCCCTGCTCCTATTCTAACCCTACGCTCAAAATCCTAGACTGATTCAAACCCCTGAATCAGATTTTCCCCAGATTACAAACCCGTAACCTGTAACTCAGATTTACAGACTCTGAAACTGACAGTCAACTCCTTGACTAAATCCCCCTAGATTTTACAGACCTAGAACTGTTCAGAAATGATTTTACAACACAATTTAACAAAAAAAATATAAACCCTAGTTTTTAAAATAAAAATAAAAAGGAGTTTATATTAAAGGGGTCATCCCCTTTTAACACATGGCTAGGTTTTTAAGCCCATTATGTCGGCCCCTTTCCTTTGCTTTTGCCCGACCTCCTTTTTGTTCTGGAACTCAAAAATGGCGGCTAGGGTTTTGCAATTCCCCCCAAATCAATCGGTTTCTGAGCGAGATGATGATTGTTATTGCTTCAATTCTCTTGCGCCTTGTTTCTTCAATCTATTGCTCTCTGATTTGAGGGTTGTTCTCTGGTCTGATCGAAACTGTGAGTAATTTTGATTTTTAGTATCTGCTTGAAATTTCTTGCAAGTTGTTGTGTGGTTTCGATGCCTTAAACTGCCTGTGATGATGTGGTGTCATATAGGATTTCATATCCTTAACTTGCGCTCTGATTTCTTGAATGATTCGATTGTGAATGCCTGTGATGTAAATGGTAATGTTAAATAGGGATATAATCGAACCCTAATAACTCTGATTTCAAAAAACATGGCTCGATCTGATTATGCTGCTTTCCTCGATTGAAATATTTCCCCTTTTTGATTCTTGGCTTGAATTGATTTTCCCCTTTTTATTTCTCGGCTGAAAAAAAAAGAATTTCGTGATTTATGGCTATGAATTCCGACATGATTTCGAACTTAAATTCAATTCCTCCTTGCAAGTTTTATGCTTTGTCTTTAAGAAAGAAATTCTGGAAAATAGTTGCCTTGTTTGAATTGTGTTGATTTTGGAAATCCATACTTGATAACCACAAAGAATTCTGGAAATAAATCCTTGAATTGCTCTGAGATTCCTATATGCCTCGATTCTGGTTTGAATTATTGCCTAAAAAAAATTGTCTTTGAAAGAGTTGTCTATCTCTTTGCTTGATTGATTTCCAACCATGTGAGAAAAAGAATTTGAAAAAAAAACTTTTCTGATATTCTGGAATTATTAAACACTTGCCATTTAAACCGAACTGTGATTTTAAAAAAAAATATTTTGGCCAAAAATGAAGGAAAGTATTGAATTGTGAAAACAATTTCTTGCCCATAATCACTGTTTGCCAAAAATGCTTGATTGCCTTGCTGGAAAGATGTAATTACTTTGATTGAAGAAATTAAAGCCGAGAAAGATTCTTTGAACAACTTGTTCATATCTGAAACATTATAATTGTCCCTTAAAAAAAATATTCCTGTTTCTTGCTTGTGAAAAGGAATTCTTGAATCTCCATTTAGTGCTGAAATTATTCCTGCGTATTCATGCTGCATGTATAATCAGTTTTGCAATGATATGCTTGTTGTTGCCCCATTCCTTTGTGCTTCATGAATCAATGCTGAAGCACCACTACTTGTATATCCGCCCATGAACCTGTTAGTCTCCATACTGCTACGGTTTTGTCAATGCACACATGCTGATTAGTTTAGTTGCTGAACTGTACCACTTTGCATTGTTTTGTCTCTTGGCTGTTTAAAATGCCTTGTTGCGCTTGAGCCTGAACTGAAAACACTTTGAATTCACTTGAACTGCCTTGACACTTGCATGTCATTTCTGGAATCATACTTGATACTGCCATGTTTAAATTTCACCACCTTCCCATGTACATTTATGCTGAATTATTTGGACTTGCTGAATTGTCTGCATGTCCACTTGATACTGCCATGTTGTCTTGTATATTTACTTGCAGTTCTGGAAATTTGTTGATGAATTGCCAAAGATGATTTGCAAAACTTTTTGCACTGATTTCTTGAACCTGAAATGTTTTAATGCAGTACACAATCTTGTGTGCTCATTGCTTGATCATGTTGCAGAGCCGTGTATGTAGCTTTTTAAAACAAATCCCTTGTTAGCTTTTTTTTTTTTTTTTTTTTTTTTTTTGTGAAATTTCTGCTTCTTTTGTATGTTGTTCTATTCAGCTATGCTGCTTTATGTATATGAAGTTGAGCTGCACCATACACAAATAAATCTATATGTTGCATCTCCTTTTTACATGTGCTCGACCACATTTGCATCACTTGAAACCTTGTTGTGTATTCACATGAACAGGCTGCTGTATCATTCATATATGTTGACATCTGCTTGACAACATTTTGGCCTTGTTTTGTTGAGCTGCTTTTCTTCTTGTATTGACATGTTTGATTTGCATCTGAAATATGAGTATGCCATCTCTTGTGCTCGACCATTTTTGAATTTTAATGTTTGACATTTGTTTTTAAGATATATCAGCAGACTAGTCACACTATGTTGAGGCTGACCAAAAATCAGCAAACTAGTGTGATTATGTCGAGGCTGATCAAATCAGATCGAGTTAGAAAAATGATGAGAAACACACCAGAAAACTGAGGCAAATAAAATTTCAAAAAAAAACTAAAATTCAAATCTGCATGTATTCAATTTTTATTTCTATCGCAGTGTACTGTGTGTGTGTTTCTGTGTATGACAGGTGTAGATGACTAGACTGACAGAGAAAGCTGTGAAGACAGAAGATAGAAGACAAGGACAGAGTGTCAGTGTGTCAGTATATACAAGTGAAAAATAATATATATGAAATGTAAACTGAATGAATGTATGAGTGTTGCAGTGAGGAGCTGTGTATAAATGAAATGTACTGATGTCTGTAATAAACAAGTTTGATTGAAATGAAAATATCATTTTATTGTTGTCAAACGAACTTGTCTATTTTATTCTGTTTATACAAGTACAAATATTCTGTGAATGTATAAGTAGTGGAGTTACAAGAGTTGTACTGTTTGAATGCATGAAATAAGATATTATATTTAAATAAAATACTGTGTTAATATTTGAATGTCTGTACAGTAGTATTTCACTTAAATATAAATATTATATTCTTGTTTGATGTGAATATAAAACAGTACAGTAACAAACACATTTATAATAAAAATATATTTGTTTGTCATCATCAAACAAAAATCATATAATTGTGTATACACCACCGTTATATACAACATAACCGACTATCGAAGTGTTTGCCAATATCGTTGTCAATATGGAGAGACCGGTTGGATTTTTATCCGTGAACCACTCTGTATTGGCAGTAGCGTTGCGAATCAGATTATTCAAAGATAATCGAAGACGGAGTAAAGTGCAAGGGCTTTTTCTATTAATAGAAATTGTGCCTTCGGTTTCGTTCAATCCCAGAACGAACGTATATGGACAAATATCTGACAAAGTATTTCCAATGATCGAATATGTTGATCTGTATAAATATATATGGTTGCAACGGATTTATTCCCTTAGCATAACACCCAGAATATTTGTGCAAATCAATTTTTGATTAACGGATCTGATGATGTGGCATTCAAAGTGATTGTGTTATAAATGAATGGCAAGTAATCGTAGCCTCAGGCCTCAACAACCGGGAAATGACAAAAATCGGGCAGGCAGCATGGCTATGTGGGTCGCTCCCATTAGGGTGTATAATCACCTATCTAGAGATTCATTTAATTCTTTATTATATTCGATGTTGTCCCATTCGGGAAACGGTTGCTGATCCCAACAGTTGGTGATATACATTCGATACACTCAAGCAAAATGAGTGATCGGTCATGTGTGGGCTGGGTTGCAAGATGTTCTTGTTGAACCCCAGTGTATCGCCTCTAGAGTACATTGATCGGAAGGTGGTTCCATACCTTGTCATAGTTGGAATCCAATCTCCAATAAGCGCCAAGCGGTTTTTGATTTTATACTATATATGTAGAGCGTGAGATGCAAGCGTTCTACTATTTGGTTATTTATTTGATGTAGACATTATTATAATATCACTGGATTTTGGTATCAAAGTGTTTTGGGTTATAGTAAGGTAAAAACCATCCATGTTTGTGTGGGCTGGTCTTACTATTATCTTTTCCTTCGAAAGGATTTTGAAAGTTAAACAAATGGTTGGAGTTTACTCACACCAGTCCCATGACTGACCCAGAGTTTATTTTGCTTGTTTTCCCTAAACTCTTGGGTGCCCAAATTTGTATGGGCAGTCAAGTAGTTGGGATTTTACAGATTCACTTGGAAGAGCTGGAAGCAGGAGGCTTCACCAGTTGGTTATAGACTATCATATTTCCGCTGTGTACTATGTTTGTATCTGGAAACAGGTGTTTATAATTGTTCCAGGAATAAATGTTGTGCTCTAATGATGGTTGTATATAAAGTTACCAATTTATATTTCAAAGGTTATGTTATATAATATGTTTTCCGCTGTAAGATATGTCTTCTTCGTTTTCATCTATTCTAACATTTCTTTCTTTCTATTTCTCATCCTCTAACTTCTTTCTAAAAATGATTCGTATTACTGTGCAATTTGGGTTGGACGTGTGGTGTTATTAGTCAACTCAGATAGTACGGATTTGTGGGCTATTACAGTTGGTATCAGAGCTTAGGTTGAGCGAATACCTAGGCTTGTGTGGCATGTGCTCGTTAGAGATAGGGTCAGTAGTACCCTAGAATGAGTTAAGTATATATATACGAGAGAGCGTATTTGTTAGTTGATATAAAAGTTGTTTTATATTGTGTTGGCTAGTCTGTTGAGTGTTTTATGAATTCTAATCGAATAGTGGGACGCCACAAAGTCGATAGGAATTTCTAAAACACTTGAACAGGAGATTGAACACGATATTGTTTTAAAGTGGGTGAATGAAATTATTTTACCCAAAATTCTATTTTGATATAGAAAGAATAATTTTTGAAATTATTATATTATATGGATGTGTTGATTGATATCATTATAATCAGATGAGATTATAAAATTGAAATGGTTATATAGAACCAAATAGAACTTGTATATGAATAAGATATACGAACGAGATGAATTAAAATTGGGTTCAGAATTTGAAGTAAGAATATAAATCCTGGGGGATTTGGAAAATATTTTCTGAAGTACATTAAAATAATATAGCATTGTTTTGAAAGGTATTTTTGAATAAAAATCATTTTTGATGGATTTTGAAAGTGGTAAAGCACTGAACTCACTTCAGTGGCTGGAAAATAATTCTGATGATGAGTCAACCATCATCAGTTTTCATTTTCGAGTTTCTAAGTGATGAATTGCTACCTTAGAAAATTTTTGATGGGAATTTGTTTGAAAGAAAACAAAATTAGTTGAAAAATTCAAATGTTTTGAATTTGAAAAGATTTTTAAATATATGTATATATTTATGTGATTTCGAAAGGATTTAAAATGAAATCCCAGGAATGTAAATGTGGAAATTTAAATGAATCAAAGTAAATAAATTGAATCAGAATCAAGTTGAATGAATTAGAATGCATATGAAAGAAAACCAAAAGTTTTGGTGGAATTAAATTTGTTGAAATATGAGGAGTTGAGTTTCAACATAAGTGAATTGTTGAAAAGTAATGAGTTGGTACCATTTTTCCTACCTTAGCAATTTCGAGGACGAAATTATTTTAAGGGGGGAAAATGTAACGACCCGGATTTTTGGTCGATATATTTTAAATATTTAATATCGTTTAAATATTGAATTAATAATATAAAAGAATTTTTATATTGAATTATCGATTGGTAATCGATATATGATTTATTTCGTATATATAATT
The DNA here is from genome assembly GCA_030737875.1 of Allium sativum. Taxonomy (NCBI): domain Eukaryota; kingdom Viridiplantae; phylum Streptophyta; class Magnoliopsida; order Asparagales; family Amaryllidaceae; genus Allium; species Allium sativum. Next base: position 385,125,447 of record CM060925.1, read on the forward strand.
ATCGAAATACGAGAACTGAAGTAACTCAATTCGAAATTTATAACTAATTCAGAATGATTCAAATGATTGTGAGAAATAGTATTTGAATATAAACGATAATAATAAATAATTTATTATCAGAGAATTAACGGTTTTCGAATTAATATTATTATATTAATTCAATATGGTATATATGTTCAAATTTAATTTCAGAATATTACTGTGGAGTTCAGAATAGGGTTATTACATTGAAGTGTCGGTCGGTACGCTAGAACAGCAGTTCGTGATTTAAATTAATGGACCCAAGATATTTGATTGTGGATAGGATCGAAATCAAATCAGTATCTGTTTAAAAAGAATAAAAATCTTTTTAAATCAAATTAGAATTTAATGGAATGTACCTTAACCTATAACCTATCTGGTACCATATTCCTTAGTGACGAAGTGTTCTTCATCTATAAAATTGCGTCCCTCTCATTCCTCTTTTCATTCCTCTTTTCATTTCTATTTCCATTTCTCAAAAAGATTGAAATACCCAAATTAAAAACAGTGCCACTCCATTCTTGTTTAGTCCATTCAGGAAGAAAATGGCCCTTTCAAATTCACTTACAAAATCGCATCTTGTTTCAACCCGAGTCAAAGCTTCAACCGAAGAAAAACATAAAGGATCGACACCTCCATTCTGAAATCGATAATAACAGGCACGATGAGGGTGGAGTCACGATGCTGTTCTTGCAAATAGGGTTTCTAGGATCTCGATTTCGAACGACTGATTTCAATTTACCTTTGGTATTCAAACATTGATTTGCGAAGTAGGGTACGAGCGAGTTTTGGGAGGATCGCCTTTGTTCAGCGATGAGTAAGTAAAAATCGCGATGGGTTTAATGAGGCCAGAATGAAAGTGAGAATCACCAATAAGTGGTGGAGGTGTAAAGGATTAGGTCGACGTGGTTAGAGTACTCGAAAGGTCAATGGTGAAAAGCGACAGTGGTGATGTCGCTATGCATCTATGGGTCAGGGTTTTTGAGGCGATGTCGAGCTCTGGCCTGAAGTGGTGATGGGATGAGGGTAGAAGGGGAAGTCCGATGATGATGGCCCAATGGTAACTACAGCAGATACTGGAAGAGGTTCGAATCAATCTAGGAGCAGTTCCATGAATTTTTGGGTTTCCAAGATGGGGTTTTGCGTTTTGAACACTGGAACAGAAAAATCTCTGATTAAGTTAATAATTTAATTAATTTAATTACTTAGGAATGCTAATTGATATGAATATATATATATATATGTATATAAATTAGTTAAAATTCAGATGGTTAAGTTGTGAACTTATTTCAAGATAAGTGATCAAGGTAAGTATTGGTGTGAAATAATTATAAATGATACATGGAAATTATTTTATAATTGGTAATTGATTAAAAGTAATTTAATTTATGTAACTAGTTCATATAAAGGAAGTTAGTTAGTAAAGAGTAATTTTTTTGCAGAATAATCATTTGAGTAAGATTAATGTTTAAATTTGAATAAATTTACATGTGGTAATTATTTAAATTGAATCCGTAAAATTTAATAACTGGAATTTTATTAATTTTTGTTTTACAGCGGAAAATAGACGTATGGAGGAATCGCTCTAAAATTTATATAATATCCTTCAGTGGATATTCAGCGCAGTTAAAGTCACGGTGAGTAAATCTCACTCACCTTTTATTTAAAATTATTTTTATTAGTTAAAAATAATTGTTGTTGCTTGTTTGAATGATGTTTGGTTGGTTTAAATATATTAGTTATTTAGGGTTGACTATTACATATATATATATATATTGGATTGATGATTGGCTGGATTCCCACGGTCTCATTAGCGGATGCCCGCAGTATCATTAGCGGATGACCCTACGCCCACGTATATAAGTGGTTCCCCTTTTATACCGCGATATCCTGCCACGAAGCAGGATGGGTATTACTATGTTGACTAACGTCTGTGGATGCAGGAAAACAGGTTGGAGGAATCCAATTGGATTCCTCAAAAATATATTATCTGTTTGTTTGTTTGCTTGATTTCATATATTCATATATGACATGTTAAAATAAAATGATTGAAAATTGGGTGATTTGATTGTTTTAAATATCACTGGGCCAAGTGTTAATTTATTTAAAATATCGTGGAAAGAATATTTGAGATTAAAAGGGAAAATTCTATTTTTAAATAGAATTTGAAATTTGAATGGAATAAAAATATAAACTTGCTTTGAAAAATAAAACAAGTAGTTCCTTTATAAACAAAGTTTACAAATAGTTCTTTTATAATGAAGTTATAAATGAAGTGAAAAGAATTATCATTTGATAATTCAGAAATAAAAATACAAGTGTGAAATTAAAAAGGGAAATCTATTTCAAAAAAAAAGAAATATCGATTTCAAAAGGAATTGAAATCGAGACTTGTTTAAAGAAATTCAATATAAAAATTCAAATAGAAATTGAATATAGAAAATATAAACGAATTCAAATATAGGATTCAAACAGATTGAAACAAGAATTTGAATATAGAATTCAATAGAAACAGACTTTGAGTATAGAATTTAATAGAGTTAAAATGGAATTTGAAAATGAAATTCAAATAGAATTTATACATAGAAAATTTACATAGAATTTGAATATATTGAATTTGAATATACAGAAATTTGAATTCAATAGAATTCAAATAGAATTTGAATTCAAAGGAATTCAAATGGATTTGAATAAAGAAAATTCAAATGGAGTTAACTATAGAGATTTGAAAATAGAATTCAAATGGAGTTAACTATAGAGATTTGAAAATAGAATTCAAATGGAGTTAACTATAGAGATTTGAAAATAAAATTCAAATGTGGTCTAACTATAGAATTTGAAATTAGAAGTGAAATGGAATTTAAACTATGGAATTTGAATATAGAATTCAAATAGAAAATTCAAAGGAAATTTAAATATAGAAATTCAAAGGGAGTTTGAATATATGAAATTCAAAGGAAAATCAAATATAGAATTCGAACGTAGAAATTCAAATGGGATTTGAATAAAGGAAATTCGAACATAGAAATTCAAAATAGAATTTGAAAAATAGAAGTGAATTGAAATTCGAATATAGAATTTCAAATAGAAGTGAAATAGATCGGAAATATTATGTTGAATTGGGAAATGGATTTGATATATATTAAATATATATATCAGAATAGAGTTGAATTTATATAAAAGAAGTTAGTGGTTTTGACGTTTTGAAGTTGAGGATGTTTTCAATCAAGGTCTAAGAGGTAATTTTACTCCAAATTGATTGATTTCATTTTAAATTGATAAATAGCAAGATCCAGTCTCGAAGAGAAGTGTTGGAAAATAGTTAGTTGAATAAAATATTTTGGGTTGTTGTAACGATGTTTTACACAGCATTCATTTTAACCCAAGTGATGGAATTTTGAAAATATAAAAGTAAATATTACCTGAGTATAATTAAAGTAGTCAGGAAAGAGATAAGTGATTGAAATTTGTTTCAATTGCAAATAGAATATGTTTTCTAACTATAGAAAATAATAGAAGGCGATATATGGAAATGTTTTCCAAATAGCGTAAGAGGCCAAGATGATTATCGGAAATATTTGGGTAACAAATATTGATAGAGAAATAGAGAAGTGAATTAATTAATGGAATATTAATTAACAGGCCCAGTGATTGATTGATGTTATGGATGAATGGATGTTTGTTTATTTTTCTTCGATAGTTAAATAACCGACTATCGAAGTGTTTGCCAATATCGTTGTCAATATGGAGAGACCGGTTGGATTTTTATCCGTGAACCACTCTGTATTGGCAGTAGCGTTGCGAATCAGATTATTCAAAGATAATCGAAAACGGAGTAAAGTGCAAGGGATTTTTCTATTAATAGAAATTGTGCCTTCGGTTTCGTTCAATCCCAGAACGAACGTATATGGACGAATGTCTGACAAAGTTTTTCCAATGATCGAATATGTTGATCTGTATAAATATATATGGTTGCAACGGATTTATTCCCTTAGCATAACACCCAGAATATTTGTGCAAATCAATTTGTGATTAACGGATCTGACGATGTGGCATTCAAAGTGATTGTGTTATAAATGAATGGCAAGTAATCGTAGCCTCAGGCCTCAACAACCAGGAAATGACAAAAATCGGGCAGGCAGCATGGCTATGTGGGTCGCTCCCATTAGGGTGTATAATCACCTATCTAGAGATTCATTTAATTCTTTATTCTATTCGATGCTGTCCCATTCGGGAAACGGTTGTTGATCCCACCGTTGGTGATATACATTCGATACACTCAAGCGAAATGAGTGGTCGGTCATGTTTGGGCCGAGTTGCACGATGTTCTTGTTGAACCCCAGTGTATCGCCTCTAGAGTACACTGATCGGAAGGTGGTTCCATACCTTGTCATAGTTGGAATCCAATCTCCAATAAGTGCCATGCGGTTTTTATTTTATACTATATATGTAGAGCATGAGATGCAAGCGTTCTACTATTTGGTTATTTATTTGATGTAGACATTATTATAATATCACTGGACTTTCGTATCAAAGTGTTTTGGGTTATAGTAAGGTAAAAAACCGTCCATGTTTGTGTGGGCTGGTCTTACTATTATCTTTTCCTTCGAAAGAATTTTGAAAGTTAAACAAATGGTTGGAGTTTACTCACACCTGTCCCATGACTGACCCAGAGTTTATTTTGTTTGTTTTCCCTAAATTCTTGGGTGCCCAAATTTGTACGGGCAGTCAAGTTGTTGGGATTTTACAGATTCACTTGGAAGAGCTGGAAGCAGGAGGCTTCACCAGTTGGCTATAGACTATCATATTTCCGCTGTGTACTATGTTTGTATCCGGAAACAGGTGTTTATAACTGTTCTAGGAATAACTGTTGTGCTCTAATGATGGTATGTATATAAAGTTACCGATTTGTATTTCAAAAGTTATGTTATATAATATATTTTATTTGTTCCGCTGTGAGATTTGTCTTCTTCGTTTTCATCTATTCTAACATTTCTTTCTTTCTATTTCTCATCCTCTAACTTCTTTCTAAAAATGATTCGTATTTCTGTGCAATTTGGGTTGGACGTGTGGTGTTATTAGTCAACTCAGATAGTACGGATTTGCGGGCCATTACATAAATGATGATTGATTGCTGTGTGTTGATTGTTTGGTTGAATTGCTGATGTATTGGTTGAAATTTTAGACAACGATATATATAAATCGTTAATCAAATATTGATTCTGTTTATCAGAATATTTCATATTGAGACGAAATCGATGTTATTTATATTGTTTAACATCTGTGATGCAGGGAAACAGGTTGGAGGGATCCAACTGGATTCCTCAATATTTATAATACTGTTTGTTTTCATATATTGTGATATATAATCCGTGATTGATTATGATGACACTGATCTTGTTATTTGGTATTTTAAATACCATATGAAATACTGGAATGTAAAATGGAAATTTACAAAGTGAATATTGAAAATGAAATATTTATATATGAAATAAATTGGATATTATAAAAGGTAATATTTGGAAAACAAATATTGGAAAATATAATAAAGGGTTTATATAAAATGAATAGAATTATATAAAAGTATTTATATAGAATGAATAGAATTATATAAAAGGATTTAAATAAAATGAATAGAATTATATAAAGGGAATTATAAATGAGATTAGAGTGTTAGAAGTTAAAGACATGATTTTTTTATAAATAATTCTATAAATATAGATTAAATAGAATTTGGAATTTGGATATTATTTTCAAATATGGAATCAGATTGTTTGGAGTATACAAAGAAATATTGTTTACATTCAATGTGAATAATGGATTAAAGTAAATATTTGAAATTAAAACTTATATAAAGGAAATTGGGTTTTGAAATTGGGATTTAAAATGGACTTAAAGGAATCAGAAACTGACTGGAAATTAGTCGAGTTGAATAGCTATCTAGGTATTGATCTGATGTTGGTTTCGGCCTTCGGGATTAATACGTAGGGGGTTTTGTTCTCTTACTAGTTTACAGTTAGAGACTGATATATGTGAAAAGATAGTGATGCGTGAGTCAGAAATGGATACATTTTCCAAAGTTAATAACGTATCTTTCCTAAAATTAGAAAATAAGGAATTTATGAATATATGGAAACGAGAAATGGGGAAATGAATAAATGTTGATTAATGATTGATCGATAGAATTTCCATCTGGAAATAATATCGTTGTTTGCACACATGTTTTTCTTTGATAGTTAAATCACCAACTATCAAAGTTTTTGACCATTTTCTGTTGTCAATACGGAGAGACCGGGATCAGATTCATTATCTGAAACCCACTCTGTATGGGCTTTAGCATTGAGATCAAATATGATGAAGATAATTGAAGACGGAGTTTTGCGAGGGCTGTCCTGTTTACAGAATAGTGCCTTCGGTCTGTCCAGTCCCAGGACGACCTATATGGAAGAATTTCTGACAGAGTATATTTAATAGATCGCGTAAGTTGATCTCTTCAAACGTATTTACGTTTGGTGGCGGTGGAATTCGTTTCTCTTAGCTGTATACCCGTGGTATTTTTGGGGAAATCAATTTGTGATTTGGTGGGTATGACGATGTGACATTCAAAGTAAATAGAGGTGTGATCTGTATGTTACGACCTCTAGCCTCACAACCAGAAATGGTATAAAATCGGGTAGGTCGCATGGCTAAATGGTTGGCTGCCAATTAGGGTGTATTGTCACCTGATCTAGAGTTTCATTTATTTCTATAATCTATTTCGATGCTATCCCTTTCAGGAAACGGTTGCTAATCCCAACCGTTGGTGATAATACATTCGGTACACTCAAGCGAAATGAGTGGCCGGTCATGTTTAGCCTGGGTTGCAAGAAGTTCTTGTTGAACCCAGTGTATTCCTCTCTAGAGATACACTATCAGAAGGTGGTCCCATACCTTGCCAGTTGGAATTCATTAACCAATAAGCGCCTGTGGTTTTTGATTATATATTATGTATGTGGAACGTGAGATGAAAGCGTTCTGCTAGATGATTATTATATTGTGATTGATAGACATTATTATAATATCAGATGAGTTCGATATAAGATTTATCGTTTCCTTGAAAAGGGTTTTATTTGAAAGCTAAATCAAATGTTTTAGATTCTCATAAGGGAAAAACCCATTTCGTGTTATACTGCGTGGTCTTATGAGATATCATTTATTTCCTCAAACTGTCTTAAATTGTTTACTCACACATGTCCCATGACTGACCCGGATTTTATTTTGTTTTGTTTTCCCGAAACTCTTGGGTGCCCAAATTTGTACGGGTAGTCAAGTAGTCAGGTTTTACAGATATACTTGGAGAGCTTGAAGCAGGAGGCTTCAGGAATATATAGCTATTGTTTATTTCTGCTGTGTTGTAAGTGTTATACTCTGATAATGTTACTATATACATATACTGGTTTTATTTCAAAGATATGTTATCTATTATATGTTGTTCATTCCGCTGTGAGATTCGTGTTACTCTGATGTTGTATGTTCTTCTTCTTCTATTCTAAATTTCCATCTTATCTATTCTCACCCTCTAATTTCTTTCATTAACAATCCGGTATTTGCGATGCTTGATAGTCGACATTGGGTTATATGTCGATTACTCAGGATCGCGAAAACCCGAGTCGTTACAAGGCAGAGGGTAGAGATATTGATTAGGCTGAACTTAAAGAATGAGCGAGAGGAGATTCTTATCACAGGCATAGGAAGGAATGCAATTAGAGCGATTTCTTGGATTAAAGCGAGGAGATCTTACAATGAAGGAATATATCAATCACTTCAATGAGCTATCAAGGTTTTGGATGGATCTAGTCAATATAGGTCATAAGAAGCTATTAGGTTCGCAAGATGATTGAACCAACCTCTCCAAAAGTTGGCGGTGACACATATACCCATGGGTGTAATATTTGAGTTGTTAGTGGAAATGACTCTTATGCACAAGGACGTTAAGGAAGAAGGTTAAGAGGAAATTTCCAAGTCTACGAGCTCGAAGAAGCAATTGTGGAAAAATAAGAAAAGCAAAAAGAACAATACCGAAGGAACTCATAAAGGGAAAATCAAGAAAGATGTTGAGTGGCATGGTCGTGGACCAATTAGTCATTATGTCAAGGATTGTAGGAAGACTGCGATGAAAAGAAAGTGTTACAACTATAGGCATCCCGGACATCTTAGTAGAGCTTGTCCCCATAGGACAGGGGCTAGTGCATCAATGACTCAGATACAGGTCTTAGAGGAAGCTTCATTTAAGATGGGCCAGCCGGAGGTAGGAAAGTTGTGGTAGAAGGTTTGATTTCTATTTTCAATTTTCCCATTTGTATTCTCCTTGACTCGGGAGCATCTCACTCTTTTATCTTTAGTTTTTTGGTTGATTGTTTGAACTTAGACATTTCTTTAGTCGTTGATCCCATGGTCGTTTCAAACCCCATAGGTGGTTCTACGCATTTGTCTATGATTTGTAGGGGTTTGAAAATTTTGATATCAGACATTGAGTTCGATTGTGATGCCTATGTGTTGGAGTTCTCGGGATATGGGATGATCCTAAGAATGAATTGGCTAGCAATGTATTGGGCTATTTCAGAGTGCGAGAGGAGGAGGGTCGTTCGACTAGGGACATGTAGTGGTCAGACCCTCAAGATTTCTTATAACCTACAGGGGTTAGGTATGCAAAGCTTTTTTTACTCCATAAATTCATCTATAGATGATATTAATTCAGTATCGTAGTGCGCGAGTTTCCAAATGTGTTTGAGGAGGTGCTAGGGATATCTCCTAGGAGAGATTAACTTCTGAATATATATTAGCGAGATTGTGCAGCCTGTAACATTTCCTATACGGGAGATGGATCCAAAGGAAAGGACAGAGAGGAGTAAGCAATCAGGTGAGCTGTTAGAGAATAGATCCATCAGGCGGAATATCGCTAAGTGGGGAACGTCGATTGTCTTTAATATGAACGTGGATGGTTCTTTCCGACTTTGCGTGTATTATAGAGAATTGAACATTCTCATGAAGAAGAATCCCTACCCACTCACTCGAATCGATGATTTATTTAACTAGTTGGTTATCACGTTAACGTTCTCTCGGTTAGATTTAGCCATGGGTTTCCATCATCTTAGGGTGGCAAATGATAGCATCAACAAACGACCTTTCAGATACCTAACGGACTTTTTGAGTGGTTTGTTATACCTTTTGGGCTAACCAATGCCCCATCTTATTTTGTAGATATGATGAGAAGAGTCCTCTTGGACGTTCTAAATAATTTTGTGGTTGTGTTCATTGATGATATTTTAGTATTCTCAAGGAGGTAGGATGAGCATGCCTTACATTGGGAGTGGTTTTCCATACTCTCTGAGCACATCAGTTTAAGGCGAAGTTTTTGAAATTCCATTTTTGGCGTAAGGAAGTGTGTTTCTTAGGGCATATGGTTTCTAAAGAAGGATTAGTTGTGGATCCTGCCAAGATGTGGCTGTACAGGATTGAAAGGCCCCTAAGAACGTGATTAAGGAGAGGAGCTTTCTAGATTTGGCAGGTTATTACTGAAAGTTCATTATTGATTTTGCACGGATTTCAGCACCGCTTTCCCGCCTTACCAAGAAGAATTTAGTATTTGTGTGGGACGTATACTGTAAGGATTCCTTCATGAGACTCGAGAAGGCTATTTACCAGTGCATTGATGTTTACGTTTCCTGATGGTTCTAAGATGTTTATTGTATATGTCAATGCATGTGGGACTGGGTTTGGCGTCAGGCCCGGTCCAAGTTGGAGTAAGGCCCTGGGCAAAATAGGTGAAAACTAAATGTGAACCCAACAAGGTTTAAGGTCCAAAACAAGTGCAGACAAGTGCCTCATGGAAGAATCGAACTGCGCACCTCCCATTACCTGAACTCAAACACTACCACCTGCACCAACCTAACCTTTTTAATAATTTACATTACAAACCTTTTATTCTAAAGTAGGATATTTTTACTTAGGCCCTCCCCACCAACCTGGGCCTTGGGCGGTCGCCCAGACAGCCCAGGCCTAGGGCCAACCCTGTTTGGCATGGTATTGAAACAGAAGAGTAGGGTTATATGTTATGAGAGTAGGCAACGTAAGACTCATGATAAGAACTACCCTACCCATGATATGGAGTTATCCACGATTGTTTTTGCGCTCAAGTCTGTTTGAGAATGGAATTTTGATGACAACAACCTTGATTAACATTATTGATTATACAATATATACTAACATCTTTATATAGAATATATATATATATATATATATATATATATATCTGTGCGTGCATGATTTATATGCAAGAAATAAATAACTGAAGACTGTACAATTAAGAGTTTATAGAGATTCAAGATTTCAAAAGAAGATTCAAGACTAATGAGTATCAAGATTTCAAGATTACCAAAGTAATATAGTCTAGTTAATATGTAAAACTCAAGTTAGCACTTTCAAATATTTTCAGATTGACTCCAAATTAATTTCAAACTTCTTTCTAAATGATTTCAAATTATTAGAGGTTTTACTTATGATTTTAAATATATACATAGATAAAGTTTTATAATTATATTATATATATGTTTATAATTATAATATATAGTTCATATATATATATAGTTTTATATCATATGATTAATACGTTTTTATACTTAAGAAAATACATTTTAAACAACTAGTTTTGATTCAAGAATTTCCAATATATATATATATATATTGATTTAAATACTTAAAAAGGGTTTAAAATTCAAAAATCAATAGCATATGTCGACATACATGCTTTAGCATGTCGACATATAACCATCACTTTTTTTAAATTTGAAAGGAAGTGTTTTTTCATATTTTGAAACGTTTCTAAACTGTTGTGACTTTTGGACCACTATATAAAGTCCTCATTTTCGAAATTTTAATTACTTAATCTTCTCCTTCTTCATCCTTACATTTACCACCATTATTCTACTTTAATTTCTTGATTTCTACATTTATACTCTGTCGTTTTCAACACAAACTATATAATTCTCTTTCTATTCTCAATCTCTATCACATACTCTCTGTTTGGAAGTGTTATTCAAGATTACAGGGTTGTTTACAATTGTTATGGAAAGGGTGTGTTCCTTATAGCCTGTGAATTAAGGAAAGGGAGGGGTGTGAACCTTGTAGCCGTGAAATCAAGGGTGTGGAATTGGTGATAAACTTGTAGCCGTGAAATCAAGGGTGTTGTAAGTTGATATAGTATTAATAAAACTCTGCGCAATCCAGCGTTACGTGGGACTGTATGTAGGAGTAATCCAAACCAGTATAAAATATGGTGTGTTCTGTCCTTTTCTATATTTTATTTCTGTTTATATTTGCATTTGTGATTGTTTCTATTGTGGCATTTGTTCTGTGATTCATATAGTTATTTAAGTAATCGTTAATTGTTTAAGTCTTCCATGATCTCTTTAAAACACTATTCACCCCGCAACTAGTGTTAGTTTTGCCTTAAGATCCGTGATTCTCATCCCTAACAATTTATATCAGAGCATAGGTTTTCAAAATTTCATCATCTGAATTTTGGAAATATTAAATGGCAAACAAAACTGGAATTGCTAGTAAAAAATAGTTATTTTGTAGAGGATTAGTCCACCATTAGACCACCACCATTTAATGGCAGTAATTATTCATATTGGGCATGTAGGATGAAAATATATTTGCAATCTATAGGATTAGACACTTAGAATATCACACAGACTAAATATGTTGAACCCACTACTAATTTTGCACAATGGACTAATGAACAAAAGGCCGCTGTACAAAGTTATTCTAAGGCTATGAATATGCTATTCTATTCATTAGATAGAAATGAATTTAATAGAGTATCCGTTTGTAAATCTGGTTATGATATATGGAAAACCTTGCAAGTTACTCATGAAGGAACAAATAAAGTTAAACAGACAAAGATATCAATGCTAACTATTCAATTTGAGTTATTTAAAATGAATCAAACTGAATCTATCTTCGATATGTACTACAAGTTTCAGGAAATCGTGCATTCATTAATGACTTTGGGAAAAAATTATTCTAAAGAAGATCAAGTTAGAAATATACTTAATTATCTAACTCCATAACGAGATCAGATAACATTGGCAATTGAAGAGACCAATAATATTAGTGAAATGAAAATTGAGGAGTTAATAGGAAATCTAATGTCATTCGAAGTACAGTTATAAAAAAGGAAGGAAAATAAGCTGACAGAAAAGAAATCTATAGCATTCAAAGCAACAACTGACGGTTCTGATTCAAGATGTGAGGATGATGAAGAAATAGCATTCATGATAAGGAATTTCAGAAAATTTCTAAGATACAAAAGAAGAAATAATTTTCAGAGAAATAATCAAGGAAGTTCGAGAAGAAATGATGATAGATGCTACAGTTGCAACAAACCAGGTCATATAAAAAGGTTATGTCCATATCCTGATAAATCAAATCAACAAACAGACAACAATTCGTTAAAGAAGTGGAAAATGGCATACACAACATCTTTAAATGACTCGGATTCATCATCAAATGACGAAGAACCAGAAACTGGGAATTCAAATATGCATTTCGTAGCAATTCAGAATTCAGAAAATATCGAAGGAATGGATCTAAAAACAAGGTACGCCTTAATTAATAATTTTTGATTGAAATGGTTGAATGGATGCATGTTAGTTCGCCTTGTTTGAAATTTAATTATAAAGTTTGAATTTGAAATTTAAACTAGAATTTAAATTTGAATTTTGAAATTCAAAATAACAATAATAAAATAAAATAATAATTAATTTTAAATAGTTTTAAAATTAATATTATCTCAGGAAATAATAAGATAGAGAATATAAAACATTGGAATAATAAAACAAATTCAAAAAACAACTTGACTTTTGATAACACACACATATGTCAACGTACATGAAATGACATGTCAACATATGCACCAGAAAATGAAATCCAAATTTTGAATTTCAAAAGTTTAAACTTTCAAACTTCCTTCCATCTTTTCACCAACTCCTAAGGTCTGAATAAGTGTTCTTCTACTCAGAAAGATGTGTTCGTTTACTCTCTATTTATCTCTATTTATTTATATATTCCATTTTATTCTCTCTACATTTCATTCAAAATTCAAAACTACTTTCTTTGTACTATTCTCTTCAAAACTTATCTCTATTTGCTTCCTCAAGTTCACCAAAAACAATGAGATTAACCAAATTTCTCAATGCTCATCTCTACAACGATCTGGAAGCTATTCAAGCCTATATTGACTATGTTACTAATGGAAAAGTCAATACGGGAATTTTCGCAATCTTTGAAGATTTTCCTTCTTATTATCTTCATTCTCTTTTTGAACAAAATGGAGTTTTAAGTTTAATTGACTCTCAGGATAACGATGAAGTATGTTACCCGAATCTCATCAAAATGTTTTATGTGAATTTAAATCGCGGTTTTTACGATGGAAATGAAAATAAAGTTTGGAGCAGCATAAATGGCACTCAAATTATTTTGGATTGTGATATTTTGGGAACCATTTTAAATTGTAAGAATATGGGCTCGAATTTTTTGGATTTTGAAATTGATGAACAAGATTTGGAAACGTTTCATCACATCTTCGAAAGCAATGAACATATAGATTTTAAAATTTGCTTTTTCCACCCAAAAGCAAGAATGTCAACCTTCTACTTCAGCATACTATTACTCCCCATTCCGGAAATTATAATAATCCCACCCTCAAGGTCCAAAAAGTTTTTTTTGCCATCTTTGGATCCTATGATATTAATTGGGCCAATGTGATTTTAAAAGAGTTTAAACCCAAAGAAATGTCCACCAAAGAAAATACTCTCTATCATAGAGTTTATCTTACCCGTGTCTTTAAATATTTTGGAGTGGATCTCAAAGGAGAGGAATTTGTGTCAAGAAAGGTTTTTAACTTGGGAAATATGTCTCTTGTGCAAATTCCAATCATTTTTAAGCCTTATGAAACATTTGCTGAAAAACAAGCTCGAATGGAACAAGAAGAAAATCCAATTGAAATCGACGAAGATGAAGAATCCTCTTTGGAATGTGTAGAATGTCCAATAACTAGTAGAGCCATATCCAAAGAATTACTTGTCCAAAATCAAGTCAAGTTGTCCAAGAACCAAAAGAAGATCAAGAAGACACTCAATCAAATGTCTTCTAAAATGAACAAGTTCTTTGGTAAAATAGGAAGAAAACTTGGATTATCATCTTCTAAGTTATTAGTTGTGTTATCTGTTCGTAGTAGCTTGTATTTCCTTTCGTATTTTCATATTTCATACTTCTAGTCTTGGATTTCATGTATCGTTTGATTGTAATCGTTTAGTGGTAATAAATATTATTGTTTTCTGTCAAAACAAACTCTAAATCTCAGTAAAAACATTAAAATTAAATAATATAATATAGTAAGAAACAATTCAAAAATTGTGCAAAAATTCAAAATACCCAAAATACGTATGGGTACGTCAACATGTAGTTTTTGACACGTCGACATATAAATGTCAGAAATTCAAATTAATCAAATTTGAATTTTAAAATAACTAACTTGTGACTATTCATTTCTAAACGAATTCCAGTCCATATAAATATATTTTTCTTCCAAAAAAACTTAGTTTTATTTCTCTCTTTCTTCTCTAAACACTCCTCTAAATTATCAAATAATATCCAAACCTATTCACAATCTAAGTGAAAATTTTGAAGAAATTTTCAGTTCCTTCAAGAACATTCTATCTATAATCCTTTGTAATTAGCGTCATCTAGAATTAAATCAAATAAAGATGATTAAACAACAACAACAAAACATTTTGATGATATTCGTTGGTTGATCTCTTCTCTTTCCAGAGATGAAGACAACAACATCACTGGAGCACCTTTCACCAAAGACAACAAAGATTGGGAAGTCATCAAAAAGAACCTAATCTTTGGTGGAGACGGATGGGTGGAAGTTCCAAGAGATGTATGAATTTGTTTCAATTGATTGATATGCTTTGTATGTTTTTAAACTTGTACATATTGTTTGGTTTGGTTATGATTTGACTTATATATTGATTGGTTTGACAATTATTTGTAAATATTGAATTGGTTGAAAATATTGTTTGAATTACTTGTTTATACTCTTGTTTATTGTGACGACCCAAAAACCCCATACGACGGTGTCAAGGGTAATCTTTGGAATATAACACATAAACAGATAACAGCAGAACATAAATAAATAGAAACACCAGATAATGTACAAATAATACACTGGATAAACATAATCATCAGAGTTACACAGTATACAGGATCATACTTAGTACAAATACAGTTCATCTATACATAAATGTCTACAGCGGAAAACAAACATAACATGTATAATAGGAGATGAACAACATAAAAAGAAATAAATGATAGAATCCATCTTCAGCTCCAGCTATCCAGGAAGAGCCTGCTAAAACCTGAATACAAGGCTGCCCGTGTAGAATGAGGGGCACCCGAGTTTGCAAGTGAAACAAACTACGAGTCAATCATGGGACTGGTATGAGAAATCTACTTAACACATTTTATAATATGTCTAATCACAGGACCAGGCCAATTTCGCGGAACGGGTTTACTCCATTGGATTGCTAGTGCTTTAAAACAAGTAAATCTTTAAAACATCGCAATGCTTTTTATAAAAATGAAGCCATTATAAGACTCAGTTCCCATCACACAATGCAACGCAAACCAGAGGATAGAGTTTTTACCTTATAATGGCCAAATATGCTTGATACGAATAAAACAAAAGCATTTGATATTATTACTAGTGTTTATATGTTTCAAAAACAATTTCAAATCATAAGTATCAATCATAGACGACATTAATGCCCCATACCACTATGTCGCCATATATAGGTAGACAATCAAAACCGCACGGGTCGTAATTAGAAATTGGATTTCCGTCATGAACCAAGGCAAAAGATAGTCCTTACCGAATTCGAGACGCTCTAGCCTATGTCTCAGGAACAGCTGCAACCGCACCTTGGATCGTCAGGGCCGGTCCACACGGAGTGGATTATAATGCCTGAACAATGCGTTTCCCCGCCCTATGGGACGTAAATGAGCCTAATGACTCCATCGGTACTGGATTGACCGATATAACCGAGGCGTCTCGCAACAACAACAACCACATAGGTGAAAATAATATAAATGTCAGCCAGTTTAAGCACTGACACCACCTCTAGCTAGAAAGAAACGCACGTCCCCCCTGAGGTCCTCTCCTGTTTCTGGTTCATACCGGGGTGTGAGGCTCACGAATCAACGTTATACACAAAGCTATGCCACACAGGCGGTGCTTTGATCATCAACCACAAGACTTTGCTTTTCAACAGAAGCCTTGATCACTGCATCTTAACATGCCACACAGGCAATTCACTATGAAAACTCGTAACTTCCCCGTGAAGGAAAGCGCGGATAGTTCGAGAACAAGCCACAACAGAACGCAGACGGAAGAACATTTCATTGTATATTACAACAATTCCATCAGAATACAAGAATATACAGAGTATAAATGAATATTACACAGAAATATCAGAGATTTAAATTACATAGCAGCGGAAAATAATACAATACACAACTAGAAGAGATATACGGATACAAAGCTTTCCGGATATCATTCCAGCTGTAAACCAGGATCCTGTGAATATAAATCTGCAAAACCAAAACTACTAGCTGCCCGTGTCAAAATAAGGGCACCCAGAGTTTAGGTTAAAACAATAAACTCCAGGTCAGTCATGTGACTGGTGTGAGAACTAAAACAGTTATTAATCTTTATTTTTAAAGTTAGGTAAATCAAGGGACCACGCCGTATAACACGGAACGGGTTTCCTCCCAAGAATACCAGTGCATAAAACAACATCGCAATGCTAAATAAAGAACAATGAAGCCATTATAAGACCCAGGTCCCATCACACAATGCAACACAAACCAGAGGATAGGGTTTTCCCTTATAATAGCCAAAACATGCTTGATACGTTTAAAAACAAATCATTTGATACTATTATAAGTGTATAGTGTATAAAACATCTTCAAATCATAAGTATCAATCCTAGACGGCATGGGTACCATATATCATGTCGCCATACTAGGCTCTACAAATAAAACCACAAATGTCACGTATTTGGAAGTTGGATTTCCATCTGTGAACCGAGGCAAAAGATAGTCCTCTACCGAATTCGAGACTCTCTAGCCGAGCCTCAGGCAAGTACTCTGTCAAGCCATAGGAGCCACAGGGCCGGTCCACCGATGTGGATTAAAATGCCTGAGCACTACGTTTCCCCGCCCTTTGGGGCGTAAATGAGCCCAATGACTCCATCGGTCCCGGATCGGCCGATATATCCGAGGCGCCTCGCAACAGCAACAACCACACAGGTGAAAAGTATATAAATGTCAGGGCTGGTAGGTCACCGACACCACCCTAGCTAGAAAGAAACGCATGCCCTCCCTGGATCCTTCTCCCGTTTTTAGTTCACAACCGGGGTGTGAGGCTCGCGAATCAACGTTACACAAAGCTATGCCACACAGGCCGTGCTTTGATCACCACCACAAGACTTTGCTTTTCAACAGAAGCCTTGATCAATTTCCACTTACGCGTGCCACATTGGCAATTCACTCCATGCGATTGATATCCATCAATATATAACCCCTGAGCTCGTACGTCTCAGAGAAGGGCGTTAAGCAAGAGAATAAATTCTCCGCCACCAAACATATATATATTTAATAGAAATCAATCACACAGACTAAAATCCAATGTCAGACACACAGTCCATTTACATGTTCGTTCTGGGTCTGAACGAAACCGGAGGCACCTAGTACCCCGCATTTCCATCGTTCTCCAAGTACGTCTGGACGATCACCAACTGTTTCCATCTTCTTGGGTGTACAGCCCAATCAAGATCATTAGTAATTACCCAAACGACGTGAAGACCTCTGGTCTTCAACTACCGTCTTCATCTTCGACACCACGTCGAATCAGTTATTCAGAATGGGATAAACCCGGTCTTTCTGAACAACTCGCGTATATATATAATAAACACGTGTTACACAAACACGACATATGCCTCATTCCAATTCAGAATATTCTTTTATTCAAATATTCTTATATCTTGGGAAAGGTTCCCATTAATTTTATCAAAGATAAATTCTTTAAATTTATTCTTTAATCTCATTTGAATATCAATTCAAACTGGTCGGGATTAGCGAACTACACCGAAGTAATCATTTATTTTAATTTCCCAATCCCAACCTATTCATCCCATGAAGTAAAACTGGTCATACTTCATATCTAACACCACGGTGTTATCAGTAAATTCAATTACCATTTCACGTTCGAATCTAATTAAAGATTTAACTATCGCCAAGAGCAAAACTGGTGATACTCCATTCTCGATCTTTTCAATCTAATTAAAGATTCATTAAAACTCCACTTAGTTTTAATCTTCACAGAAATCAATATCCTGTCTCTAACTGGGTTAAAGGACCAATGTCATTTAAAACACGGCCCACAATAAACCCAAAATCACATTCATTAATTATCGGGTTAAAGAACAAGTGTTATTTAAAACACTGTTCACGACAAACCCAAAAATCAATACCAATTCAATTCCAATTAAATATCATTTAATTGGTACACTTCATTAAATCTAAATAAAAAGATTTAATCTTTTTCTCAACTGGGCTTAAGAACAGTGTTAATGAAGACACCATTCACGACAAACCCAAATCACATTTGATATTAAATACAAGGCTCTGAATAGAAAATATATCGGCTTATATTCAATATCAAATTCTACGACCAACAGATATCGTATTGGAAATAACGATATATATATCTATATCTTTCAAATTTCCATAGCAACATCTGTACAATCACGAAATCCAACATCAAAATATTCCGAAGACAATTTCGATTCAAATCCATTCCAGTGCAATCATTGGAAATTCTGGTTATTTTCAACCATTTCAAATTCAATTTATTTATTTAAAAATAAATAGAATTATAAATCTAGTTCAAAACTAGTTCATTTCGATAAAAATCTATTTTTATCTTTTCAAATATGGAGTTTTTCATCCCAATTCTTTCTAAATCGTTTCTTATGATTTTACACAAATTATTACTATTTTTAGTAATTTTATCAATGCCCGTACAGTCGATTTCCATCAACGGCCATCGAACTGCACTTACAGCGACCTTTTCCAAATTTGATTTGGACATAATTCCAAATCCAACTGTTAGATTTCAAATTTCTAATATTCATCAGAAAGCTCTTTTCGATACGAACCCAACAGTTCCGGTTTTAGGAAAATCCGACGGTCGGATCTCCCGCAATATCCGTTCGAAGTCAATGGTCGAAATTCGCGAACTACCGCGGCGTGGCGCGTTCTATTCAGGCCATTATATTATATATATAATATATATAATATATACTTCGTCAATTTCCTTTTAAAACGTATTATATAAATCGTTTTAAATTCGTTTTCAAAACGATTTCAACTTCTTTTCAAATTCAAATCAAAATTGAATTTTCCAACATAAATTCATTTTCTTTTCATTTCGAATTGATTTAATTCAAATTGATTTCAATTCAATTCAATTTCAATTAGTTTTCAATTCAATTCAATTTCAATTTGAATTCATTTCTATTCATTTTCAATTTGAATTCATTTCAATTCAATTTCAATTTCAATTCGAATTCATTTCTATTCAATTTCAATTTGAATTCATTTTTATTGAAAATATCAGATTTTGAAATCACTTTCGATATTCGTTGTAAAATGAATAAAATCGATATAAATATCATTCATGTCAAAATGGCGTCAATCTATCAACACGGCTTCATATATTTCTATTTTCAAATATTCTATTTCAAATATTTTTATTTTCAAATATTTCTAGTCAAATATTTCTTTTACAAATATTTCTATTCAAATATTTCTTTTCCAAATATTTCTACTCAAATATTTCTTTTTCAAAACTGGAATGAGGCCCAAACAATTACCATATAATGTTAATTATATGGATTTTCTACAACACATGTATATATCAACGATGACAAATAATCAACCATCATCCAAAGTGCATTCTACACTGCATAAGCATCAAATATAAATATCTAACGCTTATAACAGTCTGTCAATCGATCGACATACAGCTAATTATTGGGACTAGTGTATGTCATATATCATCCCAATACCCGTGTGGGGTTTCAAACAATCAAACACAGATTTTATTTGTGTAGTTGGGCGATGTGTAAAATTTATCGTCCCAATCAATATCAATCAAATCAGTGTATATAAACAAATCTCCGATTTGTTTATAAATATTTATTTCATTTCATATACACGTTAAAAATTCTATTTTTAACTATAAAATATTTTCCACTATAAAATATTTTATTTCAACTATATAAATATTTTATTTCATTTCACATCACATCACACAATCAACTACACATCAAAATCAAACAAACAAGCATACAAGCCGTCCATGGTCTGTGGACGACGTGTGTCGGGTGCTACTAAGCACCGTCTGCATCCTAGTATATATATGTATAACTAGAAAAGGAAATTTCGAGTGAGAAGTTCTCACCGATAGCTATCCCAACTCCACGACACTTCATTCAGAGAAATCTTCACTGTTCTCGTCTCTTATCACTTTCGTCGCCTGTAGCCAATACATATATAAAAATCACATTTTTATATTGCTATTCAATATATAAAAATCAAATTTTTACTTTGCTATTCAATATATAAAAATCGAATTTTTACTTTGCTATTCAATATATAAAAATCGAATTTTTACTTTGCTATTCAATATATAAAAATCGAATTTTTACTTTGGTATTCAATATATAAAAATCGAATTTTTACTTTGCTATTAAATATATAAAAATCGAATTTTTACTTTGCTACTCAATATATAAAAATCGAGTTTTTACTTTGCTATTCAATATATAAAAATCGAATTTTTACTTTGCTACTCAATATATAAAAATCGAATTTTTACTTTGCTATTAAATATATAAAAATCAAATTTTTTACTTTGCTATTCAATATATAAAAATCGAATTTTTACTTTGCTATTCAATATATAAAAATCGAATTTTTACTTTGCTATTAAATATATAAAAATCGAATTTTTACTTTGCTACTCAATATATAAAAATCTAATCTTTTATATTTTAAAAATCTAACCTTTTCTATTTTAAAAATCTAATCTTTTCTATTTTAAAAATCTAATCTTTTCTATTTTAAAAATCTAATCTACTAGAAATCAGTTTTTAAACTGATTAACCTAAGCTAAACATTTAAAATGAATTAAAACAAAACAAAAATAAACAAATAAATGAAAGAAAAAAAACTTACAGTGAATATTGGGAGGGGGGGAGCATCTCGTCGGGGTTGTTTGGGTTGGGGGAAGGCGGAGGGGTCGGCGCAGGTAGAGAAAAAGGGGGGCGGAGGAGATGGAGGAGGAAGAGGGTGGAGCGGCAGGTGGTGGCGTTCGATGTGGGCCAGGGGGCTGTCGCGAGGCAAGGGAGGGAAGAAGAAGTGGAGGGGCGGAGGTGAGAAGGGGGGGGGGGGGTGCGGCATCGACCGCCGTCGAGGGGGGTGGCGCGGCTGCGCCTTCTTCTTCTTCTTCTTCTTTTTTGTTTTATTTTGATTTCTGATTTGAAGAAACGGGGGGGCCAGAGGAGTTTAAGGGGGAGAGAGAGAAAGGAAGTTTCTTTTTATTTATTTATTTTTTATTTACAAAAAGTTGACTTTTTCATACGACCTCTAAACGAGGCCCACCGCCTGTCGTCCATAGCTAATTACCCTCATTCCGAACACAATGGGATATGTATCATAGGCTGAATCGACTGTTTCAATCAATTTTCGTCAAAATCAACATAGAACTCTATATATTGAATTTAAACGCACATTTCAATTTACTGGGGTCACATACTAACTCTAAAAATTGCAAAAAAATATTTTCTAGCTTCGTATTGACAATACGGTCCTAACAAAACTAGTTTCATCGAATTCTGAGACCGTTGGAAAGATGGTCATTTTCCAGTCGATTAAATTCAACTGAAACTGGTCAAACGCGTTTTCCTTTGCCACGCTCACATATTGATTCGAAAAATTATGAAAATTGGAATCTAGCAATAACTTGACATCACGGACCCAACAAAAGTGGTTTCGTCGAAATCCGAGGTCGTTTGCAAAATTCCCATTTTTAAGGGCCTGAATTCCATAGCGACTATTCAGAATTTTCCACTGGGCATATCCTTTGATTCCTGCTATGAAATCTTGATTTTTCGGATTCGTTGGAAATATATTATCAATTAGATTCAACTATTTTTTGTTTCACTAAAATCCAGTTTATTTTGAATCCTGTACATTCAATTGAAGTTTGAAATCGAATTATCGAACTACCGCGCCGTTTTCAATTCCTTTTATAAATATAAATAAATATTTATATTATAACGACGAACTATATAATATATACGTTCGAATTATATTCAAAATAAATTTCTCGTCAATATTATTTAAAATAATCTATTTTAAATAATCAAAATTCGCTAAAATTGCCAAAATAAAAATTTTAAACTGGCCCAGATTTTCGGGTTATTACATTCACGCCATGTAACTGACGTCTATCAATCACACAGAATGAAATCCAATGTCAGACACACAGTCCATTTACAAGTCCGTTCTAGGTCTGAACGAAACTGGAGGCACCACATACCTCGCATATCCATCGATCTCCACGTACGTCTGGACGATCACCACTTATTATCTATATTTCGGGATGCCTCCCAATCAAGACATCAGTTACCATCCAACCGAGGTGAAGATTTCCGGTCTTCAACCACTGTCTTCATCATCGACTTCTTATCGTCAATTCAGTTATTCAGAATGGGATAAACCCGGTCTTTCTGAGCAACTCGCGTATATAATAAACAAGTGCTACACAAACACAACATACGCCTCATTCCAATTCATCAGTCACTAACCGTAAATTAGCAAGAGAACGATTTCCCAAATGTTAACCCCGAAGGCCGAAACCAACATCAAATCAAAACCCAGGAAACCATTCGACTTAGCTAACCTTCAGTTAGTTTCTAAATTTCACATTCTTAGGGAAAGGTTCCCATTATTTTTATCAAAGATAAATTCTTTAGTATAATTTTCATGTCAAACACAGTCAACCATCAAATTTCAAGCAAACCAGGTAAAATTGATTTATTTCCATTCTATATCATTTATAATATTTTATAACGATTTATCGCTATTTTTATTTATTTAAAAATAGCCAATTTCATTCAAACGACGTTTCAGGCCATAACGCGGCCGTGGCGCTGTTTTTCTTCAGATTTGATTTACACATATCTGAAAACCTAACCGTTGGATCTTCACAAATTTTATATCATTAGAAAGATCTTTTCGAAACAAATCCAATGGTTTCAATTTTGGGAAAATCCGACGGTCGGATCTCCCGATACACTCGTTTGAAGTTTCGATTTCAAAGTACGAACTACAGCGTCGTTATACGATTTAATTTAATTATATATATATATATATATATATATATATATAAATATAATCGATTCTGGCGCTGTTTTTCTTTAGATTTGATTTACACATATATGAAAATCTAACCGTTGGATCTTCACAAATTTGGTGCCGTTGGAAAGATATTTCCAAAGCGAACCCAACGGTTTCGGTTTCGGGAAAATCCGATGGTCGGATCTCCCGCACTAATCGTTTGAAATCACGGTTTCAAAACACAAACTGCAGCTTCGTTATTCGATTTATTTTAATTATATTTATATATATATATAAATATAATCTATTCGTCGATTTCAAAACCATATTCTTTTCATACATTTGATAAAAATGATATTTTCATCTAACAGACATTTATTTCCCCACTTCACTATTTTTAACAATTCATGTATATAATAAAAATGTGTTTTTTATTGTAAAACAATTTATTTCAAAACACGACTATTTTATATAGTTCATAAAGATGATAAAAATATGATTTTTATTATAAAACAAATTATATCAAAACACGACTATTTTATATAGTTCATATAGATGATAAAAATATGATTTTTATTAAAACAATTTATTTCAAAACACGACTATTTTATATAGTTCATATAGATGATAAAAATATGATTTTTATTAAAACAATTTATTTCAAAACACGACTATTTTATATAGTTTATATATAAGGTAAAAAAATGATTTTTATTAAAACAATTTATTTCAAAGAATTTATTCAATACATGAACTCCATTCAACACATGAATTTATTTCAACACATGAATTTCTATTTAACACATGAATTTTGTTTCAACATTCAACACATGAATATAAATCAAACACAGAAATATCTCAGAAAATTTCGGCAGCATAACGGCAGGGTAGTTAAAACCGGGATTGTCCCTAGTACGTCTCCTCGCTCTACCTTAAAGCCTCGCAGCTTTTGACAATGGGGATTTCATGCATCTAATTCGTACGCAGATGAGCATGTTTATTTTTCTTTTCCACAAACTAATCCTATGTGGTTTCAACCAAATAATTCTCAACCACAAACTGGTATTTTTCAACCACAATCAATCAATTTCAACCACAAACAATTCTAATCAACCCTTCGCTATCAACCAATTTTCACAAAATCACAACCAATAAATATCGTCCATGGTTTGTGGACGAGGGGCGTGTATATATATATATATATAAGTATATTTCACTTCACTTCAATATCATTTCAATTTATTGCAACACATATATAATTTTTTACAATGCATATATAACTTATACATCGAACGTACAACTTATACAACGCTTATACATGAGGTGTGCAACGCTTATATAACCCATACTTCGAATATATAATTTATACATCGTCATTTCCATATCGTTTATAATTCAAAAATCTCACATTGGGTTCCACTCCACCAAAAATAGCAGAAGGCTCAGAAAAATATGCGGTTTCTTCTAGAATGTAGAAGACGTCCGCACGAGTCCACTGTCTCTTGTTTCACTGAATTTCGTCAACAAACGAAAAAGATATGATTTTTACAGTGACATCTAAAACCGTAGCGCTGTTAACTGTTATAATTATTTAAATTAAAAACAGTCGTACCTTCTCTGAAGTTGTTCAAAACTAGGGTCTTGTTTTCCGTGCAATCCGTCGAGTTTGGTGACGATCGGCCAACGCCACCTTGGAGAGCTTGGAAAGGCGCAGGCGCGCAGGGGGGTGCGGTGACGTTCGATCCACTGTAGCGGCGGCGGCGGCGAAGTGAAGTCGTCAACTTCGTGGCGGTAGATCTCGACGGTGGAGCGATGGCAGAGGGCATGGTAGATATGGATTTGAAGCTTGAGGGGAGCTCTTCAAAAACCTCAACTGGGTCGAAGGCTATCGATGCGTGGTTTGGTCGGAAATTAGCCGGGAAGCACGGAACTCTTTTCCGTCGTCGATCAGAGGGTTATCAGGGAGAGAGAGCTTTAACCGGCCAATGATATTTTTTTAATATTTATATATTTTAAAAATCCAAAAATACCCCTCTTCACATACTAACACCAATCCAAACCCAACGACTGTCATCCCTAGCCAAATACCCCCATTCCGAACACAATACAATATGTTTCGTAGGCCCATTCGACTGTTTCAGTCAATTTCTCCTCAAATTAAAATATAAAACATTCAATATTTGTTTTGAACATACATTTCAATTTGCCGGGGCCACATACTAACTCTAAAAATTCCAGAAAAATAAATCTAGCTATGTTTTGACGATACGGTCTCAACAAATCTAGTTTCGTCGAATTCTGAGACCGTTTGAAAAATGGCCCTTTTCTGGTTGATCCAATTTAATAGAAATCGACCAAACACATTTTCCTTTGCCACGCTCACATACTAGCTTCAAAAATTATGAAATTCGAAACTTAGCAATAATTTGACATCTCGGATCCAACAAAAGTGGTTTCGTCGAATTCTGAGGTCATTTGCAAAATGGCCATTTTCATGGGCTATATAAACTCTATAGTGACCTTTCTGGAAATTCATTTGGCCATAACTTTTGCTTCCCACTATGAAACTTCGATTTTTCAGGTTCATTAGAAAGATATTCACTAATAGATTTAAATATTTTTGGTTTCACTAAAATCCGTTTTATTTTGCACCCAGTACAGTCAGTCAAAGTTTGAATTCAATTTTTGAAACTGCCGCGCCATTTCAGGCCTTGGTTATAATTAAAATTAATTATATTTATTTTCTAACGTCGATTCAAACTCACTTTTTGTCACAATTATTTAAAATATTTATTTTAAATATCTAAAATCCATAAAAATAGCCAATTTAAAATTTTTAAATTGGTTCAGATTTTCCGGGTTGTTACATTTATATAATTAGTTTATTCATTAGATTAGAGGAAGTTATGAACTTTTAGATTTAATATTATTGACTTAGGAAAGTTATATATCTAGAATGATTCATTAGAATCATTTATAGTACAAATTTAGGGGGAGAATAGTTAAGTCTTTTTGTTGATGTCAAAGGGGGATAAATTATAAAATATGATATAGTTAAGATAGGCATAGTTTAAGGGGGAGACGGAAGGAATTCATGATGAAAGAGGAATAATCAAGAAATCGGATCAACAGGTATATCAGGTATGAATATTTTATAAACTAAGGTTGTCATCATCGAAAGGGGGGTGGGGGGGGGAGGGGGGATTGTTGGAGAATGGAATTTTGATGACAATAACCATGATTAACATTATTGATTATAAAATATATACTAACATCTTTATCCAATATATATATATATATGTAGGATTTATATGCAGAAAATAAATAACTGAAGACTGTGCAGTTAAGAGTTACAAAGATTCAAGATTTTAAAAGAAGATTCAAGACTCATGAGTATAAAGATATCAAGATTTCAAGAGTTCAATATTATCAAAGTAATAGAGTCTAGTTAATATGTAAAACTCCGGTTAGCACTTTCAAATTATTTCAAACTATTTTTAAATGGATTTTAAATTAATTTCAAACTTCTTTCTAAATAATTTCAAAATTTTAAAGGTTTTACTTATGATTTAAAATATATATGTTTATTATATAGTTTATATATATATTATAAAGTTTTATAATAATATTATATATGTTTATAATGTAATATATAGTTTATATATATTGTTTTATATCATATGATTAATATGTTTTTGTACTCAAGAAAATACATTTTAAACAACTAGTTTTGATTCAAGAATTTCTAGAATATATATATATATATATATAGATAAATATTGATTTAAATACTTAAAAAGTGTTTAAAATTAAAAAATCAATAGCATATGTTGACATACATGTTTCAGCATGTCGACATATAACCGTCACTTTTTTAAATTTGAAAGGAAGCGTGTTTTCATATTTTGAAACATTTCAGAACTGTTGTGACTTTCGGTACACTATATAAAGGCCTCATTTTCCAAATTTTAACTAACTAATCTTCCCCTTCTTCATCCTTACTCTTACTACCATTATTCTACTTTAATTTCTTGATTTCTACACTTATACTTTGTCGTTTTCAATGCTAATTATATCACTCTCTTTCTATTCTCAATCTCTATCAAATACTCTCTGTTTGGAAGTGTTATTCAAGAGTTCTAGGGTTGTTTGTAATTTTGAAGTAAAGGGTGTGTTCCTTGTAGCCTATAAATCAAGGAAAGGGAGTGGTGTGAACCTTGTAGCCATGAAATCAAGGGTGTTGAATCGGTGTGAACCTTGTAGCCGTGAAATCAAGGACGTGGAATCAGTGTTAACCTTGTAGCCGTGAAATCAAGGGTGTTGTAAGTTAATACTAGTATTAATAAAATTCTACGCAATCGAGCGTTGCGTGGGACTGGACATAGGAGTAATCCAAACCAGTATAAAATTCAATGTGTACTTTCCTTTCCTGCATTTTATTTCTATTTATATTTGCATCTATGATTGTTTCTGTTGTAATATTCATATTGTGATTCATATAGTTATTTGAGTAATTGTTAATTGTTTAAGTTTTCCATAATCTCTTTAAAACATATTCACCCCCCTCTACTGTTAGTTTTGCCTTAGGTGATTCTCGTCCCTAACAAAGTCTTGGAGGCATTATTTACTTGGCAAGAGTTTCAAGCTCTACACAGACCATAAGTCACTAGAGTATTTATTCTCATAGAAGGATCTAAATCTGCGGCGGTAACATTGGATGGAATTCTTAGCATCATATGATTTTGAGATAGCTTATTCCCTTGGAAAAGTAATGTAGTTGCAGATGTCTTGCATAGGAAGAGGGCATCTTTTAATTCTTTATTCATAGAGTGAGAGAGCTCGGAGTATATTTCTACTTTTGATTTTATACCCTTTATAGACTATATCCCTGGATTATTAACATCTTTAAAGGTTCAAAATTCATTATTGAAGAAGATTGGGTCCATATAGCGAGAGGATCTCGAACTTGTAGATATTTTTGATAGACTTGATAGAAAAGAGGCCTCCAGGCATCTCCAATGATATTTGTGTTCCCTGCACTGGTGAATTGGTGAGTGTGGTATTGGCCGAGGCACACCATTTGACGGTGACCATCCATCCCAGTGTTGATAAAATGTATAGCGGTCTGACACGAAAAATGATGTAGCTGATTATGTTGCCAAATGCATGGTTTGTCAAAGGATAAAGGCAATTTGTCAAAGGGTAAAGGTGGAGCAACAGAAATCTAGTGCATTGCTTGAGCTAGTAAATGTGCCACTGTGGAAGTGGGAGAGCGTATCCATGAACTTCATCAATGGGTTTCCTAAATCACAGAAAGGTAATACTAATATTTATGTGGTAGTAGACCAATTAACGAAGAATGCCCACTTCATTTTAGTCAAAATCAAAAGGACGACATCTTGGTTAGCTTCAGTGTATATCAGAGAGATCGTTCAACTCCATTGTATTCCTACTCGCACTATGAGCGACAGTGACCCTATTTTCACTAGTGAATTTTGGAGGTGTTTGCAAGAGGCAATTGGAACTCAGTTTAGGTCATATACGGCTTAGAACCCTCAGACGAAGAGGATGAGCATGATTCTTGAGGATTTATTGAGGCTATGTATCTTAGACTTTAGAGGGACATTAAAGGAGCATATATCCCCAGTAGAATTCGCATATAATAGATAACTTCAAACAAAGTATAGGGATAGCTCCTTTAGCGCCACTTTGTGGACGACTTTGCAGATCACCCTCATGTTGGTGGGAGAGGACCGATAAATCGCTACATGGTATGGACATGGTGAGAGAGATCTCAGAGAAGATCAACGTGATAAATAAAAGGATGAAGATTGCCTAAGACCGGAAAAATCTTATGCTAATAGACGGAGGATAGATTTGGAATTTGAAGTCCGGAATTTAGGTTTTGTGAAGGTTTCGCCATTTAGGAATGTAGTAAGATTTGGTTCAATTGGCAAGCTTACTTACAGATTTGTGGATTGTTCCAAATTATTGATGGATTAAAGGGAATGACATATCAGTTAAGACCACCAAAGAGATTCACGGGAGTTCACGGCGTATTTCATGTCTCACACTTGAGGAAGCCCATATACGATTCGGTTGTCGTAGTTGAGCCCAGTCGGCTTGAGGAGGTAGGGATCGAACGTGGACGAAGAGTACCTGCTCTAATATTGGAACATGAGACAAACCACTTGAGGAACAAATAATAAGCTAGTAAAGGTTTAATGGGGAGACTATAACGATGATGCATTTCCTATCGATTTCTTTTATTGATGGTGCGCTTAAAAAAATCATCGTTAGCTTTGGATAAGTTCTATCTTATATATCCTTTGAATTGGTAGATCTTAGGATATAACCTATAAATGATAAGATTTGTTGAAAACATGTTAATGTAAAATGTTATGTATGATGTACGCAAGTGGTTACAAGTGTTTGCTAGTGGATGCAATGAATGCATATACACACACTAGGCGTTATTAGTGATCAACAAATTAGCCCGCTGAGTATATGCACATGGATGCATGTGCATTTTTATTTTATTTCCATGGTTGATATGCTAGATTATTTTGATATGATTATTGCATATGGCTAATGTTCGAAGAACCTATGTAGATCTGTTATAATTATGATTTTGCATACATTTGGATGCATGACACAAGCATGATTGCATAGAAAAGAGGTCAACTGAATCAGTAGACTATTTGGAAATGCGGATTAAGGATCCTAAGGCAAACTTAACACTAGAGGGGGTGAATAGTGTTTAGTGGAATTTTATAGTTTTATGAAATATTTTCGAATTAATCAGAAACAGATGCAAATCACAAATATGTAACAATCACATAACCAAACTCAAATGCAGAATAAAAGGTAAAAGCAAAAAAGGAAAGAACACACTAGTATTTTTATACTAGTTCTGAGTTACCTTACATCCGATCCCACACAAATCTGGGTTACGCAAATATCTTTTTAGTATAATCTTCAAATTACAATCCTCGATTTCACAGATGACGAGGTACAATCACACCCAATTTCCAGAGTATAGTTAGACTCAATTGATTTCCGGACTACAATCACACCTAATTGTTTTGCGGGCTACAATCACACCCAGTTGATTTGAACAGGCTACAACCATACCTTTTCAATATCAGTTTTGAAATAAAGACTCGATAGAACTTTGATCTTGCGATCTTTGATTACATAAACTCCAATAACTCCGAATATCACTTGAATCTTTGAGAGAGTTTGATAGAGAATCAAGCTAGTATTGAATTGGTTTATTTCTCTTTGAAATTCGATAGAATTTGATTATTCAATCTTGAATTTTAAGAGTAATAATGGAGAGGTTAAAAAAAGAAGAAGATAATGAAATTTGTTACAAAATTTCGAATTGGAAGCCTATTTATAGTTGTTCAACAGTCATATCCTTTCGAGAAAGGATTTAAAGCAGTACACACAACTTTTGAAATTTGAATTTAAAAATTAACGGTCATCATGTCGACATGCCATAACGAAATTTTGAATTTTTTGAAAATAATGTAAATTATGTTGAAATAAATTAAGGAAATTCTAGAGTTTAATCATACTATTGTTCTACATAATAAAATAGTATAATAAAGTATAAATATAATTTCAAACATATAATTATAACTAGGGCTGTCAAAATTCAAGACAACCCTTTAACCCAACCCGTTTATCTCATTTTTAAATGGGTTGGGTTGAACAAATTCACTTATATTTAAGCTGGGTCAATATCCCGTTCAGCCCACTTAAAAGACATTGGACCCTCATTAACCCCTTACCCATCCAAAAACCTAGTTCCTTGGAACTTCACTTCTTTAAAACACAAACGATGTTGTTTCTCTTTCATCTCTAAATCTTAAATCCATCGTTCGAAACTCTATGGATTCTCTTCAAACAATCACTTTGTACTTCGCTCAAAACTCTGTGGATCCATCTTCGTTGTTCTTCGAAAGTCAAAACCCTATCTCTTGCTGCAATTTCTGGATTGATTCCTAGATCAGTATTAGCGTGGAGTTGAAAGTATAATTTATAGACCATCTACAAAATTACAATCATAAAACTAAATCAATTTTACTGAATCAGTACCGTGGATCGAATTCTCGATCAGTTTATTGTTTGATGATTTCTGTAGATTTTGTGAATGCTTATGCAAGTGTTAACATTCTGATATTGTGTTAATGCTTTTGCTGAGAATTACGTGTAGAAATTTAGTAGGCAGTTTTACTGATAAACGAGTAAGAATTAACTGGCATCTATTTTAGTAAGTAGTTTTACTAGTAAATGAATAAGAATTAACCGGCATCTATTTTAATATTTAAGGAGCCCAATTTGGATACATGTTACCAGCTTCTCTTTAATCATTTTAGTAACCATTTCTATTTCTATAACGTGTGAAATATTTTGTGAAATTTGGGTCACTGTTAAATGCTTTTTGTGAAATATTTGTAATATTCCAAAAAAAATTAATAGGAAAAAATCAAGAAAAGGAGAAGTTTATATCATAAAACATGGAATTAACATTCAGATTCAACTTCCAATAAAAAGTGGATTGTTCTTAAACTTAAACTAGAAATACTGTATAATTTAAAGCAAGCTTTTGAGAATGGTTTTGCGGGGTAATGTAATCCATCATATTGCAATGAGTATTTTCCTTTTAATCTTCATGTTATCCGTTAGTTTTTGTTAGTCATCAACCACGTTGGAGTTGAATTTTTCTATGAATGTAGCATCAGCTTACGTTTTGATTGAATTATGATATCCATATCATTACTGGAGAAAGTAGTACCTGTTGCTTGAGTTATCACAGTCTTCTCAAGCGGGATATATGCAAGCCCTTTAACCAAATATAACATGTTACTTTGAAAGATTGATATATGGTCACACATTAAACAGGGATGGTTAATACATCTCTTTTATGTTGCTTTTTATGTAGTTTTTCTTTGAAATTGGAACGTATATTCTTTTAACTTGTTGTCTTCTCTTGAAAATAAAGGTACAAATCAAACATCGTTAGTTTTATTTTGAGTTGAATCCAAATTACAGGTTACATAACACAAAATAGAGTTTACATTTTTTCTTCCAAATATAAAAATACACAATTATTCTTTAAATTCGAACTCTTAAAGCATGTTTTATGCCCATGTGGAACCATCATCGCATTACCATCGATTAAATGTAAAATTGAAATTATCATATTGCAATTGTCAAATGTAAAAATGGCATTTTAATTATCCAAAGAGTTCATTATCTGATTTAATTCTCTTGTTGTAGTTCAGTGAAAGCAAGTTTGATAACATAGAATAATATGCTCATAACAAAAGAGCTTTCAGGCTCGTCATGCTAATTTGAACATCTTCTCACATACTCTTTTACTACTCAATGCAAGCTCGTTTCTTACTTCCTATCATTGATTTTTACTGGTATATATTCCTCATTTGACATTGCAAGGAAGTAAAATATATCTTATAGAAGTCACATTCACATGATGTTTAAAACTCTGTTGTTTTTACGTTCGTACTGCTAATTTTACGTTCACTCTACATGTTTGAGTATATTAAGATATCACATTTTTGTTACATACTTTTGTTAAAATAGCAAGTTTCCACTAGTTTCCCTCTACATGCTGTTTTTACATACTTTTGTTATATACCATTTTTGTTACTTACATTCTCCTTTTTACATATCGGTTTATGCACTATACAGGTTTATGTATATTGAGATATACCCTCTTTTTTAGCTTCTAGTGAGTACTTCCCTGTAACGACCCATATTTTAACAATATAATAATTAATTTATTCAATTATTTAAATAGTGATTTAGAGATTTGAATGGTCGTAGAATTAAATAATAGTGAATATTTAATTAATTTAAATAATAGAATAATATATTTAATTTTAGAAATAATCAAAAATAGTGGAATTCACAATATTGTGTAATTTGGATTTTAAAATATACAATTCAGATTAGATTTGAATTATATCTACGAATATATTATATAAACGAAGTTTGAACGTATAATTATATTATAATTATAATCGAGCTCGAAATGGCGCGACAATTCTTTATTTGGCGATTTGAACTTCAACTGAATATACCGGGTCCGTTTTAAATCGGATTTCTGTGAAACAAGAAATGTTCGGAGCTGGTGAAGTATATTTTTCTAATGGAAGAGAAAAATCGGGATTTTGTTGTGTAGATTTTGATTTATGTTCAAATCAAATTTTAGAAAAGTCGCTATGGAATTCCTTTGAAATTTATAAATATATATTTATATTATAAATGGATTTTTAATATAAATCGAATATCGATATAACTGGGAATTTTGAAATATCGAGTTATAAATCCTATCTGAGTTGTATGATATTCTAGTGTGAATATATACGATAATATAAATTTATTTATATTTAATTTAATTATTTTTAAATATATTTATATATTTAAATGGATTATTTAGAGCTTTAAAAATAGTCAGTTTTGCAAACGACTCCGTTTTCGACGAAACTCCGCAATATTAAATTATTGTTAGATTTCAATTTCAGTGATTTTTGGGGTCAGCGTGTGGCCGTACGGATTTTTAATGTGAAAAACAGTTAGTATTTTGATGGTTAAAAACACGATGTGTGAGCAAACAGAGTCAGAATTCGACGAAACCAGTTTCACTAGGTCAATAATATCAAACTCTACCTGCCTGTCAATTTCCATGTTTTTGGGTATCGTATGTGATTATAGGAATTTTTATTCAACAAATACACATAGCGATTGTTTAAAAATAAATAAAATAATTGAATATAAAATTATTTAAATTTCCTATAAATACCACTAACACCTTAACCTAACCCTCAGACTTTCATTTCCTTGGTCAAATGTTCCGCCGCCACTTTTCTTCATTTCCTGTTAGCAAACGAGAGTTTGGAAAAATCAAAACAAAGTGTATAAAAATCGTAAATTTCATGAAACAGATATCTTTGGATTTGTTTCGAGATAAGCTTCGCTCCTATATAGAATTTACAAGGTGCGATCGCTGTTTTGGGTTCACCGTTCCAGTCAGCGTGATCTAGGGCTTTGAATTTCTGGTAATACAAGTATCGATGAGTGAAATGTTTGTTGGCATAGGCTTCACGAGGTATAGGCGCATCGTTTGGCAAAGTTCTGGCGGTTTCTACGATCATTTTGGTCGTGCGTTCTCAGGAGGGTACCGAGTGAGACTGAGTTGTTTGGGGTATCGAGCTCGACGAAATGGTTATAGGCTGGTGCAGTTTTGGAAGAGGAGTTTAACGGTGGTTTCCAGTTTCGAAATCATTGATGGAATGAAGTGCGGTGGAGCTCGAAACGTGCAGTAATGGAGCGTGGAATTTGCTAAAAGGAGGAGCGGGATTGAAGGGGGAGGAGTACTGTAGATCGGGTTTGAGGGAAATGGGCCTTAAGTGAAAGGTTAAAGCCCAATTTTAATTTCCAAGTTCTAATCTATATAAATGTGTATTTACTTATAATTGTCATAACTTGTTCATATGTTGATGAAATTCAACAAAACATGATCCGTTGGGATCGTATGGGCGGACACTACACAACGGAACTGACTGGGAGTGAATCGAAGCTCGTTACAATTTATAGCGAAATAAATTGTCCGTCTGAATCAAGCGATGGTTATCGTTATTAACGATGATCGTCCAATGTGAGTGAAACTCACCAACTCTGAACAGTTATATTTTTATAACGTATTTTTAGAACTGTTGGTTGATTTCTGTGTGTTGACTGTTTGGTTGAATTGCTGAATTATTTGTTGAAATTATAGATAACGATATATATATATATATATATAAATCGTTAATCAAATATGGATTCTGTTGATCAGAATATTTCATAGTGAAATGAAATTGATGGTAATTATATTGTATAACATCTGTGGATGCAGGGAAATAGGTCGGAGGAATCCAACCGGATTCCTCAACGTTTATTTTACTGTTTTTCATATGTTGTAATATATGATGTGATATATAATCTGTGGTTGATTATGTGTGTTGAATGATATTGATCATTGTTTTTTGGTATTTTAAATACCATATATAATATTGGAATTTAAAATGAGAATTTTCAATGTGTATGTTGAAAATAAAATATATTTATATAAAATCAAATGATTTTATAAAAAGGAATTTCAAAGTGGATATTGAATAGAAAAGGTCATATTTGAAAAAGAAAAATTGGAAAATATAATAATGGAAAATTGGGAAATGAATAGAATTTTATAAAAGGAAATATTTATAAAATAAATAGAATTATAAAAGGAATATTGATTTAGAAAGTAAATAGAATTAAAAAAGGGAAACATTTGGAAAATCAATAGAGTTTTATAAAAAGAGAATTTAACATTAGGAAGGTTTAGACCCGTGCTTCGCACACAGGTGTGACATGATATTGATTTAAAGTAAATATTCTGCAAATAAAATATTATAAAGGAAATAGGTTTGAAATAGGAATTTAAAATGGAGTTAAAGGATTTAGAACTGACTGGAAATTAGTTGAGTTGAATGACTTTCTGGGTATCGATCTGATGTTGGTTTCGGCCTTCGGGGTTAATACGTAGGGGGTTGTTCTCTTACTAGTTTACAGTTAGAAACTGGTATATGCGAGAAGATATTGATGATTGAATCAGAAAAGGAAACGTTTTCCAAAGTTAATAACCTATATTTTCTAAAATTAGAAAATAAGGATTTGATGAATATAAGGAAACGAGAAATGGGGAAATGAATAAATGTTGATTGATGATTGATCGATAGAATTTCCATCCGGAAATAATATCATTGTTTGCACACATGTTTTCCTTTGATAGTTAAATCACCGACTATCGAAGATTTTGACCATTTTCGTTGTCAATACGGAGAGACCGGGATCAGATATATTATCTGAAAACCACTCCGTATGGCATTAGCGTTGCGATCAAATATGATGAAGATAATTGAAGATGGAGTTATGCAGAGGCTGTCCTATTTACAGAATAGTGCCTTCGGTCTGTCCAGTCCCAGGACGACCTGTATGGACGAATGTCTAACAGAGTATATCTGGTAGATCGCGTAAGTTGATCGTTTCAAACGTATTTACGTTGGTGGCGGAGGAATTCGTTTCTCTTAGCTTATACCCGTGGTATTTTTGGGGAAATCAATTTGTGATTTGAAGGGTATGACGATGTGGCATTCAAAGTAAATATAGATGTGATATGTATAATAGAACTTATGACCTCAAGCCTCATCAACTGGGAAATGACAGAAATCGGGCAGGCAACATGGCTAAGTGGGCCGCACCCAATTAGGGTATATTGTCACCATCTAGAGAATATTCATATTTGTTACTTCTTTTCGCTTCTGTATCTCCAGGGAACGATTATGTTGCTAGCAACCATAGGTGACAATATATTCGATACACTCAAGAGAAATGAGTGGTTGGTCATGTGTCGC
This sequence comes from Allium sativum, assembly GCA_030737875.1. Taxonomy (NCBI): domain Eukaryota; kingdom Viridiplantae; phylum Streptophyta; class Magnoliopsida; order Asparagales; family Amaryllidaceae; genus Allium; species Allium sativum. Next base: position 385,162,517 of record CM060925.1, read on the forward strand.
CGAGTTACAAGATGTTCTTGTTGAACTCCAGTGTATCGCTTCTAGAGTACACTGATCGGAAGGTGGATCCATACCTTGTCATAGTTGGAATCCATTACCCCATAAGAGCCCACGGTTTTGATTGTATCTTATATATGTAGAACGTGAGATGAAAGCGTTTCTGCTAGATTTCTATTTACTTGATCTATACATTATTATAATATCAGACAAGTATTGTTTTAGAAAAATATATGGGTTATCGTAAGGAAAAAGCCATCCGTGTTTATGTGTGGATCAGTCTTACGATTATCTTTTGGTTCAAAAGGATTTTTGAAAGTTAAATCAAATGATTTGAGTTTACTCACACCAATCCCATGACTGACCCAGAGTTTATTTTGTTTTGTTTTGTTTCCCCTAAACTCTTGGGTGCCCAATTTTGTACGGGTAATCAAGTATTCAGGATTTTACATATATACTTGGATAGCTTGGAGTAGGAGGCCTCAGGATTATATAGCTATAGTTATTTCCGCTGTGTTGTAAGTGTTGTACTCTGATAAAGTTACTGTATACATATACTGGTTTTATTTCAAAGTTATGTATCTATTATATATTGTTCGTTCCGCTGTAAGATTCGTGTTACTCTGATGTTGTGTGTTCTTCTTCTTCTTCTTCTATTCTAAAGTTTCTATCTTATCTATTCTCACCCTCTAATTTCTTTTATGGACTATCTGGTGTTTTCGATGCTTGAATAGTCGACGTAGTGTTGTATGCCGATATCCAGGATCGCAAATTCCTCGGGTCGTTACAGTGGTATCAGAGCAAAGGTTAAGTGATTTACCTTGGCTCTGTGGCGTAACTCAGTAGAGATGGGGTTAGTAATACCCTAGATTGAGTTGAGTGTATATATACGAGTGAATGTATTTGTTATTTGATATAAAAATGGTTTTATATTATGGAGATTTGTTGGTTGGGTTGTTTATGAGTTCTGTCAATCAGTTTGATCCACTGTATCGGTAGGGGTTTATAAACACTTGAATACGATGGACCGACACAGTATAGTTTGAAAAGAGGGTAAATGAAATAATTTTATCCAAAATATATATAAATAAAGTATAGATATTTGATGATTATAATATATTGGATATAATAGTTGTTATTATAATCAAGTAAGATTATAAATTAAATGGTTATGTAAATAACCAATCAGAATTCATATAAGTGAAATATATGGAATCAGATAAATTAAATCTGCAATTAAGGTCAGAATTGGAATTACAACTCTGGAAAGTTGAATAAGTGCTTGTAAATGGATTGAATTGAATATAAGAGAATTTTAAAATCCTGGGAGATTTTAAATTTGTTACAAGCATTGAAAATGGTATTTTGAAATAGATTTCAAAATGGAAGTGTTTAGAAATGGTTTTAAAAGTGTTATAGTATTGAACTCACTTCGATCGTTGGAAAATAATTCTGATGATGACTGCGCAGCATCATCAGTGTTCATTTTCGAGTCGTAAGTGATGGATTGCTACCAAAGTTTTTGTTTTTGAATTTGATTTGAGAAAAGAAAGTTGTTTAAATCCTGGAAAGGAAAGTTTGATTTTCGATATGGTAAACTGTTTAAAATTCCCAGGGAAAGATTGTTTGGATTAAAACCAAATTGAAATTGAAATTTGTGAAAGCAAATTGAGATTGAATTAAAAGACTGTTAAGTGAAAATCATATTGAAATAGAATGGTATCAAGTAGAATTTGACTGGATTAGAGATAATCTAGAATAGTAATGAATTGTTGAGTAAGAATTTTGAATTGGAATTGGAGTTTGAATGGAATTTGGCTTGTTTAAGCGAATTGCTGTATTGAACAGATATTGATTGGAAATTGGTTGAGATGACATTAGTATATATTGGATTGATAACAAGTGAAAGTGATAAAGTTGATATGCCCGACAAAAAGGTACAAATTTATATATGGGTTTGAGATTTTGATGAGCCAAATCGGCAAGCCGCTTGGCTATTTTATTTTCTTTTGGGTTGAACAAGGCCTAGAGAGGTGAGTTGTAGTTTTACCGATTGTGCCGTACAAAGGAGGTGCTGGCGAAATTTTTCAGAAATTTCGGGTGTTAGAAAATTGTCAGGATTTTTGGAAATTTTCGTTGATAAGGGTTAATTAATATTTTAATTGAAATTAAATTGGTTCAGTTGAAACTGAAGTTAAAAATATAAACAAATAAATTCGTACTGGTCAATAGGGTTTGTTTTCTACCTTAGCAATTTCGAGGACGAAATTACTTTAAGTGGGGAAGAATGTAACGACCCGTATTTTAGCGATATATTAATTAATTTATTTAATTAATTAAATAGTGATTTAGAGATTTGAATGGTCATAGAATCAAATAATAGTGAATATTTAATTAATTTAAATAATAGAATAATATATTTAATTTCAGAAATAATCAAAAATAGTGGAATTCACAATATTGTGTAATTTGGATTTTTAAAATATATAATTCAGTTTAGAGTTGAATTATATTCACGAATATATTATATAAACGAAGTTTGAACGTATAATTATATTATAATTATAACCGAGCTCGAAATGGCGCGACAGTTCGTTTTTTGGCGATTTGAACTTCAACTGAATATACATGGCCCGTTTTGAATCGGATTTCTGTGAAACAAGAAACGTTCGGAGCTAGTGAAGTATATTTTTCTAATGGAAGAGAAAAATCGGGATTTCGTTGTGTAGATTTTGATTTATTTTCAAATCAAATTTTAGAAAAGTCGCTATGGAATTCCTTTGAAATTTATAAATATATATTTATATTATAAAAGGATTTTTAATATAAATCGAATATCGATATAACTGGGAATTTTGAAATATCGAGTTATAAATCCAATTTGAGTTGTTTGATATTCTAGTGTGAATATATACGATAATATAAATTTATTTATATTTAATTTAATTATTTTTAAATATATTTATATATTTAAATGGGTTATTTAGAACTTTAAAAATAGCCAGTTTTGCAAACGACCTCTGTTTTCGACGAAACTAATTTTGTTGGATCCACAATATTAAATTATTGTTAGATTTCAATTTCCATGATTTTTGGTGTCAATGTGTGGCCGTATGGATTTTTAATGTGAAAAACAATCAGTATTTTGACGGTTAAAAATATGCTGTGTGAGCAAACAGAGTCAGAATTCGATGAAACTAGTTTCATTGGGTCAGTAATGTCAAACTCTACCTGCCTGTCAATTTCCATGATTTTTGGGTATCGTATGTGATTATAGAAATTTTTATTTAACAAGTACACATGGCGATTGCTTAAAAATAAATAAAATAATTGAATATAAAATTATTTAAATTTCCTATAAATACCACTAACACCTTAACCTAACCCTCAGACTTTCATTTCCTTGGTCAAATGTTCCGCCGCCACTTTTCTTCATTTCCTGTTAGCAAACGAGAGTTTGGAAAAATCAAAACAAAGTATATAAAAATCGTAAATTTTATGGAACATATATCTTTGGATTTGTTTCGAGATAAGCTTCGCTCCTATATAGAATTTACAAGGTGCGATCACTGTTTTCTGTTCACCGTTCCAGTCAGCGTGATCTAGGGCTTTGAATTTCTGGTAATACAAGTATCGATGAGTGAGATGTTTGTTGGAATAGGCTTCACGAGGTATAGGCGCATCGTTTGGCCAAGTTCTGGCGGTTTCTGCGATCATTTTGGTCGTGCGTTCTCAGGAGGGTACCGAGTGATACTGAGTGGTTTGGGGTATCGAGCTCGACGAAATGGTTATAGGCTGGGGCGGTTTCGGAAGAGGAGTTTAACGGTGGTTTCCAGTTTCGAAATCATTGATGGAATGAAGTGCGGTGGAGCTCGAAACGTGCAGTAATGGAGCGTGGAATTTGCTGAAAGGAGGAGCGGGATTGAAGGGGGAGGAGTACTATAGATCGGGTTTGAGGGAAATGGGCCTTAAGTGAAAGGTTAAAGCCCAATTTTAATTTAAATCCAAGTTCTAATCTATCTAAATGTGTATTTACTTATAATTGAGATAACTTGTTCATATTTTGACGAAATTCAACAAAACAAGATCTGTTCGGATCGTATGGACGGACACTACACAACGGAACTGACTAGGACTGAATCGAAGCTAGTTACAATTTATAGCGAAATAAATTGTCCGTCTGAATCAAGCGATGATTATCGTTATTAACGATGATCGTCCAATGTGAGTAAAACTCACCAACTCTGAACAGTTATATTTTTATAACGTATTTTTAGAACTAATAAAATGTGTGTCGTTCATGTGTAGCCGAGTTACAAGATGTTCTTGTTGAACTCCAGTGTATCGCTTCTAGAGTACACTGATCGAAAGGTGGATCCATACCTTGTCATAGTTGGAATCCATTCTTCAATAAGAGCCCGCGGTTTTGATTGTATCTTATATATGTAGAACGTGAGATGAAAGCGTTTCTGCTACATTTTTATTTACTTGATCTAGACATTATTATAATATCAGACAAGTATCGTTTTAGAAAAATATTTCGGTTATCGTAAGGTAAAAACCATCTGTGTTTATGTGTGGATCGGTCTTACGATTATCTTTTGGTTCAAAAGGATTTTTTGAAAGTTAAATCAAATGATTTGAGTTTACTCACACCAGTCCCATGACTGACCCAGAGTTTAATTTGATTTGTTTTCCCTAAACTCTTGGGTGCCCAATTTTGTATGGGCAGTCATGTAGTCAGGATTTTACAGATATACTTGGAGATCTTGGAGCAGGAGGCTTCAGGATTATATAGCTAGAGTTATTTCAGTTGTGTTGTAAGTGTTGTACTTTGATAATGTTACTGTATACATATACTGATTTTATTTCAAAGTTATGTATCTATTGTATATTGTTCGTTCCACTGTGAGATTCATGTTATCTGATGTTATGTGTTCTTCTTCTATACTAAAGTTTATATCTTATCTATTCTCTCCCTCTAATTTCTTTCATGGACTATCCGGTGTTTCCGATGCTTGAATAGTCGACATAGTGTTGTATGCCGATATCCAAGATCGCAAATTCCCCGGGTCGTTACATTCCCACTCTTTACTTTGAGCTGCTTCCCCCAGTTAGAGATAAAATTATGCTTTTCCATATTATAATTGGCTAAAGAATACAAACTATGCAACAAAAGTTCTTAGGCATTAACCATAAAAGTTTAACTGGAGAAAATGTGTTTGTAATGCGGCTTTTGACAAGGAAACACAAGAAACTAGAATACATGAATACTTTTATAATTATTGTTTTCCCTTTAGGATATTAAACCTAACTGCACTAGTATTCCTAGATTTCAAAAAATAACCTATTTTACTTTTGTTTTGAACATGATTACAGTAGATAACTTTTTAATTATTCTTATTCTTATCCCTGTTTTTCAATGCTTTAAATAACCTAATTTTCTTTTATTTCAATGCACGGGTTTTTTTGGGTTATTAGAACTTACATGCATGTTTTATTTCTTTGTGCAGGTTCGTGTTGGTGCATGATTTAGTTTCAGTAATTTTGAAGGCCATTTTATCTTTGATTTTTTATACTTGATCCACTTTCAAATGCAGTGTCATATTGATAACATTGTAGTGTTATATTGGTATTCAAATTCGGTGTTATTTTGATATAAATTGGAGTATTATATCAGCATTATTTGATGCACTTTTATCACAGTTTGATATTTCAAAGTTGTATTCATGCACTTTCATTGTTATGTTGATGTTATTTTAATGATATTTAATGGAATTTTTATGTAGATGCATTTTGAGTGTTATATTGATATTATTTGATGCACTATCATACAGTTTCAATGCTGTATTGATGTCGTATACAGTTATATAACCATATCTAAATGCAATTTGAGTGTTATAAGCAGTTTCAGACTTTCAGTTTTATATTTCATTTATTTATACTGCGCACATGCTTTATTGTTATTTGTAGTGATGACGTGTTAAATGGGTTAGCCCTAGAAACTAGTGGGTTGGGTCTAGTTTGTTATTTGATAAACATGATAAATGGGTTAGGGTCATAAAAAGGGTCAAGTCAAATTTGACCCTACCCATTGTGACCCGACCCTACCCATTTGACAGCTCTAATTATAATATATACAATGATTATTTAAAACTTAATAAATCAAAAAATATAACTATTATAAGATTTTCTTTTTAAAATTAAAGATATATAAAACTATAAATATGAATATAAGGAAATTGAAATTTAAGTAAAATATATATTAAAACTAAAATATAAGTAAGTAAATAATTGAATTAGCTAAAGACTCTATAGCTTATTCTGTTTTCTTAAACTCATATTATTCATGAGTCTTCAATCTTGAGCTCTTCTTCTTTGAAAATTTTAAATTGTGCGGTCTTTAAATCAATACCTGTATATGATTCTTGCATATACACTAATATGTATTTCTATTCAATAGTGTTAGTATATAATTTATAATAACAATAATAGTTAAAACAAGGTTGTTGTCATCGGAACCATCATCACCATTATCTCGTCTCTAACCATCTCCCTCTTTTTGATGATGAAATCTTTGTTTATAAAATATACTTAACTGATACCTTGATTCGTCAGTTACTCCTCCTAACTCCAACAACTCCTTCTAAAACTACTAACTCCCCATTAATCTCACTAACCCCCCTTAATCTAATCCCTATTTTATAATTCTCCCCCTTTGTCATTAACAAAAACTATATACCTATGCTTAATCTGTAATATTCCCCCCTTAAACTAATATAGGACTTAACCTAGACTAAAAATGAGTCCAATACTCCCCCTTGATCTAATACTAGAAGAACTATATGAAAATAAAGTAATGAAACGTGAAAAAGATAAGTATTGTTATATTGTTCACTATCTACATATGTATTAGTATGTTTCAAACAAACCTATTAACACACACGCAAACAATCCAACATGTCAAACAAGTAAATCAAGTGAAACAAACAAGTTAATAAAACATGTTAGTAATGTTACAAAATATTCTAAGTATATCCCTAGAATACATCCTAAAAGAAAGTTAAACATATATACAACTAAATGACTTAAAAGAAGAAATTGCAAAAGGGGTACCGGATCCATCACACAAGTTTCTTCTAATTCTGATTTTTCGTTGACCGGAGTAGGAACGAATGACTTCGTTAAATTGTTGATTTCTTTTTCTTCTTTTTTGTTGATCTCTCAGAATATTAAGAATTGTTGAAGTATGTAGAATTGCACAAGAGAAATGGAAATGAAATTAGTTTGCCATTAAAACTTCTTGAAAGTCTACAATATAATATTATATATATATAGGGTTCTTCAGTCTATTGAATGAGTCAGAAGCATACCTATTTATGCAATATACAACAAGTAACTCCAGTAAAATAAAACGCATACCTGGCCAAAAGATTCGGCACTAACACAAATAATTTACAAATCTTTTGACAAAATAAACAAGCTGCATAAAGATACTAGTAGAAAAACGCCAGCACTAAAGCCTTCTGGAATACGTATCCTCGAGTGGAAAAAGAGTGGTACATCTATCTTTGCTTTACTAAAGTGAAGGACACGTTTTATTTTGAATAACTATGAATTTGCTGTAAAAGTTTATTAGTTAGTGCCAGCCATCTGATCCATTTCATTTTCTAGAGAGTATGTTGTTCTAGCAAACTCACTGAGATTAGGACTACTGTAATCCATTTCTTCATCTAATACTACTTAATCATATGCTAGGACGTCATTGTTAGGATAAAAGTAATACTCATGATAAATTGGAGAAAACATGATTTTTAACTCTATTTCTCCCCAAATTAGATAGGGAGAGCTTTCGGACTGTAGAATTAGTTCCTTCCATCTTAGTGGTGCAACTAGATTGTTTTTATTATGATGAAATTCCCAAGGTTTATGTGTTTCAAACCATATTGAGGAACCTTCGAATTGCTAGTAGTAACACTTGAAACTTTGGAATGCATGCTCACACGTGTATCCTTTAAGCTTGAAAATTGTTATTCTATGAAATGTAGGGACAATTCTGTGGTTCTTGTCATAATGGTAATTGGGGGTTGTTGAGTTAATACATACTATAATTCCTGGTGTTAATTTTAAATACTGCTCGCCACCATTGCAAATCATTTTCTGAAACGTTCAAGACCCTCTAGATCTATAGTTTTGGAGAAGGTAATACGTGATAAATACCATGATCAAATAGATCAACTATATGATCTAGGGTGCAGGGTAATAGTGATTCGTCTGCTCTTTCCTTCAACATATTTGATCTTCGATCTTGTATGACTTTAAACTAGAATCCTTTAACCGTATTTTTATACATCTACGCTAAAATTTTCTGTAGTTTGCCAAATGATGGCTCCATCTGTCTTCAACCATCTTTTCAATTTTTAACTGAACACATGTTCCTGTTTTAGAATAAAGTTCTTCAAGGACAGGAATAGTCTTTAATTTTAGGTGGCTAGATAACTGTTGGTAAGATAATGTTTTGGGTCTTTTAGGCTGTTTTTGGATAAGCATTTCTTGTTCTTGGGCTAATTGTTGGAAAAAAAAAATCAAGGAGAGTAATAGTATTCTAGGTTATGTGGTATGATATTGTTGAGTTTTAAGAAGCTGATTTTCTTAGATTAGTTGTGTTAACTAGGCTTAAGATATTTGATATAAATTCTGCAGATCATTCAGATGGATTGCTTGGGTTTGAAGAAAATCATTTGGAGTAGGAGGAGGAGAAGAGGTCATTTGTGCATAAGACTGATGACATTCTGGGTCTACATAGTAATTTAGCCCAAAAAAGTATCGAGCTTCTTTCAAAGCATCATTCAAATTGTAAAACCCTTTGAAGATAGGATTAAAAAAATTATTTATAACCATTTGAACTTGGTTATACTGTTTAAATATTCTAGTAAATTTCCTTTTAAAACAATATAACAAAAGAAATTTTTGGAAAGGGGCCTTCTGTTGGATTTTGGAAAAATAAAAGGCTAAATAATTGCCTAATTTCTGTTCGTTTTTTCTTTCTTGGTCTATGGTTTGATTCCAAAAAAGATCAAGAAGGCACTGTTGGGATTCGTTTTAAACCACCTTGGATCTTTATTTCTGTAAGTATTTAGAGAAATCTGACCGAATGTCATGCATGGGGTTTGACCACCCATTGCTTGATTAGCATCTATGCTAACTGGAGAATTAGGATTTGACTGACCATTTGAAGGTAGCATAGGAAATGATGCCTCTATTTTTAATTCTGTTTCTGTTGTTGATGGAGTTTGCACTTCCACCTCCTGTGCTTTACTAGTTGTAATATTTTCGGCCTTTGCTTTTCCCTTATCTATTTGCCTGTTCATATTATTTCTTTCCTGCAAATCACAAACCTGATTACATATATAAGACAAATTTCTAGACAAAATATCTGCAAACTAGTTACTTCTACCCTTGGTGTGTTCAAAGATAATTGAGACGACCCCGAACCCCGTACTGACGGCGGCAAGGGTAATCTTTGGAATATAACACAGAAACATATAATAGCAGAGCAGAAATAAATAAATACACCAGATAATGAACAAATAATACATTGGATAAACAATAATCATCAGAGTTACACAGTATACAGGATCATACTTAGTACAAATACAGTTCAACTATACATAAATGTCTACAGTGGAAAACAAACATAATATGTACAATAGGAGCTGAACAACATAAAAAGAGATGAATGGTAGAATCCATCTTCAGCTCCAGCTATCCAGAAAAAGCCTGCTAATACCTGAATACAAGGCTGCCCGTGTAGAAAAAGGGACACCCGAGTTTGAAAGTGAAACAAACTACGAGTCAGTCATGGGACTGGTATGAGAAATCTACTTAACACATCATACAATTGGCTAATCACAGGACCACACCACTTTCGCGAACGGGTTTACTCCATTGGATTGCCAGTGCTTTAAAACAAATAATTCTTTTAAACATCACAATGCTTTTTATAAAAATGAAGCCATTATAAGACTCAGTTCCCATCACACAATGCAACACAGACCGGAGGATAGAGTTTTACCTTATAACGGCCAAAATATGCTTGATATGTATAAAACAAAAGCATTGATATTATTACTAGTGTTTATATGTTTCAAAAACAATTTCAAATCATAAGTATCAATCATAAACGGCATTAATGCCCCATACCACTATGTCGCCATATATAGGTATACAATCAAAACCGCACAGTCGCGAATTTGGAAATTGGATTTCCATCATGAACCAAGGCAAAAGATAGTCCTTACCGACTTCGAGACGCTCTAGTCCGTGTCTCAGGGCCCAGACACAGGTGGGCCCTTGGATCGTCAGGTTCGGTCCACCGATGTGGATTAAAATGCCTGAACACTGCGTTTCCCTGCCCTATGGGGCGTCAATGTGCCAACGAATGACTCCATCGGTCCTGGATCAACCAATATAACCGAGGCGCCTCGCAACAGCAACAACCACATAAGTCAAACTCGTCAGGGCGTGTAAAACCATTGACGCCACTTCTAACTAGAAGGAAACGCATGCCCTCCCTGATGTCCTCTCCCGTTTCTGGTTCATACCGGGGTGTGAGGTTCGCGAATTCACGTTATACACAAAGCTACGCCACACAGGCGGTGCTTTGATCATCAACCACAAGACTTTGCTTTTCAAAAGAAGCCCTGATCACTGCATCTTAGCATGCCACAAAGGCAATTCACACCGTGCAACTGATGGCTATCAATTACACAGAATGAATTCCAATGTCAGACACACAGTCCATTTGCAAGTCCGTTCTGGGTCTGAACGAAGCCGGAGAAACTATATACCTCGCAAAACCATCGATTTCCACGTACATCTGGACGATCACCACTCATTATCCATATTTCAGGATGCCTCCCAATCAGGACATCAGTTACCATCCAAACGAGGTGAAGATCTCCGGTCTTCGATCACCGTCTTCATCTTCGATTTCTTATCGTCGATTCAGTTATTCAGAATGGGATAATCCCGGTCTTTCTAAGCAACTCGCATATATAATAAAAAAGTGCTACACAAGCACAACTACACATCATTTCAATTCATTAGTCGCTAACCGTAAATCAGTAAGAGAACGATTTCCCAAATATTAACCCCGAAGGCCGAAACCAACATCAGATCAACACCCAAGAAACCATTCGACTTAGCCAACCTTCAGTTAGTTTCTAAATTTCACATGCCTATCATTTATAATATTTTTTATCGCTATTTTTATTTATTTTAAAATAGCCAATTTATTTAAACGACGCTTCGGGCCATAATGCGGCCGTGGCGCTGTTTTTCTTTAGATTTGATTTACACATATCTGAAAATCTAACCATTGGATCTTCACAAAATTTACATCATTAGAAAGATCTTTTCAAAACGAATCCAACGGTTCCTATTTCGGGAAAATTCGACGGTCGGATCTCCCGGTACAATCGTTTGAAGTTTCGATTTCAAAATACGAACTGCAGCGTCGTTATTCGATTTAATATAATTATATTTATATATATATAAACATAATTGATTCTGGCGCTGTTTTTCTTCAGATTTGAATTAAACATTCCAGACAATCCAACCGTTGGATTTTTACAAAGTTGGTGTCGTTGGAAAGATATTTCCAAAGCGAACCCAACGGTTGCAATTTCGGGAAAATCCGATGGTCGAATCTCCCGCACTAATCGTTTGAAATCATGGTTTCAAAATACGAACTACAGCTTCGTTATTCGATATATTTCAATTCTATTTATATATATATCGATTCTTCGATTTCAAAACTATATGATTTTCATACATTTGATAAAAATGATATTTTTATCTAACTGCCTTCTATTTCAACACTTCACTATTTTTAACAATTCATGTGTACAGTAGAAAGGTGATTTTTATTGTAAAACAATTCATTTCAAAACGCGATTATTTTATATAGTTCATATAGATAATAAAAATATGATTTTTATTATAAAACAATTTATTTAAAAACAAGAATATTTTATATAGTTCATATTGATGATAAAAATAGGTTTTTTTATTATAAAACAATTTCTTTCAAAATATGAATACCACTCAACACATGAATTTCAATTCAACGAATGAATTTCGATTCAACACATGAAGGTTTTCTACAGTTTATATATATAGATAAAAAGGTGATTTTTATATTTAAAACACGAATACCATTCAACACATGAATTCTATTCAACGAATGAATTTCAATTCAACACTTGAAGGTCTTCTATAGTTTTTATATATATATATATATAGATAAAAAGGTGATTTTTATATTTAAAACACGAATACCATTCAACACATGAATTCTATTCAACGAATGAATTTCAATTCAACACACGAAGGTTTTCTATAGTTTATATATATATAGATAAAAAGGTGATTTTTATATTTAAAACACGAATACCATTCAACACATGAATTCTATTCAACGAATGAATTTCAATTCAACACATGAAGGTTTTCTATAGTTTTTATATATATAGATAAAAAGGTGATTTTTATTGCAAAATAATTTATTTCAAACATGAATGACGTTCAATAGATGAATTTCTATTCAACACACGAATATAGTTTCAACACATGAAAATAATTCTAACACAAGAATATTATTCAAAATTTCGGCAGCATAACGGCAGGGTAGTTAAAACCGGGGCCGTCCCTAGTACGACTCCTCGCTCTACCTTAAAGCCTCGCAGCTTTTGACAATGGGGAACCATGCATCTCGTTCGCACGCAGGCGGCATGTATATATATTTTTCATTTCCACAAACTAATCCTATGTGGTTTCAACCAAATAATCTTCAACCACTAACGGGTATTTTTCAACCGCAATCACTCAATTTCAACCACAAACAATTATAATCAACCATTCGCTATCAACCAATTTTCACACTAATCACAATCAATAAATATCGTCCATGGTTTGTGGACGAGGGGCGTATATATATATATATTTTATATAAGCATTTCACTTCTATTTCAACACATATATAATTTTTACAACGCATATATAACTTATACATCGAACGTACGACCTATACAACGCTTATACATGAGGTGTACAACGCTTATGCAAGTCATACATCGACTATATAATTTATACATCGCCGTTTTCCATATCGTTTATAATTTAGAAATCTCACATTGGGTTCCACTCCACCAAAAATAGCAGAAGGCTTAGAAAAATATGCGGTCTCTTCTAGAATGTAGAAGGCGTCCACACGAGTCCATTGTCTCTTGTTTCACTGAATTTCGTCAAGAAACGAAAAAGATATGATTTTTACAGTGAAATTATAAACGGTAGCGCTTTAAAATGCTATAATATAGTTTAAAATTAAATAGGCCGTTACCTTTCAAAATCTGTTCGAACTAGGGTTCGGATTTTTCGATCAATCCGTTCAGTGGTTGGCCGATCAGGTTATACCACAATGGAGTGCTCTGAACGACGCGCCAGGGGGTGCCAACCATGGCCAGCTCGAGCTCAGATCGGGGGAGTAAATCAGGCGCGAACGGCGGCACTTCCCAGCCTCGATACTTTGCGATTAACGAAGGGATAGGGGTCGAGAGTGGTATGGATTTGGAGACGGAGGAAAACTCTACAAAAAGCTTAACTGGAGCAGTGGCTATTATTGCGTCGAGGAGGAGAAAACGAGGGGAGAAGGAATGAAGAACAACCGCCGTCGACCTGGGGGTTTCGGAGAGAAGACGGGCGAAGAGAGAGTGAGTTGGACCTATCACGTTTATTTATTTATTTATATATTTTAAAATCTCAAAAATACCCTCGTCCACACACGAACTCCAATCCAAACCAAACGACTATCATCCCTAGCGTTTTACCCCCATTCCGAACACAATGGGATATGTTTCGTAGGCCAATTCGACTGTTTCAGTCAGTTTCTCTTCAGATTAAAATATAAAACATTCAATATTTAATTTGAACGTACATTTCAATTTGCCAGGGCCACAAACTGATTCGAAAAATTCCAGAAAAATAAATCTAGCTATGTTTTGACGTTACGGTCCCAACAAAACTAGTTTCGTCGAATTCTGAGACTGTTTGCAAAAAGGCCCATTTCTGGTCGATCCAATTTAACTATAATTGACCAAAACATGTTTTCCTTTGCCACGCTCACATACTAGCTTCAAAAATTATGAAATTTGAAACCTAGCAATAAATTCACATCCTGGATCCAACAAAAGTGGTTTCGTCGAATTCCGAGGTCGTACGCAAAATGGCCATTTTCACGGGCTATATAATTTCTATAGCGACCTTTCTGAAAATTCATTTGGCCATAACTTTTGCTTCCTACTATGAAACTTTGATTTTTCAGATTCCTTAGAAAGATATTCACTAACAGATTTAAATATTTTTGGTTTCACTCAAATCCGGTTCGTTTTGCACCCGGTACAGTCAGTCAAAGTTTGAATTCAAATTTCGAAACTACCGCGCCATTTCAGGTCTTGTTTATAATTAGAATTAATTATATTCGTTTTCAAATGTCGATTCAAACTTATTTTTCATCGATATTATTTAAAATATTTATTTTAAATATTTAAAATCCACTAAAATAGTCAATTTAAATTTTTTAAAATGGTTCAGATTTTCCGGGTCGTTACAATAATCTTGTACCCATTGCCTTGAATGAGGTTCTGTAAATTTAACCATCATGTTATATTTACCATTTTGGAGTTTTCGTTTGAGATGAATCTAACAATTGCTTTATAATAGGTACGAACCGTAAATTCTTTATTTAGGTAAAATCTGTATTTAGATAAATTCTATATTTGTCTAATGCATGTATTTCAAAGTCTAAAGACATCTAATTTGAAGCTAGCTAAAAATTACCACTTGCATATGCAGCAATTTTTCTGTTGAACAACCTCTGTTTTTAGATGGCCTACATTTTAAGATGACTCCCCATCCTTCTTTGCAACCATCACATTCAATAATGATTAATCAGATTCTAATGGTAACTCTAGGGGTTTAGTTTTATTTACTTCCTTCTTTATCTATTGAATAACCTTTATATCTTTAAAGTTAATACGTGATTCTCCATTTTTAGAAATTTTACCATTAAAAGGACCAACTAATTTAGCTAGATTAGGGATAAATTTCCTTGCGTAATTTACTAGTCCTAAGAATGCCTGTATCTTTTTCTTGTTATCTGACTTATATGGAAACTCGATAATTTTCTATGAAATATGAGGTTGAAGTTCAACCTTGTCGTTTCCAATTTCGAGGCCCAAAAATGGATTTTTTTTTGTTTAAAAAGTTCCATTTTTCATTTTGATACTACTAAGCCATTTGCTTCTATTTCTTGAAAGATTGTTTTAAGATGATTTTCATGTTCTTTAGTACTATTACCCGCAACAAGAATGTCATCTATATAGACTAAACAAAATTCATATTTTACAAAAACACTGTACATAAAACATTGAAAAATGGCTAGAGCGGTTTTTAAGCTGAAACTAAGGACATTCCATTCAAAGTGCCCCTCAAAGCACATAAATGTTGTCCATGGCTTAAAATCTTCCTCCGATTTAAGTAGATTATAACCAGATTTTAAATCAAATTTACTAAAAATACATTTATCATGGATTAAATTAATTAATGTATCTTTATTAGGTATATTATAACCATTATCTTCAGTGTTATCATTTAATCGTTTATAGTTATAAATGATTCTAGGTTTATCACGTTTTTGCTCAGAATGATTTCTGACTATAAATGATGTTGATCAATGTTTACTGTCCAATCTTCGTATTAGCTTTTGGTTTAACATTTCATTAATTTGTATTCTGAATTCTTTTATGTTGGATGCAGAATAGTCTATATTTGATGTTTTAATTGTAATTTCTGGATTTATTATTTTAATTTTGCATGTGTAATTAACTCTGTTTTTCGTGACATCATCATCTATTAATCCTATTTTCTTAAGTTTAGTGATAATTTGATAAGGGATGAATTTTAATTCTTCTCTTTTCAAGTTCCCTAAATGTTTCGTTTGCTAAATTTGATAGAGTATATTTGAGTTCTTTTTCAATTTGAAAATTTTGTTTATGTGTTAAAAAAAATCTAATTCACCCTGTCTACCACTCTTTCAAGCGCACTTTGATTGATAATTTTGGTAGTTTGTGGGTAAAGTGTAATTTTGCTTACTGATTGTAATACTGTTTTTAGAGATGGAAGTACTACCTCGGTAATTTAAAATAAATTCAATCTTAGTTTAAACTCATTGCTTTTAATTTCTGGTGGTGTAATTGTGCATTGACCTAACTCATATTTTGAACTGTAGTTACTGGCGAAAACCTTAAATTGGATCACAGATTCATCAGGTAATTTATGCGTTAAATTCTTAAAACTTTGGTCAGCTATTTTAGAAGTAATTGTGTAGTTCAATGGTACTTTATACTGGGATGGAATCAAGGAATGTACTATTAAACTTTTAGTACTTCCTGTATAAATAATTGTAATTATATCAATGAATTTATTATTATCAAACCATATTCGATAGTGTAGCGTTAATAGAGATGTATTATATCTATTTATATTAACTGAAAATTCATTATTTTCTATTAAACTATTTTTTAAATTTGCTGTTTGTTCTATTAGTTTGTTTTTGGATAAAATTTCTGGTTATATTTTACTAAAATTGTAATGACCCGGATATTTGACAGTGTAATAATTAACTTATTTAATTATTTAAATAACAAATATATTATTTAATCGTCGACGTTAGAACGTATAATTATATTATAATTAAAATCGAGCTTGAAATGGCGCGGTAGTTCGCTGTTTGGCGATTCGAACTTCAACTGAATGTACAGGATTCGTTTTAAATCGGATTTCTGTGAAACAAGAAACGTGTGGAGCTGGTGGAGTATATCTTTCTAGTGGAAGAGAAAAATCGGGATTTCGTCGTGTAGATTTTTAGATATGTCCAAATCAAATTTTAAAATAGTCGCTATAGAATCGTTTATCGACCGTAACGGATTTTTCGATATAACTAGAGATCGGGTTTGAATTTAGACAAGGTTCTTTTGGGAAGTAGTGATAATTTAATTTTTAGAATTTTATGGTAATTTTTAATTAATTAAATAGGCAACATTTTATTTCGAAGTATTTTGCACCTTGTAATAAACATTTTGGGGTTTCACAATATGAGTTAATCTACCGGTATTATTATATTTTTGGGATCATGGTACGTTGGTCGTCACAACGGTATGTTCAATTCTGTCTAGAGTAATCCATAAACGAATGAGGTTTTATGTATTGGTTACGATAAACACGACTTAATGATAATGCTGAATATTCAGTGACACCTCTATAGTGTATACGTTTGTTCTGTTCATGAGCCTTAGCACCTAAGAAAGTCTGGCGTAAATAAATGTATATTTCTCCTTAGCCTTCAACACTCAGAAGTGGTAGCTTGAGTTTTAAACTAGGTTGTACCCTATAAAAATATCTAGAACCAAAGATCCTATAAATACCCTCGTTAGCATTCTTAAGACCTAATTCCTCAATCATATTTTCCGCCGTCATATCCTTCAGAAAAGAGAAAACGAAATTCCATCTCTTCTAAAATAGAAAACAAATCAAAGGAAATCATACAAATCTCGAGAGTCATATATTTGTAATTCTGAGATCATTGTCTTCATGCTAGTATCTTTTTTTGATGAAGCGCACCCACTGTAGCTCGAAAGAGCTGTGACGACGGGATTTCCAAGGGGGCGTCGAACTTGGGATTAAGGTGATGATAGGGTGCGGATTATGCTGTTGAAGCCGATGGTGGAAGGGGCGCCGTGGATTGATGACCGGAGGTGGTGTTATGGTAGGTCAAACCTACGGTCAAACGTGAGGTATCGGTTTGGGATTTTTTTCTGGAGTTGGAAACATGGAAGAAGGGGAGTCTTGGCAGTTGGGTATTTTTGGTTTCAGTGTGGAGTTGGTGGCATGTTAGGATGAACAAGGTGATCAAATAATTGCGTGGGCATCATTTGTATGAACTGGAAACAGGACGTGTTGTTTGGGGATGGAGTTTTTGGGTGAAGTACGAGAGAAGGATGGTCCGATGTTGAGCAGGGTATTTAGGAGTTTAATGATCTGTGTATTGGGAGAGGTAGTTTTCGTGAGAAGATGAAAACAGGAAGAGTCGAGTATCGATGCAGACTTGATGTTAGAATTTCCGGAGCGGGATTTGTTATCAAGGAAGAAGGGGTGGGTTATTATCTTTGAGTAATTGTTTGGTAACGATGGATTTCGAGGGAGTTGGAGTTTTGGCTACGGTTTCAGGATGTACAGGAGATCGAGAAGACAGTTACTGTAGATGGAGGGTGCTGATGGGTCTACATATGGGCCAATGTGATAATGTAAGGCCCAGGGGTAAATTCAAGAGGAAAGAAAAGAGGGAAGCCCAACGTTTAAAAAGGCTTATTGTTTAAAAACACGAAGTGTTGAACGTGGGATATCAGGGAAGATCGGGAATCAGCTGCGTTCTTTTTACTAGAACAGACGACTGGAAATGGGTTGGAGCTCGACTGAATTTATAGCGGAATGAAACGTATGATCAGAACCGTACATCATTATTTAACGATTACGGACAATGTGAGTAAAATTCACTAACTCTCCTCAATTTATATTTTAATATAAATTGTACTTTATTTATTGACTGCTGTATATTGATTGTTAAATTGGACTGTTAAATAGATTTGATTGAAAACGTAGTTATAGTTAATCTATGTACTGTAAATCAAATATGGTTCGGTACAGCAGGATATTTCATTTCAAAATGAAATATGATATATATTATACTGTGTAACATCTGTGGATGCAGGGAGACAGGTTGGAGGAATCCGACTGGATTCCTCAACAATTATTTTACTGTTTTCATATATTGTGTTATATGATGTGTTATATAATCTGTTCTGGATTATGTGTGTTAGAATGATATTAATCATTGTTATTTGATATTTTACATATCATAAGAAACCCTGAGTTGTAAAAAGGAATATTTCAATATATATTGAAATAAAGGAATTTTATAAAACGAACACGGTTTTATAAAAGGAAATTATTTATAAAACGAACACGGTTTTATGAAAGGAAGTATTTATAAAACAAATAGAGTTTTATAAAAGGGATATTTATTTAGAAAATAAATAGAATAAAGAAATATTTATTTAGAAGATAAATAAAACGTTATAAATAGAGAATATTTGTAACGGAAATCAAACGTTATACATGGGAGATATTTGTAACGGTAAATAGAAGTTATACATAGGAGATATTTGTAACGGTAAATAGAAGTTATACATAGGAAATATTTGTAACGGTAAATAGAAGTTCTAAATAGGAAATATTTGTAACGGTAAATAGAAGTTCTAAATAGGAAATATTTGTAACGGTAAATAGAAGTTCTAAATAGGAAATATTTGTAACGGTAAATAGAAGTTCTCAATAGGAAATATTTGTAACGGTAAATAGAAGTTGTAAATAGGAAATATTTGTAACAGTAAATAGAAGTTGTAAATAGGGAATATTTGTAACGGTAAGTAAACGTTAAAAATGGGAAATACTTGTAACGAAAAACGTAGTTTATCAAAAGGAGTTAATCAAACGTAGTTTATCAAAAGGAGTTAATCAAACGTAGTTTATCAAAAGGAGTTAATCAAACGTAGTTTATCAAAAGGAGTTAATCAACGTAGTTTATCAAAAGGAGTTAATCAAACGTAGTTTATCAAAAGGGGTTAATCGAATATAGAAATTAAGAAGTGAAGTTAAACAAAAATTAGAAACTGACTAGAGATTAGTAAGTTGAATAATTTTCTGAGTATCGATCTGATGTTGGTTTCGGCCTTCGGGGTTTATACTTAGAGAATTGTTCTCTTACTAGTTTACAGTCAGGGACTAATAGTTGTGGAATGGTAGTGATGCGTGAATGAGGATTGGAAATGTTTTCCAATGTTAATAACGTATATTTTCTAAATATAGAAAATAAGGAAATATGAATATATATGTATATATATATGATGATGGTTGATCGATCTAATTTCTATCTAGAAATAAGATCGTTGTTTGTACACTGGCATGTTTTCATTGATAGTTAAATCACAGACTATCAAGTTTTGACCATATTTACGTTGTTAATATGGAGAGACCGGTTGGATTATTATCCGAAGAACCACTCCGTATCGACATAAGCGTTGTGATCAAATACGATGAAGATAATTGAAGACGGTGTAAAGTGTAAGGGCCGTCCTGTTTACAGAATAGTGCCTTCGGTTTCGTTCAATCCCAGAACGAACGTAAATGGACGAATGTCTGACAGAATAGTTCCAATGATCGATATGGTGGCCAACGGATTTATTCCCTTCACATAATATCCAGAATCTATTTGTGCATATCCAACTAATGATTAACGGATCTGATAATGTGGCATTCAAAGTAATCGTGCTATCAATGAAAGATAGATAAGCGTAGTTTCTAGCCTCACATCCGGTAAATGACAAAAATCGGGCAGGCAGCATGGCTAAGTCGGTCGCACCGAAGTAGGGTGTATAATCACCTATCCAGAGAATATTCATTTGCTTCTTTAATCTATCAATGCTGTCCCATATATATACGGGAACGGTTGCTGATCCCAACCGTTGGTGATGTACATTCGATACACTCAAGCGAAATGAGTGGTCGGTCATGTGTGGCTGAGTTGCAAGATGTTCTTGTTGAACTCCGGTGTATCGTTCCTAGAGTACACTGATCGGAAGGTGGTTCCATACCTTGTCATAGTTGGAAATCCATTACCCAATACGTGCTTGCGGTTTTGATTGTATACTATATATGTAGAACGTGAGATGAAAGCGTTTCTGCTAGATTGATATTTAATTGTATTTAGACATTATTATAATATCAGTGATACTGCTTTTCAAAGATGTTGGATTCTCATAAGGGAAAAACCCGTTCCGTATTAACGGCGTGGTCTTATGAGATATCATATACCTGTTAAAATGATTTGAGTTTACTCACACCAGTCCATGACTGACCCGGAGTTTATTTGTTTTGTTTCCCTAAACTCTTGGGTGCCTAAATTTGTACGGGCAGTCAAGTAGTTGGGATTTACAGATATACTGGAAGAGCTTGGAGCAGGAGGCTTCAGGATCATATAGCTATAGTTATTTCCGCTGTGTTGTAAGTGTTGTACTCTGCAATGTTATTGTATACATATACTGTTTGAATTTCAAAAGTATGTTATATTTTATTCGTTCCGCTGTGAGATTCGTGTTACTCTGATGATGATGTTCTTCTTCTTCTTCTTCTTCTTCTATTCTAATAGTTCTACCTTATCTATTCTCACCATCTATCTTCTTTCTATTAGTTTCTTTAATTTCCAGTGCAATTTGGGGGTTGGACTTGTGTTATTTAGTCAGCTCAAATTGGTCCGGATTTTCGGGTCACTACAGTTGGTATCAGAGCTTAAGTTAAGTGAATTACCTTGGCTCTGTGGTGTGACTCAATAGAGATAGGGTTAGTAATACCCTAGATTGAGTTGAGTGTATATATATGAGTGAACGTATTTGTTAATTGATTTAAAAATTTGTTTTATATTGTGGAGCTTTATTGGTTGAGTGTCTTATGAATTCTGGTCGATAGTGGGGCACCACAATATCGATAGGGGTTTCTAAACACTCGAATACGATGAACCAACATGATATGTTTTGACATTAACATAGTATAATTGGTTGTGTTGGTTGTTATTATAATCAGATGAGATTATAAAAAGGCGAAATGGTTATAGATAACTAATCAGAATTCATATAAGTAAAGTATATGAAATAAGATGAATTTAATCTGAATTTATATCAGAATTAGGAATTAAAATAATAAAAATTTTAAGTTCCTGGGAGATTTTGAAAATGTTTTCAAACTGAAAGTGTTATAGTATTGAACTCACTTCGATAAACTGGGAAATAACCCTGATGAGTGTGGCCACATCATCAGTGTTCATTTTCGAGTTCTAAGTGACGGATTACTACCAAAGGGTGTGTTTTTGAATTGTTTAAGGAAAACAAGTGTTTAGAAATTCAAAGGTTTTGAATTGGTATTATGGTTTCAAATTGATTTGAAATAAACCCAGGAATATAAATTCTGGAATTAAGATTTAACTTATGAAGTTAAATAGATTAAAATATTGAAAGTGAATAAATTAATTTGAATTAAACTTGGACAAGGTTATATATAATATGGAATTATATTGGGATGATATCGAGTAAGTTGATTGATTTTATAAGGATTTGGAATCAAGAATTGTACTTAAGTTTGAAATGGAATTTGACTTGAGTATAAGCAATTGCTTGAGTTTGAGGATAAAAACTGACAGGAGATGGATTGGAATGACATTGGTATATGTTAAGTTGATAACCAATGGGAATGGTATAATGATATGGTCAGCAAAAAGGTACAAGTTTATATTTCATATGAGTTGGAATTTATGAGCCGATTTGGCAAGCCGCTTGGCGTTTTGATTTTCTTTTGGGTTGGAGAAGGCCTAGAGAGGCGAGTTGTAGTTTTACCGATAGGGCTGTACAAAGGAGGTTACGGCAAAATTTTCCGAAAATTTAAAGTGTTAGAAAATTTTAAATTTTTTTGAAAATTTAGGTTAGTCGGAAGGAATTAATATTTTAGTCAATATTAATTGGTTCAGTTGAAATCAGAAATAAGGGGTAAACCGATAAATATTTACCTAATAGATAGGGTCGTCCTCTTACTTAGCAATTTCGAGGACGAAATTATTTTAAGTGGGGAAGAATGTAATGACCCGGATATTTGACAGTGTAATAATTAACTTATTTAATTATTTAAATAACGAATATATTATTTAATCGTCGACGTTAGAACGTATAATTATATTATAATTAAAATCGAGCTTGAAATGGCGCGGCAGTTCGCTGTTTGGCGATTCGAACTCCAACTGAATGTACAGGATTCGTTTTAAATCGGATTTCTGTGAAACAAGAAACGTGTGGAGCTGGTGGAGTATATCTTTCTAGTGGAAGAGAAAAATCGGGATTTCGTCGTGTAGATTTTTAGATATGTCCAAATCAAATTTTAAAATAGTCGCTATAGAATCGTTTATCGACCGTAACGGATTTTTCGATATAACTAGAGATCGGGTTTGAATTTAGACGAGGTTCTTTTGGGAAGTAGTGATAATTTAATTTTTAGAATTTTATGGTAATTTTTAATTAATTAAATAGGCAACATTTTATTTCGAAGTATTTTGCACCTTGTAATAAACATTTTGGGGTTTCACAATATGAGTTAATCTACCGGTATTATTATATTTTTGGGATCATGGTACGTTGGTCGTCACAACGGTATGTTCAATTCTGTCTAGAGCAATCCATAAACGAATGACGTTTTATGTATTGGTTACGATAAACACGACTTAATGATAATGCTGAATATTCAGTGACACCTCTATAGTGTATACGTTTGTCCTGTTCATGAGCCTTAGCACCTAAGAAAGTCTGGCGTAAATAAATGTATATTTCTCCTTAGCCTTCAACACTCAGAAGTGGTAGCTTGAGTTTTAAACTAGGTTGTACCCTATAAAAATATCTAGAACCAAAGATCCTATAAATACCCTCGTTAGCATTCTTAAGACCTAATTCCTCAATCATATTTTCCGCCGTCATATCCTTCAGAAAAGAGAAAACGAAATTCCATCTCTTCTAAAATAGAAAACAAATCAAAGGAAATCATACAAATCTCGAGAGTCATATATTTGTAATCCTGAGATCATCGTCTTCATGCTAGTATCTTTTTTTGATGAAGCGCACCCACTGTAGCTCGAAAGAGCTGTGACGACGGGATTTCCAAGGGGGCGTCGAACTTGGGATTAAGGTGATGATAGGGTGCGGATTATGCTATTGAAGCCGATGGTGGAAGGGGCGCCGTGGATTGATGACCGGAGGTGGTGTTATGGAAGGTCAAACCTACGGTCAAACGTGAGGTATCGGTTTGGGATTTTTTTCTGGAGTTGGAAACGTGGAAGAAGGGGAGTCTTGGCAGTTGGGTATTTTTGGTTTCAGTGTGGAGTTGGTGGCGTGTTAGGATGAACAAGGTGATCAAATAATTGCGTGGGCATCATTTGTATGAACTGGAAACAGGACGTGTTGTTTGGGGATGGAGTTTTTGGGTGAAGTACGGGAGAAGGATGGTCCGATGTTGTAACGACACGGATTTCGCCCGGACCTAATCGATCGCTAAACCGACCAAGACCGTACGAATCCCGTATACGCTAACTTTGGGTATACAACACATCAGAACAAATAACAGAAGACTTCAATAAACATCATAATAATGTTACATCAGAGTACAGAATATCAGAGTATATCGAAAATAATACACAGCGGAAGATAAATTTACATAAATGTAAAACAGTGCACAGCGGAAATATAAACTACACAGCGGAAGACTGTAAATGCCTGGACACAGCTTAAAGCTTCAATCCAGAATCCTGCTCAATACATCTGCAAAATAAAACTACTCGACTGCCCGTGTGGAAAATAGGGGCACCCGAGTTCGCAAGGGAAAAGCAAACTACAGGTCAGTCATGGGACTGGTGTGAGAAACTCTAACAGTTATAATTAACTTATTTACTAAAATGGCATATCACGGGACCACGCCGCTAACGCGGAACGGGTATACCCCCATGAATACCAGTGTATAAACAACAATCAATATAGATATATGGATCTACTATGCATCAATCAACATGCAATATCCCAATCTACCCACGTCGATTAATCACTACACTTAGATTTTCTAAATCCAATTCAATTGACAGAAATTATTCCTTTGGATTTTATTCCCGATTTCTTATTTCAAATCATTTGAAATACATATCTAACTTTCTATATTAAAGTAGATTTCACTTCGGGATCTCAAATCAAATCGTTTGGAAATGTGAATTCCAAAACAAAACAATGCATACAAATAAGTATGCAACCAAATATCGTGCTCCCCATCGACAAGGCAAAGGGTACGCACCTCGCAACTCGATATATAAATGTGCACCTACCCCACGTAGGAGTAGGCTACACCGACGATGCACCTCCCACACATGGAGAGCATACACCGCCCTCTCACCCATACTTTTAGTCTCAGGGTTACCCGAATCTTTAGCCACATACTAAATCATTTCATATCCCGAAGTAGGGAAAATCATTTCACAACATAATAATCACAAGTACTTTCAAAATATAGTACTTCACATCAGTAATTCACGCATATGATCAGTCACTATTAATCACATAACCTTTGAGCTCGTACGTCTCAAAGAAGGGTGTTAAGCAAGAGAATAAATTCTCCGCCGCCAAACAGATACATCATCAATAGCAACTAATCGAATATGCGATGAACCACAATGTAACATATAATACATTTTCTAAATCACATTAGAAATCATCGGGTTTTGGGCCTCGAAATCCTTTCTGTTTTATAAAACATTTTTATAAAACATTCCCTGTCCAAAATCGGGAATACATTTCTTTTCACTTAAGAAAAATATCATTTCACAATCATTCGTTAAATTTGAAATGAACACAACATCGCTAAACACCTTATCGTCAAATCGTGAAGTGTTTCACAAGGCGTTAGCACACAGATATTTTCAACCCAACCCAATGCTAAATGTAAAAGCATATTTTGCTCATAAACTGGTCGAGCACAATCCAAACAATCAATCAATCAAATTTGACATTAAATATAAGGTTTTGAATAGAGATAGTATCGACTTATATTCAACATCAAATCCTGAAACCAACAGATATCATATCGGGAATAACGATATCGATATCTTCCAAATTCCCATCATGATATCTGTATAATCACGGAACCCAATATCGAAAATATCCAAAGATAATTTCAATTTAAATCTAATCCAATTTATTTATTTTTAACTATTGGATTATTTTTCTAGTTAATAACTAGTTCATTTCGATAAAAATCTATTTTTATCTTTTCAAATATGGAGTTTTTCATCCCAATTCTTCACAAATCATTTCTTATGATTTTACACAAATTATCGATATTTTTAATAATTTTATCAAGGCCCGTACAGTCGATTTCCATCAACGGCCATCGAACTGCACTTACAGCGACCTTTTCTGAATTTGATTTGGATGTATCTCCAAATCCAACCGTTAGATTTCAAATTTCTCATATTCATTAGAAAGCTCTTCTCGATACGAACCCAACGGTTCTGGTTTCAGGAGAATCCGACGGTCGGATCTCCCGTAATGTCCGTTTGAAGTAAATGGTCGAAATTTACGAACTGCCGCGGCGCGACGCGTTCTATTCAGGCCATTATATTATATATATTATATATAATATATATTTCGTTGATTTCTATTTAAAACGAAGTTTATAAATAGTTTTAAATTCGTTTCAAAAACAATTTCAACTTCCATTTCAATTCAAATCAAAATTGAATTCTTCCTTAAAAATTTGTTTTAAAATTCATTTCTATTCAATTCAAATTTCAATTCAATTTGAATTCATTTCAATTCGAATTCGTTTTCAATTCAATTCAATTCAAGTTCATTTTCTATTTAATTCAATTCGAATTCATTTTCTATTCAGTTCAATTCGAATTCATTTTCTATTCAGTTCAATTCGAGTTCATTTTCTATTTAGTTCAATTCGAGTTCATTTTCTATTCAGTTCAATTCGAATTCATTTCATATTCAGTTCAATTCGAATTCATTTCATATATACATCGTATTCATTTCATATATATATCGTTTTCATTTCATATATATATCGTTTTCATTTCATATATACATCGTTTTCATTTCCTATATACATCGTTTTCATTTCCTATATACATCGTTTTCATTTCATATATACATCGTTTTCATTTCATATATACATCGTTTTCATTTCATATATACATCGTTTTCATTTCATATATACATCGTTTTCATTTCATATATACATCGTTTTCATTTCATATATATATCGTTTTCAATTCATTTCATTTCGAAATCGTTTTCAATTCATTTCATTTCGAAATCGTTTTCAATTCATTTCATTTCAAAATCGTTTTCAATTCATTTCATTTCGAAATGGTTTTCAATTCAATTCATTTCATTTCGAAATATTCGATTTCAAAATTACTTTTCAATATTCATTTTTAAACGAATAAAATCGATATAAATATCGTTCACGTCAAAATGGCGTCAATCTAATCAACACGGCTTCATATATTCCTTTATTCTATTCAACAAATGAATATTTATTTTTGTCAACACACGACTAATCTCAACGAATGAGTACTGTCCACGTGTGACTATTTTTGTCAAATTATTTCGTTCAACACATGACTAATCTCAACGGATGAGTACAGTCAACACATGAACCTTTATTTTATATTGATAAAGATGTAAAATTTATTGTTAAAATATTACGTTCAACACATGACTAATCTCAACGGATGAGTACAGTCAACACATGAACCTTTATTTAATAATAATAAAGATATAAAATTTATTGTTAAAATATTACGTTCAACACATGACTAATCTCAACGGATGAGTACAGTCAACACATGAACCTTTATTTAATAATAATAAAGATATAAAATTTATTGTTAAAATATTACGTTCAACACATGACTAATCTCAGCGGATGAGTACAGTCAACACATGAACCTTTACTTTATAATATTGTTTATTCTCTAAATTGGAATGAGGCCCAATCAATCACCATATAAAATTAATTATATGGATTTTCATACAACACATGTATATAATAGCATTGAAAAATAATCAACCATCACCCAAAGTGCACTACACTGTATAAGCATCAAATATAGATATATAACGCTTATAACAGCCTGTCAATCAATCGATCGACATATTTAATCAATCAGGATGAGTGAACTTCATATTTCATCCCAACACCCGTGTGGGGTTTCAAATCAACAAACACAGATTTTATTTGTGCAGTTGGGTGATGTGTAAAATTTATCGACCCAATCAATGTCCTTCAAATAGGTGTACATAAACAAACCGTCCGGTTTGCAAATGAATATTTTATTTTATTCACTTCCACGATATTCATATTCACGTTAAAAATTATATATTTTTAACGATAAAACATTTTATTTTAACCTATGAATTTCTATTCAGTTCATTCTCTAAATAAAATGATATTTTTATTTTCTAACTTATTTTAGAAAATTTCGGCGGCATAACGGCACGATACTAGAAACGGGACGAGGCCTAGCCTTATCCCCGGTCTAGTGAAGGCCCACGCCATTCACACATCAATCAAATCAATTTCATTTCACCAAACAATTCCATTCAATCAAATAATCTAACTAATCTATGCAACCAAACAAACAAGTCCATGGTCTGTGGACGATTGTGTCGGGTGCTACTAAGCACCGTCTGCATCCTAGTATATATATATAACTAGAAAAAGAAATTGAAAGGTGAGAAATTCTCACCAATAGCTATCCAATTTCACGACACTTCTAATGCAGGAATCTTCACTGTTCTCGTCTCTTATCACTTTTCACTGCCCGAATTCTCTACATATAAAAATCGAATTTTTACTATGCTATTCAATATATAAAAATCATATTTTTACAACGATGTTTTCTATATAAAGATCATTATTTATAACGCTGTCTTCTATATAAAGATTATATTTTTATCTCTTCTGAAAACATTATAAAAATTAGTACTTGATATTGTTATTATATATATATATATCACTTCTTTATTTGCATATCATGTAAAGAGAAATCACATTTTCATTTCAAAGCGATGTTTATAAAAATCATATTTTTATCATCATACATAAATAAAAATTCCTATTTTTATTTCTAATTTTTATTTTGAAAACAATGTTAATTTTCTATTTTCCAACAATGTTAATTTCTTAAATCAATGATATTTATATTTCAAAAACAATGATGCTTATATTTTAAAAACAAAGACATTTATATTTTAAAACAATACCATTTTTATTTTACAAAAGCAAAGACATTTTTATTTTTATTTCTGAAAAATATCAATGTTAATTACCTAACTAGGATAATAAAATATATATAATTATCTAAGTTAACCTCTAACCTTGTTAATTTAACATCAGCTTCTTCCTGGAAAAAGAAGATGCGCATCGTCCTCTTCATAATCCCCCTTTAGACTAATCCCTCTCCATCGTTCTTCTTTCTATCTCGATACAAAGAAACCCATCGTTCAAATCCTGAATCGAACCGCAGCCGCCACCAGAGGACTCCGGTCGCTGATCGTCGGCCACTCCTCCGACGAGCTCCGCGAGCTCTATCATAACCGCCCTTCCTGTCAGACTCGGTGGACCCCTGGCCCCTAAAACCTGGTGCGAACGCCGCTACTTTGGGGGTGAAAATCGAACGAAATACCAAATGATTTCCAATCACAGCCGTTGGTTCTCTAGATCTTGCGATTCTCTTCCGTTTTATAATTTTAATTTCTGAAATTAATGAACAAATTTGAAGAAAAAGGAGGAGAAAGAATCGAATGAAACCATCCCTTAATCGCGTATAACGGCAGAACAACTGGGTTGACCGCGGAAAGGTATTTGACTAGGGTTTTGACCGGTCAATGGGGTATTTATAATTTTATTTATTTTATTTAATTCGTTTTATAAACTAAAATCATAGCGAACTCCAAATCAAACTCACCGACTGTCGCCCACAGCTAATTACCCCCATTTCGAACACAATGGGATATGTCACGTTAGCCAATTCGACTGTTACAATCAGTTTCCGTTGAATTTAAAATATAAATCAGTTTATATTGAATTTGAACGCACATTTCAAATTACTGGGGTCACATACAGATCCTAAAAATTCCAGAAAAATTATTTCTAGCTTCGTATTGACGATACGGTCCTAACAAAACTAATTTCGTCGAATTCTGAGACCGTTTGAAAAATGGTCATTTTCCAGTCGATTAAAATCAACTGAAACTGGTCAAACGCGTTTTCCTTTGCCACGCTCACATATTGATTCGAAAAATTATGAAATTTGAAACCTAGCAATAATTTGACGTCACGGATCCAACAAAAGTGGTTTCGTCAAAATCCGAGGTCGTTTGCAAAATGGCTATTTT
This sequence comes from Allium sativum, assembly GCA_030737875.1. Classification (NCBI taxonomy): domain Eukaryota; kingdom Viridiplantae; phylum Streptophyta; class Magnoliopsida; order Asparagales; family Amaryllidaceae; genus Allium; species Allium sativum. The sequence continues at coordinate 385,192,729 of CM060925.1, forward strand.
TAAGGGCCTGAATTCCATAGCGACTATTCAGAATTTTCAACTGGACATATCTTTTGATTCCCGCTATGAAATTTCGATTTGTCGGATTCATTGGAAAGATATTATCAATTAGATCCTAATGTTTTTGGTTTCACTAAAATCCGGATTGTTTTGCACCCGGTACATTCAATTGAAGTTTGAAATCGAATTATCGAACTACCGCGCCATTTTCAATTCTATTTATAATTATAAATAATTATTTATATTCTAACGACGACGTATATAATATATACGATCGAATTCTATTCAAAATAAATTTCTCGTCGTTTTTATTTAAAATAATTCATTTTAAATAATCAAAATTCGCTAAAATTGCCAAAATAAAAATTTTAAACTGGCCCAGATTTTCGGGTTGTTATAATCTCCCCCACTTAAAACTTTTCGTCCCCGAAAAGGAACAAAGTCGAAAGTGGTTTGATTATTCAACTCTACGTTCGATTTGTGTCACGGCAAGGAATTTCGCTCGGTCCGAACCAGTCGCTAAACCGATCCAGGCCGTTCGAAACGCCCTATCGTTTGAGAACAGGACAAAACAGAACATATACAAAAGAACATTTCATTGTATATTACAACAATGCATCAGATTACAAGGATATACAGAGTATAAATGAATATTACACAGAAATATCAGAGATTTAAATTACATTTAAATACATCGCAGTGGAAAATAATAAAATACACAACTAGAAGAGATATACGGATACAAAGCTTTCCGGATATCATTCCAGCTGTAAACCAGGATCCTGTGAATATAAATCTGAAAAACCAAAACTACTAGCTGCCCGTGTCAAAATAAGGGCACCCAGAGTTTAGGTTAAAACAATAAACTCCAGGTCAGTCATGTGACTGGTGTGAGAACTAAAACAGTTATTAATCTTTATTTTAAATCATTAGGTAAATCAAGGGCCCACGCCGTATAACACGGAACGGGTTTCCTCCCAAGAATACCAGTGCATAAAACAAACAGCGCAATGCTAAATAAAGAAAAATGAAGCTGTTATAAGACCTAGGTCCTATCACACAATGCAACGCAAGCCGGGGGATAGGGTTTTCCCTTATAACAGCCAAAGAATGCTTGATACGTTTTAAAACAAATCATTTGATACTATTATAAGTGCATAGTGTATAAAACAACTTCAAATCATAAGTATCAATCGTAGGCGGCATGGGTACCATATATCATGTCGCCATATATAGGTTTACAAATAAAACCGCAAATGTCACGTATTTGGAAATTGGATTTCCATCTATGAACCGAGGAAAAAGATAGTCCTCAACCGATTCGAGACGCTCTAGCCCGCCCCTCAGGATCAGAGCTCGAGTGACCCTTGGATACTCAGGGCCGGTCCACCGATGTGGATTAAACTTAAACCCTGTACATGTATTTCCCCGCCCTATGGGGCGTAAACGAGCCAACTAAATGACTCCATCGGTTCGAGAACGACCGATCAATCCGAGGCGCCTCGCAACAGCAACAACCACATAAGTCAAACTCGTCAGGGCGTGTAAAACCACTGATGCCACTTCTAGCTAGAAAGAAACGCATGCCCTCCCTGACGTCCTCTCCCGTTTTTGGTTCGTACCGGGTGTGAAACTCGCGAAGCAACCGTTACACAAAGCTACGCCACAAAGGCCGTGCTTTGATCATCACCACAAGACTTTGCTTTTCAACAGAAGCCTTGATCATTTGCATCTTAGCATGCCACACAGGCAAACCACTCTATGCAACCGATATCAGTCACACAGAATGAAATCCAATGTCAGACACACAGTCCATTTACAAGTCCGTTCTGGGTCTGAACGAAACCGGAGGCACCTAGTACTCCGCATATCCATCGATCTCCATGTACGTCTGGACGATCACCAACTGTTTCCATCTTCTTGGGTGTACAGCCCAATCAAGATCATCAGTTATCACCCAAACGACGTGAAGACTTCCGGTCTTCGACCATCGTCTTCATCTTCGACTTATCGCCGTATCAGTTATTCAGAATGGGATAAACCCGGTCTTTCCGAATAACTCGCGTATATTTTAAATAAGTGTTACACAAACACAACATACGCCTCATTCCAATTCATCAGTCATTAACCGTAAATTAATCAAGAGAATAATTCCCCAAATATTAACCCCGAAGGCCGAAACCAACATCAGATCAATATCCAGAAAACCATTCTGCTTGGCTAACCGACAGTTAATTTCTAATTTCACATTCATAGGGAAAGGTTCCCATTAATTTTATCAAAGATAAATTCCTTGAATTTATTCTTTAATCTACTTTTGAATATCAATTCAAAACTAGTCGGGATTAACGAACCTTACCGAAGTAATCATTTGTTTTAATTTCCCAATCCCAACCTATTCATCCCATGAAGTAAAACTGGTCATACTTCATATCTAACACCACGGTGTTATCGGTAAATTCAATTACCATTTCTCGTTCAAATCTAATTAAAGATTTAACTATCGCCTGGAGCAAAACTGGTGATACTCCATTTTCGATCATTTCAATCTAATTAAAGATTCATTAAAACTCCACTTAGTTTTAATCGTTAACTGGGTTAAAGAATCAGTGTCATTTAAAACACGGTTCACGATAAACCCAAAATCACATTCATTAATTATCGGGTTAAAGAACGAGTGTTATTTAAAACACTGTTCACGATAAACCCAAAAATCAATATCAATTCAATTCCAATTAAATATTATTTAATTGGTACACTTCATTAAATCTAAATAAAAAGATTTAATCTTTTCTCAACTGGGTTCAAGAACAGTGTTAGTGAAGACACCATTCACGACAAACCCAAATCACATTTGATATTCAATATAAGGCTCTGAATAGAAAATATATCGGCTTATATTCAATATCAAATTCTACGACTAACAAATGTCGTATTGGAAATAACGATATAAATATATATCTTTCAAATTTCCATAACAACATCTGTATAATCACGAATTTGAACATCGAAATATTCCGAAGACAATTTCGATTCAAATCCACTCCAATGCAATCATTGGAAATTTTGGTTATTTTCAAAACCCTCTTCAAATTCAATTTATTTATTTAAAAATAAATAGAATTATAATTCTAGTTCAAAACTAGTTCATTTCGATAAAAATCTATTTTTATCCTTTCAAATATGGAGTTTTTCATCCCAATCCTTTCTAAATCATTTCTTATGATTTTACACAAATTATTACTATTTTTAATAATTTTATCAAGGCCCGTACAGTCGATTTCCACCAATGGCCATCGAACTGCACTTACAGCGACCTTTTTCAAATTTGATTTGGACGTATCTCCAAATCCAACCGTTAGATTTCAATTTTCTAATATTCGTTAGAAAGCTCTTTTCGATACGAACCCAATGGTTCCGGTTTTAGGAGAATCCGACGGTCGGATCTCCCGTAATGTCCGTTTGAAATAAATGGTCGAAATTCGCGAACTGCCGCGGCGCGGCGCGTTCTATTCAGGCCATTATATTATATATATAATATATATAATATATACTTCGTCGATTTCTATTTAAAACGAATTATATAAATAGTTTTGAATTCGTTTCAAAAACAATTTCAACTTCCTTTTCAATTCAAATCAAAATTGAATTCTTCTTTATAAATTCGTTTCAAAATTCATTTCTATTCAATTCAAATTTCAATTCAATTTGAATTCATTTCAATTCGTTTTCAATTCAATTTGAATTCGTGTTCAATTCATTTCGAAATCGTTTTCAATTCAATTTGAATTCGTTTTCAATTCATTTTGAAATCGTTTTCAATTCAATTCATTTCGAAATCGTTTTCAATTCAATTTGAATTCGTTTTCAATTCAATTTGAATTCGTTTTCAATTCATTTTGAAATCGTTTTCAATTCAATTCATTTCGAAATCGTTTTCAATTCAATTCATTTTGAAATCGCTTTTCAATATTCATTTTGAAATCGCTTTTCAATATTCATTTTGAAATCGCTTTTCAATATTCATTTTTAAGATGAATAAAATCGATATAAATATCGTTCACGTCAAAATGGCGTCAATCTAATCAACACGGCTTCATAAATTTCTATTTTCAAATATTCTATTTCAAATATTTCTTTTTCAAAATAGTTGTTATTATCAAAATATTTCGTTCAACACATGACCAATCTCAATGAATGAGTATTGTCAACACATGAACTTTTATTTTATATCGATAAAGATGTAAATTTTATTACTAAAATATTTCGATCAACACATGACCAATCTCAATGAATGAGTACTGTCAACACATGAACTTTTATTTTATAATATTCTTTATTTTTCAAATTGGAATGAGGCCCAATCAATTACCATATAAAGTTAATTATATGGATTTTCATACAACACATGTATATAATTACATTGAAAAATAATCAACCATCAACCAAAGTGCACTACACTGTATAAGCATCAAATATAGATATTCAACGCTTATAACAGCCTGTCAATCAATCGATCGACACATTTAATCAATCAGGATGAGTGAACTTCAAATTTCATCCTAACACCCGTGTGGGGTTTCAAACAATCAAACACATATTTTATTTGTGCTGTTGGGCGATGTGTAAAATTTATCGTCTCAATCAATGTCATTCAAATAAGTGTACATAAACAAACCGTCCGGTTTGTAAATGAATATTTTATTTTATTCACTTCACGTTAAAAATTATATTTTTAACGACAAAACATTTTATTCCAACATATGAATTTCTATTCCATTCATTCTTTAAATAAAATGATTTTTTTTCTAACATATTTTAGAAAATTTCGGCGGCATAACGGCACGATACTAGAAACGGGACAAGGCCTAGCCTTATCCCCGGTCTAGTGAAGGCCCACGCCATTCACACATCAATCATATCAATTTCATTTCACCAAACAATTCAAATCAACTCAAACAATCTAACTAACAACACAGCCAAACAAACAAGTCCATGGTCTGTGGACGATTGTGTCGGGTGCTACTAAGCACCGTCTGCATCCTAGTATATATATATAACTAGAAAAGAAATAGAAAGGTGAGAAATTCTCACAGATAGCTATCCTAGCTCCACGGCACTTCTAATGCAGGAAATCTTCGCCAACTCGCCTTTTGTCGCTTTCGTTGTCCGCTTTCACTACATATGTAAAAATCGAATTTTACCTCGCTATTCCATATATAAAAATCATATTTTTATCTCGAAGTTCAACATATAAAAATTCTATTTTTAATTCGAAGTTCAACATATAAAAATTCTATTTTTAATTCGAAGTTCAACATATAAAAATTCTATTTTTAATTCGAAGTTCAACATATAAAAATTCTATTTTTAATTCGAAGTTCAACATATAAAAATCATATTTTTACTTCGAAGTTCAACATATAAAAATCATATTTTTACCTTATATCATTTCTATAAAAATTATATTTTTATATCGCTTTCTTTATAATAAAGATCTTATTTTTAAGTTGCTACTTCATACATAAAGTTCATATTTTTATTCTTTATCCCTACAAAGAAAAATCATATTTTTCTTCATATAAAAATCAAAGCTTTACAGTGTTAAAAATCAAACCTTTACAGTGTTAAAAATCAAACCTTTATAATATATAAAAATCTAAACTTTGCGTTATATAAAAACTAAACTTTTCGTTATTAAAAATCTATACTTTTCTATAAACTAAAAGCTTTATATAAACAAAAATATATAAATTTCCATTCTTTAATAAACACTGATGTTTAAAAAAAACTGTTTAGTTTATTTTTTTTTTTTAAAAAAAATAGCATGAAAACAATATATAGGAAACTATAAACACTCACCTTATTAAAAATCGGATTTTTCCGTCGGTGGAGGGCCCACAAGTGGACCGACGTGGCCTGGAGGGTGAGGGTGGTGCGCTGCAATCGGGGAGGTCGGTGGTTGGCTGCATGGGTGCGAGGCTCGCAGGTGAAGGGGTGCCTCGATTGGAAGAAGCCTGCGCCACCGATGTCGGGAAGCGTCGGAACCTGATCGGAGTGGGTCCCTCGACGCGCCGGTTGGATGCGGGTTTTTGGGGGGGGGGGGGGCGGGGGCGCTGCTGTCGCGATTAACTTCAAGGAGGAGGGGGGGTTTTAGGGTGTGTCGGCGATCGATTGGGGGGGGGGGGGGCGCCAGCCTCTGGCGGCGGCGGCAAGGGTCCCCCCCTTTTTCCGTCGTCTCCCCCTTTTTTTTTTTTATTTCTGAACCTCGAATCAAGAAATAGGAGGGGGGGCCAGAGAGAAATAGGGGGAGAAGTTTTTTTTTTTTTATTTAATTTTCCACAAAAAGCAACTTTCATTTTCGACTTCAAAACGAGGCCCACCGCCTGTCGTCCCTAGCGTTTTACCCCCATTCCGAACACAATGGGATATGTATCGCAAGCTGGTTCGATAGTTACAATCAGTTTCCATTGAATTTACATTTAAATCTATATATTGAGTTTTAAACGCGCATTTCAATTTACCGGGGTCAGATATTAACTTGAAAAATTCCAGCAAAATATTTTCTAGCTTCGTATTGACGATACGGTCCTAACAAAACTAGTTTCGTCGAATTCTGAGACCGTTTGAAAAATGACCAATTTCAAGTCGATTAAAATCAACTGAAATGGTTAAAACACGTTTTCCTATGCCACGCTCACATATTGATTCGAAAAATTATGAAATTTGGAATCTAGCAATAATTCAACATCACGGACCCAACAAAAGTGGTTTCGTTGAAATCCGAGGTCGTTTGCAAAATGTCCATTTTTAAGGGCCTGAATTCCATAGCGACTATTCAGAATTTTCAACTGGACATATCTTTTGATTCCCGCTACGAACTTTTGATTTTTCGGATTCGTTGGAAAGATATTCACTATTAGATTCCATTATTTTTGGTTTCACTAAAATCCGGATTGTTTTGCACCCGGTACATTCAATTGAAGTTTGAAATCGAATTATCGAACTACCGCGCCATTTTCAATTCTATTTATAATTATATATAAATATTTATATTCTAACGACGACGCGTATAAATATATACGTTCGAATTATATTCAAAATAAATTTCTCGTCGATATTATTTAAAATAATCTATTTTAAATAATCAAAATTCGCTAAAATAGCCAAAATAAAAATTTTAAACTGGCCCAGAATTTCCGGGTTATTACAATTTGGCTTCCATTCTCCAACTTTTCAGTTTCTGAGAATTTTCAAAAATTTCAAAATTTTGGCTAACACCCTAAATTTTCGAAAAATTTCGCCATAATCTCCCCTGCACCGGGAGCATCGGGGAATTTCAAATAGCTTCCCCGGTCCTTCTAATCTCAAAAAGAAAAAGAAAAAGCCAAGCGGCTAGCCAAATAGGCTCATAAAATCATCATCACCCAAACAAAACAGTAAATTATGTAGTAAACATGTACCTATTTGTCGGGCAAACAAATTTTATTCTTCGGCTCTAGCCTCCTTGCTATGACCTGTTCAATGCAAGTATATGTATATGCAAGCAAATGCGACCAATTTTTTAATATAATTCAATATTTGGTATAATTAGGCATAATGGTACAAAATTACCAAACAAATAAACAAACAACACAAACATCAATCAATTAATTTATTATATTTTCAAATATATAATTTTATATATTTAAAATCATATTTTCTAAAACCAGATTATATATATAATCACAAATACGTTATTTATAAACAAATAACTCTCGACTCATTCTGGGGCATTTCTAACCCCATCTCTAACGAGTCACTCATTCTAGAATGCTACTGATTCTATCTCTAATGAGGATTCTTTTATAGGACATTACTAATCCTACTTCTGATGAGTCTTTTGTTCAGTTCTAATGAGTTGTACTCCAAAGATTTAAGTTTAACCAAAGCTCTGATACCATGTGTAACGACACGGATTTCGCCCGGACCTAATCGATCGCTAAACCGACCAAGACCGTACGAATCCCGTATACGCTAACTTTGGGTATACAACACATCAGAACAAATAACAGAAGACTTCAATAAACATCATAATAATGTTACATCAGAGTACAGAATATCAGAGTATATCGAAAATAATACACAGCCGAAGATAAATTTACATAAATGTAAAACAGTGCACAGCGGAAATATAAACTACACAGCGGAAGACTGTAAATGCCTGGACACAGCTTAAAGCTTCAATCCAGAATCCTGCTCAATACATCTGCAAAATAAAACTACTCGACTGCCCGTGTGGAAAATAGGGGCACCCGAGTTCGCAAGGGAAAAGCAAACTACAGGTCAGTCATGGGACTGGTGTGAGAAACTCTAACAGTTATAATTAACTTATTTACTAAAATGGCATATCACGGGACCACGCCGCTAACGCGGAACGGGTTTACCCCCATGAATACCAGTGTATAAACAACAATCAATATAGATATATGGATCTACTATGCATTAATCAACATGCAATATCCCAATCCACCCACGTCGATTAATCACTACACTTAGATTTTCTAAATCCAATTCAATTGATAGAAATTATTCCTTTGGATTTTATTCCTGATTTCTTATTTCAAATCATTTGAAATACATATCTAACTTTCTATATTAAAGTAGATTTCACTTCGGGATCTCAAATCAAATCGTTTGGAAATGTGAATTCCAAAACATAACAATGCATACAAACAAGTATGCAACCAAATATCGTGCTCCCCATCGACAAGGCAAAGGGTACGCACCTCGCAACTCGATATATAAATGTGCACCTACCCCACGTAGTAGGCTACACCGACGATGCACATCCCACACATGGAGAGCATACACCGCCCTCTCACCCATACTTTTAGTCTTAGGGTTACCCGAATCTTTAGCCACATACTAAATCATTTCATATCCCGAAGTAGGGAAAATCATTTCACAACATAATAATCACAAGTACTTTCAAAATATAGTACTTCACATCAGTAATTCACGCATATGATCAGTCACTATTAATCACATAACCTTTGAGCTCGTACGTCTCAAAGAAGGGTGTTAAGCAAGAGAATAAATTCTCTGCCACCAAACAGATACATCATCAATAGCAACTAATCGAATATGCGATGAACCACAATGTAACATATAATACATTTTCTAAATCACATTAGAAATCATCGGGTTTTGGGCCTCGAAATCCTTTCTGTTTTATAAAACATTTTTATAAAACATTCCCTGTCCAAAATCGGGAATACATTTCTTTTCACTTAAGAAAAATATCATTTCACAATCATTCGTTAAATTTGAAATGAACACAACATCGCTAAACACCTTATCGTCAAATCGTGAAGTGTTTCACAAGGCGTTAGCACACAGATATTTTCAACCCAACCCAATGCTAAATGTAAAAGCATATTTTGCTCATAAACTGGTCGAGCACAATCCAAACAAACAATCAATCAAATTTGACATTAAATGTAAGGTTTTGAATAGAGATAGTATCGACTTATATTCAACATCAAATCCTGAAACCAACAGATATCATATCGGGAATAACGATATCGATATCTTCCAAATTCCCATCACGATATCTGTATAATCACGGAACCCAATATCGAAAATATCCAAAGATAATTTCAATTTAAATCTAATCCAATTTATTTATTTTTAACTATTGGATTATTTTTCTAGTTAATAACTAGTTCATTTCGATAAAAATCTATTTTTATCTTTTCAAATATGGAGTTTTTCATCCCAATTTTTCACAAATCATTTCTTATGATTTTACACAAATTATCGATATTTTTAATAATTTTATCAAGGCCCGTACAGTCGATTTCCATCAACGGCCATCGAACTGCACTTACAACGACCTTTTCTGAATTTGATTTGGATGTATCTCCAAATCCAACTGTTAGATTTCAAATTTCTCATATTCATTAGAAAGCTCTTCTCGATACGAACCCAACGGTTCTGGTTTCAGGAGAATCCGACGGTCGGATCTCCCGTAATGTCCGTTTGAAGTAAATGGTCGAAATTTACGAACTGCCGCGGCGCGGCGCGTTCTATTCAGGCCATTATATTATATATATAATATATATAGTATATATTTCATCGATTTCTATTTAAAACGAAGTTTATAAATAGTTTTAAATTCGTTTCAAAAACAATTTCAACTTCCATTTCAATTCAAATCAAAATTGAATTCTTCCTTATAAATTCGTTTTACAATTCATTTCTATTCAAATTCAAATTTCAATTCAATTTGAATTCATTTCAATTCGAATTCGTTTTCAATTCAATTCAATTCAATTCAAGTTCATTTTCTATTTAATTCAATTCGAATTCATTTTCTATTCAGTTCAATTCGAATTCATTTTCTATTCAGTTCAATTCGAGTTCATTTTCTATTTAGTTCAATTCGAGTTCATTTTCTATTCAGTTCAATTCGAATTAATTTCATATTCAGTTCAATTCGAATTCATTTCATATATACATCGTATTCATTTCATATATACATCGTTTTCATTTCATATATATATCGTTTTCATTTCATATATATATCGTTTTCATTTCTTATATACATCGTTTTCATTTCATATATACATCGTTTTCATTTCATATATACATCGTTTTCATTTCATATATACATCGTTTTCATTTCATATATACATCGTTTTCATTTCATATATACATCGTTTTCATTTCATATATATATCGTTTTCATTTCATATATACATCGTTTTCATTTCATATATATATCGTTTTCAATTCATTTCATTTCGAAATCGTTTTCAATTCATTTCATTTCGAAATCGTTTTCAATTCATTTCATTTCGAAATCGTTTTCAATTCATTTCATTTCGAAATCGTTTTCAGTTCATTTCATTTCCAAATCGTTTTCAATTCATTTCATTTCGAAATGGTTTTCAATTCAATTCATTTCATTTCGAAATATTCGATTTCAAAATTACTTTTCAATATTCATTTTTAAACGAATAAAATCGATATAAATATCGTTCACGTCAAAATGGCGTCAATCTAATCAACACGGCTTCATATATTCCTTTATTCTATTCAACAAATGAATATTTATTTTTGTCAACACACGACTAATCTCAACGAATGAGTACTGTCCATGTGTGACTATTTTTGTCAAATAATTTCGTTCAACACATGACTAATCTCAACGGATGAGTACAATCAACACATGAACCTTTATTTTATATTGATAAAGATGTAAAATTTATTATTAAAATATTACGTTCAACACATGACTAATCTCAACGGATGAGTACAGTCAACACATGAACCTTTATTTAATAATAATAAAGATATAAAATTTATTGTTAAAATATTACGTTCAACACATGACTAATCTCAACGGATGAGTACAGTCAACACATGAACCTTTATTTAATAATAATAAAGATATAAAATTTATTGTTAAAATATTACGTTCAACACATGACTAATCTCAACGGATGAGTACAGTCAACACATGAACCTTTACTTTATAATATTCTTTATTCTCTAAATTGGAATGAGGCCCAATCAATCACCATATAAAATTAATTATATGGATTTTCATACAACACATGTATATAATAGCATTGAAAAATAATCAACCATCACCCAAAGTGCACTACACTGTATAAGCATCAAATATAGATATATAACGCTTATAATAGCTTGTCAATCAATCGATCGACATATTTAATTAATCAGGATGAGTGAACTTCATATTTCATCCCAACACCCGTGTGGGGTTTCAAATCAACAAACACAGATTTTATTTGTGCAGTTGGGTGATGTGTAAAATTTATCGACCCAATCAATGTCCTTCAAATAGGTGTACATAAACAAACCGTCCGGTTTGCAAATGAATATTTTATTTTATTCACTTCCACGATATTCATATTCACGTTAAAAATTATATATTTATAACGATAAAACATTTTATTTTAACCTATGAATTTCTATTCAGTTCATTCTCTAAATAAAATGATATTTTTATTTTCTAACTTATTTTAGAAAATTTCGGCGGCATAACGGCACGATACTAGAAACGGGACGAGGCCTAGCCTTATCCCCGGTCTAGTGAAGGCCCACGCCATTCACACATCAATCAAATCAATTTCATTTCACCAAACAATTCCATTCAATCAAATAATCTAACTAATCTATGCAACCAAACAAACAAGTCCATGGTCTGTGGACGATTGTGTCGGGTGCTACTAAGCACCGTCTGCATCCTAGTATATATATATAACTAGAAAAAGAAATTGAAAGGTGAGAAATTTTCACCAATAGCTATCCAATTTCACGACACTTCTAATGCAGGAATCTTCACTGTTCTCGTCTCTTATCACTTTTCACTGCCCGAATTCTCTACATATAAAATTCGAATTTTTACTATGCTATTCAATATATAAAAATCATATTTTTACAACGATGTTTTCTATATAAAGATCCTTATTTATAACGCTATCTTCTATATAAAGATTATATTTTTATCTCTTCTGAAAACATTATAAAAATCAGTACTTGATATTGTTATTATATATATATATATCACTTCTTTATTTGCATATCATGTAAAGAGAAATCACATTTTCATTTCAAAGCGATGTTTATAAAAATCATATTTTTATCATCATACATAAATAAAAATTCCTATTTTTATTTTGAAAACAATGTTAATTTTCTATTTTCCAACAATGTTAATTTCTTAAATCAATGATATTTATATTTCAAAAACAATGATGCTTATATTTTAAAAACAAAGACATTTATATTTTAAAACAATACCATTATTATTTTACAAAAGCAAAGACATTTTTATTTTTATTTCTGAAAAATATCAATGTTAATTACCTAACTAGGATAATAAAATATATATAATTATCTAAGTTAACCTCTAACCTTGTTAATTTAACATCAGCTTCTTCCTGGAAAAAGAAGATGCGCATCGTCCTCTTCATAATCCCCCTTTAGACTAATCCCTCTCCATCGTTCTTCTTTCTATCTCGATACAAAGAAACCCATCGTTCAAATCCTGAATCGAACCGCAGCCGCCACCAGAGGACTCCGGTCGCTTATCGTCGGCCACTCCTCCGACGAGCTCCGCGAGCTCTATCATAACCGCCCTTCCTGTCAGACTCGGTGGACCCCTGGCCCCTAAAACCTGGTGCGAACGCCGCTACTTTGGGGGTGAAAATCGAACGAAATACCAAATGATTTCCAATCACAGCCGTTGGTTCTCTACATCTTGCGATTCTCTTCCGTTTTATAATTTTAATTTCTGAAATTAATGAACAAATTTGAAGAAAAAGGAGGAGAAAGAATCAAATGAAACCATCCCTTAATCGCGTATAGCGGCAGAACAACTGGGTTGACCGCGGAAAGGTATTTGTCTAGGGTTTTGACCGGTGAATGGGGTATTTATAACTTTATTTATTTTATTTAATTCGTTTTATAAACTAAAATCATAGCGAACTCCAAATCAAACTCACCGACTGTCGCCCACAGCTAATTACCCCCATTCTGAACACAATGGGATATGTCACGTTAGCCAATTCGACTGTTACAATCAGTTTCCATTGAATTTAAAATATAAATCAGTTTATATTGAATTTGAACGCATAATTTCAAATTACTGGGGTCACATACAGATCCTAAAAATTCCAGAAAAATTATTTCTAGCTTCGTATTGACGATACGGTCCTAACAAAACTAATTTCGTCGAATTCTGAGACCGTTTGAAAAATGGTAATTTTCCAGTCGATTAAAATCAACTGAAACTGGTCAAACGCGTTTTCCTTTGCCACGCTCACATATTGATTCGAAAAATTATGAAATTTTAAACCTAGCAATAATTTGACATCACAGATCCAACAAAAGTGGTTTCGTCAAAATCCGAGGTCGTTTGCAAAATGGCTATTTTTAAGGGCCTGAATTCCATAGCGACTATTCAGAATTTTCAACTGGACATATCTTTTGATTCCCGCTATGAAATTTCGATTTGTCGGATTCATTGGAAAGATATTATCAATTAGATCCTAATGTTTTTGGTTTCACTAAAATCCGGATTGTTTTGCACCCGGTACATTCAATTGAAGTTTGAAATCGAATTATCGAACTACCGCGCCATTTTCATTTCTATTTATAATTATAAATAATTATTTATATTCTAACGACGACGTATATAATATATACGATCGAATTCTATTCAAAATAAATTTCTCGTCGTTTTTATTAAAAATAATTCATTTTAAATAATCAAAATTCGCTAAAATTGCCAAAATAAAAATTTTAAACTGGCCCAGATTTTCGGGTTGTTACAGATGTTGAGCAGGGTATTTAGGAGTTTAATGATCTGTGTATTGGGAGAGGTAGTTTTCGTGAGAAGATGAAAACAGGAAGAGTCGAGTATCGATGCAGACTTGATGTTAGAATTTCCGGAGTGGGATTTGTTATCAAGGAAGAAGGGGTGGGTTATTATCTTTGAGTAATTGTTTGGTAACGATGGATTTCGAGGGAGTTGGAGTTTTGGCTACGGTTTCAGGATGTACAGGAGATCGAGAAGACAGTTACTGTAGATGGAGGGTGCGGATGGGTCTACATATGGGCCAATGTGATAATGTAAGGCCCAGGGGTAAATTCAAGAGGAAAGAAAAGAGGGAAGCCCAACGTTTAAAAAGGCTTATTGTTTAAAAACACGAAGTGTTGAACGTGGGATACCAGGGAAGATCGGGAATCAGCTGCGTTCTTTTTACTAGAACAGACGACTGGAAATGGGTTGGAGCTCGACTGAATTTATAGCGGAATGAAACGTATGATCAGAACCGTACATCATTATTTAACGATTACGGACAATGTGAGTAAAACTCACTAACTCTCCTCAATTTATATTTTAATATAAATTGTACTTTATTTATTGACTGCTGTATATTGATTGTTAAACTGGACTGTTAAATAGATTTGATTGAAAACGTAGTTATAGTTAATCTATGTATTGTAAATCAAATATGGTTCGGTACAGCAGGATATTTCATTTCAAAATGAAATATGATATATATTATACTGTGTAACATCTGTGGATGCAGGGAGACAGGTTGGAGGAATCCGACTGGATTCCTCAACAATTATTTTACTGTTTTCATATATTGTGTTATATGATGTGTTATATAATCTGTTCTGGATTATGTGTGTTAGAATGATATTAATCATTGTTATTTGATATTTTACATATCATAAGAAACCCTGAGTTGTAAAAAGGAATATTTCAATATATATTGAAATAAAGGAATTTTATAAAACGAACACGGTTTTATAAAAGGAAATTATTTATAAAACGAACACGGTTTTATAAAAGGAAGTATTTATAAAACAAATAGAGTTTTATAAAAGGGATATTTATTTAGAAAATAAATAGAATAAAGAAATATTTATTTAGAAGATAAATAAAACGTTATAAATAGAGAATATTTGTAACGGAAATCAAACGTTATACATAGGAGATATTTGTAACGGTAAATAGAAGTTATACATAGGAGATATTTGTAACGGTAAATAGAAGTTATACATAAGAAATATTTGTAACGGTAAATAGAAGTTCTAAACAGGAAATATTTGTAACGGTAAATAGAAGTTCTAAATAGGAAATATTTGTAACGGTAAATAGAAGTTCTAAATAGAAAATATTTGTAACGGTAAATAGAAGTTCTCAATAGGAAATATTTGTAACGATAAATAGAAGTTGTAAATAGGGAATATTTGTAACGGTAAATAGAAGTTGTAAATAGGAAATATTTGTAACGGTAAGTAAACGTTAAAAAAGGGAAATACTTGTAACGAAAAACGTAGTTTATCAAAAGGAGTTAATCAAACGTAGTTTATCAAAAGGAGTTAATCAAACGTAGTTTATCAAAAGGAGTTAATCAAACGTAGTTTATCAAAAGGGGTTAATCGAATATAGAAATTAAGAAGTGAAGTTAAACAAAAATTAGAAACTGACTAGAGATTAGTAAGTTGAATAGTTTTCTGAGTATCGATCTGATGTTGGTTTCGGCCTTTGGGGTTTATACTTAGAGAATTGTTCTCTTACTAGTTTACAGTCAGGGACTAATAGTTGTGGAATGGTAGTGATGCGTGAATGAGGATTGGAAATGTTTTCCAATGTTAATAACGTATATTTTCTAAATATAGAAAATAAGGAAATATGAATATATATGTATATATATATGATGATGGTTGATCGATCGAATTTCTATCTAGAAATAAGATCGTTGTTTGTACATGACATGTTTTCATTGATAGTTAAATCACAGACTATCAAGTTTTGACCATATTTACGTTGTTAATATGGAGAGACCGGTTGGATTATTATCCGAAGAACCACTCCGTATCGACATAAGCGTTGTGATCAAATACGATGAAGATAATTGAAGACGGTGTAAAGTGCAAGGGCTGTCCTGTTTACAGAATAGTGCCTTCGGTTTTGTTCAATCCCAGAACGAACGTAAATGGACGAATGTCTGACAGAATAGTTCCAATGATCGATATGGTGGCCAACGGATTTATTCCCTTCACATAATATCCAGAATCTATTTGTGCAGATCGAACTAATGATTAACGGATCTGATAATGTGGCATTCAAAGTAATCGTGCTATCAATGAAAGATAGATAAGCGTAGTTTCTAGCCTCACATCCGGTAAATGACAAAAATCGGGCAGGCAGCATGGCTAAGTCGGTCGCACCGAAGTAGGGTGTATAATCACCTATCTAGAGAATATTCATTTGCTTCTTTAATCTATCAATGCTGTCCCATATATATACGGGAACGGTTGCTGATCCCAACCGTTGGTGATGTACATTCGATACACTCAAGCGAAATGAGTGGTCGGTCATGTGTGGCTGAGTTGCAAGATGTTCTTGTTGAACTCCAGTGTATCGTTCCTAGAGTACACTGATCGGAAGGTGGTTCCATACCTTGTCATAGTTGGAAATCCATTACCCAATACGTGCTTGCGGTTTTGATTGTATACTATATATGTAGAACGTGAGATGAAAGCGTTTCTGCTAGATTGATATCTAATTGTATTTAGACATTATTATAATATCAGTGATACTGCTTTTCAAAGATGTTGGATTCTCATAAGGGAAAAACCCGTTCCGTATTAACGGCGTGGTCTTATGAGATATCATATACCTGTTAAAATGATTTGAGTTTACTCACACCAGTCCATGACTGACCCGGAGTTTATTTGTTTTGTTTCCCTAAACTCTTGGGTGCCTAAATTTGTACGGGCGGTCAAGTAGTCAGGATTTACAGATATACTGGAAGAGCTTGGAGCAGGAGGCTTCAGGATCATATAGCTATAGTTATTTCCGCTGTGTTGTAAGTGTTGTACTCTGCAATGTTATTGTATACATATACTGTTTGTATTTCAAAAGTATGTTATATTTTATTCATTCCGCTGTGAGATTCGTGTTACTCTGATGATGATGTTCTTCTTATTCTTCTATTCTAATAGTTCTACCTTATCTATTCTCACCATCTATCTTCTTTCTATTAGTTTCTTTAATTTCCAGTGCAATTTGGGGGTTGGACTTGTGTTATTTAGTCAGCTCAAATTGGTCCGGATTTTCAGGTCACTACAAAAATCTTTTTTCAGCTTTTAATTATGTAAAATTGTTTTGTGGTATAGTTACCTATATTTGTAATAGTTTTATTTGTGCATCATTCTTATCTAATATCTCTTGAAAAATATTTTTATCAGTTGAATTATTTTTCTTATAAATAAGCTCTAAATTAAAGTGACTTTTTGCACAAAGAAAACATGTTTCTATGAAACGTTTATCGCACTGGAATCGTTTAACTCTATCTGGATAACGGTAATAGATAAAACATGAAATATGATCATTCCCTTTATTTTGAATCCATTGATGGTTGCATTCATTCTCGTTATTCATTAATCTATAAGTTATAGTATTCGTGAAATACTACTATCATCGTTCAAGACTATACTGTAAATAGATTCTGTATCATCATTGTCACTTAAACTCCTATTTCGGCAACTAGATTTGCTATTTGTTGGTTATTCAGCTGGTTTGGACATCTGTTAGCTAAGAGATTAGGGTCACCAAAAATGTAACAATTACATTTTCGATTTGGCTTATTTCATTTAACATATTTGTCTTTTTTACGTTTATCATAATTTTTTTTTTCTAAGATATTTCTTAGGTTTGTAAAAACTGTACGCTTGAGGCGTATAGATTGCAGTTCTACAGAATGCCCAAGCTTGTCTCTTGATTTGTTCTTGTAAGGTAGCTTCCTTGCATCGTTTTTCTAATTCCTGGAATATAAACATTATTCTTGGTCCTATTCCTAATTTAGGAATGTTTCCATGTGGTTTTTTTCCCAATCTTCTTGTAGTTTTCTACCTAGGTCTCCTTGACGTTTAGAAAAATATTTATTACATAAATTTTCTTCCATGGCTCTACTTGTTTATGATAATGTTACTGCAAAGTCTTGACTAAACTCTTTTATATATTTAAAATCTCTAATACTAAGCTATTCTAAATTTCTAATCATTATTTCCTGCATGAGTGTTCCACCCTTACCAGGATCGTTACCTTTAAGTAAAATCTGATAAAGCTTGTAAAATTGTATAGGTTGTTTCCTAAAGCTTTTTGTTCCATAATAATAGCTGGGTCATCAGTTTTTCAACATTGATAGAATCCTAAAGCTAATGGGACAGAGTAGTTTCTAGTACTGCCCACATGTCCATTTCAGGTTTTTTTTTTGCTTACTTCCCTATACCTTACCACGTTTTGTTCCCAAATAAGAATTTCTTCCGGCCATAGGTGAGGAGATTGGTTTTCAAGTAGTAACATAGTATGGCTATATAATTTTCCATATGGTTTTCTTATTCTTTTTCCTACAAATGGGCTTTCTTTATATTCCCACTATGGTTTTAACCCAAGGTTCTTGTTCTAATGGTCCTTCTCTAAATTGTTCAGTAGGTTCATTGTCAAAACTAAAATTGGACGATTTAAATCTACGCCAATTATGGAGAAGATTTTAATTGATTCTTGTAATCAATTATTTATGGGCAATAAATTGGAAAGATATGAGAGAGATATTTGATTTGATTAATCAATCAAATCTTCGTATATGAGGTAACAAATTTGGATGGAATGAGAAGGTATATTATTTGATTCAAATCAATCAAATATATTTATATGGGGAAATAATCACAAATATGCAAGATTTTCAATCAAGGAAATATGGGAACTTCTCATGCTTATCTTCAGGCAAGGATTCATCTTTATTCTAGTAAATAAAGAGGTTTTCTCATCTTTGTTGGCAATAAGTCTATAGTACTCACTTCTTCATATCCTCAATAAGATCCCTATTTCTTTATAAATTATAGGGTGAGAAATATATTGAGTGTTTGTATTCTTCTCTTATTGTACTCCCTCTTGTGAAGAAAGAATAAAAGAAGTTGTTGGGTCTCCGTGGACGTAGGATATTCATATCTGAACCATGTTAAATCTTCCATGTCTCTTATTTCTGCTATTGCTTCTGTGAGGCTGCATAATTGATTAATGTCCTTGTATGTTGAGATTTATTTGTATCTAAATAGACAATACTCGATCTTGATCAATTACACTTCTGCTAAAATTAACAAAAATTTCACAATAGTTTGGTATTAGAGCTAGTGTTTTTGTTCCTATTTAGATATCAATGACTACTCGTAAGTCTATTGGTAGATCTGCTGTCAATTATGGAGTAACTCGTTTTGATGGAAAGGGAGATTTTGTACTTGGAAAATGAAGATGGAGGTTGTATTGAAGAAGAAGAAGACTTATGTAGTTGTTTATGTGCTTGAGAAATTGAATGATATGGATGTAGCTGATTTGGAAGAGATGGAAGATGAAGCTCTCACAACAATTTAGTTGAGTCTTTTAGATGGAGTTCTTAGAGAATTTTCTCATAAGAAGACGACGAAGGAACTATGGGATGCATTATCAGATGCATATCAAGACAAGTCTCTCACAAATCGGATTATTCTACAACAACAACTTTATTCATTCAAGATGAAGCCTGGAGCCGATCTTATGGAGCATGTAGATGCCTTGACCACTTTAGTTATGAACCTGAAGGCAACAAATGTTGATATTACTGATGAGGCTCAAGCTGTGATCCTCTTATGTTCCTTGCCTAAGGAATATGCTACTTTTGTCAGTTCCATGATTTATGGCTGCAATAAAATTAGCCTTTCCGATGTAAAGGCTAGCCTTCATAATGAAGTGTTAAGAGGTAGATTGGTGAGCACTAGCATTGATAGTGATACCAAAGGCTTACCTGTTCAGAGAGGTAGAAGTCAAAGCAAGTCTAAGAAAGGTGAAGGACAAAATTCTTCGAGGTCTCAGTCTAGGGGGCCTAAGAAATTGTCTTGCCATTATTGTAAGAAGCCCAGGCACTTTGTTGCACAATGTCCCAAGCTTGAAGGTAGAAGAAAAGACCCAAAGCAAGCTTCAGCCACTACAGCGGAGAGATCATATACAGAGAGTGACACTGATGTGTTTACAACTTCTGGCTCTTCTGGGATGAGAACCCTATGGTTGATTGATTCTGGTGCATCCTATCATATGACACCTGATAGGAACTCTTTTTCCACTTACTGTGAAATTGATGGAGGAGAATTTCTGATGGGCAATGATGCTTCTTGCCGTATAGTTGGTGTTGGTAGTGTAAAGACCAGGATGTTTGATGGTGTTATTCGAACCATTACTAATGTTAGGCATAAACCTGATTTAAGGAGGAGCTTGATTTCTGTTGGGGCATTGAGTAGAGTTGGACTAAAGATTGTAGTTGAAGAAGAGAAGATGAAAATATCTAAGGGATACATGATCATTATGAAAGGAGTGAGGGTAGGAAATTTCTGTCTAAACTACGATGGGCTTTCTGATTCCGATCGTGAGTCAATTGTAGGTGGAGCAGGCCCGCTCAACCATTGGTCCGTGATGTATGCCCAGTTCCACGAACCGCGTTGTGTTATAATTACCCGAACACGAGAATGATCACTAAATAGAAGATATGAAAATACCCGTGGGATTTAAAACTTGCTTGACTAGTTGATCATGATATACTCTGGAGTTCAGAAGATGGAAATTAACCAATGAACAGAGGAATGATTGGAAGTCTAGCCTGATATTTATACCCATCAGAAAACGCAATCCTTTGAAGCAGTGCGACGTTACATATAGACACGACCACTGATTTGCATCAATTCATGGCAGGATGGTCCAGTAGTTTCGAAGCATGTTCCATCTCTGATAAAGCATACTTCGACGGGGCAGAATGTTAGCTAGCTTTTGGACCAAGCCACCAAGATTCACACACAAGTCCAATCCGAAATCTCACTCTTGAAGCTTTCTCAACCCGTTCATGGACTCCCTATCATCCTTGGCTTGTGATTGAGCTTCACCACCCCGCTCATGATGCCTCATCACTACCCGAGTCCTCTCTGTGAACCGATCCGACGTCCCTGAAAGCCTAGCCACGACCAAGTCCTCCATGATCCGCAAGTTCAGGATTTGGCGACACTGTCCATAACTTCGATATTGACCACTTCTCCATCAAGCCAAGAACCAGTTCGAGATCCTCGGGATCCATGCCACGTGTTATCACGAACTGCCTGCAGATACCACCTATAAATAGCCCTATACTTGGCATTTTTTAGGATCTTTTGGTAATTCAGAGTGTGATTTCCACCATTACTGTTTTTCTGTTATTTCTTATCAGTATTATCTCGAAATTACTTAGTGAATTATCATTGTAAAAGTGAGCTTGAGGGAAACTGCTAATTGTACTGGCATTCTACGTATAATCAAAGATATATAAAGTGGACATAGGCTCGTTAACGCCGAACCACTATAAATCTGGTGTGCTTTCAGTATTTTCTTTCATCTCTAGTCAATAATCTCTACAAATTCAGACAATTTGGGTGTTAAAGCCATAATTTGGTCTAACATTTTTTAAATGGCACTACTGTAGTTGGCGAATCAGCTTCAGTTACTTCAGTTGATTCATATTCTTCCAGATTATGGCACTTGAGGATGGGCCACATTGGCAAGCGCAACATGGATGAGATAGGAAAGCGAGGTTTGATTGACGGAGTTCGACATTCAAAACTTGGTTTTTGTGAAGAGTGTGTTCTCGGTAAGCAAACAAAGATTTCTTTTGGTGTTGGTAAGCATAAGGCAAAAGTTGTTTTGGATTATGTTCACACAGATGTTTGGGGACCTTCCCCTTGCCCATCCTTGGGTGAAGCCAAGTATTTTGTTTCATTTATAGACGATTTCTCTCGTAAAGTTTGGGTATACTTTCTAAAGTCCAAAAGTGAAACATTTGCTAGATTTCATAAATGGAAATCCATGGTAGTGAAGCAGTCAGGGAAGAAGTTGAAAGTTCTCCATTTATATAATGGCGGTGAATTCGTATCACATGAATTCTTCAATTTTTGTGAATCCAAAGGCATTACACCACACCAAGCGACTCCCAGTCCAGTGGAGTTGCAGAAAGGATGAACCGAACATTATTGGAGAGAACTAGATGCCTCAGATTGACTGCTAAGCTGAAGAAGGGATTTTGGGATGAAGCTTTTTCTGTGGCGGCTTTCCTCATCAACTGCACACCTTCTACTTCCATAGACATGAAGATCCCGGAAGAAGTACGGAAAAGAGAGCCTAATAGCTAGTCATTTCTCAAGGTGTTTGGTTGTCCAGCTTATGTGCATGAGAGTCGAGGAAAGCTGGAACCTAGAGCTCACAAGTTTATCTTTCTAGTTTATAGAAGAGGAGTGAAATGATATAGGTTGTGGTGTCCTATTAGCAAGAAACTTATTATAAATAGGCATGTAACTTTTGATGAGAAGGCTATATTGAAGGTGGAACCTTCCTCATCGGATGATGATGAGAGGACATGTGAAGAATACCAAACACAAAGCAAATCATCTGTTGATTCTTTCCATAGACATTCAAATGGTGTTTCCGATGACACCGTGGTTGATGAGGATAGTATGGATACTGGCATAGAAGATCAGACTCAAGGTGGAGCTCATATAGAGACCAGGCCTGTTAGAGAAAGAAGAAACCCTAATGGCTTGATGAGTTTGTAGGTTTGAGCATCAAAGACATTGACTTTGATGATATGGCAACATATGCATTAAACGTTGTCCATGATGAGCCCATAGATTATAGAGTAGCTATTGCATCAGTTGACAGTTCTAGTTGGTTAGTTGTTATGGAAGAGGAGACCGAATCTTTACATAAAAATCCAACTTGGGATTTGGTGCCACTTCCTACCGACAAAAGAGCTATTGGATGTAAGTGGATCTATAGAGTGAAAGATGGCAGCAATGGAAATCTCAGATACAAAGCAAGACTGTTAGCAAAGGGGTATGTTCAGAAGAAAGGGGTAGAGTGTCATGACATCTTTGCTCCAGTTGTTAGGCATACTTCTATTCGTATTCTTTTGGCATTAGTTTCTCGTTATGATATGGAATTATAGCAACTAGATGTCAAAACTGCATTCTTACATGGTGATCTGGATGAGGAAATTTATTTAAAGCAACCGGAAGGGTCCATTGATAGCAGCAGACCAGATTATGTTTGCAAACTCAACAAATCTCTATATGGATTGAAGCAATCTCCTAGGCTATGGTATAAGAAGTCTGAAAAGTTTATGCTTTCACAGGGATACTCCTGAAGTTTCAAAGACCAGTGTGTTTACTTTAGGAGATGTGATGATGATATGATTTATTTGTTGTTATATGTTGATGACATGTTGATTGCATCTCAGAGTATGGTCAGAATTAAGGAGTTGAAAGCGAAGCTCAATATAAATTTTGACATGAAGTATTTGGGAAGGCACAAAGAAAATGGGTATGGAGATAAGCAGGGTTAGGAAGCGGAGAGAGTTAAGGCTCACTCAGGCGCAATACATCGAGAAAGTCCTCGCTCGATTTGGAATGGAGAAAGACAAACTGGTTGGCACTCCATTAGGCTCTCATTTTAAGTTGTTGAAGGACCAATCTCCTACATCAGAAGAAGAAAAAGGTATATGACTAATATACCATATCCTAGTGCCGTTGGTAGTCTTATGTATGCGATGGTGTGCACAAGACTAGATTTGGCCCATGTAGTGGGTGTTGTGAGTCGATATATGTCTAACCCAGGTAAAGAACTTTGGAAAGCAGTGAAGTGGATTCTTGGATATCTTTGAGGCGCTTCTTCGGTGGGCTTGCTATATGGTGGAGTAGATGGTGACATCTTTCTTACAAGATGCTGTGATTCTGATTATGTTGGGGACAGAGATGCTAGGAAGTCAATGTCGGTCTATGTTTTTACACTTGGCGTAGGCTCGATTTCATGGAGAACAAAGCTGCTATCTATCATAGCTTTGTCAACTACCGAAGCAGAGTTGATATCGATTGTGGAAGCAACAAAGGAAGGATTATACTTACTTCAGTTGTTGGGTGATATTTCAATGGCACAACGGATGGTAGAGCTATTTTCATATAGTCAGAGTGCGATTCATCTTGTAGAGAATTAAGCTTATAGTTCAAGGACGAAGCACATTGATGTTAGAGGTTTCTTTCGTATGATTAAAGAAGAACAAAATAAGATCAAATTGGTGAAGGTGAGTACTTTGGATAATCCTTCAGATATGATGACAAAGTCACTTCCAAAAGACAAGTTTGAGCATTGCTCAAACATGATCAGTTTGCTTCCTGCTACTTGAGTGCCATGTGGCGCTGACCCAACAACTAATTTTGTTGATTGATGAATATATTTAAATCGAGGTGGACTGTTAATATTGGACGATTTAAATCTATTCCAATTATGGAGAAGATTTTAATTGATTCTTGTAATCAATTATTTATGGGCAATAAATTGGAAAGATATGGAAGAGATATTTGATTTGATTAATCAATCAAATCTTTGTATATGAGGCAACAAATTTAGATGGAATGAGAAGGTATATTATTTGATTCAAATCAATCAAATATATTTATACGGGGAAATAATTACAAATATGCAAGATTTGCAATCAAGGAAATCTGAAAACTTCTCATGCTTATCTTCAAGCAAGGCTTCATCTTTATTCTAATAAATAGAGAGGCTTGCTCATCTTTGTTGACAAAAAGCTTATAGTACTCTCTTCTTCATGTCCTCAGTAAGATCCCTATTTGTTTATAAATTATAGGGTGAGAAATATATTGAGTGTTTGTATTCTTCTCTTATTGTACTCCCTCTTGCGAAAAAAGAATAAAAGACGTTGTTTGGTTTACGTGGGCGTAGGATATTCCACGTTAAATCTTCTGTGTCTCTTATTTCTGCTATTATTTCTGTGAGGCTGCATAATTGATTACTGTCCTTGTGTGTTGAGATTTATTGGTATCTAAATAGACAATACTAGACCTTAATCAAATACGCTTCCGCTAAAATTAACAAAAATTTCACAATAGTTGTCAAATCTAATATGTTTATTAGCTAGTAACATCATTTGGTCCATGAAATTAGCCTCGATAAAGAAATCACTCAATGGAATTTGCTTATTTAGAATGTCTTTAACTAAAGGCATTTTAAAATATTTGGATAAGGCTGTAAAAGCGTCTTCATAAGACATGTCAAGTTCAGTTGTACATGCTATAAGCATATCATCTGTTTCTTATCTTATATTTTCCACTGTTATCTTTCTGTTAATAATTTCATGTAGTGTTCGTTTATTTTCGGTTTTAAATGCTTCATCAATTTTTTTTCAATATCTTTATACCGTTATTTATATTCTTCATCAACTAGATATTCAATAACATCTAGTTCATCGTCTATCTCTAAATTTGAATCGTATTGGTCGAATTGTGGATCGCTATCCCAATTCATAGCGTTTAGCTGGTCACTATTTATTTCATTTATATTAAAGTGTTCACTAATTTAAAATTCGATATCTATTTCTTCTTTATTTTGTTTAAATTTGTAGTTACTAAATCGTATATTTAGTTCTCCAAATTGATTTTTGTATAAAACGTGCGAATCTGGAACTAATAAGCTTTTATCATTATCTGTAAAATCTTTAAGTTTCCAGTCAAGGCCTGCTAAATCTTCCGGGTTTATTCTTCGTGGCTCTATCCTCTAATACCCTTGCTAACAATATTATGGACAATCCCCTCAAGATTGATTTTAAACTTCATCCCTGGTCTGTTACTAGCTTTTCCTATACTGACAATAAGATTATTGCCAATATAATTTTCAAAACCATTTGCTTTAAAACCAAGTTTAAGATGATATAGATCTATTATACTCTTTAAAATATATGGTACACAATAGACTAAGGCTGATTTATCATTCAGTCTATTTCCATACCTGAATACAATGTCCTTTCTATACTTGATTTGAAGATTTATCCAAGACCAGTGTTAAAAGCTTGGTTCCTAACACCTTTATGGTTAAGGTTTTGACTCCTATAACTATTAAACTTAGGTGAAAGAATCTTTTACATGTGTTTTTTAATTTCTTAATCGTTTGAGGAGATAAGATATCTAAAGTAAAACTGTTATCAATTACTCGTATTTCTTCTTCTCGTATGCTTCTAATTAATGTAGTATTAATATTGGTGATACCTATTTGATAAAGAATTATTGGATTTAATAAATCAACCTGGTTGTTGTTATATACATATATTTGTATATATATATATATATATATATATTGATTTTGATCTAAATCTACTTCCTCATCTAACTATATTATCCGTTTTTCTTGTTAAGATTCAAATTTTGATAAAATACTGTATATATCATCTTTTGGCTTACAATTTGAAACAACTTCTGTTAAAGTTCTACTGGATCACAAAAATGGCTTTCCACTATTCATGGTTTTGCAACCCAAAATTTGTATATTTCTGGTTGTCTTCTTTTAATAATTGATTCTCCTAAACTTAATTTAGATAACTATTCAGAAATCTTGTTTAATTCTTAATTAAAGGATTGTTTGTTTTCAAGTCGTTCAAGTTTTTCCAAGACAGGAAGATTGGGACTGATTATTATATTGAATAAATTTGGATATTCCTTATCTGAAATACTGTAACAAGAATGTTGTAAATCCTTGTTTAGGAACCGTTTGGGTTGCAAAGGCACTTGCTTCTTCAATAGCCTTTTGTAAGAATTTATTCATAAACTAACCACTAATAATATGTTTAATCTCTATTATAACCATTTCAATTTGTTTTATTTTATCATCAAATTCGAGCGTTCTAGTTTTGAGGTTTTCTAAAAGTCGTTTAAAATCAAGCTCTATAGCTTTGGGTTTTCTTGTTTCTAAAAGAAACTTAAGTTTGTTTGTTACTGTTTTGTCTGGGAGACTATTTTTTAAATTAACTAGACTATGTAAAATTCTTTCATTTTGATTCTTAACAAAACCAATATTTTCAACTAACTGTTTTAACGTTATGTTTTTTTCTTCGATGGTCCTAGCAATTACTTCCAAAGTTTTAACGGTAGAATTATTGTACTATTCTAAGACGAGTCATAAGTTGATAATTAAATCTGTTATTGAATTAAACTGCTTATTATCACCGTCTAATATATGCTGAAAACCCTTTTCAAAGTGACAAACGAACTTGTATTTATCAAGGCTAATTATACTACGTTCTTTAAAACTATATTCAAGATTAAGATGGCTAAGGCTCTAGATGGACAAGGATCGATTTTTAAAAGTTTGTACTTGTTTCAGATTTAAGGCTCATTCCTCTTATGCAGTTAAGTTCTTCTTAATATATATTTCTTTTAAGAGACTAAAACGACTTATATAGAAATTATGCAGTAAAATATTTATTAAGTGGTTTCTAATACGGTTAATTCCTTGGTTACAAAATATTTTACATTAAACTTTTTATTACTTTAAAGTTTACCATGTTTAGTATAAAAAAGGGATTTACGCCTGCATGCTACCGTAGGAACTTACTCAGAGGGTTCGACATTAAAGTAATATTTCATTTATATAAAATATCTGGTAACTCTAGGAACAATCACGCTCTGATACCAAAATGAAACGGAGAAAAAGAAAAGTTAAAATATTTAAAGATTAAAATGAAATGGGGCAAAAAAGAAGAAGATAAAATATTTAAAGATTATTATTTAGAAAGAAATCAATAAAACAGGCTAGTAATGTTACACAATCTTCTAAGTATATCTCTAGAAGATATCCTTAAAGAAAGTAAAACACATATATAACTAAATGACTTAAAAGAAGAAATTGCAGAAGGGGTACCTGATCCATCACAAAAGTCTCTGCTAATTCTAATTTTTCATTATATGTAGAATGATTTGATGATGATGTATATTACGTTAGTATAATCATTGGTAATAAGTAATATTTAATAATCTTGCATATACATACATACATACATACATACATATATATATATATATATACATACATATATATTACTTTAACCAAATAAAGGTAATACACACTGATTTCTAGACTTAGGTTAAGGATGCTAGTGAATGAGGTTGAAAAGATAGTGAAAATAAGAGTTTAAAGGTTATAATATATTAATGACATGTAGTAATCAAAAATAAATATTCATTATAATTAGCTAAAAATTATAGATTTTATACTGCAATTTTGAATTATAAAATAACTTGTATAGGACACTTCTTTAATATAGTAATTATTGAAGATATTTTAAAGAGAAGATAACATTTTATCATATAAAATAATACGTTATGATATAAACATATATTCAAAACTACATATATAAGATATGTGTGTATATTATATTAAAACAAATATTGCTAAGGAAACATTTATAATGTCAAAACTTAAAATTTTTAAAAAATTATGATAATATGAAATCTATAATAATAACCAAATTATTTTTTATGAAATTTGGTAATATAAAGTAAACTATTAAATTATAACTTCTTATATTTTTAATTATATATTTAATACTAAAAAAATCTTCTTTTTACATACCAAAATATTAAGTTAAATATGCAAGTTTTATAAATCTAATAAAATAAAAAATCAGAATTAGTATTAAATTACAAATAGTATTTATGATCATGTAACCCAAATTTTTATGAAATTATATGTGAAAAATATACAAGTTAAATTATGTATGTTTAAACTACATGTAAAAGATATATAAGTTTATATTTCACATCAATATCAAGTGTTTGAAAATTCTAAATTATTTCAAGTTCTATCTACCATATTAACATATCTATGTAATATATAATATTATTGATTTATATACTTTCAATATATATATATATATATATATATATATATATTGAAACACAATATAAGAAAATAAGGTGACAAACCAAATTGATAACTAGGGTTTGAACTGACATTTTCATATTAAAAAGATGTCCTTTCAGTTTTTAAAATAAAAATAAAGAATTGTGAAATTTAAATCTAAAATAAGAAATGACTTTTAAAAATTATAGATTGACATATTGATATGTATACTACGGTGTATCAACATATGGATCAAAATATCTAAAATTATAAAAGTGATAAATTTCTATACTTGACTATATGCATAAATGTATATTCCTAAATGCAACGATAATTATGAAATAATAGTAAAGCATACCAATTTTTGCAACCATCCATTTTGTTGTTATTCCATTGCCGGGAATCACGCATTTATATCTTTTAGAATTTGACGTCAAGATATGCTTAGTTACGATAGGCTCATAATTCTAATTAGTGTAGTATATTCATTTGCTGAATTTGAAGGCCGTATGAGAAAGATAGTAATGGTTTAGTCATTTAAACAACTTGGTGTCAAAATCTCTAATTTTGAATGAATGGACACTTCAAATACTGTAAATAGGCCCAATAGTCATATCCCTTCATAAAAGTTTCCTTTTTTCTTCTTCTTCCCATTTTTCTACTTACAATCAATCTTTCGGAAGGCATGTCTTGTTAATTTCTTAACGAAATTAGATGAAACTAGCGACAAATCGAAGAGGAAACTAGGTGCTATGATCTGTTAATAGTTTTTCATTTTTGGATAACCAACTTCAAAATGTCATATCTCACTCAGTTTTGATCGTAATTTGATGCGAGAACAAGAATTACAATTTGGCAAAAGATTTGGGATGAAATACTTTAAATATCTTGATGAAATATGAAGAATACCAACGATAGTTTTGCTTTCTTTTTCTCTTTATGCACCAAATTTCATTTGATCGCACTACAAGAAAAATACCCTATTGCAACTAGCTATTTGCAACAGGCGATAAATGACAATTGCTGGAAATGATATTTAGCAACAGACCTATTATAGCAATTGCAATATATAAGATTTAGCAACAAGCCTTTTCTTTCTGTTGCGAAAAACATATTTTTAGCAACTACGCTTCCCTTCCTGTTGCAAAAACATACTTTTAGCAACCATGCTTCCATAACAATTGCAACAAACATATTATTTGCAACTGCACTTCCTAGTAAGTTGCGAATAAATATCTTTAGTAATTGTTTTCGCCACTTGCAATAACCGTATTTTTTACAATCGGTAAAGCTAGTCGCGAAAAACATACTAAAATAAGTATAAGCTTTTAATGATTAACTGTTAATAATTAATTATAAATAGTACTATTAAATCATTAACTACTAGTTATCATACAATAATTAATATTAATATATTATTATTATTAATTAGTAATAAAATTTAAGTATTATAAAGTGATATTTATAATTGATAATTAAATAATAATAATTAATAATTAACAAATAATAATAATTAACATTTAAAAAATAACAAAATAGATAAATAATTATTAAATATTAATAAATTAATAATAAAAAACTAATATATAAATATTAATAATTAATTTGAAATACGAATATGTTTAAATATTAAATAAATTCTAAATAATTAATATATTCATAATAAATAAATAAATGGTAATTAATTAATGTTACTATTAAGGAGTAATGAATAGTTAATAATTATTTCTTGTATAAATTAATTTATAATTTGTGTTTGATTGAGGTAATTTTAAGAATTAATTATTAGTTTCTGGTTATCATTAATGACTATTTTTATATTTCTAGTATTATATCTAATTGTTAGTGATTAATAAATTGTGTTTTTTTATACTATGGGTAACACTACAAGAAAATGTTCTTCTAATAGTAAGTGAGATTGCATAGAAATTGACCTGCGATGCTTTGGTAGTTTACTCTTTCTTAGGTTAATAGACACGTGTTTGTTCCGCCATTATTTCGTGAAATTAGCAGGCGATTTCCCTGTTCTTGTTCCCATAGCCACCTAATTCTCGTATTTTCACTTCTTTTCCAAGACGCCTCTTCTCTTGAGCTTCAACCCTAAATTCCATCTTCAATCATCAATCCCTCTCAATCACCAATCCCTCTTTAGATATTTGAGATCTAAGTGCCGAGATCTATGTTTAGAAATTTGTTGTGGATGTCTAATTTCACAATGTATTTATCCGAAGCCTAAAAGCAGAAGACTTAAATCCTAGAATCACATTTCACAATGGAATTCCTTCTGAATCATCTCTCATGGCCTATGATTCTATCCAAAACATATTGGTGATGTCTATCAAGTACTTCTACATCTTTTGAATATTTACTTATATTACTTTTTTTTAATTATTTTTTATAATTCAATAATACGAATCCAGTTATGGCGACATACAAGATTCATCAGTTTTTTCATTTGAAGAAGATACTGGAAATGCCTAGTACGTAATACTAAAATGGGGGGACAAGAAGAAGAGGAAGTGATTGATTAATTCATATCAATTAATCTATTATGGCGAACAGATCTGCGATTCCTTTTCTTGTTGTTCTTTTGTAGCTGCGATGCAGGTGCTGCAGGTGTTTGCATTAAAAACAACCCCTCATGCTAAAATACAGGCAAACATTATACAGGATTCGACTGTACAAAAACTTAATGCACATCCGAATGCTGGCTAGAAAGTTGCCACAAATTTCTGATTCAACAATTATACAGTTGAACAGTTCAAATATATTCTTGACGCAAAGAAGTTGCCAAAAAATGCTTTGGAAAGCATTCGTGTAAAATTTTTCCCCAAATCACTAGAACTGCCAAAAGAATTTGATGCTAGAACTGCTTGGCCCCAGTGCAAAACTACAGGAAATATACTTGATCAGGGACATTGTGGGCTTGTTAGGTGTTTGGTGCAGTGGAATTGTTGAAAGATCATTTCTGTATCCATTATAACTTGAGCATCTCTCTGTTTGTCAATGACCTATTGTCATGTTCTGGGTTTATGTGTGAAGATGATTGTGGCGGTGGTTACCTGTAACAACTCGAAATTTATAACATGTTAAAACAAGAAATCATGGCAGAATTAAATATTAAAATCTAAATCAAGGGAAACGGGCAGTGCCATTGCGTTCGTCTCGGAAAAATACGCGAAATAGAGTCCAAGTTTTCGAGAATCGGAGTCCGTATGACCAAGTTATGGCCCGTCAAAGTTTTCAGAAAATTTCAAGTTCAAAACAGTTTAAAACTAGAGCCAAATTCGAATTCAAACACACAGGGGGAAGGACGGGAAAATTCCCGCCCAGGTCAAGTCGACAAGGGTGTCGACTGCACAGTCGACACCCCCCCATGTCGACTGGGCAGTCGACATGGGTGTCGACTTGCCTGGTCAAGCCTAGTTGGCCTGGGTGCACCTACTTGGCCTTGTGCTCTATTCTGATGGCCTGTGACCGATTTTGAGGGTTCAGATATGTTCTAGGGTTTATCTAAGGGCCTAAACTACTCCTAACTTCTATAAAAAGACCCTAAGACACGGCCTAAACCACCACAAATCATTCTAACAACGAAGTGCTGCCAAAATGTCTCTTGATCATGGCCTCCATCCCCAAATTCAAAGGCTTGAGCTTTCAAACTAGATCCATGACAAAGGAGCAAGCTTTCTACATCAAATCAAGGAAGTAGAGCACCATCTCAACACCATTCTATGACGATTCTTGCTCTTAATCCTCTAGCCACGATTTGTAAGTTCTAGATGCTTTTAGATTGAAACGATAACATGAATATGACATGTGATAAAGTTGGAATTGGATCTATGCATGATATTCAATCCATGTTCTTTCTTGTTCATTTTTGATCTTGACCTTTGGGGATGTTGCTATAACATTAATTTGAACCTATGCATGTTGCAAATCACTCTTTCATGTCCTTAACATGCATGCAACGATGTTTTTCTCTCGGATCTTGTTTTATGCAAAGTTTCTACCTTCCCCTATTTATTTTCTTTTGATGAACCTTGGTCGATTTCGGAGCTAGGCCTAAACTACGATTTACGTGCGATTTGTATACGGGGAAATTTGGGGTAGTGCCAATGTAATTTGCAAGTTTGGGCATCATGAATTGGCATATGAATTAAATCATGAGTCTTGGGAGCTATGAAAAGTAAATCAAGGGATTGGGCTTATGTAAATTAGGCATAAGTGGAATTGGGAACATGAACCATGATGTGGGTTATTTAGGCATGAATGCGACAAAATGTAATTTTGGTTAGAACTTGATTTGGGAAAATTGGCATAAACTTGACATACATGCAAATAGGCGGGGTTTGGACACATGGGAAGTGGCTAGAATTGGGTACATATTTTCATGGGCATGTAAGGTGGAACTTGGGCATATGCTTAGTGATATGTAAAGTGGGGATTTTGACTTAGATGACATATATGTAATTATCAATCTAACGGATGTCTTCGACACGAGATTGGACTTGAGTTGTGGTGTAATTCTGCCCGGAACCGCCCGGCATATCCAGTGACCACAACAATAATAGTCTAATGTGAGAGGTCGTAGGCAAAGATTAGATTGTGGCAATGCATGAACCCGAGGTTGGAATGGATTTGCAGTGTAATTCTGCCCGGAACCGCCCGGCATATCCAGTGACCGCAAATAAGTCCAATGTGAGAGGTTGATGCATTAGTAAATAATAAAACCAATATGACATGGATGGGTGGGTTAAGTAACTTGAATTAGACTAATGACACTTAACCAATATGACATGGACGGGTGGGTTAAGTAACTTGATTAGACTAAGGACACTTAACCAATATGACATGGACGGGTGGGTTAAGTAACTTGATTAGACTAACGACACTTAACCAATATGACATGGACAGGAGGGTTAAGTAACTTGATTAGACTAATGACACTTAACCAATATGACATGGACGGGTGGGTTAAGTAACTTGAATTAGACTAATGACACTTAAACAATATAACGTGGATGGGTGGGTTAAGTAAGACCGGACTTGATTTCTAGATGACACTTAACCATATAACACGATTAGAGGATGGGTTAGTTTAACCTGAATGGGTCGATAACACCCGACTAGTATAACGCGAGGCATGGTAAGGTTAAGTAAACTAAAAAGGGGAAACACTTAACCGTTATAATTTGATTAGGGGATGGGGTTAAGTCATGAATCGCTTGAATATACTTAACCAGTCCAACACGATAACTTGATGAGGTTAAGTCATGAATCGCTTGAATATACTTAACCAATCCAACACGATAACTTGATGAGGTTAAGTCATGAATCGCTTGAATATACTTAACCAATCTAACATGATAACTTGATGAGGTTAAATCATGAGTCACTTGAATATACTTAACCAATCTAACATGGTAATTTGATGCGCTTAAGCCTAAATATACTTAACCAATTTGACACGATGATTTGGATAGGGTTAAGTCATGAACCGCTGGAATACGCTTAACCAACTTGGCACGTGATTCGTAGGGCTATGTCATGAACTTGAATTGCAACACTTAGCCAACTTGACATGACATGTAGACGGGTTAAGTCATGAACTGGAATGACCACACTTAACCAACTTGACATGCTAGACTGATAGGGGTTGAGTCTTGAATTTAGATGAAAACACTTAACCTGCTAGACGGAAACCGTAGTTACGCGGTCCTTTTCAGCAGTAACCCTCTTGGATGTATCACGATACCCTAGGGACTAGGGTGGGGTGGGGCACGATTACTGGGCTGATTGTAAGCGACCAAAACGACGGCTGAGTTTGGTGCGCCATTGTAGGTTCAGGCGGACTATGGTCGTGCACGTAGTCCGGAGTTGAAAAAGCAGGCATGGGCACCAGTAGTTTTACACTGTGGGTGCTTGGAATGGTGTCAGTGGTTGACACCCTAAGACTTGATACACCCTAGGGTGGACCTAGCACATGGTAGCTACATTCGTGATTGGGCCGTATGACACCGACACATGACGAGCTAGGTCTTGTAGGGAGCCGATCGAATAAAGCTTGACGTAGGGCGTTATTCGATAGGTAGTGTAATCCCTAGTGGTCTTAGGTGGCATAAACCCTAGTCGAAAATGTCCATTAGGTAGCGTAATCCGTAGTGGTCCTAGGTGGCATAAATCCTAGTTGAACACGCAATAATTCATGATAAGGGAATCGGGCCAGAACAAGGATGGCAGTCCGAGCGATTTCAAGGATGGTGACACTACGTCGTAGTAGTATAGAATAATGTGATGGAACCCGTACAATGTACGGCAAGGGTCTATACATATACATGGAAGGGATGATATGAGTTAGGATGCTAGTACGGTTGGTGTAGAGGACGTTAGACATGCGATGCTATTCCGAGTTTACCTTGGTTGTAGTAACCCGGATTTTCGGCGGCTTTGGTTATCGACGTAAGCTCGACGTCGATAACCAAAACATCGAAAAATCCCGGTAATTAATGAAAGAAATTAGAGGGTGAGAATAGATAAGATAGAAACTTAGAATAGAAGAAGAAGAAGAAGAAAACAACATCAGAGTAACACGAACCTCACAGCGGAATGAATAACATATAATAGATAACATAACTTTGAAATATAACAGTTATGTATACAATAGCACTTATCAGAGTACAACACTTAGTACACAGCGGAAATAACTATAGCTATATGATCTTGAAGCCTCCTGCTCCAAGCTCTCCAAGTGTATCTGTAAAATCCCGACTACTTGACTGCCCGTACAAATTTAGGCACCCAAGAGTTTAGGGAAAACAACAAAATAAACTCCGGGTCAGTCATGGGACTGGTGTGAATAAACTCAAATCATTTAAACAGGTATATGATATCTCATAAGACCACGCCGTGAATACGGAACGGGTTTTTCCCTTATGAGAATCCAAATAACTTTTCAAAGCAATATCATTGTGATATTATAGTAATGTCTAAGTATAAATAAATATCAATCTAGCAGGAACGCTTGCATCTCACGTTACTACATATATAGTATACAATCAAAATCGCAAGCACGTATTGGATGATTGGATTTCCAACTATGACAAGGTATGGAACCACCTTCCGATCAGTGTACTCTAGGAACGATACACTGGAGTTCAACAAGAACATCTTGCAACTCAGCCACACATGAACGACCACTCATTTCGCTTGAGTGTATCGAATGTACATCACCAACGGTTGGGATCAGCAACCGTTCCCGTATATATATGGGACAGCATTGATAGATTTAAGAAAACAAATGAATATTCACTAGATAGGTGATTATACACCCTACTTCGGTGCGACCGACTTA
Source organism: Allium sativum (assembly GCA_030737875.1). Lineage (NCBI taxonomy): Eukaryota > Viridiplantae > Streptophyta > Magnoliopsida > Asparagales > Amaryllidaceae > Allium > Allium sativum. The sequence goes on from CM060925.1 coordinate 385,229,412, forward strand.
GCCATGCTGCCTGCCCGATTTCTGTCATTTACCGGATGATGAGGCTAGAAGCTACGCTTTATCATTACATCAGATTCACTTCGAATGCCACATTGTCAGATCCATCGAAAATCACTAATTTACGTCTACAACAATACATTACGTGTCAGCTAAGAGAAAGTTTCCTTCTCCGCTTCCACTCTTGGTACGGTTGAAGAAATCAATGTACGTGACCTTTCTAGAAATACTCTGTCAGACATCCATCATTATTTACTTAAAATGTCACATCGTCATACCCGCCAAATCACAAATTGACTTATCCAAAAATAACACGGGTATACAGCTAAGAGAAACGAATTCCTCCGCCACCAAACGTGAATACGTTTGAACAGATCAACTTACGCGATCCATTGGATATACTCTGTCAGACCTTCGTCCATACAAGTTGTCCTGGGACTGGACAAACCGAAGGCACTATTCTGTAAACAGGATAGCCCTTGCATTTTACTCCGTCTTCAATTATCTTTGGCATATATGATTCGCGACGCTTATGCCAATACAGAGTGGTTCTATGGATAATAATCCAACCGGTCTCTCCATATTAACAACGTTTAAAATGGTCAAAACTTCGATAGTCGGTGAGTTAACTATCAAAGAAAAACAAGTGTGCAAACAACGATATTATTTCCAAATGGAAATTATATCGAACCAACATCATTTAACATAAATCTCTTTAGTTCATTTATTTACTTATCTCCTGTTTCCCTATATTCTAAATTCTTATTTTCTTTTATCAGAAAACATTTCTGATTCTCGTTTGGAAAACATTTCCAAAACTCCTTTACGATCAAACCTTACCATTTCTTAGTTAAGAAGGAAGTCACTCAAGTTGGGGTATAATTACGTCTCAGACCTTAACTGAACAACGTTATAACTTCGAAATGGTCAAAGTTTATCTTTTAATCTTTAACAACTTCTTTACGCCTTTCTCGGATTCAATTTTACTAGTCCACTTCTATATTTAAAACATTGGTTTTAACGATAACGTTATAATCCCTCCTTTCGAATTATCTATCTTTAATTATAACTTCTATTCTTATTACTGAATAATTAACCTAACACTTATTTATTTATAAATAAATAAATCTCTATTTAAACACTGGAAAGTATAAGTACTTTCCCGAATTCGATATAAACGAATTCGCCGATTAACTCTTCTTCGAATAACCTATATTCGATTAACTCCTTCTCGAATAAACGATATTTGATAATCTCTCTTCGAATAACTAATATTCGATAACTCTTCCTTTTCAAATATCTCATATTTGAAAATCTCACTTCGATTAAACTATAATCGATAACTCCCTTCGATGAAACTAACATCGATAACTCCTTTCGATTAAACTAACATCGATAACTCCTTTCGATGAAACTAATATCGATAACTCCTTTCGATGAAACTAACATCGATAACTTTAACTCGACTAACTTAACTTGACTCGACTAACTCGACTTACTTGGTTCGACCAATTCGATTCGATTAACTAGGCTCGACTAACTCTATTGGTTTAACTCTAATCGATTAGTTCTATGGTTTAACCCTAATCGATTAATTCTATTTGACTAACCCTATTCGGCTAACTCGACTAACTTGGTTCGACCGACCAGGTTTGACTAACCTGACCCATTTGGTTTGACTGACCAGGTTTGGCTAACCTGAACCATTTGGTTTGACTGACCAGGTTTGGCTAACCTGACCCATTTGGTTTGACTGACCAGGTTTGGCTAACCTGACCCATTTGGTTTGACTGACCAGGTTTGGCTAACCTGACCCATTTGGTTCGAATACCATATTCAACTAACTCCTCTCGATTTCATTAAAACCGATTAACTCATCTCGATTGACTAAATCAATTAACTCCTATCGATTAACTAAATCGATAAACTCCCTTCGATTAACTAAGTTTGATTTACTCGACTCGACTGACCAGGTTCGACTAACTTGACCAGCTTGGTTGTACTGACCAGGTTCGACTAACTTGACCACTTGACTCGACTGGTTTTGACTCGACCAGCTCGACTCGGTTGGTTTGACCCGACCATCTTGACTCGATTGGTTCGATTCGACCATTTGGCTCGATTTGGTTCGACTCGACCATTTGGCTCGATTGGTTCGACTCGACCATTTCGACTCGGTTGGGTTCGACTAGCTTGACTAGTTTGGTTCGACTAGCTTGGTTTGACCACTTAACTAACTTGATTCGAATATTTATATCCGACTAATTAACTTTTCTTTTATTTCTATTTATTTTAACTTCTATTTATTTCCTAAATAGATTTCCTTTTGTATAATCTATTTATTTTCCTAAATAGATTTTCCTTTATAACTCTAATTATTTAATTCCTAATTAAATATCCTTTATTCTATTTATTTAATCTAAATAAACATTCCTTTATTTTATTTATTTATTTCTAAATAAATATCCTTTTTTAAAATCCTTCGATTTTATAAATAGATTCATTTTCAATATAAATATTGAAAATCCCCTCTTCTACATTTTCAGTGTTTCCTATTGTTTTTAAACAACCAACTGTCAATGATCAATATCATCCAAACATATACAATCAACAGATTATATATCACAGTATATATCACAATATACAAATAACAGTAAAATAAATGTTGAGGAATCCAGTCGGATTCCTCCAACCTGTTTCCCTTCATCCACCGATGTTAAACAACGTATATAACATCACTTGCATTTCTAATGAAATACACTGATAACAAAATCACCGTTTAATAACGATATATATATATATGTAGATATATATATCCATACTGTTTTCAATCAATTATTTAACAGTCCAATCTACAGTCCAATTTAACAATACAACTTAACAGTCCAAATTAACAGTACATAACTACCAGTCAAATACAGAAATAAAAATACAATTTATATTAAAATATAAATTGAGGAGAGTTAGTGAGTTTTTACTCACCGTTGCGCGTTAACCGAAAAATATCGGTTTACGTTCGATGATTTGAATCGGACAATTTATTTTGCTATAAATTGTAACGAGCTCTGATGGACTTCCAGTCAGTCTCATTGTGTTTCTCCCGTCCATACGATCCCAACGCAACTTACGGTTCGAATTTCTGATTAGGTATGACAAAGTTATAAGCATTACAAGTTTTACACTATTAAAAATTAAAAATAAACTTTCTAATTAAATCCTTTTAAACAAATTGGGCCTTAACCCTTTACCTCTCGGCCCACTCCCATTTCAAAAGCCCACGTCCCAATCCCTTCTTCCCCAACTCACATCCGACGACGAGCTACAGACACCCATGACCGACGGTTTTCCTCCATCCACCCTCCTCTTCGCTTCACCATTCCACAAACTGGAACTACCATTATCATTCTCGTTCGAATCTCCCTCAACCCAATACCACCTCTTTGAACTCGCCCACCCCATGATTTCCGTCGTCGAGACACACCCCAGCAACCCATCGAACCTTGTTAGCATCGAATCAACCCAAATCGAGCGTACGGTTTCGGTTTTCCATCCTAGAACCATATACAACCACAAATTCAAACATCGATGCACCCAATCCGAGTTATATCCAACCCTAGGCTCGAAAAACCCGTACTGTACATTCATCGGCCTCACACAGACTGCGTCGCACCCACCAAAGGTCATACCAAATCGAAGAGGCTGCCATGACGATCACAATCATGTGTATATGTTAATTTATAGGATTTTCTACTATTTGATTTTGATTTTTGAAACCAACGAATGGTTTTTCGGTAGGAAGGAAGAAGAACGGCGGAAATTTGAAGTTGACTGAGGAATGGAACTTGACTTAGGTTTAGAATTTAAATGGTATTATATAGGAATTTTTTTAATAATTAAATATTTGATTATTTATTTTATTTTTAAGCAAACGCTATTTCCATATGTCCTCTAAAATTCCAGTGATCACCCATGATACCCAAAAATCACGAAAATTGACATGCAGCTACAGCTTGACATTACGGTCCCAACGAAACTAGTTTTGTCAAATTCTGACTCCGTTTGCTCACACAGCATATTTTTAACCATCGAAATACTGACTGTTTTTCACTCTAAAAATTCGTACGGCCACATACTAACTCTAAAAATCACGAAACTGGAAATCTATCAACTATTTGACATTGCGGATCTAACGAAACTGGTTTCGTCGAATTCCGGCTTCGTTTGCAAAAGTGGCTATTTTTAACGCTTTGAATAGCCCATTTAAATATATAAATATATTTAAATAAAATTTAAATATTAATAATTTATTATTATCGTATATCTTTACATATGATATCGTACAGATCCAGAATATCATATCAAAATATACAGTTTGATATTTCGGATTTCAGATTATCTCGGTATTCAGGTCATATCGAAAATCCTTTTATAACGTATATAAAGCGTCACAAATTTTAAAGGAATTCTACAACGACTTTTCTGAAATTTGATTTGGACGTACATCAAAATCTACACGACGAAATCCCGATTTTTCTCTTCCACTAGAAAGATATACTCCACCAGCTCCACACGTTTCTTGTTTCACTGAAATCCGGCTTAAAACGAATCCTGTACATTCAGTTGAAGTTCAAATCGCCAAATAGCGAACTGCAGCGCCATTTCGAGCTCTGTTTTAATTATATTATAATTCTACGTTCAAACTGTCGTCGATTGAATATATTCGTCAATATAATTCAATATAACTGAATTATATATTTTCAACTGTCCAGTTTACACAATATTGTCAATTCCACTATTTCTGACTAATTCAGAAATAAATATATTTTATCCTATTATTTAAATTAATTAAATAATCATTTTTATTTAATTCTGGTCGTCGATATCGCCAAAACGATATTTAAATAATTAAATAATTTAATTATCGACAGCTAAAATGCGGGTTACTACAATCTTCCCCCCTTAATAAAATTTCGTCCTCGAAATTGCTAAGCTAGGGGATGACCCTATCTTCTGGGTAAAAATTTATCTGTTTACCTCTTGTCTCCGGTTTCAACTGAACCAATTAATATCGACTAAAATATTAATTTATTTCGACTAACTAAATTTTCAAAAATTCTGAAAATTTTCTAACACCTTCACTTTTTGAAAAATTTCGCCAGCACCTCCTTTGTACTGGTCAATATCTCAAACTCCAACTCGCCTCTCTGGGCCTTCTTTAACCCAAAAGAAAATCAAACAACCAAGCGGCTTGCCAATTCGGCTCATAAATCTCATATCCATATATAATATAAACTGGTACCTTTTTGTCGGGAATATCAACTCTATCACTTCCATATGCTATCAACTCAGCATATACCAGTGTTATTTCCATCAAATTCCAATCAGTTCATATCCTCAAATCCAAACCGAATTTCATTCGAACTCCAATATTAGATTCCAAATTATTGACTTATCAATTTGGTTCCATTCTAGATTATCGCTAATACAATTCAATTTTATTTAACTTAGTTCAAGTTAAATTCAATTTATTTCTACTATCTTATTCTATTTAACTTCATAGGTTAAATTTATATTCCAGAATTTAAATTCCTGGTTTTATTTCAAATCAATTTGAAATTACAATGCCAATTCAAAACCTTTGAATTTCAACTTGTTTTCTCAAAACAATTCAAAAACAAAACCCTTGGTAGTAGTCCGTCACTTAGAACTCGAAAATGAACACTGATGATGTCGCGATTCATCATCAGAATCTAATTTCCAGCTATCGAAGTGAGTTCAATACTATATCACTTTCAGTTTGAAAAACGTTTTCAAAATCTCCCAGGAACTTAAAATTTCCTTATTTTAATTCCAATCTGATTTAAATTCAGATTTTTCTTTATTTTATTTTATATACTTTACTTATATGAATTCTGATTAGTCATTTATAATCATTTTACCTTTTTATAATCTTACTCGATTATAATAACAACCAACACAACCAATATACTATATCAAATATATTCGGGTAAAATTATTCCATTTACCCTCTTTCAAAACATACCATGACGGTTCATCGTATTCGAGTGTTTATTTACTCCTACGATACAGTGGATCAAACTGATCGACCAGAACTTATAAACAACTCAGCCAATGAATCTCCACAATATAAAATCATTTTTATATCAAATACAAATACGCACTCGTATATATACACTCAAACTCAGTCTAGGATATTACTAATCCCATCTCTACTGAATCACGCCACAGAGCCAAGGTAATAACTAAACCTCGCTCTGATACCAACTGTAGTAACCCGGATTTTCAGCGGCTTTGGTTATCGACGTAAGCTCGACGTCGATAACCAAAACATCGAAAAATCCCGGTAATTAATGAAAGAAATTAGAGGGTGAGAATAGATAAGATAGAAACTTAGAATAGAAGAAGAAGAAGAACACAACATCAGAGTAACACGAACCTCACAGTGGAATGAATAACATATAATAGATAACATAACTTTGAAATATAACAGTTATGTATACAATAGCACTTATCAGTGTACAGCACTTACAACACAGCGGAAATAACTATAGCTATATGATCTTGAAGCCTCCTGCTCCAAGCTCTCCAAGTGTATCTGTAAAATCCCGACTACTTGACTGCCCGTACAAATTTAGGCACCCAAGAGTTTAGGGAAAACAACAAAATAAACTCCGGGTCAGTCATGGGACTGGTGTGAATAAACTCAAATCATTTAAACAGGTATATGATATCTCATAAGACCACGCCGTGAATACGGAACGGGTTTTTCCCTTATGAGAATCCAAATAACTTTTCAAAGCAATATCATTGTGATATTATAATAATGTCTAAGTATAAATAAATATCAATCTAGCAGGAACGCTTGCATCTCACGTTACTACATATATAGTATACAATCAAAATCGTAAGCACGTATTGGATGATTGGATTTCCAACTATGACAAGGTATGGAACCACCTTCCGATCAGTGTACTCTAGGAACGATACACTGGAGTTCAACAAGAACATCTTGCAACTCAGCCACACATGACCGACCACTCATTTCGCTTGAGTGTATCGAATGTACATCACCAACGGTTGGGATCAGAAACCGTTCCCGTATATATATGGGACAGCATTGATAGATTTAAAAAAACAAATGAATATTCACTAGATAGGTGATTATACACCCTACTTCGGTGCGACCGACTTAGCCATGCTGCCTGCCCGATTTCTGTCATTTACCGGATGATGAGGCTAGAAGCTACGCTTTATCATTACATCAGATTCACTTCGAATGCCACATTGTCAGATCCATCGAAAATCACTAATTTACGTCTACAACAATACATTACGTGTCAGCTAAGAGAAAGTTTCCTTCTCCGCTTCCACTCTTGGTATGGTTGAAGAAATCAATGTACGTGACCTTTCTAGAAATACTCTGTCAGACATCCATCTTTATTTACTTAAAATATCACATCGTCATACCCGCCAAATCACAAATTGACTTATCCAAAAATAACACGGGTATACAGCTAAGAGAAACGAATTCCTCCGCCACCAAACGTGAATACGTTTGAACAGATCAACTTACGCGATCCATTGGATATACTCTGTCGGACCTTCGTCCATACAAGTTGTCCTGGGACTGGACAAACCGAAGGCACTATTCTGCAAACAGGATAGCCCTTGCATTTTACTCCGTCTTCAATTATCTTTGGCATATATGATTCGCAACGCTTATGCCAATACAGAGTGGTTCTATGGATAATAATCCAACCGGTCTCTCCATATTAACAACGTTTAAAATGGTCAAAACTTCGATAGTCGGTGAGTTAACTATCAAAGAAAAACAAGTGTGCAAACAACGATATTATTTCCAAATGGAAATTATATCGAACAAACATCATTTAACATAAATCTCTTTAGTTCATTTATTTACTTATCTCCTGTTTCCCTATATTCTAAATTCTTATTTTCTTTTATCAGAAAACATTTCTGATTCTCGTTTGGAAAACATTTCCAAAACTCCTTTACGATCAAACCTTACCATTTCTTAGTTAAGAAGGAAGTCACTCAAGTTGGGGTATAATTACCTCTCAGACCTTAACTGAACAACGTTATAACTTCGAAATGGTCAAAGTTTATCTTTTAATCTTTAACAACTTCTTTACGCCTTTCTCGGATTCAATTTTACTAGTCCACTTCTATATTTAAAACATTGGTTATAACGATAACGTTATAATCCCTCCTTTCGAATTATCTATCTTTAATTATAACTTCTATTCTTATTACTGAATAATTAACCTAACACTTATTTATTTATAAATAAATAAATCTCTATTTAAACACTGGAAAGTATAAGTACTTTCCCGAATTCGATATAAACGAATTCGCCGATTAACTCTTCTTCGAATAACCTATATTCGATTAACTCCTTCTCGAATAAACGATATTTGATAATCTCTCTTCGAATAACTAATATTCGATAACTCTTCCTTTTCAAATATCTCATTTTTGAAAATCTCACTTCGATTAAACTATAATCGATAACTCCCTTCGATGAAACTAACATCGATAACTCCTTTCGATTAAACTAACATCGATAACTCCTTTCGATGAAACTAACATCGATAACTCCTTTCGATGAAACTAACATCGATAACTTTAACTCGACTAACTTAACTTGACTCGACTAACTCGACTTACTTGGTTCGACCTATTCGATTCGATTAACTAGGCTCGACTAACTCTATTGGTTTAACTCTAATCGATTATTTCTATGGTTTAACCCTAATCGATTAATTCTATTTGACTAACCCTATTTGGCTAACTCGACTAACTTGGTTCGACCGACCAGGTTTGACTAACCTGACCCGTTTGGTTTGACTGACCAGGTTTGGCTAACCTGACCCATTTGGTTTGACTGACCAGGTTTGGCTAACCTGACCCATTTGGTTTGACTGACCAGGTTTGGCTAACCTGACCCATTTGGTTTGACTGACCAGGTTTGGCTAACCTGACCCATTTGGTTCGAATACCATATTCGACTAACTCCTCTCGATTTCATTAAAACCGATTAACTCATCTCGATTGACTAAATCAATTAACTCCTATCGATTAACTAAATCGATAAACTCCCTTCGATTAACTAAGTTTGATTTGCTCAACTCGACTGACCAGGTTCGACTAACTTGACCAGCTTGGTTGTACTGACCAGGTTCGACTAACTTGACCAGCTTGACTCGATTGGTTTTGACTCGACCAGCTCGACTCGGTTGGTTTGACCCGACCATCTTGACTCGATTGGTTCGACTCGACCATTTGGCTCGATTTGGTTCGACTCGACCATTTGGCTCGATTGGTTCGACTCGACCATTTCGACTCGGTTGGGTTCGACTCGCTTGACTAGTTTGGTTCGACTAGCTTGGTTTGACCACTTAACTAACTTGATTCGAATATTTATATCCGACTAACTAACTTTTCTTTTATTTCTATTTATTTTAACTTCTATTTATTTCCTAAATAGATTTCCTTTTGTATAATCTATTTATTTTCCTAAATAGATTTTCCTTTATAACTCTAATTATTTAATTCCTAATTAAATATCCTTTATTCTATTTATTTAATCTAAATAAACATTCCTTTATTTTATTTATTTATTTATTTCTAAATAAATATCCTTTTTTAAAATCCTTCGATTTTATAAATAGATTCATTTTCAATATAAATATTGAAAATCCCCTCTTCTACATTTTCAGTGTTTCCTATTGTTTTTAAACAACCAACTGTCAATGATCAATATCATCCAAACATATACAATCAACAGATTATATATCACAGTATATATCACAATATACAAATAACAGTAAAATAAATGTAGAGGAATCCATACGGATTCCTCCAACCTGTTTCCCTTCATCCACCGATGTTAAACAACGTATATAACATCACTTGCATTTCTAATGAAATACACTGATAACAAAATCACCGTTTAATAACGATATATATATATATATATATATGTAGATATATATATCCATACTGTTTTCAATCAATTATTTAACAGTCCAATCTACAGTCCAATTTAACAATACAACTTAACAGTCCAAATTAACAGTACATAACTAGCAGTCAAATACAGAAATAAAAATACAATTTATATTAAAATATAAATTGAGGAGAGTTAGTGAGTTTTTACTCACCGTTGCGCGTTAACCGAAAAATATCGGTTTACGTTCGATGATTTGAATCGGACAATTTATTTTGCTATAAATTGTAACGAGCTCTGATGGACTTCCAGTCAGTCTCATTGTGTTGCTCCCGTCCATACGATCCCAACGCAACTTACGGTTCGAATTTCTGATTAGATATGACAAAGTTATAAGCATTACAAGTTTTACACTATTAAAAATTAAAAATAAACTTTCTAATTAAATCCTTTTAAACAAATTGGGCCTTAACCCTTTACCTCTTGGCCCACTCCCATTTCAAAAGCCCACGTCCCAATCCCTTCTTCCCCAACTCACATTCGACGACGAGCTACAGACACCCATGACCGACGGTTTTCCTCCATCCACCCTCCTCTTCGCTTCACCATTCCACAAACTGGAACTACCATTATCATTCTCATTCGAATCTCCCTCAACCCAATACCACCTCTTTGAACTCGCCCACCCCATGATTTCCGTCGTCGAGACACACCCCAGCAACCCACCGAACCTTGTTAGCATCGAATCAAGCCAAATCGAGCGTACGGTTTCGGTTTTCCATCCTAGAACCATATACAACCACAAATTCAAACATCGATGCACCCAATCCGAGTTATATCCAACCCTAGGCTCGAAAAACCCGTACTGTACATTCGTCGGCCTCACACAGACTGCGTCGCACCCACCAAAGGTCATACCAAATCGAAGAGGTTGCCATGACGATTACAATCATGTGTATATGTTAATTTATAGGATTTTCTACTATTTGATTTTGATTTTTGAAACCAACGAATGGTTTTTCTGTAGGAAGGAAGAAGAACGGCGGAAATTTGAAGTTGACTGAGGAATGGAACTTGACTTAGGTTTAGAATTTAAATGGTATTATATAGGAATTTTTTTAATAATTAAATATTTGATTATTTATTTTATTTTTAAGCAAACGCTATTTTCATATGTCCTCTAAAATTCCAGTGATCACCCATGATACCCCAAAATCACGAAAATTGACATGCAGCTACAGCTTGACAGTACGGTCCCAACGAAACTGGTTTCGTCAAATTCTGACTCCGTTTGCTCACACAGCATATTTTTAACCATCGAAATACTGACTGTTTTTCACTCTAAAAATCCGTACGGCCACATACTAACTCTAAAAATCACGAAACTGGAAATCTAACAACTATTTGACATTGCGGATCTAACAAAACTGGTTTCGTCGAATTCCGGCTTCGTTTGCAAAAGTGGCTGTTTTTAACGCTTTGAATAGCCCATTTAAATATATAAATATATTTAAATAAAATTTAAATATTAATAATTTATTATTATCGTATATCTTTACATATGATATCGTACAGCTCCAGAATATCATATCAGAATATACAGTTTGATATTTCGGATTTCAGATTATCTCGGTATTCAGTTCATATCGAAAATCCTTTTATAACGTATATAAAGCGTCGCAAATTTTAAAGGAATTCTACAGCGACTTTTCTGAAATTTGATTTGGACGTACATCAAAATCTACACGACGAAATCCCGATTTTTCTCTTCCACTAGAAAGATATACTCCACCAGCTCCACACGATTCTTGTTTCACTGAAATCCGGCTTAAAACGAATCCTGTACATTCAGTTGAAGTTCAAATCGCCAAATAGCGAACTGCAGCGCCATTTCGAGCTCTGTTTTAATTATATTATAATTCTACGTTCAAACTGTCGTCGATTGAATATATTCGTCAATATAATTCAATATAACTGAATTATATATTTTCAACTGTCCAGTTTACACAATATTGTCAATTCCACTATTTCTGACTAATTCAGAAATAAATATATTTTATCCTATTATTTAAATTAATTAAATAATCATTTTTATTTAATTCTGGTCGTCGATATCGCCAAAACGATATTTAAATAATTAAATAATTTAATTATCGGCAGCTAAAATGCGGGTTACTACATTGGTTATCCTGTTACCTTGGTTATCTTGTTAACTGAGTTTATCCTGTTATCTTAGTTTGATCTGTTTACCTTGTCATCATGCTTATATTTACTTTCGGTTTATACATGTCATGTTACACTTACCTATTTTTAGGCTGAAAGTCACTAGGACTTACTCAGTCTTTATGACTGACCCTGTTTTATTTCACCTCTTTTTCTTCCGTTCCCCCCCAGGTTTACAGGGAGGAAATGTTGCTACTTAGTGCGGATCTTTCTGCTTCAAGATTATCATCTATGGCTTGGACTTTCCTTGGCTATGGCTATTTTACTGCTTTACTTGGGGAATAATTTGTGACTATGGTTTTATGCTTCTTTATTATTGCAAGACAGGTTTCGATGTAAGTAACTTATTGGCACTTTGATGTAAAAGGTTTTAAGTAATGAAATCATGTTTTCTTCCGCTGTTTTTATATGTTCTGTCTTGTAATATTTCTGTGCATGTTTACCTAGATAATACTCCACCAAAGCTAGTGCATTCCCTTTGTGAGTGACCCTAGCGGAGGTGGGGTGTTACATTTGGTATCAGAGCAGAAGGTTACCAGACTGGGCAAAAGTTTTAAAACCTTCTGAAAACTATTTTCAAAGCCATTTTACAAAGAAGCATTTTTCAAGAAAAGCTTTAAAGAAAAAGGCTATTCCCCAAAAGGCCATTAGCATTATCCTTTGTTCCCTTGATTAAATCTCTCTTTCTTTTCTTTCCTCCGCCTGTAATCACAGTAGTTTTAACTGTGACTAATCCTTTTCTAGCTACGTAAATGTTTTCCGTGCGATGGAGGAAGTTCTCAAGAGACCCGTTACCGTGTTATACAAGAAGGGATAGGAGTGGATAAGGCGAATAAGACTCAGTACAAGAAGGTAGTTAAGTACTATAGGACAAGGACATGGGCAAATAACAAGATCGTCGAGAGGGCAATTGTATACTCTCACCTAAGAGGGATGGTAACGTTTTCGTTAAAGGTTTTCCTTTCTATCATCCCGTCAGGACTTTGTTTGGTACATCGCACCCTTTTAAATCTTGCTTCGATAGTTGAATCTCTGCACCTTAGTACTAGCACAATAGAGGGTCCCGCTTTTGTCTCAAATCCTATTGGGGGATCGTCCCATTTATTCATGACTTGTTTGGATTTGAGGACATCTATGACTTTTGGGAATAGTGCTTATGCTTTTAAGCTATGGGTTGATTCTAGGAAAGGAGTGGTTATCCAGTAAGGGTGCCATTCTCGGTTCTGAAAGGTGGGTAGTTAGACTCTTGACTTGCCTCGATAATACCCTCGAAGTCTCGTGTAACCTTTAGGGTTCTGTCATGATTGGTTTTCTAGAATCTCTTGATGCATTTGTTGGTAATCCGTTCGAGTGGAGTTCGCCGCTAAGGCGGATGGTTCATTTCGCTTGTGCATGAGTTATGGAAATTACTCTAGTATGTACACTTGGTAACATGGTTGGCATCTGTTTGTTTCCAAGAGATAAATTCTTCTGCGTGGAATGCCGTAGATCAAGTAAACGAGATCCATGATTCACTAGTGAATTTTGGAGAGCTTGCATGAAAACCAAGAGTACACGGATATGGTTGAGCCAAGTATACTAGAGGGAGAATAAGAAAAAGTGGAACGAGAGGCGACAATGAAATGAGTTCCAGCTCATATTTGGAAATAGGAGTTAAGAGGCCACGAAATCATGAGGTTAAAGACGGTCAAAGCACAACAGAATTAAGCTCAAGGAAATGCGACTTAGAAGATTGAATACAAGATACGCACATCATATCTCTTTTTAAGAGTATATCCTTGATCCCTGTTTTTCTGTAGAGCTTACTCGCATGCTATCTTGTATGCATATCCTCTCGGCCCTATTCTCGATCTTATTTCTATTGCAAACTCCATAGGGGGTATGATTCATCGGTTAATAATACCTGTCAGGGTTTGAAGGTGTCCGTTAGGTTGACTAAACCTTTTGGGCTTTAAAGGACCTTGTGACCTAAAAGGAGTCCATCATGCTTAGTTTCCTCAAAATGTATATTGGTTTGACTGAGTAATTCTTTGGGTGTCAGCTTTATGGTGATTTCGGTCTCCGGGGCCGGTGCTTAGGGAGTTCTTCTCCTAATCAGTATATATGTGACGTAGATTTCCAGTTTTGACATTGCCTAATGGGCACAGAGTTTTTACTTGCTTCTATCTTTCGATCCTATCTTGAGAACCTTAGGTAGAACCCTATGGATGTAAACATGCGTTTGAGACATGTTATGATTGATGGCTGCAAGTGGCTGCAAGTGGTTGCTAGTGGTTGCTCGTGGATGCATTTACACATTAGGCACTAGATCGACTCAGTCACCTTTCATATTGCATATGCATGAGTGTTTATACTTATTTACGGATGAAATTGAAGGTGGTGTCATGTGGATGATTGCATATGGATGAATGTTTGTGCACACATATAGTGCTTACGTGACTAGGATTATTTGCATACATGTTGGATTCAGGGCACTAAACATATTTTGCATTTAGAAGATCAATCAGGCCTGATCATTTGCATTAGATAAGGAACATATACACACACTTTCTGCATATGTTCATACAGCATTAGAAATCTTTTAAGGACAATGGTTGCCTGTGGATGATGCTTTGAGTATATGGATGATTGGATGGTAGGACACATCCTTCCTAACTTAGAGATTTCGGGGACGAAATCCTTTAAGGTGGGGAGAATGTAACAACCCGAAATTTATAACATGTTAAAACAAGAAATCATGGCAGAATTAAATATTAAAATATAAATCAAGGGAAACGGGCTATGCCATTGCGTCCGTCTCGGAAAAATACGCGAAATAGAATCCAAGTTTTCGAGAATCGGAGTCCGTATGACCAAGTTATGGCCCGTCAAAGTTTTCAGAAAATTTCAAGTTCAAAACAGTTTAAAACTAGAGCCAAATTCGAATTCAAACACACAGGGGGCAGGGCGGGAAAATTCCCGCCCAGGTCAAGTCGACAGGGGTGTCAACTGCACAGTCGACACCCCCCATGTTGACTGGGCAGTCGACATGGGTGTTGACTTGCCTGGTCAAGCCTAGTTGGCCTGGGTGCACCTGCTTGGCCTTGTGCTCTGTTCTGATGGCCTGTGACGGATTTTGAGGGTTCAGATCTGTTCTAGGGTTTATCTAAGGGCCTAAACTACTCCTAACATCTATAAAAAGGCCCTAAGACCTAGCCTAAACCACCACAAATCATTCTAACAACGGAGTGCTACCAAAATGTCTCTTGATCATGGCCTCCATCCCCAACTTCAAAGGCTTGAGCTTTCAAACTAGATCCATGACAAAGGAGCAAGCTTTCTACATCAAATCAAGGAAGTAGAGCACCATCTCAACACCATTCTATGACGATTCTTGCTCTTAATCCTCTAGCCACGATTTGTAAGTTCTAGATGCTTTTAGATTGAAACGATAACATGAATATGACATGTGATAAAGTTGGAATTGGATCTATGCATGATATTCAATCCATGTTCTTTCTTGTTCATTTTTGATCTTGACCTTTGGGGATGTTGCTATAGCATTAATTTGAACCTATGCATGTTGCAAATCACTCTTTCATGTCCTTAGCATGCATGCAACGATGTTTTTCTCTCGGATCTTGTTTTATGCAAAGTTTCTACCTTCCCCTATTTATTTTCTTTTGATGAACCTTGGTCGATTTCGGACCTAGGCCTAAACTACGATTTACGTGCGATTTGTATACGGGGAAATTTGGGGTAGTGCCAATGTAATTTGCAAGTTTGGGCATACATGAATTGGCATATGAATTAAATCACGAGTCTTGGGGGCTATGTAAAGTAAATCAAGGGATTGGGCTTATGTAAATTAGGCATAAGTGGAATTGGGAACATGAACCATGATGTGGGTTATTTGGGCATGAATGCGACAAAATGTAATTTTGGCTAGAACTTGATTTGGGCAAATTGGCATAAACTTGACATACATGCAAATAGGCGGGGTTTGGACACACAGGAAGTGGCTAGAATTGGGTACATATTTTCATGGGCATGTAAGGTGGAACTTGGGCATAAGCTTAGTGATATGTAAAGTGGGGATTTTGACTTAGATGACATATATGTAATTATCAATCTAACGGATGTCTTCGACACGAGGTTAGACTTGAGTTGTGGTGTAATTCTGCCCGGAACCGCCCGGCATATCCAGTGACCACAACAATAATAGTCTAATGTGAGAGGTCATAGGCAAAGATTATATTGTGGTAATGCATGAACTCGAGGTTGGAATCGATTTGCGGTGTAATTCTGCCCGGAACCGCCCGGCATATCCAGTGACCGCAAATAAGTCTAATGCGAGAGGTTGATGCATTAGTAAATAATAAAACCAATATGACATGGACGGGTGGGTTAAGTAACTTGAATTAGACTAATGACACTTAACCAATATGACATGGACGGGTGGGTTAAGTAACTTGATTAGACTAACGACACTTAACCAATATGACATGGACGGGAGGGTTAAGTAACTTGATTAGACTAATGACACTTAACCAATATGACATGGACGGGTGGGTTAAGTAACTTGAATTAGACTAATGACACTTAACCAATATAACGTGGATGGGTGGGTTAAGTAAGACCGGACTCGATTTCCAGATGACACTTAACCATATAACACGATTAGAGGATGGGTTAGTTTAACCTGAATGGGTCGATAACACCCGACTAGTACAACGCGAGGCATGGTAAGGTTAAGTAAACTAAAAAGGGGAAACACTTAACCGTTATAATTTGATTAGGTGATGGGGTTAAGTCATGAATCGCTTGAATATACTTAACCAGTCCAACACGATAACTTGATGAGGTTAAGTCATGAATCGCTTGAATATATTTAACCAATCCAACACGATAACTTGATGAGGTTAAGTCTTGAATCGCTTGAATATACTTAACCAATCTAACATGATAACTTGATGAGGTTAAGTCATGAGTCACTTGAATATACTTAACCAATCTAACACGGTAATTTGATGGGGTTAAGCCTAAATATACTTAACCAATTTGACATGATGATTTGGATAGGGTTAAGTCATGAACTGCTGGAATACGCTTCACCAACTTGGCACGTGATTCGTAGGGCTAAGTCATGAACTTCAATTGCAAAACTTAGCCAACTTGACATGACATGTAGATGGGTTAAGTCACGAACTGGAATGACCACACTTAACCAACTTGACATGCTAGACTGATAGGGGTTGAGTCTTGAATTTAGATGAAAACACTTAACCTGCTAGACAAAAACCCTAGTTACGCGGTCCTTTTCAGCAAACCTCTTGGATGTATCACGATACCCTAGGGACTAGGCTAGGTTGGGGAACGATTACTGGGCTGATTGTAAGCGACCAAAACGACGGCTGAGTTTGGTGCGCCATGGTAGGTTCAGGCGGACTATGGTCGTGCATGTAGTCCAGAGTTGAAAAAGCAGGCATGGGCACTAGTAGTTTTACACTGTGCGTGCTTGGAATGGTGTCAGTGGTTGACACCCTAAGACTTGATACACCCTAGGGTGGACCTAGCACAGGGTAGCTACATTCGTGATTGGGCCGTATGACACCGACACACGACGAGCTAGGTCTTGTAGGGAGCCGATCAACTAAAGCGTGACGTAGGGCGTTGTTCGATAGGTAGCGTAATCCCTAGTGGTCTTAGGTGGCATAAACCCTAGTCGAAAATGTCCATTAGGTAACGTAATCCCTCGTGGTCCTAGGTGGCATAAATCCTAGTTGAACACGCAATAATTCATGACAAGGGAATCGGGCCAGAACAAGGATGGAAGTCCGAGCGATTTCAAGGATGGTGACACTACGTCGTAGTAGTATAGAATAATGTGATGAAACCCGTACGATGTATGACAAGGGTCTATACATATACATGGAAGGGATGATATGAGTTAGGATACTAGTACGGTTGGTGCAGAGGACGTTAGACATGCGATGCTATTCCGAGTTTACCTTGGTTATCCTGTTACCTTGGTTATCTTGTTACTTGAGTTTATCCTGTTATCTTAGTTTGATCTGTTTACCTTGTCATCATGCTTATATTTACTTTCGGTTTATACATGTCATGTTACTCTTACCTGTTTTTAGGCTGAAAGTCACTAGGACTTACTCAGTTTTTATGACTGACCCTGTTTTGTTTTGCCTCTTTTTCTTCCGTCCCCCCCCCAGGTTTACAGGGAGGAAATGTTGCTACTTAGTGCAGATCTTTCTGCTTCAAGATTATCATCTATGGCTTGGACTTTCCTTGGCTATGGCTATTTTACTGCTTTACTTGGGGAATAATTTATGACTATGGTTTTATTCTTCTTTATTATTGCAAGACAGGTTTCGATGTAAGTAACTTAACGACACTTTGATGTAAAAGGTTTTAAGTAATGAAATCATGTTTTCTTCCGCTGTTTTTATATGTTCTGTCTTGTAATATTTCTGTGCATGTTTACCTAGATAATACTCCACCAAAGCTAGTGCATTCCCTTTGTGAGTGACCCTAGCGGAGGTGGGGTGTTACATTACCCGATTCGTGCATGGAATTACTTTGTGTAGAATGGTGTCGTTACTGATGAATGTGATCCATACTTTGACACCATGGGATGTCCTCATCCAGGCTGCGAACCTGCATACCCAACACCTCGATGTGAAAAGGAATGAAAATCAAACAATCATCTTTGGGAAGAAACCAAGCATTTCAGCGTGGATGCTTATCAAGTTAGCTCTGATCCTCATGACGTTATGGCTGAAGTATATAAGAACGGTCCAGTCGAGGTTGCCTTCACTGTATACAAGGATTTTGCTCACTATAAATCAGGCATCTACAAGCATGTTACAGGCGATGACATTGGTGGCCATGCAGTGAAGTTAATCGGTTGGGGAACAAGCGAAGAAGGAGAAGACTATTGGCTACTTGCAAATCAATGGAATAGAGGGTGGGGTGATGATGGTTGTTTTAAGATATTGAGAGGAATAAATGAATGTGGGATTCAAGAAGAAGTAGTTGCAGGGTTGCCTTATTCGAAGAACATAATCTTGAACACAGTGGACACAGATGTAACTGGTGATGCTGCTATTTAGAGATAAACTCGTGCTTTTTATTTACTACACATCGCGGTTCCAGCTAGTAATGTTTATCAGTGTTATTGCGTATTCCAAAACTTAGGTGGTATTTCATGTCCTATTCTTTTAGTAGGCAACATGCTAAAGTGTAATGATATCATTGGACGACTTTATGATTTTTTTTAAAGATACTGGAAATGAACTGCATGCTAGTGCAGTATGCAATAATAAACCATCTATTGCTTTATCAATGCAAATACTAGGTATGAACGTAACGATAAGGAATTCCGCTCGATCCGAATCGATCACTAAACCGACCAAGACCGTTCGAAACCCCAGATTGCTTTGAGAACACGACAAATCAGAACACAAACAGAAGAACATTTCATTGTTAATTACAACAATTCCATCAGAATACAAGAATATACAGAGTATAAACAAATAAAATACATTCGATAAATATTAGAGATTACAATACATTACATAGCAGCGGAAAATAATACAATACACAACTAGAAGTAATACACGGATACAGAGCTTTCTGAGTATCGTTCCAGCTGTAAATCAGGATCCTATGAATATAAATCTGGAAAACCAAAACTACTAGCTACCCGTTTCAAAATAAAGGCACCCAGAGTTTAGGTTAAAAACAATAAACTCCAGGTCGGTCATGTGACTGGTGTGAGAACTAAAACAGTTATTAATCTTTATTTTTAAAGTTAGGTAAATCAAGGGACCACGCTATATAACATGGAACGGGTTTCCTCCCAAGAATACCAGTGCACAAAACAACAACGCAATGCTAAATAAAGAAAAATGAAGCTATTATAAGACCCAGGTCCCATCACATAATGCAACACAAGCCGGAGGACAGGGTTTTCCCTTATAATAGCCAAACATGCTTGGTACATTGAAAACAAATCATTTGATACTATTATAAGTCAAAACAATTTCAATCATAAATATCAATCATAGATGACATGGGTACCATATATCATGTCGCCATACTAGGCTCTACAATCAAAACCGCAAAGTCACGTATTTGGAAATTGGATTTCCGTCTGTGAACCGAGGCCAGGGATCGTCCTCACCGTTTCGAGACAATCTAGCCTACCATGTCTCAGGAACAGCCGCAACTGCACATTGGATCGTCAGGGCCAGTCCACCGATGTGGATTAAAATGCCTGAACACTGCGTTTCCCCACCCTTTGGGGCGTAAATGAGCCAAATGACTCCATCAGCTCCACATAGTCACCGATATATCCGAGGTGCCTCGCAATCGAACAACCACACAGGTGAAAATAATATAAATGTCAGGGCTGGTAGGTCACTGACACCACCCTAGCTAGAAAGAAACGCATGTCCTCCCTGAGGTCCTCTCTCGTTTCTGGTTCACAACCAGGGTGTGAGGCTCGTGAATCCACGCTACACAAAGCTATGCCACACAGGCCATGCTTTGATCATCAATCACAAGACTTTGCTTTTCAATAGAAGCCTTGATCATATGCCACTCTGGCATGCCACACAGGCAATTCACTCCATGCGATTGATATCCATCAATATATAACCCCTGAGCTCGTACGTCTCAGAGAAGGACGTTAAGCAAGAGAATAAATTCTCCGCCGCCAAATATATATATATATATATATATTTAATAGAAATCAATCACACAGAATAAAATCCAATGTCAGACACACAATCCATTTACAAGTTCGTTCTGGGTCTGAACGAAACCGGAGGCACCTTGTACCTCGCATATCCATCGATCTCCAAGTACGTCTGGACGATCACCAACTGATTCCCTCCTCTTGGGTGTACAGCCCAATCAAGATCATCAGTAATCACCCAAACGATGTGAAGACCTCCGGGCTTCGACCACCGTCTTCATCCTCGACACATCGTCGAATCAGTTATTCAGAATGGGATAAACCCGGTCTTTCTAAAAAACTCGCGTATATAATAAACAAGTGTTACACAAACACAACATACGCCTCATTCCAGTTCAGAATATTGTTTTTTTCAAATATTATTATACTTTGGGAAAGGTTCCCATTAATTTTATCAAAGATAAATTCTTTAAATTTATTCTTTAATCTTCTTTTGAATATCAATTCAAACTAGTCGTGATTAGCGAACCACACCGACGTAATCATTTATTTTATTTCCCAATCCCAACCTATTCATCCAATGAAGTAAAACTGGTCATACTTCATATCTAACACCACGGTGTTATCGGTAAATTCAATTACCATTTTACATTCAAATCTAATTAAAGATTTAACTATCGCTTGGAGCAAAACTGGTGATAGTCCATTCTTGACCATTTCAATCTAATTAAAGATTCATTAAAACTCCACTTGGTTTTAATCTTCCCAAAAATCAACATCAATGATTATTTAACGTGGGAAATCACCTCATGTCTTTAACTGGGTTAAAGAACCAATGTCATTTAAAACACGGTTCACTATAAACCCAAAATCACATTCCATTAATTATCAGGTTAAAGAACAAGTGTTATTTAAAACACCGTTCACGATAAATCCAAGAATCAATTCAAATTAAATTCCAATTAAATACCATTTAATTGTTACACTTCATTAAATCTAAATAAAATGATTTAATCTTTCTCTCAACTAGGTTTAAGAACAGTGTTAATGAAGACACCATTCACGACAAATCCAAATCCCATTTGATATTAAATACAAGGCTCTGAATAGAAAATATATCGCCTTATATTCAATACCAAATTCTACGACCAACAAATATCGTATTGGAAATAATGATATAAATATATATTTCAAATTTCCATAGCAATATCTGTATAATCACAAAATCCAACATCAAAATATTCCAAAGACAATTTCGATTCAAATCCATTCCAATTCAATTATTTGAAATTCTGGTTACTTTTAAAACCCCTTTCAAATTCAATTTATTTATTTCAAAAATAAATTGATTTTAATTCTAGTTCAAAACTAGTTCATTTCGATAAAAATCTATTTTTATCTTTTCAAATATGGATTTTTTCATCCCAATTCTTCCCAAATCATTTCTTATGATTTTACACAAATTATTACTATTTTTAATAATTTTATCAAGGCCCGCACAGTCGATTTCCATCAACGGCCATCGAACTGCACTTACAGCGACCTTTTCCAAATTTGATTTGGACAAAATTCCAAATCCAACCATTAGATTTCAAATCTCTAATATTCGTTAGAAAGCTCTTTTCGATACGAACCCAACGGTTCCCGTTTTAGGAGAATCCGACGGTCGAATCTCCCGTAATGTCCACTCGAAGTCAATGGTCGAAATTCACGAACTGCAGCAGCATGACGCGTTCTATTCAGGCCATTATATATATATATAATATATATATTATATATATTTCGTCGATTTCCTTTTAAAACGTATTTTATAAATCCTTTTAAATTCGTTTTCAAAACGATTTCAACTTCATATTCAATTTCAAATCAAATTGAATATTCCATATCTTCGATATATAAATGATAATATTTTCAAAATATTATATTTTGAAATCACCTCTTTTTCTGTAATCATTATAAAAACGAATATAATCGATATAAATATTGTTCGCGTCAAAATGGCGCATATCTAACCAACACAGCTTTATATATTTCAATAACTTCGTTATTCTATTCAACAAATGAATATTTTCTTCAACACATGAATATATATTTTATTGAACACATGAATATATATTTTATTCAACACATGAATATATATTTTTATTCAACACATGAATTTTTATTCTATTCAACACATGAATTATATTTTTATTCAACACATGAATATTTATTTTTATTCAACACATGAATTTATATTTTTATTCAACACATGAATTTTTATTCTATTCAACACATGAACTTATATTTTCTTATTTTCCAAATTGGAATGAGGCTCAATCAATTACCATATAACGTTTATCATATGGATTCCCAACAACACATGTATATAACAGCAGCGATAAATCATCAACCATCATCCAGAGTGCACCACACAACTACATAAGCATTAAATATAATTAATTAACGCTTACACAGTCTGTCAACCCATCGATTGACATACAACTAAACAATCGGGATTAATGTACGTAAAATATCATCCCAATACCCGTGTGGGGTTTCAAATCAACAAACACAGATTTTATTTGTGAAGTTGGGCGATGTGTAAAATTTATCGTTCCAATCAATATCAGTCAAATCAGTGTATATAAACAAATCGTCCGATTTGTTTATAAATATTTATTTTATATAAACGTTAAAAATTATATTTTTAACTATAAAATATTTATTCAATCCACATCACACAATCAATTTTCACAACACATCAATCAAACAAACAAGTCATCCATGGTCTGTGGACGACGGGTGTGGGTGCTACTAAGCACCGTCTGCATCCTAGTATATATTTCAACTAGAAATCAAAATAAAAGTGAGGAGTTCTCACCGATTAGCTAAACCAAACACCGCGACTCTTCATATGTAGGAAATCTTCGCCACTCGCCTTTTATCACTTTCGTTGTCCACATCCACTACATATATAAAAATCACATTTTTATTATCTACTTTATATAAAAATCATATTTTTGTTATCTACTTATATAAAAATCACTTTTTTATTTTCTCTAGTATATAAAAATCATATTTTTAATTCACTACATATATAAAAATCACAATTTTATTTTCTTAATTATATAAAAATCATATTTTTAATTCACTACATATATAAAAATCACAATTTTATTTTCTCTAGTATATAAAAATCATATTTTTATTTTCCTACATATATAAAAATCACAATTTTATTTTCTCTAGTATATAATGAATAGAAATCTCGTCTTTATATATATAAAAATCTAATCTTTTAAAAACAAAAATTAAATCCTTATCTAACCAAAAATATCTTCTTTCTCTAATTAAGAATCTCATCTTCCTCGTGTTAAAAATATAATCTTTTACGAATTAAAAATCATGTCTTTACCTAAGTTAAAAATCATATCTTTACTAATAAAAAAAAACTTATCTACACCAAAATATTTTCTTAACAAAATAAATTAACTACTTACCTGATTTAAAAATAAAGCTTTTAAATAAAACTGTTTTTTTTCAAAACTAATGCTAAGTAAATAAATAAAATCACAAGAAGCTCACTGTTTGACCTGAAATGCTGAACTGGAGCTCGCACCCTGTCGGTGGTGGCCACCGACGAAGGGCTGGAGCGGATTGGCAGTGGTGGAGCAAAGGGGGGTTGGCTCCTCTGACCGACGCAGTTTTAGGGGATAAGCGGCTAGGGTTCGCGGGTTTTTGAATGGAGGCAGGGGGTGAACGACAGGAGGTGGATGAGAGGGAAGCGGGGCGATGGCGTCAGCCTCGGGAGGAACGCGGTGGATGGAAAAAAAGGGGGGGAGGTGATTGCATCATGTCGCCATTTTTTTTATTTGCAGAGGGGGGGGGGGGGGGCTCGATTGGAGAAACTGGACGGGGAGGGGGTATATGCAAAGGATTTTATATTTAATTATTATTAATTCTCTCTATACAGTTGACTTTTTATTCGACCTCCAATCGAGACCCAACGACCGCCGTCCCTAGCTAATTACCCCCATTCCGAACACAAAGGGATATGTTCCATTAGCAAATTCGATTGTTTCGATCGGTTTTTCTTTAAATTTAAATATAAATCAATATATTGCATTTTAATGTACATTTTAATTTACTGGGGCCACATACAGTCTCTAAAAATTCCAGAAAAATATTTTCTAGCTTCGTATTGACGATACGGTCCTAACAAAACTAATTTCGTCAAATTCTGAGACCGTTTGAAAAATGGCCATTTTCCAGTTGATTAAAATCAACTGAAACTGGTCAAACACGTTTTACTTCGCCACGCTCACATATTGATTCGAAAAATTACGAATTTTGGAATCTAGCAATAACTTGACATCACAGATCCAACAAAAGTGGTTTCGTCGAAAACCGAGGTCGTTTGCAAAATTTCCATTTTCAAGGGCTAGAATTCCATAACGACTATTCTGAATTTTCAACTGGACATAACTTTTGATTCCCGCTATGAAAGTTCAATTTTTTGGATTCGTTGGAAAGATATTTTCAATTAGATTCTAACATTTTTGGTTTCGCTAAAATCCGGTTTATTTTGAATCCTGTACATTCGTTTGAACTCCGAAATCAAAATTTCAAACTACCGCGCCATTTTCACTTTTATATTTAAAATAAAATGATTATATTCTAATGTCGATTCAACTAAATATATACATTCTAATTCTATTCAATATAAATTTCTCGTCGTCATTATTTAAAATAATTCATTTTAAATATACAAAATTCACTAAAATTGCCAAAATAAAAATTTTAAATTGGCTCGGATTTCCGGGTTATTACAAAACATGTTTTTCTTTTTAGATGTTATGTACACTATAATGGTAGCTGCTGAAACCAAAACGAAAATGTAGAATCAAACTTACTCTTTTGCTCTGAAAATGTAATTCGTCTTTATTCCTCGAGACATGTTCTTCAGGTAACTACTCATTGCCTTTTCATCCAAATTCAATAACAAAGTATATCATATTAAGACTGCTAGATTCAGTGATTCTCTTCTACCCATAGGGAATTAAAAAGGTGAACTTTAAGAAAAAGCTAAGTGGCATATGTTATTCGTCAATTGTTTATGGGTCATCGTCGGAAGTTGGGCTTGCACCTTGCACTCGTAATTACTACTGGCAAGGTCGAGATAAGGTATGAATTGACTTGTATTATCATAATAGTAGAAGTATTTTCCAATTCCAATCATATAATCCGCGTGCTTTTGATTTTTCAGGCCCCTTCCAGATTTTTCGAGTCCGCTGAAAGAGACCTCAATTAAAGGTTTTGCAAATGCAAATTTAAGATCAAGCTTGAATTCAAGTAACATAATTTGTGCCTCATCTAAAGGCAAACTCGTTCTGGTATTGCAGAATATAATGATTTTTTTTTTGGTTGCAAGTTTATACTGTCGATGACATGCTGACTACTTTTAGTATTTTGTCTAGGTCAATGGGGATCAAAAAGACATCTTTTTCTCTGATTTATTTTAAAAGGACTCATACCGGTAAATTTGATTGTTTTCTTTCCTTATGTGCATAGTTGCCATATAAATTATTTGTGTGGATGTAAATTTATTACTGTTACCTGTGAATGTTGCTACTTTGGAACTTGGAGTCTACCAGTCAGGTTTTCAAAAGGGGTGTTTCGGATCCACAAGATGGCAACACAACTAGCACAAGCATTTTCAAAGAAAAGAAAAGGGTAAATAATTTATGATCAAATCTCTCTAAATTATTTGCAGTGTGTTATAATTATTTGCTTGATTATATACAGTGTGTTATAATTTGTAGCATTCTGATGTTCTTGTACCAGAGCAAACCACATATGGTGTTTTAGTTCAGAAAGTCTAGGTATTTGATAATGGTACTAGGTAAATGTTGTTGGTGTAGTGTTATCTATATGATGAGGTAATGTCAGCATTTAAAGTAATTAGTTATTATCACATATTTATGATGTCATACTATTATAGGGTTCCAATAGGTATATTAGATGAACTTATACCACATAGATGTATTAGATGACAGTTCGTGCATGCATAACATCACTCTTAGAAATTCTAAAATTCTGCATCTGCTTTGAGTTTTTCAGAAACCACTTACTAAACCATAGTATATAATCTTTTTGTGTACGTTTATCCCTAATTCAACTCTTCCATTCATTTAATAGTTGAATAGTTTATCGTTACAATTTACAAAATGAACGAATTATTGAAATTGGCAGGTTTGGCTTCATTTCATATATTGGGACAACGAGCCAGATATGAAAGAGCTAAATGGTTAGCATGGCTTTAACACTAATGGCACAACATTTACTAGCAGATGCAGACAGGTAGTCTTTAGAGAGACTTAGAATACTCTGCAAAGCAAAACTACGTGAAGATGTCTGTGGATCCTGAAGCTTTTTTACTAAGGCCAAACTCGGAGATGTACACCATTCAAGAGGCCGTCGGAACAACCATGGCTAGGCACAAAGACTTCGTTTCACTAGAGTAGTACGTGCTTTTTAGACTTTAGGTGTTATGTTGAACTACATTTTTGAGTAGTTGGTACGGTATGCGTTTATGTTTTGTATGGATCACGTTTGTTACTATGCTAAACTTTGAATGTAACTTGAATTAATATTATGTATGGATTACATTTATATTATGTATGAATCTATTGTTTTGTCAATGCCTTTTGAAGTGTATGTTTATTTTTTTTGTAATATATCTTATCATTGTTACAGTAAATTATTGAATGTAGGTAATGGTGAATTGTATGTAGTATCTGCAACTGTTAGTTGCAGTAGAGTCATTTGCAACAGGAAATAATAGCTGTACTTTGATTTATTGTAACCGAAAATAATAGTTGTAGTATCTCGTTTGTCGAATGCCTATTATAGGTTTACAACTGTCATTTGTTGTCACAAAAGGTCTGTTGCAATAACAAAGGCCAGTTGCAGAAAAGTATATCACAACATTTTATTGCAATAGGCAGAAAATGTTGTGAAAAAGGACCGACTTTTTACAACTCCGGCTATACCAACGGGTGTGGGCCTGTTGCAATTGGTCTACTGCAACAGATATTGCCTATTGCGAAAAGTGTTTTTTTGTTGTAGTGTCATAACCTAGTCATTTCTTGACGAATTCACACAAAACCACTGGCATTGTGAAGCAGATGAAGAGAAGTACAGTAATAAATTAGGTTGTAGTTGAGAATAAAAAATTTGGTATTGATTTGGGACCCATTTTCTTGTAGATTCCTCATTACATATCTGTTTGTTCTTTTGATCGATGAATGATCTTCTGGTGTCTTTTATTCAATAGTCGCCAGACATAACTCTTTCCTGCAAAACAACATAACTTTTTTTTAAATCAACTGACTTTTCAAAATAACTAAATGTAGTTTTAGATAATAACATCATGAGGATTCTGTGACATATTCATATGAAAATAGTGTTAATAATTTTATCAAAATATTGCCATTTAAAATTTTTCAAAAAACAGATTATGGTAACTTTGAAAACCTATGCTCTGACACTAATTGTTGGGAAATGCGGATTAAAAATCTTAAAGCAAATTTAACACTAGGGGTGAATAGTATTTAGTGGAATTTTATAATTTTTATGAAATCTTTTTGAATTAATCAGAAGCATATGCAAATCACATATATGTAATAATAACAGAATCAAACATAAATGCAGAATGAAAAGTAAAAGCAGTAGAGGAAAGAATACACCACGATTTTTATACTGGTTCGGAGTTATCTTACATCCAGTCCCATACAACTCTGGATTGTGCAGAATTCTTTTCAATATAATCTTCAAATTACAATCTTCAATTTCACAGCCACGAGGTATGCCCTACTTTTTTCCCGAGTTTAGTGAGACTCAATTGATTTCCGGGATACAATCACATCCAATTGATTTATGGGCAACAATCATAACCAATTGATTTGTGGGCAACAGTCATACCTAATTGATTTGAACGGGCTATAACGACACCTTTTCATTATCAATTTTGGAAGAAAGACTCGATATAACTTTGATTTTGGGATCTCTCATTATAGAAACTCCTATAACTCTGAATAGCACTTGAATCCTTGAGAGAATCTGATAGAGAATCAAGCTAGTATTGAATTGGTTTAATTCTCTTTGAAATTCAGCAGAATTTAATTACAAAAATTTCAAGTTTAAGAGTAATAATGGAGAGGAGAAAAGAGAAGAAGATGTTGGAGAATGGAATGTTGATGATGTTTTGATGACAACAACCTTGTTTCAATCATTATCATTATTGATTATAAAATATATATTAAAATTTTTATCCAGAATATACAGGATTTATACGTAGGTATAAATATTGCAGACTGTACAGTTTAATAGATTCAAAATATCAAAGGAGAATCAAGACTCATAAGTATCAAGATATCAAGAGTCCAAGATTATTGGAGTAATAGAGTCTAGTTAGTATGTAAAACTCTGAATAGCATTCCAACTCTATTTTCAAATTATTTCTTTTCAAATTGATTTTAAAACTTTTTTAAATTGATTTCAAACTCTTCTCAAAAATGATTTTTTTCATTTAAGGATTTTAAACTTATGATTTCAAATATATATATTTCCTAAGTTTCTTGTGTCTATATATTATATTATATAGTTTTATATCAGACACACACACACACACACACACACACACATATATATATATATAGTTTTTAAATCATATGTTTAAATAGTATTTTATCATACTTGAAAAAATATATTTTAAGGACTAGTTTTGTTTCAGGAATTTCCACAATATATAAATTGGTTTAAATACATTAAAAATAATTTAAAATTCAAATTTATTATATATGTCGACATACATGTTTTTATATGTTGACATATAACTGAAAGATTTTTTAAATTCAAATAGTTGTGTCTTTTCATTTTAAAACGTTCTAGGAACGGTTTTGTCTCATGGAACACTATATAAAGGTCTTGATTTCGAATTTTTTTAGAACTTGCCTTCTTCTTCTTCCTCCTTTAACATACCACTATTATCCTTCTTAAAATTCTAAGATTATAAACTTATACTTTGCCAATTTCAATACTAATTATACCATTCTTCTTCTATTTTCATTCTCTATTAAATAATCTTTGTTTGGAAGTGCTACTTAAGAGTTCTAGGGCAATTGTAATAAAAAACCATGAAGGTGTGTTCCTTATAGCCCGTAAATCATGGAAAAGGATAGGGTGTGTTCCTTGTAGCCCATGAATCAAGGAAAATGAGCAGTGTTAGCCTTCTAGCTGTGAAATCAAGGGTGTTGTAATTGGATACTCATATTAATAAAACTCTACGCAATCCAACATTATGCGGGACTGGACATAGGAGTAATCTGAATCTGTATAAAATCCTGTGTGTTCTTTCCTTTACTTCATTTTATTTTTGTTTATATTTGTATCTGTGATTGTTTCCGTTTCATATTTAATCTGCGATTCATATTGTAGTTTGAGTAATTGATAATAGATAATTGATTAAGATTTCTATAAATTCTTTAAAGCTCTATTCACCACCCTCTAGTGTTAGTTTTTCCTTAAGATCCTTGATCCTCATCCCTAAAAATTGCCTTAAGATCCTTGATCCTCATCCCTAATAATTGGTAATTTGAATTTCGGAAATATTAAATGGCAAATTTTGAAATGATTTATAACATAAGTTTGAATTCATACATTGCATCAGTATTAAATAAGTCTACATTATTTTTGTTCAAATATATTATATATAACATAGTTATAACAACCTGCCCTTAAATGCAACACACAACGGAAATATACTATATATATATCATACGTCTGAAATTTTCCAGCTTGCCTCTGAATTTCGCAGCATCCAATAACTGAACCTGAAAAGACTCGGTCTAACCCAAGCAATACAAACACAATGGATCAGTCTGGTGAGCCAACGTGATAAAAACTCACTAAGTTTAAATAACATCCATATTGCTTAACTTCAGAAAATCTTTTTGAAAGAAAAGGATAATAGTAAGACCAACCCACACATAAACACGGACGATTTTTTACCTTACTACAACCCGAAACATTTTTGATATGAAAATCCAGTGATATTATAATAGTGTCTATACCAAATAAATAACCAAATAGCATAACGCTTGCATCTAACGCTCCACATACGTAGTATATAGTCGAAAACCGCGGGGTCTTATTGGAGATTGGATTCCAACCATGACAAGTTATGGGACCACCTTCCGACTAGTGTACTCTGGAGGTGATACAGTGGGGTTTAATAAGAACCAACCCGGCTACACATAATCAACCACTCATTCAGCTTGAGTGTATCGAATATCACCAACAGTCAGTACCGACAAGACCGTTCCTGGGAGATACAAAAGCGAAAGGAGAACAAAATGAATTTTCTCTATATCAGTGACAATATACCCTTCTTGGGTGCGACCCGACTAGCCATGCTGCCTGCCCGATTTTTTTCATTTCCCAGTCATGAGGCTTAAGGCAACATTTATCTTCTAGAACCACATGTCACCATTAACTTTAAAAACATTTGAGGTAACTAACCCATAATCTATTAGGTATACTTTGTCGAACATTCGTCCATACAAGTCATCCAGGAACATGATGAACTGAAAGCACCCTCCTACCACATTTAATGGAACAGTAGCGAGTAGTCTTTGCAAATCCGCAAAATCTCACTTACGACCGAATCACATCAGAATACCTCTGGTTGCACTCCCGAGAATATTCGACAAGTAATCATTCCGCTTATGAAGATCTACGGTCTTCAATTGCCCCATCTTGATTTTCTTCTTGCACATTTTCATATTTGCTGGTCAGAATGGTTTTCGAATATAAATTCGATCTTGGTCTTTCCGAACCAACAATCGTATTAGCCAGATTTGATAGTTGGTTATTTAACTATCAAATAAACAAACATTCATTCATAAAAATAAAACGAATTCACTGATTTAATCCCTAGCATCATTTGGCCTCTTATTTAACCATTGGTTAATTAAACTTCTAAAATCTTTAATCTTTCAACATTCGGGAAACGTTTCCATTTCTATTATACTATTCAATTTAAGACACAGTCTTTAAACCATTAACGCTTACTTCATTTATACAACCCTCGCTGTCGAACCTGACCATTCCTTAGTTAACAATGAAGTCAATCAAGTTGGGGTATAAGTATCTCTCAGACCTTAACTGAACAACATTATCAACAATGAAATAGACAGAGTTCACAACTTCGAATACCAACAAACTTTCACTGCTGTAACCCTCTGATTTAGATTAAGAGTTTACATCTTTCACGGAAATAACATAGCATTATAATCCATGCTCTCAAAATATTTTTCTTTAAAATATACTTTTATTCATTAATCTGAATAAATAAATAAATCTTTGTAAAAATAGAAAGTAAATATTACTTTCCTCAAACTTGACATAGTCGACTCCAATGGATAATTTCTTTTCGAATAATCTCCTATCCGAAATATATTCTGAACTACGAAATTATCTCATTGTTTAGGTCAACTCCGTTTATATTTTCTCTAGCTTACAAATCCCATTTTTAACTTATTTAGACTTTTAAAATCATTTACACTATTTATTTATTTTATATTTGCCCAGGTTGGATTTTATTCATATTCGACCAATAGAATTCTTACTAAAAATTCATCTTAATCGTTTAATTTATATTACTATTAATATAACTTTGCTTAACGTTTCATTTAGCTACACATTAGGCCTTATGACTTTATAAACTACTATTAAATGAAATAAATTCCAAGATTCTCACTTTGATTATTATTAATTAAGCAATAATCAAATTCCAACATTATTAGAAATCAAATATGTTTATTTCATTATTTACTAATAGTGAATCTTCCTTTAAAAGTCATCAAAACAATAATCGATTTTAATAATAATTAACTGTTCAATAAATAATTGATTCTAGTTAAACAGTTGACTTAGTTAACTCAAAACTTGGTTAATTTATTAACCAATTCCAATATTTAATTGAAATAAATTCCATTCAGGTCATTACTTACTTAATATTTTAGATGATTATAAAAAAGTAATTAACTTAGGTGTTTCAAACAAAATCATATTTCAAAATCATATATAAATAGAATTTTGAAAACGTTCTAAATCAATTTAATATCAGTTTCAAAAATCTTTATTTTTATCGATGGTACTGAAGAGGCAAATGTCTACTAAAGTACCAAACCATGAAATATCAGTCAATTCCACATTTAATAACAATATATAATCATATTGATAAACATTATCAATAACAATGAGGAATCCAGTCAGATTCCTTCAACCTGTCCTTCCTTGCAACACAATGGGTTACCTCAATAGCAATACATTTATCACAATAAATGGAAATAAACAGTTTAACTAATAACGGTCAACAATCAATTAACAACATCCAATTATTTATTAAATAAGTTCATATTATTATAAACGTAACCAACAAGGTAGGTTGTCTCATTTGGAATCTAATCGTTAAAATAATGATTTAGTTAAATTAATTTAAACAAACATTTAATTAATGAATATTTAAAAATATTCAACATCCATGCAAACAGTTATCAAACCATCAATCATTAGAAAATATTGCACACAAAATATAAACCCGACCTATAGAAAATATAAGCGGGATAAACTGATCTCACCTTGGTTTAATTCGGTCGTTTAAATGATTAGTTTTAATTTAATTAAACATGCATTTAATTTAATAAAAATCTCCAACTTCTTTCATCTCTGTCCAAGCTGGCTTCACCATGAAGTGTTCGTAACCACGTTCCAATGCAATTTATTTTGTTCAATTCTATTAAGGTAGGCAAAAGTTATAAACATTTTAGTACATGGTTTTAATTAAACTAACTAACCCAAAATTATATATAAACTAATTACTTTTGATTACTACCGATTTAAGATTAAATACCCAGATATCTCTTTGCCATCGTTCCATATGCCCGACACTTTCTGATTTACAAACGTTGGCTTTACTTTAATGCTTGGTTTAAAACATCATAGGCCCGTTTACTTTCTGACAAAAGAATTTAGGGCCAACTGTTTTTTTTTCGTTCGCTTAGCATGCTTCAGGCCCAACAATTTCCTTCATTCCATCTGCCGCTACTTGCCCAACTTACTTCCCATGTTACTGCACCTTATCGCTTCCTGCATGAAAATTGAATCCTTCCCTACGTCGACCTTGAACTGCTCCGCCTCCACTGTCAAGACCCCAGCCGCACCTGTGCTTTCTCTGACTTCTAGCGAACAATCGGACGAACCCCCTTGACCCTATAACCGCCAAGAACATGAAAAAACACCATCCCCACCCTAAAACTTCTACTTGCACTTAACATGACTTCATTTCCTCCTCAACCGGAGCATCACCATCCCATCACCGACGACTACTCCCTCCGCTACGAACCATGCCAATTGTTGCCACCTCAAATCATCGCCAGAGATGACCTACCACCAGACCATCATTGTGTCGATCTCCTTCGGTCTCTCTGATAACAGCTTGGCCATTAGTATACGGTCGAGAAAATCAACGTATTGGTGGGAACAAAGATGATTAGCGAAAAGATTACGAAGTTTGATTTTTTATATTTGAAATGGATGGAAGGCTTGTGGTCCCATGTTGTTTGCAGGGAGGCATGAAGTAAAATAACAGAGACAGAGTATATATTATTACATTTACTTCTCGAAAAAATGAGACTTAAAAGAAGAAGGGGATGGTCTTTATAACGAACACGAATTTTCGACCCTGAAAATCAACATAAATACCATGTCGACTATTCAAGCATCAGAAATACCCGATCATTAATATAAAGAAGTTAGAGGGTGAGAAATACAAAGAAAGAATATTAGAATAGAAGAAGAAAAATATCACAACACAATAGAATCAGAGTAAACACAAATCTCACAGCGGAACGAATAAAATATATTATAACATAACTTTGAAATATAAAACTGTATTTGTACTTACATTCATCATCATCAGAGTACATAACATATTTACCACAGTGGAAAAAAACTCTATATATAACTAATGCTGAAGCCTCCTGCTCCAAGCTCCTCTAAGGGTATCTATAAAATCCCGACTACTTGGTTGCCCATACAAATTTGGGCACCCAAGAGTTTTAGGGAAAATAAAACAAAATAAACTCTGGGTCATTCATGTGACTAGTTGATTTAACCTTTAAAATCCTTTTCAAGAGAAATGATAATCGTAAGACCGACCCACACATAAACACAGATGATTTTTACCTTACGATAACCCAAAACACTTTCCAAAAATCAAAACTATTCTGATATTATAATAATTTCTATTACAAGTAAATAATAATCTATCAGAACACTTTCATCTCGCGCTCTAAATATATAATATACAATCAAAAACCACGGGCTCTTATTGGGTAATGGATTTCCAAATATGACAAGGTTTGGAACCACCTTCCGATCAGTGTACTCTAGAAGCGATACACTGGAGTTCAATAAGAACATCTTGTATCTTGGACACACATGACCGACCATTCATTTCGCTTGAATGTTCCAAATATATAGTCACGTTACGATTGGTATACCAACATAACCGTTCCCGGGAGATACAGAAATGAAAAGAAGTAACAATAATGAATATTCTCTAGATGGTGACAATATACCCTAATTGGGTGCGACCCACTTAGCCATGCTTCCTGCCAGATTTCGGTCATTTCTCGGTTGATGAAGCTTAAGGTCATAACATATATTGACAAATCACCTTCATTTACTCTGAATGCCACATCGTCATACCAGCCAAATCATAAATTGATTTCCCTAAAAAATACCATGGATATAAAGCTAAAAGAAACGAATTTCTCTGCCACCAATGTAAATACGTTTGAAGAGATCAACTTACGCGTTCTATTAGATAACTCTGTCAGACATTCATCCATACACGTTGTCCTGAGTCTGGACAAACCAAAGGCACTATTCTATAAATCCATCTTAGGCAGTTTCTACCTAGGATTGCTAGAACAACCCTTGTATAAACTCCGTCTTCAATTATCTTGATCACATTTGATTCGCAACGCCAATGCCCATACGGAGTGGTTTCCAGATAATAAATCTGATCCCGGTCTCTCCGTATTGACAAGGGAAAAATGGTCAAAAACTTTATACTGGTTATTTAACTATCAAAGGAAAACATCCATACAACAACGATCTTATTCCCAAATGGAAATAATATCGATCAACCATCAATCAACACTGAGCTCCTTTAATTTAATTTATCATTAAATTATTCATTTTCCAATTTCCTTTCAATATCCTTACCGAAATATTTCTCCATCTCGTTTAGCTCTCACGATCCTTGGAAAACGTTTCCATCTATTTAAACTATTCATTTTCTATATTCCAGAAAGTATTTCTTATTAATATCGGAAAAGATTTCCATATATTCTCAAATTCTCATTTTCTATGTTTAGAAAATATACGTTATCTTGGGAAAACATTTCTGTTTCTTATTCACGCATCTTAACATTTCTACATCCATTAGTCTCTAAGTATAAACTAGTAAGAGAACAACTTCCAAAGTATTAACCCCGAAGGCCGAAACCAACATCGATTAGTACCCAGAAAGCCGTTCAACATAACAAATCTCTAGTCACTTTCTAATTTCCTTAACTCCAATTTTTTTTCACAATCATTTTATTTACTTAGAAAATATTTCCAAATTGTTTTATATTAATTACCTCATCCCATTTCTGATTATCTTTTATAAACCAAACTTCTTGTTAATTATATACCAGGTTTATAACTTAATCTC
Organism: Allium sativum; assembly: GCA_030737875.1. Lineage (NCBI taxonomy): Eukaryota > Viridiplantae > Streptophyta > Magnoliopsida > Asparagales > Amaryllidaceae > Allium > Allium sativum. The sequence goes on from CM060925.1 coordinate 385,266,150, forward strand.
GACTATATATTCAATTATAAATTATGGGTTTTAAATCAAATAGTAATTTTCTTATCAAATTATGAATTATATAATATATAACTCATAAAAATAAATTATTCAACATTGTCGAATTCTGATTATAAATCCTTATGTATTGTTTTAATTCTCTTTTCATTTCGAACATTTAAATAATTTCATCGTTTTTCTTTCTAAACAATTTCCCTTTTTCTTTTAAATCAATTCATTTATTGAATTTATAATTTCAAACTATTTTATAATAATAATCATCATTTCACTTCATTTATAAACATCGTTTATAAATCAACTACTTGTTTTAATATAATTAAAACAAGTTATAATATAATTAAAACAAGTTATAATATTCTAGTTTTTTCAAAATTCAATTTCTATTTTAAAAATAAATTATCTTTTTTTTAATCCTAATTTCTTTTCCAAATTATTCGAATATAATTTACGATATTTAAATACCAATTATTTCAGGTCAATGTTATTCAAACATCCCAAACACACAATAATCACCTGCAGATTATTTGTCACATCATATAATGCAATATATATGAAAAGCAATAATATAATTGTCGAGGAATCCAGTTGGATCCCTCCAACCTGTTTCCCTACATCCACAGATGTTAATCACATGAATAATACCAGTTCCAGATCAATATGAAATATAATAGTAAATAAAGCCAGTACTCAATCATCGACTTATATATATAACTATATATATATATATATATATATATATATATATGGTTCAACCAATTAACTAGCAAATCAACCGAACAACCATCACACAAACATTCAAAGATTATTTATCAATATTCGATAACGTTTATAAAAATTATAAAACTGGATAGAGTTAGTTAGTTTACTCACATTGGTCGTTAATCGTTCAATAACGATTTATGGTCGATGATTTGAATCGGGCATTTTATTCTGCCATAAATTGTAACGGTCTCCAAATGGTCCTAAATCAGCTTCATAGCGTAGCCTATATCCCCACAATTCCAATGCGACAAACCGTTCGTAATTCGGACCATGTATGGATAAGATATGACATCTATAAGTTGTATATATTATTTAAATTAAATAAAACGTAAATCATTTATGTTTCAGGCCTTACCCGTTTTAAACTCGACCCACATACTCATTTAGATGCCCACCCGCCACTAGGAACACTAGCCTCCTCCTCTTGTTAACCATTCGCTCTATGTACCCTCCTGTATAAACTTCACTTTCGATTTTTTAAATTTCTTTCTTCTTTTTGTTTTTAAATGGGCTACGCATTTACTTAACCCGACCCAACCGTACTCAAAAGCCTGTACACCCGCATCCACCATGGTAGTGCCATCTTCCTCTTTTAAATCCGCAAGTTTCAGATAGCCATACCTCTACCATTTAAAACCTGTAACAACCTTTCCATTTTATTTCTTTACCCCATTCAACGTGCTGCCATCATTCATTAAGCTTTTCAACATGTAAAATTTCAGCTCCAGCTTCTTTTCTTCTTCATTTCTGTGTGCCTTTCTAACCACATCTCTCCCTTCTTCCAGTAGCTAAACCCGTCCATAAGCATGATCCCATCAACACAATAACTATCCCCTCCTCTTCTAATAATACTGCTAAAATCCTACATCCACTCAAAAGCCCTTACCAAATACTCCATGGCATCCCAACTTTTCCACATCCTCACTCCCATGCCAAAACACTCTACACGAACCGCACTGCACCCCACCTTTGCCTGCATACCGACCCATGTTGAAACGACTCCTTCCTAACTTCCAACTTCTTGAATTTCCGAACCTCAGGCTCGTTGGTATTTTCCAACGATAAGAAATGGTGCTCCAACGCTTCGGAAAATGCACGATCAGGCTTAATGAAAGATATAGGAGCTTGAAGCTCTGTCTCTTTTATGTGATCCCAGAAACATTCACTTTGGATTTTTTTCCATAGAGTGGGAGTGATAATGAAATTTTCGAAAATGGCAACCCATATTTTCTTTCTCACTGGTTTACTATGTTTTTTCCAGGAAGAAAGAATAAAGACTAGGAAGAAAAAATAAAATTTGTAGTTTGGTTTTAATTTGTTGCCATTAAGGGTTCGACAATTACAGAAGTTGGAAAAGATGCAGTAGCATTCTGCATATATATATATATATATATATATATATATAGTTGGTAAAACTTGGCGATGAAGTAATAAGGGTGGTAGTTGCTCTTAATCTGAAATTTTGGGTAATAGGCTGTCATGAAATGTTCCCTTCACTGCTGATGCATGCGTACGTGCTTGCTTAGGGTGGTATATATAACTTAGCTTAGGCTTGAAGTATTGCTGATTTGATTTTGACGTTGTAAGATGTAGCGTGCAGTTGTAGGTAGGATGTAGTTTCACTTCATAGTCTATAGCATATTAAAAACAAGTATAGGATATATTTTAGCCCGTGTTTATTTTTAAGTTAATTAGCCATATCATGTAGTACGTTTGTTGTTGTCAGATGCAAGTTACTTAGGGTAGGAGAGCCTTAGAGATGAAGGAACCAGTTATAATATATATATATATATATATATATATACACTTGTTATAACATGATACTCACCACGCAGAATCTTATTCATTTACGATCTCTGTGGACAAAAATAAAAATATTATCGTATCAAGCGATGTGCCACAATTCCAAAAATGTAATAATATAGTCAAGTTAACTTATTCTGTGAAACCCCAAAATACTGATATAGGGTGTAAAATACTTCAAATAAAAAGTTGCTTATTTTTTGAAATAAATTACTTCGTTTATAATTTATCGCTGCGTATTTTGTTCAAACCACCTCCGCTTCCTTCATTCATCACCTGATTCCTCTAATAGGTCGCCGTCGAATTCAACCAGAGGGGGACCATCCAGCGCGGCCTTCGGAGCAGAACAACGTGGTAGTGCTCGATCGACGAGAAGCTTCATGGTTTGGGTAAAAATTAGAGACCTGGTTTCGAACAGGAAGCAGAAAGTAATGGCCTTGTATATTTAAACTGATTTCCACACCATAAAACCGTCGCAAAATTCGATTAACTTCTAAAAATCATATATTTTTGCTATCTTGTCGAAATCCAGTGAAACAAGAGACATTAGACTCATGTGGACGTCTTCTACATTCTAGAAGAGACCGAAGATTTTTTGGAGCTTCCTACAATTTTTGGAGGAGTGGGACCCAATGTGAGATTTCTAAATTATAAACGATATGGAATGGCGATGTATAAATTATACGGTCGATGTATGAGTTATATAAGCATTGTGCACCTCATGTATAAGCATTGTATAAGTTGTATGTGCGATGTATAAGTTATATATGCAATATAAAAATCATATGTGCGTTGAATGGAATTGAAATAATATTGAAATGGAATCGAAATATATTTATCTACGTATATCTATATATACACATACATACATACATATATATATACTCCCCTCGTCCACAGACCATGGACGATATATGTTGGTTGTGATTGTTTGGATTTGGTTGATGTGAAATTTGGTTGATAAATGCGAATGGTTGATATGATTGATTGTGGTTGAAATCCCAATAGGATTAGTTCGTGGGAAAATTCGTCTGCGTACGAACTAGATATTGAAATCCCTATTGTCAAAAGCTGCGAGGCTTTAAGGTAGAGCGAGGAGCCGTACTCGGGACGGTGCCGATCTTAACTACCCTGCCGTTATGTTGCCGAAATTTTCGGAAATATTCCTGTGCTTGATTTATATTCATGTATTCAAATATATTCTTGTGTTGGAAAATATTCATTTTTGAAATAAAATGGTTTAAACGATAAAAATGACATTTTTATCAAATGTATGAAATAAAATGGTTTGAACGATAAAAATGACATTTTTATCGAATGCATGAAATAAAATTGTTTGAACGATAAAAAAATAACATTTTTATTGTATGTATATAGTATATAAAATATTCATGTTTGAAATAAATTGTTTTAACAATAAAAATCACATTTTTATTATCTATATGAATCGTTAAAAATCTTCATTTTTGAAATAAATTATTTTAACAATAAAAATAATATTTTTATTATCTATATGAATCATTAAAAATCTTCATTTTTGAAATAAATTGTTTTAACAATAAAAATCACATTTTTATCATCTATATGAAGTATATAAAATATTCATGTTTGAAATAAATTGTTTTAACAATAAAAATCACATTTTTATTATATATATGAAGTGTTAAAAATAGTCATATGTCGAAATAGATATTTGTTGGATAAAAATATTATTTTTATCACATATATGAAATGAAATGGTTTGGAAATCGAAGAATGGATTATATATATATATAATTAAAATAAATCAAATAATGAAGCTGCAGTTCGTATTTTGAAACCGTGATTTCAAATGATTATACCGGGAGATCCGACCATCGGGTTTTCCCGAAACCGAAACCGTTCGCTTTGGAAATATCTTTCCAACGATACCAACTTTGCAAAGATCCAACGGTTGGATTGTTTGGAATGTTTAATTCAAATCCGAATGAAAACAGCGCCAGAATGGATTATATATATATATAATTAAAATAAATCGAATAACGACGCTGCAGTTCGTATTTTGAAATCGTAACTTTAAACGATTGTACTGGGAGATCCGACCGTCGGATTTTTCCCAAAACTGGAACTGTTGGGTCCATTTTGAAAAGATCTTTCCAACGATATAAAATATGTAAAGATCTAACAGTAGATTTTCAGATATGTGTAAATCAAATCTGGAGAAAAATAGCGCCATGGCCGCGTTATGGCCTGAAGCGTCGTTTGAATAAATTGGCTATATTTAAATAAATAAAAATAGCGCTAAATCATTGTAAAATATTATAAACGATATGGAATGGAAATAAACTGATTTTTCTTGGTTTATAAGATATTTGATGGTTGAATGTGTTTGACGTGAAAATTACATTAATGAACTGAATTATGGATGTCAGATAATTTAACCATTGAAATGAATTGATTTGAAATTCTAAATATACGTGAATCATTTGAAAAGGCCGAGTTAGTTCTCATTTCAAATAATTGGTCGACGGTTAGAAGTCGAAGATATGAAGACGGTGCAAGACCGAGGATCTTCACATCGAATGGATAGCTACTGATGCCTTTGATGGAAGTTACTGCCCGGAAGGGGTTATAGTGGTGGTCGTCCGGACGTACTTGTTGATCGTTCGGATGTACGAGGGCCTCTCTCCTGCATTGGACATACGGGAGAGGAATAAGGTACCTTTGGTTTCGTTCAGACCCAGAACGGACTTGTAAATGGAAGTGTGTCTGATGTTGTACATTGACAACGTGACATGCATGCTGTGATCCAAGCTTTTGTTGAAAAGTAGAGCTTTGTGGTTGATGATCAAAGCAGGGCTTTAAATAGCTAGTTTTGTGTTTAGCGTTGATTCGCGAGCCTCACACCCCGGTATGGACCAGAAACAGGAGAGGACTTCAGGGAGGACCTGCGTTTCCTTCTAGCTAGGAGTGGTGTTTTGGGTTTTACATGCCCGGGCATTTTACTTTTGTGGATGATGGATAGCGAGACGCCTCGGTTATATCGGTCGCTCCGGGGCCGATGGTTTGGTTGGTATATGACCAGTTGATGCCCCATCGGGCGGAAAAATGCAGTGTTCAGACATTTTAATCCACTCTGTGTGGACCGGCCCTGACGATCCAATGGTCACTCGAGCTCTGATCCTGAGAGGCGGGCTAGAGCGTCTCGAAGTGGTAAGGATGATCCCTTGCCTTGGTTCATGACGGAAATCCAATTTTCCAAATACGACCTCATGCGGTTTTGATTATATACCTATATATGGCGACATGATATGTGGTACCCATGCCGTCTATGATTGATACTTATGATTGAAATTGTTTTTGAAACATATAAACACTAGTAATAATATCAAATGCTTTTGTTCTATTCGTATCAAGCATATTTTTGCCATTATAAGGAAAAACTCTATCCTCCGGTTTGCGTTGCATTGTGTGATGGGAACTGAGTCTTATAATGGCTTCATTTTTATAAAAAGCATTGCGATGTTTAAATAATTTACTTGTTTTGGGAACTGGCGATCCAATGGAGTAAACCCGTTCCGCATTAGCGGCGTGGTCCTGTGATTAGCCTTATTGTAAAATAAGTTAAGTAGATTTCTCATACCAGTCCCATGACCGACTCGTAGTTTGTTTCACTTGCAAACTCGGGTGCCCTATTTTCTACACGGGCATCCTTATATTCAGGTTTTAGCAGGCTATTTTTGGATAGCTATGGAGCTGAAGATGGATTCTATCACTCCTTTCTTTTTATGTTGTTCATCTCCTGTTGTACATATCGTTTTGATTCCGCTGTAGACATTATATGTAAAGCTAAAACTGCATTTTGTACTAAGTATGATCCCGTATACTGTGTAACTCTGATGATTATGTTTATCCAGTGTATTCTGTTGTAAATTATCTGGTGTATTTATTTATTTCTGTTCTGATGTTATATGTTTATGTGTTATATTCCAAAGATTACCCTTGCCACCGTGGAACGGGGTTTGGGGTCGTCACAAATTGCCTTATATTAGGGTTTTTATACTTGAAGTGTTGTATTTATATGTTTGCATGTGTTGAAATTGTGCAAGTTATGTATTTTTATGTTTACCAAACCACTGATGTATTTGTAAATAATGCTTATTTCGAAAGGTGGAAATAAAATTTAGAGGACAAAAGAAATCTAATTTAAATGTTTAAATGTCTATGTCTGTTTGTAGTTAAATAATGCCTATTTCTCTTCCTACATCGTATGACTATGAAGATACCCTGGGCATGGGTGATCTACGACTGTCAAACCCATCATCACCAGAAACTCCTATTGATTTTTATGTAGAGATGCAATAAAGGCACTATGATGATTTGCGTGAGTATGAACTAGAGAAAGAAGAACTCCAAAGACAATGGCGAGAAGAAGAACGACGTGAAGAAAGGGCAATGCGACGGCATAGCCATGCTGCCTTGCGTCGTCAGCATCAAAACAACCAAGTGGTTAACGAACAGTAAGCTGACTCACCAATCATAATGTGTGATTGTGGGTATGTCACTGTAGAAGATGTTATTTCGATTGGATTCAACATTGGTCGTCATGATTTTAGATGTCGTGTTTATCCCATAGGGTGTACCTTTTGGCAGTGGATTGACCAACAGCTTCCAAGTCGAGCCGCTGAGTATGCAAATGAATTACAACATCAACTTACAACGCTGCAAAATCGAGTTATTAGTTTTCGAACCGACGTTAGTAGACTTAACGACCACCTTCAAGGGCTAAACATTAGAATACAAAATTAAATTATTGCATCGTTCTTTGTATTAGGTACAACTGTATCATCTTTGTATCACCTGTATAGTCTTTGTATCTGTACTGTTTTGTTTTGGTGCAGTCATGTAATGTTATGAATTTGTGTTTAGTATCCTTAGTTGCTTGTTTTATGTATTCTCCTGATAACTCAGTTCCAAAAGTTAGTGATAATTCATATCAAAACAATCGTCTTTGTATCAACACACTGATTATGTATATTTGTAAATTATTAACTTGTGTTGTTTTTATTTCTAATTTAGTTAAACATTACAGGGTAGCCCTTGTTCTTGTCTTGAAACTCTTTGTGGTATCAAATTTAGTCTTACTAGACCGTGGTTAGATTGTGGCAATGGATAGTGAGTACTACATATGGAAGGACTTCCGAGATTGAGTGCAGAATATGTAAGAGGGGTAACAGCTTTTCTAAGAAATGCATTTCGCATTTATAAAGTAGGTGATGAGATGAAGTGCCCCTGCAAAAAATGTACAGAACGTAATTGGTATTGTGAAAATGTCATATACGATCATCTTATTTTTAATGGCCCTTCTCCATTACATACTGGGTGGATTTGTGAAGCTTCACAAACAAAATTAATAGGTGTTGATGACCATATGGATTGTGCAACAGAGATGGATTTTAAGGATAATTTAGATGTGATGTTCAAACGTGCGGGTTACAAATTTGGTCAAAATCCCAAGGACTTTGTAGTAGAACCAAATCTAGAGGCCGAGAAATTTTATCGGCATGTTAAAGAAGGAAAAAACCGTTATATCCTGGCTGCACTAAATTTTCTTGACTAATTCTTGATCAGGCTTTATAATTTAAAGTGTGCTTATGGAATTAACGAGTCTGCGTTTAGGGAATTACTAAAGCTTATAAAAGAAGCCTTTCCTGATGCCCAGCTGCCTTTGTCTTCCTACGCTGCAAAGAATGTCATTAAGGATTTAGGTCTTAATTACCACAAAATACATGCCTGCCCAAACCATTGCATGTTATATTGGGCAGAGAATAAAGATAAAGAGGCTAGTGACATTTGTGGTTTTTCGAGGTGGGCTGTAAAAGAAAAAGAAGACATCGTTGATAATAATGATCCACCAAAGTCGATTCCCAAAGTGAAGGAAAATGTTATGAGGTACTTTCCTCTAAAACCAAGGTTACAAAGGATGTTTATGTGCAAAGAATTTTCCAAACCTATGAGATTGCACCAAGTGGAATGAAAAGAAGATGGAAAACTAAGACATCCGGCTGATGGTGTGGCATGGAAGATGATGGATGCTCGCTATCCTGATTTTTCATCAGAAAACCGTAATGTTAGATTGGGTCGAGCATCTGATGGATTTAATCCATATCGATCAATGAATTCAAGTTATAGTACATGGCCAATTGTGTTGGTAAAATACAATCTTCTGCCTTGGTTATGTATGAAACAAGAGAATTTGATTCTTTCAACATTAATATCTGGTCCAGATTCTCCAAAGAACAGTATTGACGTATATATGCAGCCTTTAATTGCGGAATTGAAAGCGTTATGGAATGTTAGCGTCGAAACATATGATTCCTTGACTGATGGGAATTTTAGTTTACGTGCAAGTGTCTTATGGACCATTAGTGATTTTCCGGGATATGCCATGTTGTTAGGTTGGAGCACGAAGGGGAAACTAGCGTATCCATATGCCATTACGAAACTTCTTCAAACTATTTGAAGCACAACAAAAAAAATGTGCTATATGCACCATAGAAAGTTTCTTGATCCGACACATAAGTGGAGGCTGGATAAGAGGAGATTTAATGGCGAAACTGAAATAGGGAGCATTCCAGAAATATTATCAGGAACTGATATTGAAGAGTTATTACGGGGGTTCAAAAATCGGTTTGGGGATAAGACGAAGAAACCTGGTAAAAGCGACGACCCTTTTGAAAAAAGGTCAATACTGTTTGACTTACCATATTGGTGTCATAATCCCCTTCGACATAACCTGGACTCCATGCACACAGAGAAGAACATATGCGACAAAATATTAGGTACTTTACTTAATATAGATCGCATGTCGAAGGATCACTTAAACGCTCATTTGGATTTGCAGGAATTGGGCATAAGGAAGGCCCTTCATCCTGTTGAATGTGGTGACGGAAAGCATGTTGAAATTAGAGCTGCAATATTTGATATGAAAAATAAGGAAAAAGAAATCTTTTGCTCTGTATTGAAGAACGCCAAACTGCCCTACGGTTGTGCCTTGAATGTTAGTCGGTACATGCATGTAAAAGAGAGAACGGTTGTGGGATATAAGAGCCATGATGCTCATTTCATACTCCACTATTTGTTACAATTTACCGTGAAGAAAGAATCAAAACCCGAGGTTGCATTATCAATGATCAGATTTAGTGCATTCCTTAGAGGAATATGGAGCAAGGTTATCGAAGTGGATGATATCAAGAGGCTGCAAAAAGAAATTGTCAAGATACTTTGTCATTTTGAAATGATTTTTCCACAGGATTTTTTCGATATAATGGTACACTTTCCTGTTCGTTTATGCAGAGAAATTGAATATGGAGAACTTGAACATCTTAGATGCATGTATCCAATTGAGCGATATCTAGGAAAGTTGAAATCTAATGTGCGAAATAGAAACAGACCGGAAGGTTCGATTGTAGAAGGTTACTTGGCAGAAGAGTGTGTGACCTTCTGTTCAAGATTTTTAAGCGTTGACGGAGGAACAGAAAACACATCGATTGATTTTGGAAGATGTCCAACAGATTTGGAATATCATATTGGAACAAAGAAGAATAAAGATGGAAAGATGTTCAATTTGAAAGATGCAGATTGGAAGGCAACACATCGCTATATTCTATTCAATTCCGGTAATAAAGGAATTAAGAGTTTGATCGAGTAAGTATTAAGTTCCTATATCATTTTACTTAACTATAAATTAACATCTGCATTTCGTAGTTTTTTGACCTTATTTATTATTTAGGGTTCATCGAGCTCTTGTGGATGGTCTTGCAAATCGAAGAAGATATAAGAGGGAATGAGAATATTTCGAAGAGTTTTGGAATTGGCTTAAAGAAGAGGTTCTGAAAAAGGACAATATTTCAACAGATTTAGAGGTGTTTGCATTAGGTTCTAATCGAGTAGCTAGGAAGTTTACCGGCTATATAGTAAATGGATATAGGTTCCACACAAAATTTAGAGATTCTCAATGTACCACACAAAATAGTGGTGTATTTTTGACTGCCAAAACCACCAGCTTTGCAAGTTCGAAAGACCAAAACCCAAAGTGGGTGACGTCAATTACTATGGATTAATCGAAGAAATTTTCGAGCTTGATTATTGGGGAGCTTTCACAGTGGTCCTTTTTAAAGTGTTGCTGGTACCAAGAGGAAAAAGATTCATATGGTCTTACTCGAGTAAATTTTAGCAAGTGCCATAAAACTGATCCTTATGTCCTGTCCTCGCAAGTGCAGCAAGTATTTTATGTGGAAGATGCAGTTGAAAAGAACAGTTATTACATTATTAAAAAATTGCCGAGAGATTGGTGTGATACTGAAAACCAGAATGCAATGGAAGAAGACATGAGCAATACACATTCACATGATATGGGCATAGGTGGTGAACTAGAACTAGAAGTTGTTGATGGGTGTTGGATTAGGGATGACGCCCCCGTAATACAACTAGAAACAGAACTAGAAGAAGAAGTTCCTGATCCTGTTCCGTCTCGTTTGGACAAAAAATTCCTCTTTCTTATTGCTTTAATTTGGTCTAATTTATGATGTATTTGGCACTTTTTGTTTTAGCTGGAAATTATTATCTTTGGTGAATGTATTTGGCCTCTTTTCTCATATTGCAATCTACACTGTTCATTCTTTACTGTCATCTAAATTGGTTACAGACCAAAATGTTATAGTTATTATTTTTTTTCCACTTTAACATGCATGTACCTTGTTCTAATGTATTCAGTTTGTACATGATGGATGAATTTATTAATATCCGACTACAACATGGCGGATAGTTTCGAATGACATGTTACGTCGGCGGAGAATCCTTCATAGTAACAAAATATGATGTAGACCAGTTTTCTTACAGTGTGCTTATGGACTTTGTTAAAGATTGTTTCCATTACACTGAAATAGGAGGAGTCTATATTAGCAAAGAAACGAGGGGTGGCTGGCAGCTAATATTGAATGACAAGGACGTAAACGAGTATGTATAGGGCTGTAATAAGCAAGAAGAAGTGGTTTTTTACATCGACAACACCATTGACAAAGACAATGAGCCGTTGATTCAACTGCAGCCACATGTAATCATACGGCCAAGGAAAAACATAATTCAAGGTATATATGTATATGTAATATAGAACCATTCTTATATATATCTCTGTGTGTGTAAAGAACTATGAAGGAGGCCATCGTTATTATTTTTATTGTTCCAGGTTCTGCTAAGAAGCCGGTTGTAAAGCGCAAGTATACTACTACACATAGACTTCAACAGCAACACAAAATGATGAAAAACAACCTAACTCAAGTGGGTCAGAAGAAACTATCGTTGGAGCCTGATATAAATAATGATGAAGAAGATGTTACTGTGGCGGACAAAGGAACCATGAGGAAATTAAATGTAGAAAATGAAACAGGTTATGATGATGATACACGAGAGAATGAAGCTGATGTTCAGGTATTTTTCAGTTTTCATTTCAGTTTTATTAATCCGGATGAAATCTTATTCCGACCATGAAGGCTGTAGCTAATTCAAGTAACTAATTGTTCTTTATGCATGCATTCTGTCAAAATAGCAAGAACTATTTATACGTCGACTCTATTTGGTTAACTAGCTTAAATTTATCATCAATGGTGAGTAATAATTCTAATCTGCTTGTAGTTCTCACAACCATCAGTTTTGACAAAGTATGAACAAGAGCGAATCGCGCGAATGCAAGAAAATGATGCAGTTAGTATATCACTTGGGGTGCCTTCATTGGTTAGTTGTATGCAAGAGGCTGCCGCACGAAATAAGAAAGATAAAGGTAAAGATGTTGCTGGACGTGATGAATACATCCAAGAAAATGCTGGTGAAGATGTCACTGATGATTCATCGAATTTGGAGGTATAAAGAAGTTATTTGTTTATTACTTATTGTCTTTGCCTTTATGAACGTAAAAAATCTTGAACTTCGACTTAATTATAGAGAATCAAAATTGTTAAGTCAAAGGATCCTTTACCTAGACCAAGAACTCGTGCGCAACCAATGCAGCCATTGAAATTTAGAAGGAAGCGATGAAGCGCACCCCCTCTCCAAAGAAAGCTGGCTCCAACAAGGAGTTGATCATGACACACACTCCCAGTTCAAATAAACTTAGTAACCGGGATAAATTCACACAAACATTAAAGAAATTGATGAACCTACATCGTCTTTTTCAAGAGTTTTAAAGCTTACAATCTCTCGTCCATCCATTTTAAAACCTACATGTAGCAAATTGTTCAAACAAACAACCAATTCATGTGAAGCTGCTGGTTCAGTTGCTGCTTATTTAGCGATGCGGAAACATCAAAAGCAGAATGTTGAAGCGCCTCTAATAATGGAAAATCTTACTGATCGATTAGAGCAGGAATGGATTGCACAGGAAGATGAAGCAGGTACAGGTACAATATAATGTTTCTTTATCTGTGCACTGCACTGCACTGTTGTGTGTGTCTTTTTTCTATTTACATTTTTGAACCTAGTAGGTAAAGTACAAGGTCCAAAAAAACCTAGAGGGAAGTCAAAAATGACCAAGGTGCGTGCTAGAACCCCTGATGATAAAGTAGTCATTGAGTTGAATGAGGAATGTCAGCCAGTATCTGATAATATTACAGAGTTAGGCAATTTTCTTGGTACACCAGCAAAGGATAATGTGTCTATTACTTACATCAATTGGCATGTTGTTCCTGATCAATTAAAGCGACAAATGTTAGATTATGCTCTGGTACAATCTATTTTCCTTAACCATATACAGTTCAACTGACTTCCTAAATGTTTGGTTTTAATTAATTAGTTTGTCTCCTGAATTTTGTGATTGATATATTGTAGGCTAGGTATGTCATACCGGAAGAAGGACACAAGTGGGTCTTGAACACGCTTAACGACTCTTGGAGGCAGTACAAGTCTCACATCAAAGCAAGGTATTATAAAAAATATTCAACTGATGAGGAAAGGCTTGCAAATAGGCCCAGTACAATTCCGTTGGAGGATTTTAAAATGCTCTTGGAATACTGGGGGATGAAGCAGTTCAAGTACGGCTTTAATGATATTCACATTTATATAATGTTTAGTAGTTCACAATATCTTGGTTAATGCCAATCTTTTCTTTAGTAGTTCACGTTATCCTTGTTTAGTGCTATTTTTTTTGGATTTCCAGGCCCTAGCTGATACTAATTCTGCGCATCGTAATTCGTTAAATGAGACACATACCATGGGTCCCAAAACTCATGCAGTAGCCAAAGAAAAGATAGTATGTGTTTATTTGAACTTGAGTTATTTTTTATTGTGATTGAGTTGAATTGACCACATGATAATTCTAATTTGTTATATCATTGAATTATTGGTAATCCTAATACTTGAAAGAGAAAGAAGGACCCAGAAAAAGCACCCCATACGCTGCCTTGGTTTATTTGGAAACATATAAACGAGAACCGAGTAGAAGTTACAAGACTAACACGGATGAACTAAAGGCTAAATACGTGAGTACATATATAATTAGATACTGAAATAGTAATACTTGTGTCAGTATAATTGGCACATTGTACGTTTGTTGGAGCTGCTTATTAAATCGAACACATAGTTTGTTTGAAAGAGAACCAGTTCTATTAAAAAATTCATTCCTGCCCGCTGCCTATTTATCTATATGCTTGCCTGGTTTTCATTTTATAGGTGAAGGTTCAAGCAATGGTGGATGTAGGAAACATTGCTGAGGCAGATGCACTTGTTTCTGGTGGGAAGAGCCACACGTGGAACTGGCTTGTAGGAAGGCGAGGTAAATTGGCTGAAAAGTCTCCAACAACTCCTGGTTCTTCGGACAGTTATGTGCAAGAACTGACAAAAAAAATAAGGCAAGAGCTTGAGGCGGATTTGGAAGAAAAGGTGAATAGAAAAGTGAAAGTGAACGTGTCATGGGTGTTAAAAAAATCTAGGCGAAGCCAATCCAGATCTTAACTTAGATGTCGGAGACTTTTGTGTCACCACAACAAGTGATGAAGATGCTGACATTTGTACTCCTTCAACCCCGACAACTGACTGAAGTATTTGGATGGTATGTGTTAGCACTTGTGATATATTCATATTGTTCTTTTAAATGATGGAACTTGTGGTATATGTTCGTGATGGCACTTGTGGTATGTTTTGGTGATGGCACTTGTGGAATGTGTTGGCGATGGCACTTGATTTGTTATATATAATTGGTTGGTTAGACTGTGGTGATGAATGTTTTGGGAGGATTTTTTGTATGAATATTTTGGTATATATGTATGAATGTGGTACAATGTTTTGGATTGAATATATGTACTGCAGAATCTGTAATTACAGGGTTGTATTACAGCTGCAGTTGATTTTTTTTTGGTGTCGCAGTTGATTTATTTACCATTGCAGTTGATGTTTTCTGGTGTTGCATTAGATTGCTGTGGTGTTGCGTTAGACTGTGTTGTGGTGTTGCGTTAGTCTATGTTGTGGTGTTGCATTAGACTTTGCTGTGGTGTTGCATTAAGTGTAATATTATTAATTCCACAATGGTACGGCACGTGGGGCCCATAGCTTATGTGGCGCCACGTGGATAGCTAACGTGGCATGTGACACATTGGCAGCTGACGTGGAAAGTCCATGTGGACCCCGCTACCATGACTTGGAAGCCAGGCTCTGGCTTCTACTTAAGGCAACGCTGTATATTGTTGCATTACATGCATATATTGTTGCAATAGGGCAAAAGCTCTACTTAAGGCAACACTTTCTGTTCGTCGCCGACGATGGGCAAAAGCATTGCCTTAGATGGCTAATGCAACGGCCGCAGATGCCACGCCCCCTGGTGTTGCCTATTTGAAAAAAGGGCCTATGACAACGCTTTTTTGATCTACGGCCACAACAAAATAGTGTAGAATATGCCCACTTTTGTAGTAGTGATTATAAATTGTATACGGTGCATGTTAGCTCATCTCCGTCATCCACAAACCATGGAGATTTAATTGACTGTATTGTGTTTTGATTGTGATGCTGAAATGTTTAGCATACTGAAAATAATGTTAACATTAATGTGGTAGTTGAAATTAAGTTATAAATATCCATTTATAATTTAAACAGTGAAAATTGGTTAATTAGAAAAATAATTCAAATCGAATTAGAACTGGTTAAATTTATTAACCAGTGATTATTTTAAATAGACTGTTGTTGTTTGTAAACCCCATACGGGTATTGGGATGATATTTGACATACGCTAATCCCAATATTTAATTATATGTCAATCGGTTGGTTGACAGACAGTGATAAGCGTTATTTAATGCTTGTATAGTTGTAAATTGCACTTTGGATGTGAATTGACTGTTTAATGATTATTTATCATTATTGTTGAATACATGTGATGTATGAAATCCATATAACTGAAATTATATGGTAATTGGTTGAGTCGCATTCCGATTCAGAAATAACGAGTATTTTAAAATAATATTCAGTGAATAATCAAAATATGATTTTGATGTCCGATTTTGGATTGACACAAAAATATTAAAATGTGAAGCTGAGTTAAGTACTTAAATGCCATTTTAACCCGAACGGGTTTATCGGCCGATTTTATTCATTTTATAATGAATATGAAATGGATTTCAAAATCAGATATTTTGAAAATATTATCATTTTAATATTATAACGATATGGAATATTCAATTTTAATTTAAAATTGAGAATGAAGTTGAAATAGTTTTAAAATGAATTTATAAACAATTTATAAAATATGTTTTAAATGGAAATTGATGATATATATTACATATATATGGTTTGAATAAAATGTGCTGCGTAGTGACCGTTCGCGAATTTCAGCCATTGACTTTAAATTGATGTAAGGGAGATCCGACAATCTGATTCTCCTAAAACTAGAACCGTTGGGTTCGTATCGAAAAGATCTTTCCAATGAATATAATAGATTTAAACTTTAATGGTTGGATTTCAAATTATGTTCAAATCAATTTCAGGAAAGGTCGTTATGGATGCAGGTCGGTGGCCGTTATTGGAAACCGACTGTAAGGGCTTTAATCAAATTATTAAAAATATGGAAAAATTGTGTAAAATCATAATAAATGATTTGGAAGACTTTTGGATGAATAATTCCAAGTTTGGAAAGATAAAAATATATTTTTATCGAAATGAACTAGTTATTAACTAGAATAATAATCCAATATTTTTAAATAAGTAAATTGGATTTGAAATGGTTTTGATATAACCAGAATTTTCCAACTTATGAATTGGAATTGATTGGAATGGAAATAATCTTCGGAATATTTCAATATTGGATTCCGTGATTATACGCATATTGTTGAGGAATTTGGAAGATATAAATATCGTTATTCCCAATACGATATTCGTTGCTTTCAGAATTTGATACTGAATATAAGCTAGTAAAATTTCTATTCAGAGCCTTGTATTTAATGTAAAATTGGATTTTGGGTTTGTCGTGAATGGTATCTTAAATAACACTGTTCTTAAACCCAGTTGAGAAAAGAATAAATCTTTTAATTAAGATTTAGAGAAGTTTACCAATTGATTAATATTTAATTAGAATTGAATTGAAATTGGATTTTTGGGTTTATCGTGAATGGTGTTTTAATTAACATTTGTTCTTTAACCCAATTAACAGTGAAGTTATGATTTGGAATTTATAAATCTTTTTATTTAGATTTAATGGAAAATTTTCTAAAGTAAAATTTTCCAATTTAATATATTAAATTGGAATCGAATGGAATTCGATTTGATAATAATCGAGATGAGTTTCTGTGAAGGAAGACCGTTACTATATATGGAATTGAAAAGGCTTCGCCATTAATCCATTTGTATTATTAGTCTAATACGGAATTTCATATTGATTTTGACTGGTCTGATTTCCGTGGAGATTTCATTTCGATGGAATAGGATTTTGGGGTTTATCGTGAACAGTGTTTTAAGTGACATTGGTTCTTTAACCCAATTAATGGTAGGATTGATTTCCTAAAAGTCGAATGATCATTAAATAATGATTTTTAGGAAGATTAAAACCAATTGGAGTTTTAATAAATCTTTAATTAGATTGGAATGAGAATGAGACAATTAAATTTATCAAATTCATGAAATGATCGAGAATGGAGTACCACCAATTTTACTCCATGCGATAGTTAAATCTTTAATTAGATTTGAACGGGAAATGGTAATTAATTTACCGATAACACAGTGGGTGTTAGACATGGAGTACTACCAGTTTTGCTCCATCGGATGAATAGGTTGGGATTGGAAAGATAAAATAAATGATTACTTCGGTAATGCACGATAATCCTGACTAGTTAATAAAATCTTTTGAAATTGATATCCAAAGGAAGATTAAAGAATAAATTTAAAAGAATTTATCTTTGATAAAATTAATGGGAACCTTTCCCTAAAGATGTGAATATATGAATAAAGGAATATTCTTAATTGAAATGAGGCGTATGATATGTTTTTATAGCACTTGATTATTGATTATAAAATGCGAAGAGTTATTCGGATTAACCCATTCTGAATAATTAATACGACGACTAAAGGTCGACGATGAAGCCGGTGGTTGAAGACCGGAGATCTTCACATCGTATAGATGATTACTGATGTCTTGATTGGGCTGTACACCCAATACAAGGTAATAAGTGGTGATCGTCCAGACGTACTTGGAGATCGACCGGACATGCGAGGATCTCCCTCCTGTATTCGACATATGGGACGAGGAATAAGGTGCCTTCAGTTTCGTTCAGACCTAGAACAGAATTGTAAATGGATGTGTGTCTGACATTGGATTTCATTCTTTGTTGATTGATTTCTATTAAATGTATGTATTTTTGGTGGCGGAGAATTTATTCTCTTGATTAACACCCTTCTCTGAGACATACGAGCTTAGTGGTTATATATTAATACACAGCAGTTGTATGGCGTGCATTGTTAGTGTGGCATGCTGGGATGCAAATGATCAAGGCTTTTGTTGAAAAGCAGAGTCTTGTGGTTAATGATCAAAGCACGAGTTTAAATAACATAGCTTTGTGTATAGTGTTAATTCGCGAGCCTCACACCCGGTATGAGTCAAAAACGGGATAGTGACTTTAGGGAGTGCATGCGTTTCTTTCTAGCTAGAAGTGGTATCGTGGTATGGAGCCCAGACATTTTTACTTATGTGGATGATGGATTGCGAGGCGCCTCAGATTTGAGTCCCTAGTGGTTCTTGATATGGTCAACATACAGACCAGATTTTATGCCCCATAGGTCAGGGAAATGTATTGTTCTGAAATTTCCAATCCACTAAAGTAAGTGTGGACTGGCTCTGAAGATCCAAGGGATGATGCGTTCTGTTCTTGAGGCACGATCTAGAGTGCCTCGAATTCGGTGAGGATGATCCCTTGCCTCGACTCATAGATGGAAATCCAATTTCCAATATGCGACTTTTCGGTTTTAGTGGTAAACCTATTTATGGCGGCATAATATATAGTACCTATGCCGTTTATGATTGATATATTTATATTTGAAGTGGATTTTGACACTATGCACTTATAGTAATATCAAAATGATTTGTTTTAAACATACCAAGCATGTTTGGCTACTATAAGGGAAAACTCTATCCTCCAGCTTGTGTTGCATTGTGTGATGGGAAATGAGTCTTATAATAGCTTCATTTTCCAAAAAGCATTGCATTATTTTATTTTAAACTAGGATTCATGTGGAGTAAACCCGTTCCATGTTATACGGCGTGGTCCCATGATTTCCGAACTTTTAAAGTAAAGATTTAATTAGTGTTTTAGTTCTCACACCAGTCCCATGAATGACTCGGAGTTTATTGTTTCTACCTAAACTCTGGGTACCCATATTTTCCACATGGGCAGTTAGTAGTTTTGGTTTTCGCAGATACTTCTTTTCATAGGATCCTGGATTATAGCTGGAGCTATATTCGGAAAGCTTTGTATCCGTATATCTCTTTCAGTTGTGGTTGTATAGGATTTCCATTGTACATTATACTTATGTATTATTTTTCGCTGCTATGTGTTTTAAATCTCTGATATTATTTTCCATTGTAATATTTATTCATACTCTGATATATTATTGTACTCGGATGTAATTGTTGTAATAGCAACGAAATGTTCTTATGTTCTGATGAGTCGTGTTCTCAAAGCAGTCTTCTGTTTCCCGTCTCTTCGGAGATCAGGGGTTTTCGGATCGTTACATTGGGGCTTTTCAGAAATGGGAATATGCGTGCTTCAACATTGATAGAGTAGGTCAGCGGTATTTACTTTGAGGAGACAAGATTTTTTTCCTCCGAATGACCAATGATTTTTACGATTAATTTTATTCTACCGTTACTTACCGCATCTTTATGTTATGTGTTTAATATTCATACCAACACAAACAATATCCAATCATGGTGAAAATAGACATAATGTTATGCCTCGACATTCTGGTCCGATGATACTAATTTTGTTAGAAACAGACTCTGTTTGCAAAAGCATCGCTATTTAAACCTCAATGTGTTCCTCGATTCACTTTTAATTTCGTCTGTCGATAGAACAACTCAGTTTGGCTCCAAACTAGAATTTCTACAATAAGTAGCTATACGCAT
This sequence comes from Allium sativum, assembly GCA_030737875.1. Lineage (NCBI taxonomy): Eukaryota > Viridiplantae > Streptophyta > Magnoliopsida > Asparagales > Amaryllidaceae > Allium > Allium sativum. Next base: position 385,286,350 of record CM060925.1, read on the forward strand.
TCCAATAAAATTGTTTTGTCGAAAACCAAGATCATTTGAAAATCAGTTATTTTTAAAGCTTAAATAATATTGATAATATATAAATAAATTCCAAAACATATCAATTAAATAATAATAAATTAATATTATCATATATGTCCAAATGAAATCTTATACAGCTTCAGAATAAACCAATATGAATTTTAAACTCAATATTTAAAATTCCAATTTAAACGATATATATATATAAACCTTTAATATTTTATTTAATAAACGTTATCGTTTATTAACAAATTCCACAGCGACTATATAAAAATTTGAATTGGACATAACTCACAATCTATAATATAAAATCTCCAATTTTCTCTTCCATTAGAAAAATATAATCAAATAGATTCTAACGTTTCTTGTTTCAGAGAATTCCGACTTATATCAGATCCTGTATATTCAATTAAAGTTCAAAACTCAATATTACGAACTATTATGTCGTTTTAAGCTCATTTTTTTAAAATTAATTTATAAATATAAATTCGAATTCCTTTTTTATAAATAAATCCAATATAAAATCCATTTATATTACCAAATCAATATTTAAAACAGGTTTAAATATTCGTAATTAACGTTAAAAAATCTGGGACGTTATAATGTAGGTCATTCTGAAACTCCTACTATTTCTGATGTTTTATTAGTTTGAAATTTAAAACATAACTTACTAAGTATAAGTTAATTATTTGATAAAGGCTAGAGGATCAATTTTGAAAAAGATAAATGCTTTTATAGAAGATAAAAATTCAGAAATATTATTTGAAGGAGATAGAAAGAAAAATATTTATATACTAAGTATGAAAATTTCTAACAATAAATTATGTCTTATGGCCAATACAAGTGACCCTTGGATTTGGCATAAGAGATTCGGTTATATAAATATTAAACATATTTCTAGAATTTTAAAATTAGAATCAATTAGTGGATTACCTAAAGTAAAGTTTGAAGTAAATAATTTATGTGTTACTTGTCAATTTGATAAATTGAAAAGAAGTTCATTTAAATCAAAAGGAGAAACTACAACCTCATACCGTTAGAATTACTTCACGTGGATTTATTCATTCCATCCCAAACTCAATCGATAAATCACAATAAATATGTTTATGTAATAATCGATGATTTATCAAGATTCACTTGGACACTGTTTCTTAAAAATTAATGTGATTCTTTTGATTAATTAAAAACCTTTGCTAAAAGAATTCAAAATTTATTATCTTTAAAATTTAATACGATACGTAGTGATCACGTTAGATAGTTCGAAAATGAGAATTTTGAATTTTTTTGTAATAACAAGAGGATAAATCATAATTTTTCTTTTCCCAGAACCCCTCAACAAAACGGAGTAGTTGAATATAAGAATAGGTTAATTCAAGAATGTGCTAAAACCATGTTATCAAATAGTAACTTACCAAGAAATGTTTTGGCTGAGGCAGTTGCAACAGTTTGATATATATTAAATAGAATTTTAATAAGACCCATAACTCATAAAACATCATACAAACTTTTATTTAATAAGAAATCAAAAGTATCATATTTTAAAATATTTGGAAGTAAATGTTTAATTCGTAACACTAAAGAAAATTTAGACAAATTAGATAATAAATCTGATAAAGGAATATCCACTGGATATTCAGAAAGAAGTAAGGCATATAGAGTTTTTAATTTAAGAACTAATACCATTGAAGTAACTTTAAACGTACTTTTGATGAAAATTATAAAAATATAACACAACACAATGAAGATGAATGTCAAAATGAGATCGATGAAATAAATAATGAAATTAATCAACCAAATAAAAGGATTAGACTTCTAAGAGACCACCCTGTAGAAAATATCTTAGGAGATATTTGTTGAGTCAAGGAATTTTGATTTATGCCAAAGTAATGCACGATGATTGACAAAAAGGCAACGTTCATTGATAAGAAGCTTCATATGGTATTAGTCATTAGAAATTGATTATTTGGTGTGATAATAGTGTTCATTATTGTTAAAGTCTATCCTCAAATAATCAATGTTTATATATACACACTTATGTATATGTATGCACATAAATTGTGCAAACTGGGCATTACCGGTCGACCGCCCAAAATAGGCCGGTCGACCGCTTTTACCCAGTTTGCAAAATAAACGTGCACACATATACATATAATGTATATATATTTAAATTCCTGTCTACTGGTCCATTTTGACCTGTCGACTGTTTTTAAATAGAAGCAACTATTTGAATATTCACTTCCATTCCTCCAAGGGTTGCTTCTCCTTCCTTTCATCAATGATCAAATCTATTAATTGTAACTCTTTACCAAAGGTTACAACTATTTATCTCCTATATAAACACTTTGAAATCATCAATTAAAATTACCAATTCTTTCTATCTATTCTCTATATTGTTGATTTCATTCTTGAACTCTCAAGCACTCAAACACTCATATTCTTCACAATATCGTTCTTGAATCCTAGAATTTATATATTATTCTTTTGATTCAAACACGATATCATCTTCCAAATCTTCACAAACACAAATTCTATTTGAGGATAAGATTATAGAAAGGTTGTACAAGAATTGACAAATTCATGTTATTGAGAACACGCACTGTGAAATTACAAGTCAACTCGTCTTGTTTGAAGTCCTCCGTGTTGTTAGAGGCAAGTATTGAAGTCCTTCGTGTTGTAAGAGGCAAGTTGTGAAGTCCTCGTGTTGATAGAGGCGTGAAATCCCGTTCGGCTGCTCGGGTGTTGTGAACCTGTTTCCTCTGGGTTAAGTGAGGTTGTTGATTAGTGAAATTCCAGATAGAAGTCTGGGACTAAACGTAGGACGGTGCTTCGAACCAGTATAAAAATCTCTGGTGTGATTTTTCCTTTACTGCATTTACTTATCTGTGATATCTTATTCTACTTTATATTTGTTTGCATAACTATTGTATTAGAAAAGAAGTTGTGTGTTATTGCATATTACACAATCCAAGTGTACTATATTATACTTGGCATGTACAAGCACACATTTTCATTTGGTATCGGAGCACGGTCATCTTATAAATGTAACACAGTTATTTGATATGTTCTTGTAATATGGAAAATAACCCAAGTTCTAGCACTCAAAACGTCACCTACACGGAAGATCAATCAACACAAAGACCTCCATTCTTCAATGGCCTTAATTAGAGCTATTGGGCAACACGCATGTCATTTTACATGCAGTCAAATAGCTACGATGCCTGGAATGCTACACAAAAAGAAATAGTGAATCCAACTGTAACAACCTGGAAAATGCGAGCCAGTCTAAAAAATTTATTTTGGCGAATTTAGTGAATTTTGAATATTTAAAATGAAATATTTTAAATAATATCGGCGAGAAATTTATTTTGAATAGAATTCTAACGTATATATTTATATACATCGTCATTAGGATACAAATATTTATATATAATTATAGCAGGGAATTGAAAATGGCCCTGCAGTTCGATAATTCGATTTCAAACTTCAATTGAATGTACGGGTGCAAAATAAACCGGATTTTAGTGAAACCAAAAATAATTGGATCTAATTGATAATATCTTTCCAACGAATCCGGAAAATCGAAATTTCATAGCGGGAATCAAAAGATATGTCCAGTTGAAAATTCAGAATAGTCGCTGTGAAATTTATATATATTTTAATATATATAAAGGCCCTTAGAAATGGAAATTTTGCAAACGACCTTGGTTTTCGGCGAAACTACTTTTGTTGGATCTGGGATGTCAAATTATTGCTAGGTTTCAAAATTCGTAATTTTTTGAATCAATATGTGAGCGTGGCGAAGTTAAACGTGTTTTAATAGTTTCAATTAAATTCGGGTCGACTAGAAATTGGCCATTTTTCAAACGGTCTCAGAATTTGACGAAATTAGTTTTGTTAGGACCGTATCGTCAATACGAAGCTAGAAAATATTTTTCGGGAATTTTTACAAACTGTATGTGGCCCCAGTAAATTGAAATGTGCGTTTAAATTGAATATATAAAGATATATATTTTAAATTCAACGAAAACTGATCGTAACGATCGAATTGGCCTACGTGACCTATCTCATTGTGTTCGGAATAGGGGTAATTAGCTAGGGACGACAGTCGGTGGGTCTTGATTGGAGTTTGAATGGAATGATAACTTCAAGAAGAATAAATTAATTAAAAATATAATATATAAAAATTTATATATCCTCTTCCAATAGGGGAAACCCTTATTTCCCGTTCTATTTTAACAGAAGCCACCCCAAATTCTTTGAACGACAGCTGTTCTCCCTCCATCCTCCCTTTAGATCTATAAATCCCATCACGATTTCAATAATCCTCCTAAACAAAATCATGGAGTTCCTCCTCAGCTTCGAATTGATATGGGTTCCATGAACTTTACCATCGTGTAGCGCTCGATTTTTGAGCTGAAAGTCACGATCTTTGGAGCTGATTTCCGGCGATCTGGTGAGCTCGAGCGCCACATGGTGGCAGGCGGAGGGAGGACGCAGCGTGGTGCGTCGCATGGGGGGGGTCCGATCATCCTCCGATGAACTGTAGCAGCGGTGGCAGCGGTGGTTTCACATTGAGCAACGTGCAGAACTGACCAGTGAGCTTTTCCCCTTTCCCTTCCCTTCTTTTTTATTTTATTCTAATTTATTTATTTATTATTTAAAACTGAAATTAACATGTATATAAAACAGAAATTAACATGTATATAAAACAGAAATTAACATGTATATAAAACAGAAATTAACATGTAAATAAAACTGAAATTAGCATTAGTTTTAAATATATGAAACATAGTTAAATGAAGAAAAAAAAAATGATTTTTGCTTAGTTAAAAATACGGTTTTGCTTAGATGAAAATATAAACTAGACTTTGGTTTTGAAAATTTAAAATAGGAAAGACGATATTTTTAAAATAGAAAAGACGATATTTTTAAATAGGAAGTACGGATATAAAAATATAATTTTTATAATATAGAAAGATTAAAAATATAATTTTTATAATATAGGAAGGTTCAAAATATAATTTTTATAATATAGGAAGGTTCAAAATATAATTTTTATAATATAGGAAGTTCAAAATATAATTTTTATACTAGTGGCATATTAAAAATATGATTTTTATAAAGTAGAGATATTAAAAATATGGTTTTTATCAAAGTAGAAATATAAAAATATAATTTTTATATGGTTATGATAATAAAAATTTAATCTTTATATAGGAAGTGGGAATATAAAAATATAATTTTTATATAGAAAGAAGCGTTGTAAATATATGAAGTGAAATAAAAATCTGAACTTTATTTTATCGTGAAGTAGAGAGAATATAAAAATGTGATTTTTATATATGTACTGAATACGGGCAACGAAGGTGACAAAAGACGAAAAGGTGAAGATTTCCAACATAAGAAGAGTTGCGGAGTTGGATTTAGCTATTGGTGAGAACTTCTCACTTTAAATCTTGTTTTCTAGTTAAAAATATATACTAGAATGTAGACGGTGCTTAGTAGCACTCGACACCCGTCATCCAAAGACCATGGATGGCTTGTATGTTTGTTTGTTTGTTATGATGAAAATTGATTATGTGATGTGAAATAAAATATTTATATAGTTAAAAATATTTGATCGTTAAAAATATCATTTTTAACGTGGTTGTGTGAATAAAAATGTGTGTTTGTTAATGTGAAACCCCACACGGGTGTTGGGATGATATTTGAAGTCCACTCTTCCCCATAGATTAGTTGTATGTCGATCGATTGATTGACAGGCTGTGTAAGCGTTAGATATCTATATTTTTTGCTTATATAGTGTGGTGCACTTTGGATGATGATGGATTATTTATTGTTGTGATTATATACATGTGTTGTATGGAATCCATATAACTAACATTATATGGTAATCGATTGGGCCCCATTCCAATTGGGAAAATAAGGAATATAATGAAGTATATATTCATGTGTTGAATAGAATAAATATTCATTTGTTGAATAGAATAACGAAGTGATTGAAATATATAAAGCCGTGTTGATTAGAGTTGCGCCATTTTGACGTGAACGATATTTATATCGATTATATTCGTTTTTATAATGAATATTGAAAAGTGATTTCAAAATCAAATATATTGAAATGAATTCGAAATGAAGTTGAATTGAAATGAATTCGAATTGAAGTTGAATTGAAATGAATTCGAATTGAAGTGAATTCGAATTGAAGTTGAATTGAAATGAAATTGAAATGAAATTGAAATCGATTTGAATTGAAAATCAATTTGAAATGAATTTAAAACGAATTTATAAAGGAAAATTCAATTTTGATTTGAAATTGAAAGGGAAGTTGAAATCGTTTCGAAAATGAATTTAAAATGATTTATAAAATACGTTTTAAAAGGAAATCGACGAAATATATATTATATATAATATAATGGCCTGAATAGAACGCGCCGCGCCGCGGCAGTTCGTAAATTTCGACCATCGACTTCGAATTGACGTTACGGGAGATTCGACCATCGGATTCTCCTGAAACCGGAACCGTTGGGTTCGTATCGAAAAGAGCTTTCCAATGAATATTATAAATTAGAAATCTAACGGTTGGATTTGGAATTATGTCCAAATCAAATTTGGAAACGGTCGTTGTAAGTGCAGTTCGATGGCCATTGATGAAAATCGACTATACGGGCCTTGATAAAATTATTAAAAATATCAATAATTTGTGTAAAATCATAAGAAATGATTTGGAAAAAAATGGGATGAAAAATCCAACATTTGTGAAGATAAAAATAAATTTTTATCAAAATGAACTAGTTTTGAACTAGAATTAAAATCAATTTATTTATGAAGTAAATAAATTGAATTTGAAAGTGGTTTAAAAAAAAAATCAAAATTCCCAACACGTGAATTGGGGTGGAGTTGAATCGAAATTATCTTCAGAATATTTCGATGTTGGATTTTGTGATTATACAGATATGGTTGTGGAAGTTTGAAAGATATATTCATATCGTTATTTCCAATACGATATTTGTTGGTTTCAGAATTTGATATTGAATATAAGCCGGTATATTTTATATTCAGAGTCTTGTATTTAATATCAAATGTGATTTGGGTTTATCATGAATCGTGTTTTAAATGACATTGGTTCTTTAACCCAGTTAAAGCCAGAATATTGATTTTTTTGAAAAGATTAAAACGAAGTGGAGTTTTAATGAATCTTTAATTAGATTGAAACGTGAATTGATAATTTAAATTATCAAATCTGAAAGGTGATCGAGAATGGAGTACCACCAGTTTTGCTCCAAAGCGATAGTTAAATCTTTAATTAGATTTGAACGTGAAACGGTAATTAATATTACCGATAACACCGTGGTGTTAGATATGGAGTATTACCGGTTTTGCTCCATGGGATATATAGGTTGAGATTGGGAATAAAACAAATAATTACTTCGGTGTGGTTCGCTAATCCCGACTAGTTTGGAAAACCATAAAATGGTTTGAAATGATATCCAAAGGGAGATTAAAGAATAAATTTAGAAGAATTTATCTTTGATAAAATTAATGGGAACCTTTCCCTAATAATGTGATTTTGTGAAGAAAAGAATATTCTGAATTGGAATGAGGCGTTTGTTGTGTTTGCGTAACATTTGTTATTATATACGTGGGTTATTCAGAAAGGCCGGGTTTCTACCCATTCTGAATAACCGATTCGACGATATGTCGAAGATGAAGACGGTAGTTGAAGACCGGAAGTCTTCACATCGTTTGGGTGATTACTGATGATCTCGATTGGGCTGTACACCCATGATGAGGGAAACAGTTGGTGATCGTCCAGACGTACTTGGAGATCGATGGATATGCGAGGAAAGTGCCTCCGGTTTCGTTCAGACCCAGAACGAACTCGTAAATGGATTGTGTGTCTGACATTGGATTTTATTCTGTGTTGATTGATCTCTATTAAATATGCATCTGTTTGGCGGCGGAGAATTTATTCTCTTGATTAACGCCGTTCTCTGAGACGTACGAGCTCAGAGGTTGTATATCGATAGACATCAGTCGCATGGAGTGAATTGCCAGTGTGGCACGCGTAAGTGGAAAATGATCAAGGTTTATGTTGAAAAGCAAAGTCTTGTGGTTGATGATCAAAGCACGGCCTGTGTGGCGTAACTTTTTGTATAGCGTGAATTCGCGAGCCTCACACCTCGGTATGAGTCAAAAACGGGATAAGGACCCAAGGAGTGCACAACGTTTCTTTCTAGCTATGGGTGGTGTCAGTGCTTAAACTGGCTGACATTTATATACTTTTCACCTGTGTGGTTGTTGGATAAGGCGCCTCGATATTAGGTCTGTTAGGACCGGGAAACATGTGTTCAGGAATAACCAATCCTCAAAAGTAAGAGAGGACCGGCCTTGGAGGATCCAAGGGATTGCTGTGTGCGGTCCTGAGGCATTTGCTAGAGTGTCTCGAATCGGAGAGGAGCTTGCCCCTTGCCTCGACTCATGACGGAAATCCAATTTCCAATACGTGATATTGCGGTTTTAATTGTAGAACTAGTATGGCGACATGATATATGGTACCCATGCCGTCTATGATTGATATTTATGATTGAAATTGTTTTGACACTATGCACTTATAATAGTATCAAATGATTTGTTTTAAACGTACCAAGCATGTTTGGCTATTATAAGGGAAAACCCTATCCTCCGGCTTGCGTTGCATTGTGTGATGGGACCTGGGTCTTATAATAGCTTCATTTTTCCAAAAAGCATTGCGTTGTTTATTCTAAGCACTGGTATTCTTGGGAGGAAACCCGTTCCGTGTTATACGGCGTGGTCCCTTGAATTACTCTCTTTTAAAATAAAGATTAATAATTGTTTTAGTTCTCACACCAGTCACATGACTGACCTGGAGTTTATTGTTTTAACCTAAACTCTGGGTGCACCTATTTTCGACACGGGCAGTTAGTAGTTTTGGTTTTGCAGATTTATATTCACGGGATCCTGATTTACAACTGGAACGATGCTCGGAAAGCTCTGTATCCGTGTATCACTTTCAGTTGTGTTTTGTATTATTTTCCGCTGCTATGTAATTTATTGTAATCTCTGATATTTTCTGTGTAATATTTATTCATACTTTGTATATTCTTGTATTCTGATGGAATTGTTGTAATAAACAATGAAATGTTCTTCTGTTTGCGTTTCGATGTGTGTTGTTCTCATCTCAATCCGGGCTTTCCTTACCGGGGGAGTTCGGGTCGTTATAGAGTGGTATCAGAGCTTTGGTTTACAGAGCTCGAGAACAAGACACATTAGAACCATACAAAAGAATTCATCAGATATTGGATTAGTAATATCCAATTAGAATGACTCGTTAGAGATAGGATCAGTAGTATCCTAGAACGAGTGTGAAGAGAGTATATTTTTCAAATGAAAACAATTTTGTTTTGAAAATTTAAATCGTTTTACATGTATTTGAATAATTTATTTATATTGATTTGGACAATCTAGTATATAAAGGTTTTGCATATACGCATCATGAACGTATATTCGAAGTTTTAATATACTGGATAGATATAGGGTCACACTCTAGTCGCTCGGAGATGATTTTGATGATGGAGCTCCATCACCAATATCTATGTTCGTGTTTCGAAGGTGTGATATCTATATATTTCCATTGGACTGATGTGAGTACCAAAACTAGATAGGTTTATTGTTGTGATTTGGCATCAAAAACATGATTTTCTGTATATATATATATATATATCAAATTATGAATTTGAAACGATAATCCACTAATTGATTGATGGTTGTGTTGTTTGTTTATCTGTTTGATTAATGAAATTTTGAACCATTTAGCCTAATTGAATCAAATATTCAATTGTATTGAAAATTGGTCGCATTTGCATGCATATACATGTACTTACATTGAACAGGTCATAGCAAGGAGGCTAGAGCAGAAGAATAAAATTGTTTGCCCGACAAATAGGTACATGTTTACCATAATTTACTGTTTTGTTTGGGTGATGATGATTTTATGAGCCGATTGGCTAGCCGCTTGGCCTTTTCTTTTTCTTTTTGATTGAAGAGGCCATGGGAGGCTATATGAAATATCCCGAAGTCCCCGGTGCAGGGGAGGTTATGGCGAAATTTTTCGGAAATTTAGGGTGTTAGCCAAATTTTTGAAAAATTTGAAAAGTTCTTAGAAACTGAAAAGTTGAAGAACTTAAGCCGTAACGAAAATAATGGAAGTTGAGTTGATTTGTAAAACAACTTTCGGCTTCGTTCCTTTTCGGGGACGAAAAGTTTTAAGTGGGGGAGAATGTAACAACCCGGAAAATGCGAGCCAGTTTAAATTTTTTATTTTGGCGAATTTAGTGAATTTTGAATATTTAAAATGAATTATTTTAAATAATATCGGCGAGAAATTTATTTTGATTAGAATTCTAACGTATATATTTATATACGTCGTCGTTAGAATATAAATATTTATTTATAATTATAAAAGGGAATTGAAAATGGCCCTACAGTTCGATAATTCGATTTCAAACTTCAATTGAATGTACCGGGTGCAAAATAAACCAGATTTTAGTAAAACCAAAAATAATTGGATCTAATTGATAATATCTTTCCAATGAATCCGGAAAATCGAAATTTCATAGCGGGAATCAAAAGATATGTCCAGTTGAAAATTCAGAATAGTCGCTGTGAAATTTATATATATATATATATATATATATATATATATATATATATATATATTGGCAAAGCTGACGGGGGTTAAATGGCCCCCTACCATTTTATTGATATACCAAAGACGAATACATAGGTGAACAAAGATAGAACCAACAACAAAGAGAGATACAGAGGAAACTAGGCATACCAATGACTAACAGACTACGACAAAAACACATATGTACAGAAGCAAGCAGAGCGCTTAGCCAAAAATACCAGGGTCATAAGTAAATTTGAGTAACTTCAGTCCTTCCCGGATGTCATGCCATACGAACTACTTCCACTGCCCATTATTCAAGCTATTAGCAGCAACAAAAATATGCACATTGCGTTGGCTCCAGACATTACTAATTATTTTCTTTAAAACATAGCAGTATATCCTAGCATGCGGTTGTTTTCCTCTAACTTTGTTGCGGATTCTATCCCATTCACCCGAGCTTGAGCTGTATGTAGAATGGTCTTTAAGAATAATAAGAGCTTCTCTCCATAAAGTTTGAGTAACATAGCAGTCAAAAAACAGGTGACTTGTACTCTCATCCCTATTGCTGCAAAAGACACATCTCCTGTCAAGAGTTAAACCATAATTGGTGAGCTTATCCTTAGTTAGAATAGCCCCAGCAGTAATTTTCCACATAGCAAGATTTTCCTTGGCATTGTTATCCCTTCTCCACACGGCCTTGTGCCATCTGCATAAAGGCTTAAGTGAAGCACCAAGTAAATTATAATACATACTCTTAATTCGAAACATTTCACCTTTGATGTTCCAGTTGACAAGCGAGTTGTTGAAGCCAGAGGAGTTGGCTGCCGAGATCTTATGCCAGAGAGACCTGACATTTTGACTTGTGGTGGAGGCTAGCCGCTGATCATAGCTCTCAAAAAACTCCTTCACTGTACCGTTATTCGGAACACCAGAGCTCACTTTGTCCAAGAAAGTAACCGCCGATCCAATGATGTACCCGAAATCTACCCAAGGATCTTCCCAAAAACGAGTATACAAAAAAGCAGAATGCCCATACTTAAAGAGTTGCAACGCCTGGGATCTGAGTTTGAGTAAACTCTTCCATGACCAACTCAAGTTCTGATTCTTCGGTAATGTCCAGAAGGTGTAAACTTTTAAGACATGAACAGAAGACCATTGAACCCAAAGGTTGTGCTTCATACAAACAATGTCGTTGATATGTTGCATGAAAGCAGCCCGGTTCCAAAGAGCCATGTTATGAATTCCCAGACCCCCCTTATTAATTGGTTTCTCAAGAACCTTGTAAGCAACAGGAGCCAAGATTTTAGCATGTATATTGCCTTTCCATATGAATCTCATAAAGGCAGTTTTGATCATGGATATGAGTTTTTGCGGGAGAATGAAAGTTCTCGCCCAGTATACTTGCATTGCAATGATAACAGATTTAACAAGCGTGATCCTACCGGCTTGACTAAGCATGTACGAAGACCAACATTCAAGTTTGCTAGTAATTTTGTCGTATAAAGGCATACACTGAGATTTGGTAATTCTAGAAGACGCGAGAGGAAGACCAAGATAAGAAGAGTTAGGGCCACTCATACTCAGCCCAGTTAGAGTGTGAATTTGTTGTTTATGAGTGTCACTAACTCCCCTTATCATGATCTCGGATTTATCATAGTTTATACGTAAGCCAGTCATAAGGTAAAATTTCTCAAGGGTAGCCATTACATTGAACAAAGTATTGTCATCAGGTTTGCAAAAAATAATCAGGTCATCAGCGAACATTAAAGTCGTAATCCTGGGGTTCTTGCATTCGGGTGAAGCGTAAATTTTTTATCATCCACAAGGTTATTTAGCATGCTAGTGAGGAGTTGCATGACAGCAGTGAATAAATAAGGAGAGATGGGATCTCCTTGACGCAAACCTTGTTTACTACTAAAGAAGCCAGCGAGATTACTATTCACATTCACAGAGTAGTGAACGGAACTAATACATTCATAAATCCACGCATTGAAAATGTAGGGGAAGTTCATATAACTCAAAATACGAATGATCGATTTCCATTGAAGAGAGTCAAACGCCTTTTTAATGTCAAGTTTTAGCATAACTCTCGGGGAAATGTGTTTAGTATTGTATCCTTTAATTAACTCATGCGCTAATAGAATGTTGTCCAGAATATTACGGTTTTGCAGAAAAGCAGCTTGGTTGTGAGAGATTATATGCGGTAAGACCATTTTCAGTCTAGAAGCTAAGATTTTTGATATACATTTGTAAATCGTATTATAGCACGAAATAGGCCTAGAAGCGTTATCGTTGTTAGCATTCTTCGTTTTAGGGATAAGAGCAATGATGGTGTTATTAAATGAACCCATCATTCTCGCTGTACGAAAAAAATGTTTAACAGCCTTACACACATCCGTATTGATAGTGCTCCAACAGTGTTGGAAAAATTTCGCATTGAATCCATACGGTCATCCACTAGAGTTTCCGTTAAGAGAGAAGACATCAAGATTGATTTCAGCGTCATTTACAGGCTCTATTAACATTTGACTTTGATGAGAATTGATTTTAGGAAGAAAATATGGGTTAATGTCATCAAGCCAAGGAGTGAATTCATTTTCATTACCAAAAATTTTCGTAAAACAACAAACGAAAGCATTTTGAATATATTTCATATTGAAATGTACCTGGCCATCATAATCAATCACTGAATGAATGTCCTATTTTTTCTGATTAGCTTTCAACACCGCATGGAAGTATGCCATGTTACGATCACCATCTTCAAACCAGCGCATTCTGGATTTTTGTTTCTTCATTTGAGCTTCCGTTAGGAGGGCATTGATGTGCTTGTTAGATAGCTCAGATTCGAGTTGAGGGAGCAAGCTATTCAATGGATCATTGAGCATTTGGTTTTGAATAAGCGTGAGTTGATTAAGCCACATCGAAGAGAGCATATCACCACCACCAAACCTGTTCCTAGCCCAAGGCTTCAAAGCATCTTTCATAGCTTTAAGTTTTTTATGTAAGATGAACATAGGGTTGCCGTATAAACAAGGAGACCAAGTGTTTAATATTAAATCATTAAAATCAATTTCATGGATCCAAGCATTAAAAAATTTAAAACTCGGTTTTCTAACATTAACCATTTCCCTAAGGTGTAAAAGCTGCGGAGAGTGATCAGACAAAACAGGTAACAAGAGCTCATTATAAAGGGTAGGCCAAATATCATGAGCACTAGTATTAGCAAAAGCATGATCAATTTTCTAAAATGTTCTAGGACCTTGACGCTTACTGTTGTTCCAAGTAAACTCAGGACCAATCGCCTTAATTTCAGATAATTCAGAGTTACGAATAGCGACGTTGATTGACCTAATTTCACTTAGACTAACCGGGGATCCACCTACCCTATCAGTTAGTTTGAGAGGAGTATTAAAATCCCCACAAACTAACCAAGGGACTTGAGGTTCCTTAAAGGAGGGAAGCAAGTTGTAAAAAATATCTTTAGAGGCAACAGAGTTGCTAGCATAAACAAAAGTGCAATTAAAGGATGAAGCAGAGGGTATATGACAAACAAAACAGTGTAAATGCTGGCTGGAAGAGTTGATAGAGGAGATATTGTAAATTAAAGGATCATAAAGTAAAAGAATCCTACCATAGCTAGCTTCGGATAAATTGTGTAATACACTCTAGCTAGAGTTCACATACCTGGCAGCTCTCAAAGACTTGGCTTCATCAAGCTTAGTTTCGAGAATAGCGAGCGCGCTCAAGTTGTACTTTCTTATTAACAGTTTACATTGATCAAGTTTGAGGTCATTGTGAGCACCTCTAATGTTCCAAGCGCATATGTTTTGCATCATTTAAAACCAAGTTTTGATTAGCACTGTTTTCTATATATAAAGGCCCTTAGAAATGGAAATTTTGCGAACGACCTCGGTTTTCGACGAAACCACTTTTGTTGGATCCGGGATGTCAAATTATTGCTAGGTTTCAAAATTCGTAATTTTCTGAATCAATATGTGAGCGTGGCGAAGTTAAACGTGTTTTAACAGTTTCAATTAAATTCGGGTCGACTAGAAATTGGCCATTTTTCAAACGGTCTCAGAATTTGACGAAATTAGTTTTGTTAGGACCGTATCGTCAATACGAAGCTAGAAAATATTTTTCGGGAATTTTTACAAACTGTATGTGGCCCCAGTAAATTGAAATGTGCGTTTAAATTGAATATATAAAGATATATATTTTAAATTCAACGAAAACTGATCGTAACGATCGAATTGCTCTACGTGACATATCTCATTGTGTTCGGAATATGGGTAATTAGCTAGGGACGATAGTCGGTGGGTCTTGATTGGAGTTCGAATGGAACGATAACTTCAAGAAGAATAAATTAATTAAAAATATAATATATAAAAATTTAAATATCCTCCTCCAATAGGGGAAACCCTTATTTCCCGTTCTCTTTTAACAGAAGCCGCCCCAAATTCTTTGAACGACAGTCGTTCTCCCTCCATCCTCCCTTTAGATCTTTAAATCCCTTCACGATTTCAATAATCCTCCTAAACAAAATCATAGAGTTCCTCCCCAGCTTCGAATTGATATGGGTTCCATGAACTTTACCATCGTGTAGCGCTCGATTTCTGAGCTGAAAGTCGCGATCTTTGGAGCTGATTTCCGGCGATCTGGTGAGCTCGAGCGCCACTTGGTGGCAGGCGGAGGGAGGACGCAGCGTGGCGCATCGCATGGGGGGGGTCCGATCATCCTCCGATGAACTGTAGCAGCGGCGGCAACGGTGGTTTCACATCGAGCAACGTCCAGAACTGAGCAGTGAGCTTTTCCCCTTTCCCTTCCCTTCTTTTTTATTTTATTTATTTATTATTTAAAACTGAAATTAACATGTATATAAAACAGAAATTAACATGTATATAAAACAGAAATTAACATGTATATAAAACAGAAATTAACATGTAAATAAAACTGAAATTAGCATTAGTTTTAAATATATGAAACATAGTTAAATAAAGAAAAAAAAACATGATTTTTGCTTAGTTAAAAATACGGTTTTGCTTAGATGAAAATATAAACTAGACTTTGGTTTTGAAAATTTAAAATAGGAAAGACGATATTTTTAAAATAGAAAAGACGATATTTTTAAATAGGAAGTACGGATATAAAAATATAATTTTTATGATATAGAAAGATTAAAAATATAATTTTTATAATATAGGAAGGTTCAAAATATAATTTTTATAATATAGGAAGGTTCAAAATATAATTTTTATAATATAGGAAGTTCAAAATATAATTTTTATACTAGTGGCATATTAAAAATATGATTTTTATAAAGTAGAGATATTAAAAATATGGTTTTTATCAAAGTAGAAATATAAAAATATAATTTTTATATAGTTATGATAATAAAAATTTAATCTTTATATAGGAAGTAGGAATATAAAAATATAATTTTTATATAGAAAGAAGCGTTGTAAATATATGAAGTGAAATAAAAATCTGAACTTTATTTTATCGTGAAGTAGAGAGAATATAAAAATGTGATTTTTATATATGTAGTGAATATGGGCAACGAAGGTGACAAAAGACGAAAAGGTGAAGATTTCCTACATAAGAAGAGTCGCGGAGTTGGATTTAGCTATTGGTGAGAATTTCTCATTTTAAATCTTGTTTTCTAGTTAAAAATATATACTAGGATGCAAACGGTGCTTAGTAGCACCCGACACCCGTCATCCACAGACCATGGATGGCTTGTATGTTTGTTTGTTTGTTGTGATGAAAATTGATTGTGTGATGTGAAATAAAATATTTATATAGTTAAAAATATTTGATCGTTAATAATATCATTTTTAACGTGTGTGTGTGAATAAAAATGTGTGTTTGTTGATGTGAAACCCCACACGGGTGTTAGGATGATATTTGAAGTCCACTCATCCCGATTGATTAGTTGTATGTCGATAGATTGATTGACAGGCTGTGTAAGCGTTAGATATCTATATTTGATGCTTATACAGTGTGGTGTACTTTGGATGATGATGGATTATTTATTGTTGTGATTATATACATGTGTTGTATGGAATCCATATAACTAACATTATATGGTAATCGATTGGGCCTCATTCCAATTGGGAAAATAAGGAATAGAATGAAGTATATATTCATGTGTTGAATAGAATAAATATTCATTTGTTGAATAGAATAACGAAGTGATTGAAATATATAAAGCCGTGTTGATTAGAGTTGCGCCATTTTGACGTGAACGATATTTATATCGATTATATTCGTTTTTATAATGAATATTGAAAAGTGATTTCAAAATCGAATATATTGAAATGAATTCGAAATGAAGTTGAATTGAAATGAATTCGAATTGAAGTTGAATTGAAATGAATTCGAATTGAAGTTGAATTGAAATGAAATTGAATTGAAATCGATTTGAATTGAAAATCAATTTGATATGAATTTAAAACGAATTTATAAAGGAAAATTCAATTTTGATTTGAAATTGAAAGGGAAGTTGAAATCGTTTCAAATATAAAATACGTTTTAAAAGGAAATCGACGAAATATATATTATATATATAATATAATGGCCTGAATAGAATGCGCCGCACCGCGGCAGTTCGTGAATTTCGACCATTGACTTCGAATTGACGTTACGGGAGATCCGACCGTCGAATTCTCCTGAAACCGGAACCGTTGGGTTCGTATCGAAAAGAGCTTTCCAAAGAATATTAGAAATTAGAAATCTAACGGTTGGATTTGGAATTATGTACAAATCAAATTTGGAAAAGGTCGCTGTAAGTGCAGTTCGATGGCCATTGATGGAAATTGACTGTACGGGCCTTGATAAAATTATTAAAAATAACAATAATTTGTGTAAAATCATAAGAAATGATTTGGGAAAAACTGGGATGAAAAATCCCACATTTGTGAAGATAAAAATAAATTTTTATCAAAATGAACTAGTTTTGAACTAGAATTAAAATCAATTTATTTTTGAAGTAAATAAATTGAATTTGAAAGTGGTTTAAAAAAAATCAAAATTCCCAATACGTGAATTGGGATGGAGTTGAATCGTAATTATCTTCGGAATATTTCGATGTTGGATTTTGTGATTATACAGATATGTTTGTGGAAATTTGAAAGATATACTCATATCGTTATTTCCAATACGATATTTGTTGGTTTCAGAATTTGATATTGAATATAAGTCGGTATATTTTCTATTCAGAGCCTTGTATTTAATATCAAATGTGATTTGGGTTTATCGTGAATCGTGTTTTAAATGACATTGGTTCTTTAACCCAGTTAAAGCCAGAATATTAATTTTTTTGAAAAGATTAAAACGAAGTGGAGTTTTAATGAATCTTTAATTAGATTGAAACGTGAATTGATAATTTCAATTATCAAATCTGAAAGGTGATCGAGAATGGAGTACCACCAGTTTTTCTCCAAAGAGATAGTTAAATCTTTAATTAGATTTGAACGTGAAATGGTAATTAATATTACCGATAACACCGTGGTGTTAGATATGGAGTATTACCAGTTTTGCTCCATGGGATATATAGGTTGGGATTGGGAATAAAAAAAATAATTACTTCGGTGTGGTTCGCTAATCCCGACTAGTTTGGAAAACCATAAAATGGTTTGAAATGATATCCAAAGGAAGATTAAAGAATAAATTTAGAAGAATTTATCTTTGATAAAATTAATGGGAACCTTTCCCTAAGAATGTGATTTTGTGAAGAAAAGAATATTCTGAATTGGAATGAGGCATTTGTTGTGTTTGTGTAACATTTGTTATTATATACGTGGGTTATTCAGAAAGGCCGGGTTTCTACCCATTCTGAATAACCGATTCGACGATATGTCGAAGATGAAGACGGTGGTTGAAGACCGGAAGTCTTCACATCGTTTGGGTGATTACTGATGATCTCGATTGGGCTGTACACCCATGATGAGGGAAATAGTTGGTGATCGTCCAGACGTACTTGGAGATCGATGGATATGCGAGGAAAGTGCCTCCGGTTTCGTTCAGACCCAGAACGAACTCGTATATGGATTGTGTATCTGACATTGGATTTTATTCTGTGTTGATTGATCTCTATTAAATATGCATCTGTTTGGCGGCGGAGAATTTATTCTCTTGCTTAACGCCCTTCTCTGAGACGTACGAGTTCAGAGGTTGTATATCGATAGACATCAGTCGCATGGAGTGAATTGCCAGTGTGGCACACGTAAGTGGCAAATGATCAAGTCTTCTGTTGAAAAGCAAAGTCTTGTGGTTGATGATCAAAGCACGGCTTGTGTGGCGTAGCTTTTTGTATAGCGTGAATTCGCGAGCCTCACACCTCAGTATGAGTCAAAAACGGGATAAGGACCCAAGGAGTGCACGACGTTTCTTTCTAGCTATGGGTGGTGTCAGTGCTTAAACTGGATGACATTTATATACTTTTCACCTGTGTGGTTGTTGGATGAGGCGCCTCGATATTAGGTCTGTTAGGACCGGGAAACGTGTGTTCAGGAATAACCAATCCTCAAAAGTAAGAGAGGACCGGCCTTGGAGGATCCTAGGGATTGCTGTGTGCGGTCCTGAGGCATTTGCTAGAGTGTCTCGAATTGGAGGGGAGCTTGCCCCTTGCCTCGACTCATGACGGAAATCCAATTTCCAATATGTGATATTGCGGTTTTAATTGTAGAACTAGTATGGCGACATGATATATGGTACCCATGCCGTCTATGATTGATATTTATGATTGAAATTGTTTTGACACTATGCACTTTTAATAGTATCAAATGATTTGTTTTAAACCTACCAAGCATGTTTGGCTATTATAAGGGAAAACCCTATCCTCCGGCTTGCGTTGCATTGTGTGATGGGACCTGTGTCTTATAATAGCTTCATTTTTCCAAAAAGCATTGCGTTGTTTATTCTAAGCACTGGTATTCTTGGGAGGAAACCCGTTCCGTGTTATACGGCGTGGTCTCTTGAATTACTCTCTTTTAAAATAAAGATTAATAATTGTTTTAGTTGTCACACCAGTCACATGACTGACCTGGAGTTTATTTTTTTAACCTAAACTCTGGGTGCCCCTATTTTCGACACAGGCAGTTAGTAGTTTGGGTTTTGCAGATTTATATTCACAGGATCCCGATTTACAGCTGGAACGATGCTCGAAAAGCTCTGTATCTGTGTATCACTTTCAGTTGTGATTTGTATTATTTTCCGCTGCTATGTAATTTATTGTAATCTCTGATATTTTCTGTGTAATATTTATTCATACTCTGTATATTCTTGTATTCTGATGGAATTGTTGTAATAAACAATGAAATGTTCTTCTGTTTGCGTTTCGATGTGTGTTGTTCTCATCTCAATCCGGGCTTTCCTTACCGGGGGAGTTCGGGTCGTTATAGAGTGGTATCAGAGCTTTGGTTTACAGAGCTCTAGAACAAGACACATTAGAACCATACAAAAGAATTCATCAGATATTAGATTAGTAATATCCAATTAGAATGACTCGTTAGAGATAGGATCAGTAGTACCCTAGAACGAGTGTGGAGAGAGTATATTTTTCAAATGAAAACAATTTTGTTTTGAAAATTTAAATCGTTTTACACGTATTTGAATAATTTATTTATATTGATTTGGACAATCTAGTATATATAGGTTTTGCATATACGCGTCATGAACGTATATTCGAAGTTTTAATATACTGGATAGATATAGGATCACACTCTAGTCGCTCGGAGATGATTTTGATGATGGAGCTCCATTACCAATATCTTTGTTCGTGTTTCGAAGGTGTGATATCTATATATTACCATTAGACTGGTGTGAGAACCAAAACTAGATAGGTTTATTGTTGTGATTTGGCATCAAAAACATGATTTTCTGTATATATATCAAATTATGAATTTGAAACGATAATCCACTAATTGATTGATGGTTGTGTTGTTTGTTTATCTGTTTGATTAATGAAATTTTGAACCATTTAGCCTATTTGAATCAAATATTCAATTGTATTGAAAATTGGTCGCATTTGCATGCATATACATGTACTTACATTGAACAGGTCATAGCAAGGAAGCTAGAGCAGAAGAATAAAATTGTTTGCCCGACAAATAGATACATGTTTACCATAATTTACTGTTTTGTTTGGGTGATGATGATTTTATGAGCCGATTGGCTAGCCGCTTGGCCTTTTCTTTTTCTTTTTGATTGAAGAAGGCCATGGGAGGCTATATGAAATATCCCGAAGTCCCCGGTGCAGGGGAGGTATGGCGAAATTTTTCGGAAATTTAGGGTGTTAGCCAAATTTTTGAAAAATTTGAAAAGTTCTTAGAAACTGAAAAGTTGAAGAACTTAAGCCGTAACGAAAATAATGGAAGTTGAGTTGATTTGTAAAACAACTTTCGGCTTCGTTCCTTTTCGGGGACGAAAAGTTTTAAGTGGGGGAGAATGTAACAACCCGGAAAATGCGAGCCAGTTTAAATTTTTTATTTTGGCGAATTTAGTGAATTTTGAATATTTAAAATGAATTATTTTAAATAATATCGGCGAGAAATTTATTTTGAATAGAATTCTAACGTATATATCTATATACGTCGTCGTTAGAATATAAATATTTATTTATAATTATAAAAGGGAATTGAAAATGGCCCTGCAGTTCGATAATTCAATTTCAAACTTCAATTGAATGTACCGGGTGCAAAATAAACCGAATTTTAGTAAAACCAAAAATAATTGGATCTAATTGATAATATCTTTCCAGTGAATACGGAAAATCGAAATTTCATAGCGGGAATCAAAAGATATGTCCAGTTGAAAATTCAGAATAGTCGCTGTGAAATTTATATATATTTTAATATATATAAAGGCCCTTAGAAATGGAAATTTTGCAAACGACCTCGGTTTTCGACGAAACCACTTTTGTTGGATCCGGAATGTCAGATTATTGCTAGGTTTCAAAATTCGTAATTTTCCGAATCAATATGTGAGCGTGGCGAGGTTAAACGTGTTTTAACAGTTTCAGTTAAATTCGGGTCGACTAGAAATTGGCCATTTTTCAAACGGTCTCAGAATTTGACGAAATTAGTTTTGTTAGGACCGTATCGTCAATACGAAGCTAGAAAATATTTTTCGGGAATTTTTACAAACTGTATGTGGCCCCGGTAAATTGAAATGTGCGTTTAAATTGAATATATAAAGATTTATATTTTAAATTCAATGAAAACTGATCGTAACGATCGAATTGGCCTACGTGACATATCTCATTGTGTTCAGAATAAGGGTAATTAGCTTGGGACGACAGTCGGTGGGTCTTGATTGGAGTTCGAATGGAACGATAACTTCAAGAAGAATAAATTAATTAAAAATATAATATATAAAAATTTATATATCCTCCTCCAATAGGGGAAACCCTTATTTCCCGTTCTCTTTTAACAGAAGCCACCGCAAATTCTTTGAACGACACCCGTTCTCCCTCCATCCTCCCTTTAGATCTTTAAATCCCTTCACGATTTCAATAATCCTCCTAAACAAAATCATAAAGTTCCTCCTCAGCTTCGAATTGATATGGGTTCCATGAATTTTACCATCGTGTAGCGCTCGATTTCTGAGCTGAAGTCGCGATCTTTGGAGCTGATTTCCGGCGATCTGGTGAGCTCAAGCGCCACATGGTGGCAGGCGGAGGGAGGACGCAGCGTGGCGCGTCGCATGGGGGGTCCGATCATCCCCCGATGAACTGTAGCAGCGGCGGCAGCGGTGGTTTCACATCGAGCAACGTCCAGAACTGAGCAGTGAGCTTTTCCCTTTTCCCTTCCCTTCTTTTTTATTTTATTCTATTTTATTTATTATTTAAAACTGAAATTAACATGTATATAAAACAGAAATTAACATGTATATAAAACAGAAATTAACATGTATATAAAACAGAAATTAACATGTAAATAAAACTGAAATTAGCATTAGTTTTAAATATATGAAACATAGTTAAATAAAGAAAAAAAACATGATTTTTGCTTAGTTAAAAATATGGTTTTGCTTAGATGAAAATATAAACTAGACTTTGGTTTTGAAAATTTAAAATAGGAAAGACGATATTTTTAAAGTAGAAAAGACGATATTTTTAAATAGGAAGTACAAATAAAAAAATATAATTTTTATAATATAGAAAGATTAAAAATATAATTTTTATAATATAGGAAGGTTCAAAATATAATTTTTATAATATAGGAAGGTTCAAAATATAATTTTTATATTATAGGAAGTTCAAAATATAATTTTTATACTAGTGGCATATTAAAAAAATGATTTTTATAAAGTAGAGATATTAAAAATATGGTTTTTATCAAAGTAGAAATATAAAAATACAATTTTTATATGGTTATGATAATAAAAATTTAATCTTTATATAGGAAGTAGGAATATAAAAATATAATTTTTATATAGAAAGAAGCGTTGTAAATATATGAAGTGAAATAAAAATATGAACTTTATTTTATCGTGAAGTAGAGAGAATATAAAAATGTGATTTTTATATATGTAGTGAATACGGGCAACAAAGGTGACAAAAGACGAAAAGGTGAAGATTTCCTACATAAGAAGAGTCGCTGAGTTCGATTTAGCTATTGGTGAGAACTTCTCACTTTAAATCTTGTTTTCTAGTTAAAAATATATACTAGGATGCAGACGGTGCTTAGTAGCACCCGACACCCGTCATCCACAGACCATGGATGGCTTGTATGTTTGTTTTTGTTGTGATGAAAATTGATTGTGTGATGTGAAATAAAATATTTATATAGTTAAAAATATTTGATCGTTAAAAATATCATTTTTAACGTGTGTGTGTGAATAAAAATGTGTGTTTGTTGATGTGAAACCCCACACGGGTGTTGGGATGATATTTGAAGTCCACTCACCCCGATTGATTAGTTGTATGTCGATCGATTGATTGACAGGCTGTGTAAGCGTTAGATATCTATATTTGATCCTTATACAGTGTGGTGCACTTTGGATGACGATGGATTA
This sequence comes from Allium sativum, assembly GCA_030737875.1. Classification (NCBI taxonomy): domain Eukaryota; kingdom Viridiplantae; phylum Streptophyta; class Magnoliopsida; order Asparagales; family Amaryllidaceae; genus Allium; species Allium sativum. Next base: position 385,310,084 of record CM060925.1, read on the forward strand.
TTTATTGTTGTGATTATATACATGTGTTGTATGGAATCCATATAACTAACATTATATGGTAATCGATTGGGCCTCATTCCAATTGGGAAAATAAGGAACAGAAGGAAGTATATATTCATCTGTTGAATAGAATAAATATTCATTTGTTGAATAGAATAACGAAGTGATTGAAATATATAAAGCCGTGTTGATTAGAGTTGCGCCATTTTGACGTGAACGATATTTATATCGATTATATTCGTTTTTATAATGAATATTGAAAAGTGATTTCAAAATCGAATATATTGAAATGAATTCGAAATGAAGTTGAATTGAAATGAATTCGAATTGAAGTTGAATTGAAGTGAATTCGAATTGAAGTTGAATTGAAATGAAATTGAACTGAAATCGATTTGAATTGAAAATCAATTTGAAATGAATTTAAAACGAATTTATAAAGGAAAATTCAATTTTGATTTGAAATTGAAAGGGAAGTTGAAATCGTTTTGAAAATGAATTTAAAAAGATTTATAAAATACGTTTTAAAAGGAAATCGACGAAATATATATTATATATATAATATAATGGCCTGAATAGAACGCGCCACGCCGCGGCAGTTCGTGAATTTCGACCATTGACTTCGAATTGACGTTACGGGAGATCCGACCGTCGGATTCTCCTGAAACCGGAACCGTTGGGTTCGTATCGAAAAGAGCTTTCCAATGAGTATTAGAAATTAGAAATCTAACGGTTGGATTTGGAATTATGTCCAAATCGAATTTGGAAAAGGTCGCTGTAAGTGCAGTTCGATGGCCATCGATTGAAATCGACTGTACGGGCCTTGATAAAATTATCAAAAATATCAATAATTTGTGTAAAATCATAAGAAATAATTTGGGAAAAACTGGGATGAAAAATCCCACATTTGTGAAGATAAAAATAAATTTTTATCAAAATGAACTAGTTTTGAACTAGAATTAAAATCAATTTATTTTTGAAGTAAATAAATTGAATTTGAAAGTGGTTTAAAAAAAAAATCAAAATTCCCAATACGTGATTTGGGATGGAGTTGAATCGAAATTATCTTCATAATATTTCGATGTTGGATTTTGTGATTATATAGATATGGTTGTGGAAATTTGAAAGATATATTCATATCGTTATTTCCAATACGATATTTATTGGTTTCAGAATTTGATATTGAATATAAGCCGGTATATTTTCTATTCAGAGCCTTGTATTTAATATCAAATGTGATTTGGGTTTATCGTGAATCGTGTTTTAAATGACATTGGTTCTTTAACCCAGTTAAAGCCAGAATATTGATTTTTTTGAAAAGATTAAAACGAAGTGGAGTTTTAATGAATCTTTAATTAGATTGAAACGTGAATTGATAATTTCAATTATCAAATCTGAAAGGTGATCGAGAATGGAGTACCTCCAGTTTTGCTCCAAAGCGATAGTTAAATCTTTAATTAGATTTGAACGTGAAATGGTAATTAATATTACCGATAACACCGTGGTGTTAGATATGGAGTATTACCAGTTTTGCACCATGGGATATATAGGTTGGGATTGGGAATAAAACAAATAATTACTTCGGTGTGGTTCGCTAATCCCGACTAGTTTGGAAAACCATAAAATGGTTTGAAATGATATCCAAAGGAAGATTAAAGAATAAATTTAGAAGAATTTATCTTTGATAAAATTAATGGGAACCTTTCCCTAAGAATGTGATTTTGTGAAGAAAAGAATATTCTGAATTGGAATGAGGCGTTTGTTGTGTTTGTGTAACATTTATTATTATATACGTGGGTTATTCAGAAAGGCCGGGTTTCTACCCATTCTGAATAACCGATTCGAGGACATGTCGAAGATGAAGACGGTAGTTGAAGACCGGAAGTCTTCACATCGTTTGGGTGATTACTGATGATCTCGATAGGGCTGTACACCCATGATGAGGGAAACGGTTGGTGATCGTCCAGACGTACTTGGAGATCGATGGATATGCGAGGAAAGTGCCTCCGGTTTCGTTCAGACCCAGAACGAACTCGTAAATGGATTGTGTGTCTGACATTGGATTTTATTCTGTGTTGATTGATCTCTATTAAATATGCATCTGTTTGGCGGCGGAGAATTTATTCTCTCGCTTAACGCCGTTCTCGACGTATGAGCTCAGAGGTTGTATATCGATAGACATCAGTCGCATGGAGTGAATTTCCAGTGTGGCACGCGTAAGTGGAAAATGATCAAGGTTTCTGTTGAAAAGCAAAGTCTTGTGGTTGATGATCAAAGCACGGCCTGTGTGGCGTAGCTTTGTGTATAGCGTGAATTCGCGAGCCTCACACCTCGGTATGAGTCAAAAACGGGATAAGGACCCAAGGAGTGCACGACGTTTCTTTCTAGCTATGGGTGGTGTCAGTACTTAAACTGGCTGACATTTATATACTTTTCACCTGTGTGGTTGTTGGATGAGGCGCCTCGATATTAGGTCTGTTAGGACCGGGAAACATGTGTTCAGGAATAACCAATCCTCAAAAGTAAGAAAGGACCGGCCTTGGAGGATCCAAGGGATTGCTGTGTGCGGTCCTGAGGCATTTGCTAGAGTGTCTCGAATCGGAGAGGAGCTTGCCGCTTGCCTCGACTCATGACGGAAATCCAATTTCCAATACGTGATATTGCGGTTTTAATTGTAGAACTAGTATGGCGACATGATATATGGTACCCATGCCGTCTATGATTGATATTTATGATTGAAATTGTTTTGACACTATGCACTTATAATAGTATCAAATGATTTGTTTTAAACGTACCAAGCATTTTTGGCTATTATTAGGGAAAACGCTATCCTCCGGCTTGCGTTGCATTGTGTGATGGGACCTGGGTCTTATAATAGCTTCATTTTTCCAAAAAGCATTGCGTTGTTTATTCTAAGCACTGGTATTCTTGGGAGGAAACCTGTTCCGTGTTATATGGCGTGGTCCCTTGAATTACTCTCTTTTAAAATAAAGATTAATAATTGTTTTAGTTCTCACACCAGTCACATGACTGACCTGGAGTTTATTGTTTTAACCTAAACTCTGGGTGCCCCTATTTTCGACACGGGCAGTTAGTAGTTTTGGTTTTGCAAATTTATATTCACAGGATCCTGATTTACAGCTGGAACGATGCTCGAAAAGCTCTGTATCCGTGTATCACTTTCAGTTGTGTTTTGTATTATTTTCCGCTGCTATGTAATTTATTGTAATCTCTGATATTTTCTGTGTAATATTTATTCATACTCTGTATATTCTTGTATTCTGATGGAATTGTTGTAATAAACAATGAAATGTTCTTCTGTTTGCGTTCCGATGTGCGTTGTTCTCATCTCAATCCGGGCTTTCCTTACCGGGGGAGTTCGTGTCGTTATACCAACAACTGATTATTCAGAACGGACACCGGCTGAAAAAACGGCAGCAACTGTAAATGCAAAAGCAATAAATATGTTGTTTTGTGCATTAAACCAAAATGAATATAACCGTGTTAGTATCTGTACCACTGCATATCAAATTTAGCAAATGCTAAAAATCACACATGAAGGTACTAACAAGGTTAAACAAGCCAAAATAGCCATCCTGAAAAGTCAGTTTCAAAATTTCAAAATGAAACCGAATGAAACAATCATTGATATGTATTCACGGTTTCAAACTATTCACCATGCACTTATTGGTTTAGGAAAAAAATATTCAATTATTGATGTTGTCTCGACAGTCCTACATTCTCTGACTAGTGAATTGGAAGGAAAAGTATTAGCGATTGAAGAAGCTAATGACCTTTCTGTCATGAAGCCAGATGAATTGTAGGAAATCTAATGTCCTATGAAGAAAATTTGCTGGCTAGAAAGGAATAGAAAGAAGAAAAGAAAAATATAGCATTTCATGTCGGAAAAGATGAAGATGAATTAGAATCTGAAGACTTAGTTTTTGTGGCAAAAGGTTTCAAAAAATTTCTGAAATAACAAAAAGCTAGTCGATATAACAAAAGGAAATCTGGTTCAAATAAACCTTCATCATCAGTTATAGAATGTTTCAACTGCCATAAAAAGGGGCACATGCACAAAGATTGTCCGGAACAAAAGAAGAAGTCAGAAAATGACAAGTTCAAATACAAGAAGGATAAATCAAAGAAACAAGTCTTCTCAGTCACATGGGATGATTCAGACTCGTCTTCATCAGAAAGTGAAAGTGATTCAGAAGATGAGCAAGCAAATGTTTGTTTCATGGCTACAGAAGATGAGGTACAAATTCCTACATTTGATGAAGTTCTTGATATTAATGCTGAATTGATAGTTAAATTTAAAAATATGAAACGTCAATGGAAAGAAGCCAAAGCAGATTTAAGTAGAGCAGAGTTTGAACGAGATATGTTAAAGGATGAAAAGAAAATATTAGAAGAAGAACTTGAAAAAGTTCAAGAATCATCATCTAATATTGATTCTCAATTATCTCTTTTGAGTTAAGAAATTGAAACTCAAAAAGAGAAAAATGATGTTCTCACTACTGAAAATCATGAGCTTAAGGCAAAAGTCAAAATTCTGGACCTAGAAAAGGCTAGTTTACAAACTAAGTTAGATAATATTACACAAAATGTTTCTAAGTTCAATAAAGGTCGAGAAAATTTAACAAAGATCATTGAAAGTTCACAATCTGATTAAAATAAACATGGCTTGGGATATAAGAAACAAGAAACCTAGAAACATCTTGGTTTCAAAAGGAAAAATGAAAAACAAAATAAAGCTAAGAAAAATCTTAGTTTGTTATATTCCAAACCAAAACCAGTTGTGAAGTTTCAAAAGAAAAATATCAAAACTATCAAGATATGGGTTCCTAAAACAAATAATAATTTGATTAGGAACAAATATATTCAGTATTTTATGAATACTGTGCATTAGAATTCTAATTATGTGTATAACGGGGATACCGGACCCTTATGGGTTTGGACTCCTAAGACCTAACTCTTAGGACCCTATAAAAAGGTGGGTACCATGGACTTAATATTATTTTTTGCAGGTCCCACTTAAGAAAAGAGGAAAGTGGATATTGGACAGTGGTTGCTCGAAGCATACGACTGGAGACAAGATCTTATTGACAAATATTACTTACTCAGATGGTGGCTCTGTCACTTTTGGAGATAATTCAAAAGGCTATATCATCGGCAAAGGCGATGTGAGCAGTTGCGGTACATCTAACTTACCTCTTATTGCTAATGTCATGCTAGTTAGAAATTTGAAACACAATCTACTTTGTATTAGTCAGTTGTGTGACAAGGGTTTTACCATTTCCTTTTCCAATAGCAAGTGTAGTATCTTAGATAAAGATCATAAGTAAGTTTTCGAAGGATATAGAGACAGAAATATTTATATTCTGAATATGAATGTCAATCATAATTCAAATATGTGTCTTGTAGCAAATGATAATGATCCATGGCTACGGCACAAACGTTTCTGTCACATAAACTTCAGAACTATCAACAAGCTATCCTAAAACGATCTAGTTAGAGGACTACCCAAAATGAATTTTACGATTGATAACATTTGTGATGCATGTCAATTAGGAAAATTGGCTAAATCATCATTTAAATCCAAGAAAGTCATATCAACATTACAACCAATTGAGCTACTACATTTGGATTTATTCGGACCAACACAGGTTCAGTCAATAAATCATAGTCAATATATGTTTGTAATTGTTGATGATTACTTTCGTTATACTTGGGTGATTTTCTTGAAAAACAAAAGTGACACTTTCGAACATTTCAAATCTTTCGTCATGAGAATTCAAAAATCGAAAGGGCTTATAGTTAAGAATATAAGATGTGATCTGTAATGACCCGGTATTTACACGTATCACTGACACAGATATTAATTGATCATGAGTACGTATTTACAAATATGATTTAAAATCCAGACTTTGAAATTTCAAAACATGATAAGTTATGTATAACAACATTTACTAAAACCAAATTTTACACATTCATGTATGGTAGCATGGATTAAATAGCGTTTGTTTGAATTGATTTTATACATGTATGGGTAATAACACTTTTACATAGCATGTATTTATGATGCCATTTTTATTTTACATGTTAGTTCATTTTTAAAGGATTTTAGAATTTGGTTTTTGTAAAATTTGGATTTGAAAACTTTTAACACTTGAATTAAACATGCCAAAACCCATTTTTGTTGTCAAAGCAAGTTCAAACGACAAGTTCAAGTTACATATACACACTCTAAAACATGGAATACCATTCCTTTTGCAAGCATGTTTATAAACAAAAATGCAAAGATGCAACCAACCCTAGAAATTAGCTAGAAAAAGGGAATCTAGGAGGATATATGTTCACATGGCAAATCATATTGTATCAATATATTTTCAGTTTTCAAATCACTCTCCTTTCTATCAAGATTTCTTGAAAATGACATTTTCCTTTTGCATTTTCAAATCATGTTTGTTTTGTCATAAAACATATGCATAAAGATTACAAAATCTTGTGTGTGTATATATATATATATATATATATATATGTTGAATCTTACGTACACTAGACCAATTCAAAATAACATGGATTTTTTTTAAGATTTTCAAGACATATTCTATAACATGTCATGGATTTAATTGTACCAAACTTTCAGATTTTGCCTAACCTTGGAAGGCAAGTAAGATTTTATATATTTTGTTGTTAAATCAAATTTTCATGAGAAGATTTTTGGGTAGAAACCCAAGGAAAAACTAAACCTATTTGATACTAAAGGGGATACTATAATTTGTTTAAAACCGAGAAGATGTAGTGAAGATCATGTATGGTACATTTGCATTTGAGATGATATATCATAGAAACCAATGGGAAAAGAGATGAACATGCGCAAGTTTTTTCAAGGTAGATAATGGCTGAGGTAAGCCATGTGAATATGGAAGTAGTACTTTGATTTGATAAGAGGAAAAGATCTTTCTTTTTGAGTTTTCTTTCATTTGTCAACAAAAAAAAAACCTGAAAACAGTTTTTAAATGCACCAATTTTAATGATTTTCACCACTATATAAGGACATGAGCACACACCATTTTTCTACACAACACAAGCTCCTGAATAGGATCAGTAAAAAGGGAATAAGGCCAAGGGTTTCAAGCAATTCTGGTGAGTAAACCTGTTTTTTTTTTCTGTTTTAAATTTCCTACATTTCTGCTATTTGAATGATAAATTGGACTTGAATCTTTGTGGTGTGCTTGTTCAATTAGTATACCTAGTATGGTTTGCTTGTTTAATATGATATAGGAATTATTGATTGTTAAATAAAAACTTAGGTACAAAATGTTAGAGAGGGTATTACCTGACAATGTTTCCAGACCCTGTATTTGGTTTGAAAACTCTTCAATCCTACATAGATCAGTGAATCTAGGTTAGTGGATTAGAGTGAGATGTCATACTTGTTTAAAAACTTTTACATAGTCATCAAACAATTCAAAATGAAACAAAACTTTGCCAAACCCTTACTGTTATTTAAAACACAAACAACTGTAAGCTCTTTGGTTCACAAAACCAAAGTGGATTTTCAAAACATTAAAAACTTGTTTTGATTACATAAACATGATCAGGGAACAAAATGATGATTTTTAAAACTAAAATCGAGATTTTTAAGTATGTGGATCACGAGAAATCAAGAGATGGCCGAAAGTTCAACTTTGATGAACTTCTGGCGCATCACTTGATTTAGGGTGGTGGCATTCGGCCAGAAGGGGTAGGAGGGGAAGTAAATCATAGGAAAAATATCAACTTAATTTTTAAACAAATAGATTTTGTAAATAAAGTGAAAATAGGGTCTTGAATGGATTTTGGGTTTGTTTTCTTCACGGCCAAACTGCTTGGAGATGGAGGGACGAGGGGGTGCGGTCCAGGGGAAATGGCGGTGCCTAGGTGGTGTGGCAACATGGTCAAAAGGTGGTGGTGTTGCGTGGTTGAGGGAAGGAGAGATAAGAGCTTTCTTGGATGATGTTTTTTTGTAAAGGAGGAGGAGCACGGCCAAAACACGGTTCAGGCCGGTGGAGGATGATCGGAGGGTGGTCAGGTGATCAGAGGGAGAGACGGGGTTGGTGTGGATGGTTAGTGGCTATGGACGGGGTCCCTGGTGGCTGTGCACGTGTACAGGCATGAACGGAGAAGAAAGAAGAAGAATAAGAAGAAGAAGAGGTGGTGTCGGGTTTTTAAGGTAATCCACCGTGATTTCTTCAATGTGGTACTACCACCTGGTACTCATGTGCACACGTGATTTTAGTGTGATCGGGCTGGGGGACGTTGAGGTCTGGAAGCCTGGTACTTTGGCAAAGGTGGTACTTTGCCAAAATCATAGGAACCGGCCATTGTTTCCACGTGTCCACACCATATTTTCGAAGTGATATTTGACCATATTTGGTACTTTGGTGTTTCAACTTTAAAAACAAGGATTTTAAATATGTTTTAAATTTAAATTAGTTTTTTTATTTAATAATGGTTTAAATAAAATGGGAAAATAAATATAAAATAAAAATAGAGTTTTTATTTAATTAGCAAATGAAGAAAGGAGAAAGTGAATCAGGATAAAAATGCTGTTTTTGTCAAGTATTGGAATTAAAGTACAGGAGCTAGAATTTAAATTAAATTATAAATTTAATTTATAATGAGAATTATAAAAGATTTTTTCTAATAAAATATTCAAACTTTAAAGTCAACGAAGGAAGTCGTTCAAGTATAGCAGATCAGATATGGTTTTGACAGACATCGAGAAGTTAGCACGGAAATTGTAATTTGATTAAATTATTAATTTAGTTTATAATTTAAATTAGAATTTGTCATCAAATTAAATATATAAATTTAACAAGGTAAACCATATGTAACGCATATGCTAGATTTGTCAGTTTTAAACCGTATTCTTTGATACAAGTAACCGATCGTGGACAGTTCTGTATGTTATAAAATGAGAATTATAAATCATATGTTTAATCATGTTGAGATTAATAAAAAGAGAAATTTTATTCGATTTATAGTATAAAATGTAAAATAGATCAGGTATAGGGATCAAGAAGGGAAAATTTGACAAAAACGATACCAAGTGAAAAGGCTGAAATATAAATCCATTTATGGATAATCAGATTAAGTAATAATGATGAGAAATATTTTTCTAAGGAAAATTAAGGTAAGTATTCATTTTAAAGGTGACGAACAAAATGGAATGAAAAACCATGTGCGATGCACACACTAAAATTTGCCGTTTTGAAAAGATGATCAAATATACCAGATATAGGCCAGATGATCATATACTGTGAAGTTTGACTGAAATTAGATTTTTATCATGTTAGATTTATAATTTAAAAAGAAACATATTCATTAATCATTTCAAGGAGACCGAAATAAATATTTCACTTTGATTTGATTATACGCCGCGCGTTAGAGATTTTTAAATTGAAGACGACGAGATATAAGGGCTATTTTTAAATAGTGCCTTCGGTTTGTCCAGTCCCAGGACAACTTGTATGGACGAATGTCTGACAGAGTATTTCCAAAGGAATCACGTACGTTGTTTTCTTCAAACGTACCAGTTGCTGGCACAGAAGGGAAACTTCTTTAGCCTGACAACCAGAGTATTTTTGTGGAAATCAATTAGTGATCTCCGATGGATTTGACGATGTGGCATTCAAAGAAATTAAACAGTGATGGTGAAAGGTAAGTCTAGGCCTCACACCCACGAAATGACAAACATCGGGCAGACAACATGGCTATGTGGGTCGCTCCCATTAGGGTGTAGCTTCACCTATCTAGAGAAATTCCTTTTGTTTCTTAATCTAGCGATTCTGCCCATTCAGGAATGGTTTCCGTACACAACCATTGGTGATATACATTCGATACACTCAAGAAAAATGAGTGGTCGGTCATGTGTGGGTCGGGTTGCAAGACGTTCTTGTTGAACCCAGGTGTATTTGCCTCTAGAGATACATCATCGGAAGGTGGTCCCATACCTTGTCATAGTTGGAAATCCAATTTCCATAAGCGCCAAGCGGTTTTTATTTGTATACTATGTTGGAGAATGTGAGATGCAAGCATTCTTCCAAATTCTAATTTAATTGTGAAAACTTATAGATACTATGATAATATCTGTTTTAAAGTATACAAAGTGTTTTTGATCTCCTAAGGTAAAAACCCGTTCCGTATTCACGGCGTGGTCTTATGAGATATTTTTATTTCTTTAAATCTGTTTTAAATTGTTTACTCATACCAGTCCCCTGACTGACCCGGAGTTTATTTTTATGTGTTTCCCTTAAACTCTTGGGTATTCATAACACTTGATATGAATAGACAAGTGAATCAGGATTTGATAAAACTTGAGAAGCTGGATGAAGACTTTCTATTGCTGATCTACTTATCATGTCTACTGTATAATTAAATCTGCAAGTTAGTCATCTATGGTATGTGTAATTAAAGATGTACTATGAATGGCTTGTATCACTAGATATATGATGCTCTGATGTAATATGTTCTGCTGTGTAATGTTATAAAGTATTATCTTTTGTAAAAATTCCGCTGTGAGATTCTGATGTTTCAGTGATTTTTTCTTCTATCTATTCTTATTCTTATTAATGACACGACTTCTGATGTGTTCGAAAGTTGGGTCGTTACAGTTGGTATCAGAGCTTAGGTTACTGATTTCCTTGGCTTTAGGTGAGTGTGAGATAGCGTAATTTTGAAAATTTAAAATAAATTTAAAATAAATCAACTTGGATGGTATACCTAAGTTAGTCATATCCAATCAAGTCTGGAATGACGACCTGGTATATTCAGGTGATTAAGACGAGTAACCAAGGACGAAGAGGTCGAGCTAGAGGGCCATCCACTATTACTGGTCGTAATACTGGATCCCAAGATCAAGGGGAGACAGTGGAGGAAGTTGCACCAGTCCAACAGGATAAAAGCTTTGCAACCATTTGTAAAGAATATACGACTCTGGGAGGAAAAGTTTTCAAAGGGACGGAATCTTTCATTGAAGTCCAAGCATGGTTGAGGTCCTATGAAAGGATTTTCAAGGGACTGAAATTTAATGATGAGCATAAACGTCTCTTAGCTTCGTGGCATCTTCAGGAAGCTGCTGCTATTTGGTGGGATGCTCAGACCATGGATGTTCCTGAGGAAGATTTCACTTGGGAAAAATTCAAGGAAGCTTTCGAAGCACAATTTCTACCTGCTACAGGGAAGACTAGAATGTATCGGAATTTCATCGATCTCAAGCAAGTGAACATGAAAATATCCGAATATGAGAACAAATTCAATTCACTTTCTTGTTTCAGGCGAGAACTGATCAATACCCCACTTAAGAAGAATGAAATGTTTATAGCAGGATTAAAGGATAGCCTGCAAGTTCAAATGATTGGGCATCTCAAGATTCCATTTGTCGATCTGGTGGATATGGCAGTTCGTTATGAGGCACTAGAGGGAACGAAGCCAGTTGCAAAATAGCAGATAGGAGAACCCAGTAGCGAGAATTCCAACAAAAAGAAATTTAATCTGAACTGGAACAACAAGGGAATACCAAAGATGGGGGAGAAAGCCAAAGAGCGTTATAAAGATACACAATGCCATAACTGCAAGGAGAAGGGACACATTGTTAGGTTCTGTACGAAGCCAGCAGCGGAAAAGCTACAACAAACTCAGCAGTCGGAGCAACCTCAACCAAAGGGAAAAAGTGATGCTATTCCCAAAAAGTTTTCATGCTATAATTGTCATCAGCCTGGGCACTTGGTCAAAGACTGTCCACTTATGAAAAAGGCACAGCAACCAAAGACCTATGCTTTAATGGATAAGTCATCAACTTCCGAGAATGTGAAAATGGAAGGAGCTCCAGAAGGTACCTTACTCTTTTTTATAAAAAGAGTTAATTAACTAGGGTTAACTTCAAGATAAATTAAATATGGTTGGATTAAATTAGAATAATATCCAATCATATTGATACTGGAAATCGAGTTAGAATTTTAAATCGTATTAAAATCTAGATTTTCTGAAATTAAGTTTGGACTTAAGTATTCATTAGATATGAACTCAGGAAATGTGAAATAGTCGATTTGTGGAATTAAGTCATATTGAGTCCCGAAATGGAGATCATTAACTAAGTGAATGAAGATTTTGGGGAAAGACTTAACGGAGTTAAGTAAATGGACCGATGAGTTAAAAAGGGAATTTGGGCAGATATTTTTGGTTATGAATAGGAAAATTGCTAATGTGTGTTAAATATTTACTGATGTGTGTCGATAACCCTAATCTACTGTTTAAAATTTCGAGGACGAAATTTTTATAAGGGGGGTAGAATGTAATGACCCGGTATTTACACGTATCACTGACACAGATATTGATTGATCGTGAGTACGTATTTACAAATATGATTTAAAATCCAGACTTTGAAATTTCAAAACATGATAATTTATGTATAACAGCATTTACATATGCAACATTTTCTAAAACCAATTTTTACACATTCATGTATGGTAGCATGGATTAAATAGCGTTTTTTGAATTGATTTTACACATGTATGGGTAATAACACTTTTACATTGCATGTATTTATGATGCCATTTTTATTTTACATGTTAGTCCATTTTTAAAGGATTTTAGAATTTGGTTTTTGTAAAATTTTGTTTTGAAAACTTTTAACACATGAATTAAACATGCCAAAACCCATTTTTGTTGTCAAAGCAAGTTCAAAAGACAAGTTCAAGTTACATATACACACACTAAAACAAGGAATACCATTCATTTTGCAAGCATGTTCATCAACAAAAATGCAAAGATGCAACCTACCCTAGAAATTAGCTAGAAAAATGGAATCTAGGAGGATATATGTTCACATGGCAAATCATATTGTATCAATATATTTTCAGTTTTCAAATCACTCTCTTTTCTATCAAGATTTCTTGAAAATGACATTTTCCTTTTATTTTCAAATCCTGTTTGTTTTGTCATAAAACATATGCATAAAGATTACAAAATCTTGTATATATATATGTAGAATCTTACCTACACTAGACCAATTCAAAAAAACATGGATTTTTTTAAGATTTTCTAGACATATTCTATCACATGTCATGGATTTAGTTGTACCAAACTTTCAGATTTTGCCTAACCTTGGAAGGCAAGTAAGATTTTATATATTTTGTTGTTAAATCAAATTTTCATGAGAAGATTTTTGGGTAGAAACCCAAGGAAAAATGAACCTATTTGAAACTAGAGGGGATACTATAATTTGTTTGAAACCGAGAAGATGTAGTGAAGATCATGTATGGTACATTTGCATTTGAGATGATATATCATAGAAACCAATGGGAAAAGAGATGAACATGTGCAAGTGTTTTCAAGTTAGATAATGGTTGAGGTAAGCCATGTGAATATGGTGGTAGTACTTTGATTTGATAAGAGAAAAAGATCTTTCTTTTTGAGTTGTCTTTCATTTGTCAACAAAACAAAATCTGAAAACAGTTTTTAAATGCACCATATTTTAATGATTTTCACCACTATATAAGGACATGAGCACACACCATTTTTCTACACAACACAAGCTCCTGAATAGGATCAGTAAAAAGTGAATAAGGCCAAGGGTTTCAAGTAATTCTGGTGAGTAAACCTGTTTTTTTTTCTGTTTTAAATTTCCTGCATTTTTGCTGTTTGAACGATAAGTTGGACTTGAATTTTTGTGGTGTGCTTGCTCAATTAGTATACCTGGTATGGTTTGCTTGTTTAATATGATGTAGGAATTATTGATTGTTAAATAAAATCTTAAGTACAAAGTGTTAGAGAGGGTATTACCTGACAATGTTTCCAGACCCTGTATTTGGTTTGAAAGATCTTCAATCCTACATAGATCAGTGAATCTAGGTTAGTGGATTAGAGTGAGATGTCATACTTGTTTAAAAACTTTTACATAGTCATCAAATGGTTCAAAATGAAACAAAACTTTGCCAAACCCTTACTGTTATTTAAAACACAAACAACAGTAAGCTCTTTGGTTCACAAAACCAAAGTGGATTTTCAGAACACTTAAAAACTTGTTTTGATTACATAAACATGATCAGGGAACAAAATGATGATTTTTAAAACTAAAATCGAGATTTTTAAGTAAGTGGATCACGAGAAATCAAGAGATGGCCAAAAGTTCAACTTTGATGAACTTCCGGCGCATCACTTGATTTGGGGTGGTGGCGTTCGGCTAGAAGGGGTAGGAGGGGAAGTAGATCATAGGAAAATTACCAATTTAAATTTTAAACAAATAGATTTTGTAAATAAAGTGAAAATAGGGTCTTGAATGGATTTTGGGTTTGTTTTCTTAACGGCCGGACTGCTTAGAGATGGAGGAACTAGGAGGGTGCGGTCCAAGGGGGATGGCGGCGCCTGGGTGGTGTGGCGACGTGGTCAAAAGGTGGTGGTGTTGCGTGGTCGAGGGATGGAGAGATAAGAGCTTTCTTGGATGATGTTTTTTCTAGAAAGGAGGAGGAGCACGGCCAAATCACGGTTCAGGCCGGTGGAGGATGATAGTGATCAGGGGGAGAGACGAGGTTGTTGTGGATGGTCAGTGGCGATGGACGGGGTCCCTAGTGGCTGTGCACGTGCACGTGCGTGAACGGAGAAAAAGAAGAAGAAGAAGAGGTGGTGTCGGGTTTTTATGGTGATCCACCGTGATTTCTTCAATGTGGTACTACCACCTGGTACTCATGTGCACACATGATTTAAGTGTGATCGGGCTGGGGGACGCTGAGGTCTGGAAGCCTGGTACTTTGGCAAAGGTGGTACTTTTCCAAAATCATAGGAACCGGCCATTGTTTCCCCGTGTGCACACCTTATTTTCGAAGTGGTACTTGACCAGATATGGTACTTTGGTGTTTCAACTTTAAAAACAAGGATTTTAAATATGTTTTAAATTTAAATTAGTTTTTTTTATTTAATAATGGTTTAAATAAAATGGGAAAATCAATATTAAATAAAAATAGAATTTTTATTCAATTAGCAAAAATAGAAAGGAGAAAGTGAATCAGGATAAAAATGCTGTTTTTGTCAAGGATTGGAATTAAAGTACAAGAGCTGGAATTTAAATTAAATTATAAATTTAATTTATAATGAGAATTAGAAAAGAATTTTTCTAATAAAATATTCAAACTTTAAAGTCAACGAAGGAAGTCGTTCAAGTAGAGCAGATCGGATATGGTTTTGACAGACAACGAGAAGTTAGCACAGAAACTGTAATTTGATTAAATTATAAATTTAGTTTATAATTTAAATTAGAATTTATCATCTAATGAAATATTTAAATTTAACAAGGTAAACCATATGTAAGCATACGCCAGATTTGTCAGTTTTAAACCGTATTCTCTGATACAAGTAACCGATCGTGGACAGTTCTGTATGTTATAAAATGAGAATTATAAATCATATGTTTAATCATGTTGAGATTATTAAAAAGAGAAATTTTATTTGATTTATAGTAGAAAATGTAAAATAGATCAGATATAGGGATCAAGAAAGGAAAATTTGACGAAAACGATACCAAGTGAAAAGGATGAAATATAAATCCATTTATGGATAATTAGATTAAGTAATAATGATGAGAAATATTTTTCTAAGGAAAATTAAGGTAAGTATTCATTTTAAAGGTGACAAAAAAATGTAATGAAACACCATGTGCGATGCACACACTAAAATTTGCCATTTTGAAAAGATGATCAAATATACCAGATACAGGCCAGATGATCATATACTGTGCAGTTTGACTGAAATTAGATTTTTATCATGTTAGATTTATAATTTAAAAAGAAAAATATTCGTTAATCATTTCAAAGAGACCGATATAAATGTTTCACTTTGATTTGATTATACGCCACGCGTCAGAGATTTTTAAATTGAAGACGACGAGATACAAGGGCTATTTTTAAATTGTGCCTTCGATTTTTCCAGTCCCAGGACAACTTATATGGACGAATGTCTGACAGAGTATTTCCAAAGGAATCACGTACGTTGTTTTCTTCGAACGTACCAGTTGCTGGCACAGAAGGGAAACTTCTTTAGCCTGACAACCAGAGTATTTTTGTGGAAATCAATTAGTGATCTACGATGGATTTGACGATGTGGCATTTAAAGAAATTAAATAGTGATGGTGAAAGGTAAGTCTAGCCTCAGGCCTCACACCCAGGAAATGACAAAAATCGGGCAGGCAGCATGGCTAGGTGGGTTTCTCCCATTAGGGTGTAGCATCACCTATCTAGAGAAATTCCTTTTGGTTCTTAATCTATCGATTCTGCCCATTCGGGAATGGTTGCCGTACGCAACCATTGGTGATATACATTCAATACACTCAAGAGAAATGAGTGGTCGGTCATGTGTGGGCCGGGTTGCAAGACGTTCTTGTTGAACCCAGGTGTATTTGACTCTAGAGATACATCATCGGAAGGTGGTCCCATACCTTGTCATAGTTGGAAATCCAATTTCCATAAACGCCAAGCAGTTTTTATTTGTATACTATGTGGGAGAATGTGAGATGCAAGCATTCTTCTAAATTCTAATTTAATTGTGAAAACTTATAGATACTATGATAATATTTGTTTTAAAGTATACAATGTGTTTTTGATCTCATAAGGTAAAAACCCGTTTCGTATTCACGACGTGGTCTTATGAGATATTTTTATTTCTTTAAATCTGTTTTAAATTGTTTACTCATACCAGTCCCCTGACTGACCCGGAGTTTATTTTTCTGTGTTTCCCTTAAATTCTTGGGTATTCATAACACTTGTTATGAATAGACAAGTGAATCAGGATTTGATAAAACTTGAGAAGATGGATGAAGACTTTTTATTGCTGATCTACTTATCATGTCTACTGTATAATTAAATCTGCAAGTTAGTCATCGATGATATGTATAATTAAAGATGTACTATGAATGGCTTGTATCACTAGATATATGATGCTCTGATGTAATATGTTCCGCTGTGTAATGTTATAAAGTATTATCTTTTGTAAAAAATTGCGCTGTGAGATTCTGATGTTTCTGTGATTTTATCTTCTATCTATTCTTATTCTTATTAATGGCACGACTTCCGATGTGTTCGAAAGTTGGGTTGTTACATGATCATGGCGGAGAATTCGAAAATAATGAATTTGAACATTTTTGTACAAAGAAAGGTATATATAATAATTTTTCGTTTCCTAGAACTCCACAACAAAACGGAGTTGTAGAACGAAAAAACCGGACTTTACAAGAATGTGCAAGAACATTATTAAATGGAACTACTCTACCAAAACATTTTTGGCCAGAAGCTGTTGCAACTGCGTGTTATGTTTTGAATCGTGTATCCATTCGACCTCTCACCAAGAATACATCTTATGAATTATTTAATCAAAGAAAGCCAAATATCTCATACTTCAAAGTTTTCAGTTCTAAGTGCTTTATTTTAAATACGAAAGACCATCTCGGAAAATTTGATCCAAAATCTGATGAAGGTATATTTTTCGGTTATTCGGAATGAAGCAAGGCCTATCGTATATTTAATAAAAGAACCAAAACTATTGAACAATCACTTCATGTTTCTTTCGATGAATTCTATAAACCATCTCATAACATATTAGATGATGATGATATTATAGTCACTAAAAATCCGAACATCACAAATGCTGATTCTGACTCAGAAATTATTGAGAATATTCCTCAACCATTTGTGATACCTTCTCCACCAAGATTACGATCTCCTCCAAGATACTAAGAGATCATCCGGTTCACAATGTAATTGGAGAAGTAACATCACAAATTAGAACAAGGAGTCAACTCAACCAAATGGGTCATGTTGCATTTCTTTTACATATCGAACCTAAGAATCCAAAAGAAGCTGCTACTGATGATTACTGGATCATTGCCATGTAGGAAGAACTAAATCAGTTCGATCGCAATGATGTCTGGGAACTTGTTCCAAGACCAACTGATCAGTCAGTTATTGGTATAAAATGGGTCTATAAGAATAAGGCCGATGAACAAGGAAATATAACCAGAAAGAAAGCAAGATTAGTAGCACAAGGATATAATCAGGAAGAAGGTATCGATTACGAAGAAACTTTTGCACCAGTTGCACGACTAGAAGCTATCAGAATCTTATGATCCTCTGCTTATCATCATAATTTCAAACTTTATCAGATGGATGACAAAAGTGCTTTTCTAAATGGATTTATCAAAGAGAATGTATATGTCGAACAACCTCTCTTGTTCGTACATGAAAAACATCATGATTACTTATACAAACTTAAGAAAGCTTTGTACGAGTTGAAACAAGCACCTCGTGCTTGGTATGAACGATTACGTAGCTATCTTACTGATTCAGGATTTCAATTTAGTAAAGTCGATCAGACTTTATTCATTAAACATTCTCGAAAAGATATATTGGTTATCCAGATATATGTAGACGATATTATCTTTGGTTCAACCAATGATAAACTTTGCAAATAATTTGCAGATATTATGAACAAAGAATTTGAAATGTCTCATATGGGAGAACTATCATATTTTCTTGGTCTTCAAATCAAGCAACTTTCTAGCGGTATTTTTATTAATCAAGAAAAATACTCTGGAAATCTTATCAAACACTTCAGTTCAGAAAAGATGTCTGGTAAACCTACTCCTATGAGTACAACTACACATTTTGAAAAAGATGAACATGGTAAGAGTGTTGACCAGAAATTATATCGAAGCATGATTGGTTCTCTTCTTTATCTTTTTGCAAGTCGTCCAGATATAATGATGAGTGTTTGTCTATGTGCACGATTTCAAGAAAATCCTAAGGAATCACACTTACGAGCAGTAAAACGTATAATTCGTTATCTTAATAATACCAAAGACTTCGGTCTCTTCTACCCAAAAGATTGTCCATTCGAATTAGTATCTTATAGTGATGCTGATTTCGGAGGCTCTCGTACAGATAGAAAGAGTACAAGTGGTACGTGCCATTTTATTAGAAAATCACTTGTCTCTTGGTTTAGTAAGAAACAAAATTGCGTTTCACTATCGACATGTGAAGCTGAGTATATATCAGCAGCTCTTGCTTGTACTCAAGTACTATACATGTAACAACCCTGATTTTTGGGGGTAATTTTAAAATTTATTTTAATGAATTTTAATGAGTTTAATATAATTATATTATTTATTTTAAATAATATGGATGATAAACTTATTTTATTTCAACAACGAACTTAAAGGTTATATGAATTCTATTCCGAGCCTGAAATGGCGCGGTAATTTCAGTTTTGAAATTCCAACTTTGAAAAATTATATAAAATAAAATATAAATCGGAATTGGACGAAACAAGAAACGCTAGGACCATATCGAAAATATCTTTACAAAGAGTTTCAGAAATTAAGATTCCAGTTTATAAATTGTAAGTTATGAGAAAATTAAATTTTAAGAAAAACGCTATGGAATTCGTATATATAAGATTAAAGGCCCGAAACACAAATTTTTTGCTGAATAAGGAAATAGGACTCGAAACCACCTCCATTGGTTTCAGAATGTTGTTTACATATAAAAATGACTATAAAGACTTATGTTTTTGAGTTTCGGAAAAAAATTTCATTATTTTAATTATTTTTAATATTAAATATATACGCGCCAAAAATAGGATTTTTGCAAACGACCTCCAAATCCGACGAAACCAGTCTCTATGGATCAAGAATATTTAAATATAGTTAAAAACCCAAAATTCATAATTTTCGGAGTTAATCTGTGGACTGTATTAATTTTTAATTGGAAAACAGTCAATTTTCAGACTTTAAAAATTCATAATAAATTCATACGGACTCAGAAAATTACGAAATTAGGTTCTTTGGATTCGTAACATCAAATATTATTTATGTTTAAAGTTTCATTAATTTCGGAATTAGTATGTGAACGTAGTAATTTTTAAACGGTCAAAAATGCAAGGAATTGGATAAATAAACAAGTAAAAAGTATTGGGCCCAAGCTAAATTACAACCCAACCTATTTAATACATTTTTCTCAGCCTTTAGCAACCCTAATTCATTTCTCTAAACATAACAGCAGCCTACACCTTCATCTCTCAACAATGGTGTCTTCTTCCTCCACTCAAAAAAAAAAAAAAAAAAAAAAAACATATGATTTTCCCAATCCTCACCAAAACATATCAAATTATATGTCAAAATGAAGGTATCGACGATACGAAGCTACTGGTGTCGTCGGTTTCATCAAACATCGCACGGATTTGACGAAAACTTCAATTAAACGTTTCAGAATTCGAAATTCAGAAGCCAAAACAAGGTGAGAACTCCTATTTACCGAATTTATTTGAAATTAATTATTTTCGTGATTCGAATGATATTATCTCTGATCCGCAATTAAATGTAGTTATTATTTCCAGATCTGTTTTTAAAGATCTAATTATACGTGTTGTTATTCTCTTTCAATATTATTATTATACGCGCTGTTATTCTCTTTCACGAGCTGTTATTCTCTCTCAATATTGTTATTATACGCGCTGTTATTCTCTTTCAATATTGTTTACATTTTTAATACAAATTAAAAAGCGATATTTTGGACATGGAACTTTATGGTCATTTTTTTTTATAGAATTAAAAGATAAGGTTTTGACACAGAATATTGTTTTCATTGTTAATAGAATTAAAAGATGAGATTTTGTTTTAAAAATTAATCAAATGTTTAATTAATTATTGATTAATCAAAGTTCAATTGGATTTATGATTATGATCATATTTGCGATGTCTTGTGCTTGGATTTTGTTGTTGTATGTATTGTGATATTTGGGATATCAATGATTGTGTAGATCTATGTCATTCAATAAAAATTCGTATTTGTTTAGATCTATAAACACCGTTTAAATTAGGTATTGTTTATTTCAAAAAGATCCAATATTTTTAATATTGATTGTTTACATAAAATTGTTTTAATGAAAAAGATTCAATTTTTAATATTGATAGTTTACATAAGATTGTTTTCATTATAAAGATTTAACTTTTATTATGTATTAATTTGAATTATGTTATTAATGTCGATATCAAAATTTAGAATATTGTTACATTTAGCATTGTAGAAATTTATATCATATGTTGACACCAAAGTTATATGTCATCACATGTATTGATAGGAGTAGTTGACATCATTATGGACACCAAAACATTATTCAATATCACATGTAGCAACTCGAATATGACATGGAAAATGAAAACATAACATATTTGTCAAAATGCATTAATTAGAATGAAAGCGTGTCTTATTTGTTAAAATGCATTAATTAGAATGAAAACGTGTCTTATTTGTTAAAATGCGTTAATTTGATTAAAACATGTCAATTGTGTTAGGATGTTTTAATTAGATTAAAACATGTCATGTCATTTCTGTTAGGATGTATTAATGGGATTAAGATATGTCATTTTTGTTAAATTAGAATTGACATAACAAACGTATTGTTTTTGTTAAAGTAGAATCGTTAAAATAAAAGTGTCTGTTTATTTATCTTGTTAGAATAGAATTGTCCAAAATAAAAATATCATTTATTAGTTTTATTTTAATCGAACCAATGTGAGAACTCTTTCCTCACTCATTGTTAATGTTCAGTAATTATTTATTTTTATAAATAAATATATTTTAATGCCTGAGATGATTTGTTTGTGGTTTAATTCCATATTATGCATGTTTGGTTATGAATGGATGTTGGGATTGCTATGAAAAGTTTGAAATTTGGAATATTGTAACTTAGGGATTAATTTAATATTTCTTATGGTAATTCCAATTATATTACACTGCCACATATGGGTTACCTGACTCATATGTGTTGATTGGGTTGATATTTTCACATGTCACTCAAAAGCACATTTAATATATTATACATTGAATGTTGTATGAATATGATATGTTGGTTGTTCGATTGCTATTGTGTAATTTGAATGTCATTGAATGTTGTACTGGACTGTCATTGAATGTCATTGAATATTGAACATTGTTTGGAACCCCATTATTTAATTGTATTGAGTCGGTCTCATTCCAAAAAAAAAAAAAAACAAAAAAAAAAAAAGAGGAAGGTTTGAAAACTTTCAAAATGGTTTTTCCATTGAAGATTAATTTTGATTTTTATGATAACATTTAATGCAATTTAATGTAAATTAAGCCGTTAGGGTAATTTGCGGTATTTTTACGTTCATGGTTATTACCATGAATTTCATTGATTATATATTAATCAATTAAGTTTTGAAATTTGAAAATTATCAATTTTACATTTATTTTAATATAATTAAATAAATAGATTCTGCTTTACCCGAGGTTAGATTGAGTTGTGGTATAAGACTGCCCGGACCCGCCCGGCATATCCAGCAACCGCAACAATACATATCTAATGTGAGAGGTTAATGCAGAATTAATTAAGAAATTAATATAGGAAGTTTTGAAATTCAAAAGGTAACATTTTGGAAATGTAATAATTAATGCAGAATTAATTAATTAATGTTGGAGATTTGAAATTCAAAATATATATTTTGGAAAAGTTAATATTTCCTTTAATAGTATAAACATAAATGCAGCATTAATGAATGATAAATGCTGAAAGTTAAATTTCAAAAGTTAATGTTTTTGAAAATAAAAGTAAACCTTTTATTTAGGTATGACATTAAATATGTTTTAATAATAAAAGTAAATCTTTTATTAAAATTTATGGCATTGAAGATATTTTGTTAATAAAAGTTATTTTTTTTAAGATTAAGAACGTGAGAGATATTTTGATAATAAGGGTTATTCTTTTTATTAAGAATGATGAAATATTAATTATTAATTAATATTTAAGAATTGAATTTCAAAAAGAGGTATTTATTGAGAATAAATACAATATTAATGATTGATTAACATTAAGGAGTAATTAATATTATTTTGAATATTATAAATGAAATATTAATTATGAATTAATATTAAAGATTGAATCTCAAAAGTATTTCTTTTGACAACTTTATTTTGAATATGGTAAGAATGAATGTCGAATTAAATGATACTTTTTGATTTACATATGAACCTTGTTTCAGTGTAGTAAATTATATTTTGAACGACATGTCAATACATTGAAAATGGATTAACGTTTAGAAACTTTTTTTAATAAAGTTTATTATTGTTTATGTAAAAACATTAAAGAAAATAATGTATTACTTAAAATGACATAGTTATTTATTCATATAAACATGACTTTGGGTTTAATTATGCGGAAAATAAAAGTTAGTCTTTTATTTAAAAAAAATAAAACGTGGAAAATAAAAGAGACTCTTTTATTAGAGAATGAACATGCAATGTAAATTATTCTTTTATTAAGAATGAACGTGCAATGTAAATTATTCTTTTATTAAGAATGAACGTGCAATGTAAATTATTCTTTTATTAAGAATGAACGTGCAATGTAAATTATTCTTTTATTAAGAATGAACGTGCAATGTAAATTATTCTTTTATTAAGAATGAACGTGCAATGAAAATTATTCTTTTATTAAGAATGAACGTGCAATGTAAATTATTCTTTTAATAAGAATGAACGTGTAATGTAAAGTATATCTTTTATTTTATGAAATGAATAATAAGACGATAATAAAAGTTCATTCTTTTATTAAGTATAAGATGTGATTTTCATTTAATAACTGAATTTATTAAAATGCACGAAATTGTTAAGGGTCAAGAACAATATATTGAAAATGAAATTTGAATCCAGGATCCATTAATCTTTTAAGGGAATATTTCCAAAAATGAGGTTTCCTAATTTAATGTATTAAATTAGAATTTAATGGAGATTTAATAAAGGAGGAGTTTCTTAATTCAGAGTTGTAAATTTGAATTAATGATTTCCTAAAGTGAATTAAATCATTAAGTAATGATTTATGAAAGAAGTAAGTTTAAGTGTGATTTAAATAAATCTTTAATTAGATTTAAACAAAAATAAATTAACATCCTTGATTTGGAATGAGACGTTGTTTGTGTTACTTTAACACACGTTTTTTAAATTGCGCGAATTATTCGGAAAGACCGGGTTCAGCCCATTCCGAATAAATTCATACGATGATTGAAGATCGACGATGAAGACGGTTATTGAAGAACGGGAAATTTCCATATTGAATGAATGATTATTGATATCTTGATTGGACCGTACACCCAAGATGAGGGAAAGTTGGTGATCATTCAGACGTATTTGGGAATTCTACCGGATATAGTTTCGTTCAGACCCAGAACGGACTAGTAAATGGATTGCGTGTCTGACATGGTATTCCTTTATATTGTATGTAATAACCCGAAAATCTGGGCCAGTTTAAAATTTTTATTTTGGCAATTTTAGCGAATTTTGATTATTTAAAATGAATTATTTTAAATAATATCGACGAGAAAATTTATTTTGAATATAATTCGACGTATATATTTATATACGTTGTCGTTAGAATATAAATAATTATATATAATTATAAAAGGAATTGAAAATGGCGCGGTAGTTCGATAATTCGATTTCAAATTTCAATTGAATGTACCGGGAGCAAAACAATCCGGATTTTAGTGAAACCAAAAACATTAGGATCTAATTGACGATATCTTTCCAACGAAGTTAACAAACTGAGATTTCACTTTATAAATCAAAAGATATGTCCAGTTGAAAATTCTGAATAGTCGCTATGGAATTCAGGCCCTTAATAATGGACATTTTGCAAATGACCTCGGATTTCGACGAAACCACTTTTGTTGGGTCCGTGATGTCAAATTATTGCTAGGTTTCAAATTTCATAATTTTTCGAATCAATATGTGAGCGTGGCAAAGGAAAACGCGTTTGACCGGTTTCAGTTGATTTTAATCGACTGGAAATTGGTCATTTTTCCAACGGTCTCAGAATTCGACGAAACTAATTTTGTTAGGACCGTATCGTCAATACGAAGCTAGAAAATATTTTTCTAGAATTTTTCTAGTTAGTATGCGACCCCGGTAATTTGAAATGCGCGTTTAAATTCAATATAGTGATTTAAGTGTAAATTTAACAGGAACTGGTTCAAACAGTCGAATCAGCTTACGATACATATCCCATTGTGTTCGGAATGGGGGTGAAACGCTATGGGCGACAGGCGGTGGACCTCTTTTAGAGGTCGATTGAAAAAGTTGACTTTTTGAATTGAAAAATAATAATTAATTAATTAAATTAATAAAAAAAATTTCTATCTCCTCTTTCCCCTATACGTTCTGGCCCCCCCTAATTTATTTCAGAAATCAAAACAAAAAAAAAATATAGAAGAGGGAGCGGATCGAGAAACCCGCCGCTCCTCCCTCCACCGTCGCCCCACCGCCTCCGTCCACCATCGCCAAACCCCGCTGCTCCCCTCTCTCTCCTCTCTCTTCTCCACGCGAGCGCCCCTTCGATTTAAACCGTCGCCCATCACCAGAGAAGCCGCCACTTGGATGGCCAGCCGCCACCGCCGATCCACCTCCGGCGCCTCCGCCACGAGCCCCCCCTCACTGACGAACGGAGAAGCCCCCCCCTGTAAGTTCCCTGCTATTTTTTTTTTATTTATTTACTTTTTCTGATTCTTTTTATTTTTATTTTTAAAACTGTTTTTATTTATTTTTAAAACTGTTTTTATTTATTTTTAAAACTGTTTTTATTTATTTTTAAAACTGTTTTTATTTATTTTTAAAACTGATTTTATTTATTTATTTTTAAAACTGATTTTTATTTTTAGATTTTAAAGTGAAAAGATTTAAACTTCAAAAGGTGAAAAGATAGGATTTTTATTTGGAAAAAGGTATGATCTTTATATTTTTAAAGTGATAAAAATATGATTTTTATATTTTTAAAGTATTAAAAATATAATCTTTACTATATAGCAATATTAAAAATATGATTTTTATATTTTTAAAATATTAAAAATATAATCTTTATAGGATAGAGAATATAAAAATATCATCTTTGTATATGTAGCGAAATAAAAATCTGATTTTTATTTTATATACGTTGAAGTAAAGTGATGATTTTTATAAAGGCGAAAACTTTATTTTTATAAAGGCGAAAACTTTATTTTTGAAATGGAATTTTTATCTATATAGTAGCGGTGTAAAAATAGCATTTTTATCCATATAGCGTGAAAGTAAAAATGTGATTTTTATATATTGAACTTCGAAGTAAAAATATGATTTTTATATATTGAATAGCATAGTAAAAAAATTCGATTTTTAAATATATGAAGTGAGTATGAAAATATGATTTTTAAATTGAAAGTGAACAAATAAAAATGTGATTTTTATTTTAAAGACAATCAAAATATAAAAATGTGTGATTTTTATATATGTAGTGACTACGGGCAACGGAGATGGAAGAAAAGGCGAGAGCGACGAAGATCTCTACAATAGGAGTGTGGTGGTATTGGATAGCTTTCGGTGAGAACTTCTCACTCTAAATTCTCTTTTTCTAGTTTATATTTATATATACTAGGATGCAGACGGTGCTTAGTAGCACCCGACACCCGTCATCCACAGACCATGGATGGCTTGTTTGTTAAGTTGTTTGGTTGTGTAGTTGGTTAGTCTATTTGGTTTAAATTGAATTGTTGGGTGAATTGAAATTGATTTGATTGATGTGTGAATGGCGTGGGCCTTCACTAGACCGGGGATAAGGCTAGGCCTCGTCCCGTTTCTAGTATCGTGCCGTTATGCCGCCGAAATTTTCTAAAATATGTTAGAAAAATAAAAATATCATTTTTATTGTGTAAATGAAATGAATAGAAATTCATGTGTTGAAATAGAATATTTTATCGTTAAAAATATAATTTTTAACGTGAAAGTGAATAAATAAATATTTATAAACAAGTCGGCCGATTTGTTTATATACACTGATTTGACTGATATTGATTGGGTCGATAAATTTTACACATCGCCCAACTGCACAAATAAAATCTGTGTTTGATTGTTTTGAAACCCCACACGGGTGTTGGGATGAAATTTGATGTTCACTCATCCTGATTGATTAAATATGTCGATCGGTCGATTGACAGACTGTTATAAGCGTCAGATATCTATATTTGATGCTTATACAGTGTAGTGCACTTTGGTTGATGATTGATTATTTTTCAATGCTATTATATACATGTGTTGTATGGAATCCATATAATTAACATTATATGGTGATTGATTGGGCCTCATTCCAATCGGGAAAATAATGAATATTAGAAAAGAAAATTCATGTGTTGCATATAAAAATAGTCATGTGTTGACGATGTTCATGTGTTGAGTGAAATATTTTATATAATAAAATAAATTACATCTTTATCACATTTAAAATTAGAATCTACTTTACGGTGGAGTCTAATTAAAATCAAACGATAGATACCATAGTTTTATAAAATATTTTACATAACAAAAATAGTGAGGTGTTGACAGTACTCATGTGTTGAGATTAGTCGTATGTTGAAAGAAATATAGATTCATGTGTTGAATGGGATAAATATTCATTTGTTGGATAGAATAAAGGAGTTTTGAAAAATATAAAGCCGTGTTGATTAGAGATGCGTTATTTCGACGTGAACGATATTTATATCGATTTTAAAACGATTTCGAAATGAATTGAATTGAAAACGATTTCGAAATGAATTGAATTGAAAACGATTTCGAAATGAATTGAATTGAAAACGATTTCGAAATGAATTGAATTGAAAACGATTTCGAAATGAATTGAATTGAAAACGATTTCGAAATGAATTGAAAACGAATTCAAATTGAATTGAAAGTGAATTGAAATGAATTCAAATTGAATTAAAATTTGAATTGAATAGAAATGAATTTTAAAACGAATTTATAAAGAAGAATTCAATTTTGGCTTTGAATGGAAATAGAGTTGAAATGGTTTTTGAAACGAAGTTAAAACGATTTATAAAATTCGTTTTAAAAGGAAATCGACAAAATATATATAATATATATATTATATATATATAATGGCCTGAATAGAACGCGCCGCGCCGCGGTAGTTCGGGAATTTCGACCATTTATTTCAAACGGACATTGCGGGAGATCCGACCGTCGGATCCTCCTAAAACCGGAACCGTTGGGTTTGTATCGAAAAGGGCTTTCCAATGAATATTAGAAATTTGAAATCTAACGGTTGGATTTGGAATTATGTCCAAATCAAATTCGAAAAAGGTCGCTGTAAGTGCAGTTCGATGGCCGTTGATGGAAATCGACCGTACGGGCCTTGATAAAATTATTAAAAATATCTATAATTTGTGTAAAATTATAATATGTGAATTGGAAAAATTTGGGCTGGAAAATTCCACATTTGAAAAGATAAAAATAGATTTTTATCGAAATGAACTAGTTTTGAACTAGAATTGAACTCAATTTATTTTTAAAATGAATAAATTGAAATTGAAAGTGATTTTGAAAATAATCGATAATTTCCAATACGTGGATTGGACTGGAGCTGAATCGAAATTATCTTCGGGATATTTCGATGTTGGATTTCGTGACTATACAAATATTGTTATGGGGATTTGAAAGATATTTTATATCGTTATTTCCAATACGATATTTGTCGGTTTCAGAATTTGATATTGAATATAAGCCGATATATTTTCTATTCAGAGCCTTGTACTTAATATCAAATGTGATTTGGGTTTATCGTGTATCGTGTTTTAGATGACATTGGTTCTTTAACCCAGTTAAAGACAGGATATTGATTTTTGAAAGGATTAAAGCTAAGTGGAGTTTTAATGAATCTTTAATTAGATTAAAATGTGAATGGATAATTTAAATTATCAAATCTGAAAGGTGATCGAGAATGGAGTACCACCAGTTTTGCTCCAAAGCGATAGTTAAATCTTTAATTAGATTTGAACGTGAAATGGTAATTAATTTTACCGATAACACCGTGGTGTTAGATATGGAGTATCGCCAGTTTTGCTCCATGGGATATATAGGTTGGGATTGGGAAATAAAACAAATAATTACTTCGGTGTGGTTCGTTAATCCCGACTAGTTTGAAATGATATCCAAAGGAAGATTATAGGATAAATTTAGAAGAATTTATCTTGGATAAAATTAATGGGAACATTTCCCTAAGAATGTGTTTTTGTGAATAAAAGAATATTCTGAATTGGAATGAGGCGTTCGTTGTGTTTGTGTAACATTTGTTAATTATATACGTGGGTTATCCAGAAAGGCCGGGTTATACCCATTCTGAATAACCGATTCGACGAGATGTCGAAGATGAAGACGGTGGTTGAAGACCGGAAGTCTTCACATCGTTTGGGTGATTACTGATGATCTTGATTGGGCTGTACACCCAAGATGAGGGAAACAGTCGGTGATCGTCCAGACGTACTTGGAGATCGATGGATATGCGAGGAAAGTGCCTCCGGTTTCGTTCAGACCCAGAACGGACTTGTAAATGGATTGTGTGTCTGACATTGGATTTTATTCTGTGTTGATTGATCTCTATTAAATATACATCTGTTTGGCGGCGGAGAATTTATTCTCTTGCTTAACGCCCTTCTCTGAGACATACGAGCTCAGAGGTTGTATATCGATGGACATCAGTCGCATGGAGTGAATTGCCAATGTGGCATGCGTAAGTGGCAATTGATCAAGGCTTCTGTTGAAAAGCAAAGTCTTGTGGTTGATGATCAAAGCACGGCCTGTGTGGCATAGCTTTGTGTATAACGTGAATTCGCGAGCCTCACACCTCGGTATGAGTTAAAAACGGGAGACGGACCGCTGGGAGAGCACGACGTTTCTTTCTAGCTAGGGTGGTGTCAGTGACCTACCAGCCCTGACATTTATATACTTTTCACCTGTGTGGTTGTTGGATACGAGGCGCCTCGGATATAGGTCTGTAAGGACCGGGAAACGTGTGTTCAGGAATTGCCAATCCTCAAAAGTAAGAGAGGACCGGCCCAGCCGATTCCAAGGATCATAGTGGGGTCCTGAGGCATTTGCTAGAGTGTCTCGAACGCGGAGAGGAGCTTGCCCCTTGCCTCGACTCATGACGGAAATCCAATTTCCAATACGTGTATTGCGGTTTTAATTGTAGAACTAGTATGGCGACATGATAGATGGTACCCATGCCGCCTATGATTGATATTTATGATTTGAATTTTTTTGACACTATACACTTATTGTAGTATCAAATAATGTGTTTTAAACGTATCAAGCATGCTTTGGCTGTTATAAGGGAAAACCCTATCCTCCGGCTTGCGTTGCATTGTGTGATGGGACCTGGGTCTTATAACAGCTTCATTTTTCTTTATTTAGCATTGCGCTGTTTGTTCTATGCACTGGTATTCTTGGGAGGAAACCCGTTCCGTGTTATACGGCGTGGTCCCTTGATTTACCTAACATTAAAACCAATATTAATAACTGTTTTAGTTCTCACACCAGTCACATGACTGACCTGGAGTTTATTGTTTTAACCTAAACTCTGGGTGCCCCTATTTTCCACACGGGCAGCTAGTAGTTTTGGTTTTGCAGATTTATATTCACAGGGTCCTGATTTACAGCTGGAACGATGCTCGGAAAGCTCTGTATCCGTGTATCACTTCTAGTTGTGTTTTTTATATTTTTCCGCTGCTATGTAATTTATTGTAATCTCTGATATTTGTCGAATGTAATTTATTCATTTATACTCTGTATATTCTTGTATCTGATGGAATTGTTGTAATAACAATGAAATGTTCTTCCGTCTGCGTTCATATGTGTGTTGTTCTCAAAGTATTCGTGCTTTCCTTCACGGGGAAGTTACGGGTTCTTACAGTGGTATCAGAGCTTTGGTTTACAGAGCTCGAGAACAAGACACATTAGAACCATACGAAAGAATTCACCAGATATTGGATTAGCAATATCCAATTAGAATGACTCGTTAGAGATAGGATCAGTAGTATCCTAGAACGAGTGTGAAGAGTATATTTTTCAATTGAAAACAATTTTTGTTTTGAAAATTTAAATCGTTTTAAACGTATTTGAATATTTATTTATTTTGAATATGGACAATCGAGTATATATAGATTTCGCGTATACGCGTCATGAACGTATATTCGAAATTTTAATATACTGGGTAGATATAGAATCACATTCTAGATATCCGGGGATGATTCTGATGATGGTGCATCATCATCAGTATTCATATTCGAGTTTCGAAGGTGTGATTTTCTATATATTTCCATTAGACTGGTGTGAGAACCAAAGCTTATATAGTTAGAACACATTGTTGTGAATTGGCATCAAAACATGATTTTTTGTATATATGTATCAAAATTATGAATTTGAAACTCTAATTCACTAATTGATTGATGTTTGTATTGTTTGTTTATTTGTTTGCTAATTTTGAACTATTTAGCCTAATTGAATCACATATTGGCTTATATTGAAAATCGGTCGCATTTGCTTGCATATATATATACTTACATTGAACAGGTCATAGCAAGGAGGCTAGAGCCAGAGAATAAAATTTGTTTGCCCGACAAATAGGTACATGTTTACTACATAATTTCCTGTTTTGTTTGGGTGATGATGATTTTGTGAGCCTATTGGCTAGCCGCTTGGCTTTTTCTTTTTCTTTTTGAGATCTGAAGGACCGGGGAAGCTATTTGAAATTCCCCGATGCTCCCATTGCAGGGGAGGTTATGGCGAAATTTTTCGAAAATTTAGGGTGTTAGCCAAATTTTTGAAGTTTTGAAAATTCTCAGAAACTAAAGAGTTGGAGAATGGAAGCCAGATCGAACGTAGAGTTGATTAATCAAACCACTTTCGACTTTGTTCCTTTTCGGGGACGAAAAGTTTTGAGTGGGGGAGATTGTAATAACCCGAAAATCTGGGCCAGTTTAAAATTTTTATTTTGGCAATTTTAGCGAATTTTGATTATTTAAAATGAATTATTTTAAATAATATCGACGAGAAAATTTATTTTGAATATAATTCGACGTATATATTTATATACGTCGTCGTTAGAATATAAATAATTATATATAATTATAAAAGGAATTGAAAATGGCGCGGTAGTTCGATAATTCGATTTCAAATTTCAATTGAATGTACCGGGAGCAAAACAATCCGGATTTTAGTGAAACCAAAAACATTAGGATCTAATTGACGATATCTTTCCAACGAAGTTAACAAACTGAGATTTCACTTTATAAATCAAAAGATATGTCCAGTTGAAAATTCTGAATAGTCGCTATGGAATTCAGGCCCTTAAAAATGGACATTTTGCAAATAACCTCGGATTTCGACGAAACCACTTTTGTTGGGTCCGTGATGTCAAATTATTGCTAGGTTTCAAATTTCATAATTTTTCGAATCAATATGTGAGCGTGGCAAAGGAAAACGCGTTTGACCGGTTTCAGTTGATTTTAATCGACTGGAAATTGGTCATTTTTCCAACGGTCTCAGAATTCGACGAAACTAATTTTGTTAGGACCGTATCGTCAATACGAAGCTAGAAAATATTTTTCTAGAATTTTTCTATTTAGTATGCGACCCCGGTAATTTGAAATGCGCGTTTAAATTCAATATAGTGATTTAAGTGTAAATTTAACAGGAACTGGTTCAAATAGTCGAATCAGCTTACGATACATATCCCATTGTGTTCGGAATGGGGGTGAAACGCTATGGGCGACAGGCGGTGGACCTCTTTTAGAGGTCGATTGAAAAAGTTGACTTTTTGAATTGAAAAAAAATAATTAATTAATTAAATTAATTAAAAAAAAATTTCTATCTCCTCTTTCCCCTATACGTTCTGGCCCCCCCCTAATTTATTTCAGAAATCAAAACAAAAAAAAAAAATATAGAAGAGGGAGCGGATCGAGAAACCCGCCGCTCCTCCCTCCACCGTCGCCCCACCGCCTCCGTCCACCATCGCCAAACCCCGCTGCTCCCCTCTCTCTCCTCTCTCTTCTCCACGCGAGCGCCCCTTCGATTTAAACCGTCGCCCATCACCAGAGAAGCCGCCACTTGGATGGCCAGCCGCCACCGCCGATCCACCTCCGGCGCCTCCGCCACGAGCCCCCCCCTCACTGACGAACGGAGAAGCCCCCCCCTGTAAGTTCCCTGCTATTTTTTTTTTATTTATTTACTTTTTCTGATTCTTTTTATTTTTATTTTTAAAACTGTTTTTATTTATTTTTAAAACTGTTTTTATTTATTTTTAAAACTGTTTTTATTTATTTTTAAAACTGTTTTTATTTATTTTTAAAACTGATTTTATTTATTTATTTTTAAAACTGATTTTTATTTTTAGATTTTAAAGTGAAAAGATTTAAACTTCAAAAGGTGAAAAGATAGGATTTTTATTTGGAAAAAGGTATGATCTTTATATTTTTAAAGTGATAAAAATATGATTTTTATATTTTTAAAGTATTAAAAATATAATCTTTACTATATAGCAATATTAAAAATATGATTTTTATATTTTTAAAATATTAAAAATATAATCTTTATAGGATAGAGAATATAAAAATATCATCTTTGTATATGTAGCGAAATAAAAATCTGATTTTTATTTTATATACGTTGAAGTAAAGTGATGATTTTTATAAAGGCGAAAACTTTATTTTTATAAAGGCGAAAACTTTATTTTTGAAATGGAATTTTTATCTATATAGTAGCGGTGTAAAAATAGCATTTTTATCCATATAGCGTGAAAGTAAAAATGTGATTTTTATATATTGAACTTCGAAGTAAAAATATGATTTTTATATATTGAATAGCATAGTAAAAAAATTCGATTTTTAAATATATGAAGTGAGTATGAAAATATGATTTTTAAATTGAAAGTGAACAAATAAAAATGTGATTTTTATTTTAAAGACAATCAAAATATAAAAATGTGTGATTTTTATATATGTAGTGACTACGGGCAACGGAGATGGAAGAAAAGGCGAGAGCGACGAAGATCTCTACAATAGGAGTGTGGTGGTATTGGATAGCTTTCGGTGAGAACTTCTCACTCTAAATTCTCTTTTTCTAGTTTATATTTATATATACTAGGATGCAGACGGTGCTTAGTAGCACCCGACACCCGTCATCCACAGACCATGGATGGCTTGTTTGTTAAGTTGTTTGGTTGTGTAGTTGGTTAGTCTATTTGGTTTAAATTGAATTGTTGGGTGAATTGAAATTGATTTGATTGATGTGTGAATGGCGTGGGCCTTCACTAGACCGGGGATAAGGCTAGGCCTCGTCCCGTTTCTAGTATCGTGCCGTTATGCCGCCGAAATTTTCTAAAATATGTTAGAAAAATAAAAATATCATTTTTATTGTGTAAATGAAATGAATAGAAATTCATGTGTTGAAATAGAATATTTTATCGTTAAAAATATAATTTTTAACGTGAAAGTGAATAAATAAATATTTATAAACAAGTCGGCCGATTTGTTTATATACACTGATTTGACTGATATTGATTGGGTCGATAAATTTTACACATCGCCCAACTGCACAAATAAAATCTGTGTTTGATTGTTTTGAAACCCCACACGGGTGTTGGGATGAAATTTGATGTTCACTCATCCTGATTGATTAAATATGTCGATCGGTCGATTGACAGACTGTTATAAGCGTCAGATATCTATATTTGATGCTTATACAGTGTAGTGCACTTTGGTTGATGATTGATTATTTTTCAATGCTATTATATACATGTGTTGTATGGAATCCATATAATTAACATTATATGGTGATTGATTGGGCCTCATTCCAATCGGGAAAATAATGAATATTAGAAAAGAAAATTCATGTGTTGCATATAAAAATAGTCATGTGTTGACGATGTTCATGTGTTGAGTGAAATATTTTATATAATAAAATAAATTACATCTTTATCACATTTAAAATTAGAATCTACTTTACGGTGGAGTCTAATTAAAATCAAACGATAGATACCATAGTTTTATAAAATATTTTACATAACAAAAATAGTGAGGTGTTGACAGTACTCATGTGTTGAGATTAGTCGTATGTTGAAAGAAATATAGATTCATGTGTTGAATGGGATAAATATTCATTTGTTGGATAGAATAAAGGAGTTTTGAAAAATATAAAGCCGTGTTGATTAGAGATGCGTTATTTCGACGTGAACGATATTTATATCGATTTTAAAACGATTTCGAAATGAATTGAATTGAAAACGATTTCGAAATGAATTGAATTGAAAACGATTTCGAAATGAATTGAATTGAAAACGATTTCGAAATGAATTGAATTGAAAACGATTTCGAAATGAATTGAATTGAAAACGATTTCGAAATGAATTGAAAACGAATTCAAATTGAATTGAAAGTGAATTGAAATGAATTCAAATTGAATTAAAATTTGAATTGAATAGAAATGAATTTTAAAACGAATTTATAAAGAAGAATTCAATTTTGGCTTTGAATGGAAATAGAGTTGAAATGGTTTTTGAAACGAAGTTAAAACGATTTATAAAATTCGTTTTAAAAGGAAATCGACGAAATATATATAATATATATATTATATATATATATATAATGGCCTGAATAGAACGCGCCGCGCCGCGGTAGTTCGGGAATTTCGACCATTTATTTCAAACGGACATTGCGGGAGATCCGACCGTCGGATCCTCCTAAAACCGGAACCGTTGGGTTCGTATCGAAAAGGGCTTTCCAATGAATATTAGAAATTTGAAATCTAACGGTTGGATTTGGAATTATGTCCAAATCAAATTCGAAAAAGGTCGCTGTAAGTGCAGTTCGATGGTCGTTGATGGAAATCGACCGTACGGGCCTTGATAAAATTATTAAAAATATCTATAATTTGTGTAAAATTATAATATGTGAATTGGAAAAATTTGGGCTGGAAAATTCCACATTTGAAAAGATAAAAATAGATTTTTATCGAAATGAACTAGTTTTGAACTAGAATTGAACTCAATTTATTTTTAAAATGAATAAATTGAAATTGAAAGTGATTTTGAAAATAATCGATAATTTCTAATACGTGGATTGGACTGGAGCTGAATCGAAATTATCTTCGGGATATTTCGATGTTGGATTTCGTGACTATACAAATATTGTTATGGGGATTTGAAAGATATTTTATATCGTTATTTCCAATACGATATTTGTCGGTTTCAGAATTTGATATTGAATATAAGCCGATATATTTTCTATTCAGAGCCTTGTACTTAATATCAAATGTGATTTGGGTTTATCGTGTATCGTGTTTTAGATGACATTGGTTCTTTAACCCAGTTAAAGACAGGATATTGATTTTTGAAAGGATTAAAGCTAAGTGGAGTTTTAATGAATCTTTAATTAGATTAAAATGTGAATGGATAATTTAAATTATCAAATCTGAAAGGTGATCGAGAATGGAGTACCACCAGTTTTGCTCCAAAGCGATAGTTAAATCTTTAATTAGATTTGAACGTGAAATGGTAATTAATTTTACCGATAACACCGTGGTGTTAGATATGGAGTATCGCCAGTTTTGCTCCATGGGATATATAGGTTGGGATTGGGAAATAAAACAAATAATTACTTCGGTGTGGTTCGTTAATCCCGACTAGTTTGAAATGATATCCAAAGGAAGATTATAGGATAAATTTAGAAGAATTTATCTTGGATAAAATTAATGGGAACATTTCCCTAAGAATGTGTTTTTGTGAATAAAAGAATATTCTGAATTGGAATGAGGCGTTCGTTGTGTTTGTGTAACATTTGTTAATTATATACGTGGGTTATCCAGAAAGGCCGGGTTATACCCATTCTGAATAACCGATTCGACGAGATGTCGAAGATGAAGACGGTGGTTGAAGACCGGAAGTCTTCACATCGTTTGGGTGATTACTGATGATCTTGATTGGGCTGTACACCCAAGATGAGGGAAACAGTCGGTGATCGTCCAGACGTACTTGGAGATCGATGGATATGCGAGGAAAGTGCCTCCGGTTTCGTTCAGACCCAGAACGGACTTGTAAATGGATTGTGTGTCTGACATTGAATTTTATTCTGTGTTGATTGATCTCTATTAAATATACATCTGTTTGGCGGCGGAGAATTTATTCTCTTGCTTAACGCCCTTCTCTGAGACATACGAGCTCAGAGGTTGTATATCGATGGACATCAGTCGCATGGAGTGAATTGCCAATGTGGCATGCGTAAGTGGCAATTGATCAAGGCTTCTGTTGAAAAGCAAAGTCTTGTGGTTGATGATCAAAGCACGGCCTGTGTGGCATAGCTTTGTGTATAACGTGAATTCGCGAGCCTCACACCTCGGTATGAGTTAAAAACGGGAGACGGACCGCTGGGAGAGCACGGCGTTTCTTTCTAGCTAGGGTGGTGTCAGTGACCTACCAGCCCTGACATTTATATACTTTTCACCTGTGTGGTTGTTGGATACGAGGCGCCTCGGATATAGGTCTGTAAGGACCGGGAAACGTGTGTTCAGGAATTGCCAATCCTCAAAAGTAAGAGAGGACCGGCCCAGCCGATTCCAAGGATCATAGTGGGGTCCTGAGGCATTTGCTAGAGTGTCTCGAACGCGGAGAGGAGCTTGCCCCTTGCCTCGACTCATGACGGAAATCCAATTTCCAATACGTGTATTGCGGTTTTAATTGTAGAACTAGTATGGCGACATGATAGATGGTACCCATGCCGCCTATGATTGATATTTATGATTTGAATTGTTTTGACACTATACACTTATTGTAGTATCAAATAATGTGTTTTAAACGTATCAAGCATGCTTTGGCTGTTATAAGGGAAAACCCTATCCTCCGGCTTGCGTTGCATTGTGTGATGGGACCTGGGTCTTATAACAGCTTCATTTTTCTTTATTTAGCATTGCGCTGTTTGTTCTATGCACTGGTATTCTTGGGAGGAAACCCGTTCCGTGTTATACGGCGTGGTCCCTTGATTTACCTAACATTAAAACCAATATTAATAACTGTTTTAGTTCTCACACCAGTCACATGACTGACCTGGAGTTTATTGTTTTAACCTAAACTCTGGGTGCCCCTATTTTCCACACGGGCAGCTAGTAGTTTTGGTTTTGCAGATTTATATTCACAGGGTCCTGATTTACAGCTGGAACGATGCTCGGAAAGCTCTGTATCCGTGTATCACTTCTAGTTGTGTTTTGTATATTTTTCCGCTGCTATGTAATTTATTGTAATCTCTGATATTTGTCGAATGTAATTTATTCATTTATACTCTGTATATTCTTGTATCTGATGGAATTGTTGTAATAACAATGAAATGTTCTTCCGTCTGCGTTCATATGTGTGTTGTTCTCAAAGTATTCGTGCTTTCCTTCACGGGGAAGTTACGGGTTCTTACATTGTACTTGTTGATCTCTGTTTTACGTATAACTGTGTGGTGGTGGAGAATTTATTCTTCGCTTAACACCCGGTTATATATTGGTAGATGATCAATGATATGGTATGGTCTGACAATGTGGCACGCCAAGATGCATTGATCAAGGCTTTTGTTGAAAAGCAGGCCTTGTGGGTATAACGTAACTTCACGAACCTCACACCCCGGTATGAGTCAAAAACGGGAGAAGGGAACGCAGGGAGTGCACACGTTATCTTTCTAGCTAGAGTGATGTCAGGGACCTACCAGCGCTGACAGTTTACTCATTGTGGATATTGGATTTTGTGGCGCCTCGTTATTTTTATAGGCCGTTGGTGGTCACACTATAGGTCCAAAGGGACCGGGAAACGTGTGTTCAGGCATAACTAATCCACTGCCCATAGGCGGGGACCGGCCCTGCAGCTATCCAAGGGTTCACTGCGGGGAATCCTGAGGTATCCGCTAGAGTGCCTCGAATCGGTAAGGAGCTCCTCCCTAGCCTTGACTCATGATGGAATTCAAATCTCCGATACGACCATTGCGGTTTTGATTGTATAACTAGTATGGCGACATGATATATGGTACCCATGCCGTCTAGGATTGATACATTTATTTTGAATTGCTTTTAAAACATATACACACTAATGATAATATCGGTTTAACGTATTTATCATCTTTTGATCATTAAAAGGTAAAACCCTATCCTCTGGTGTGCGTTGCATTGTGTGATGGGACCTGGGTTTTATAATGGTTTCATTTTTCCAAAAATCATTGCGTTGTTTAACGATTTACTTTAATTTATGCACCGACAATCCATTGGAATAAAACCCTTTCCGCATTAGCGGCGTGGTCCTTGGATTTGTCTTATTAGCTAAATTAGTTTTGAGTTCTCATACCAGTCCTATGACTGACCTGGAGTTTATTGTTTTAACCTAAACTCTGGGTGCCCATATTTTTCCATACGGGCAGCTAGTAGTTTTGGTTTTGCAGATATTATATTCACAGGATCCTGGTCTACAGCTGAAGCGATATTCAGAAAGCTCTGTATCCGTGTATCTCTTTTAGTTGTAATTTTGTATTATTTTTCCGCTGCTATTTAAATGTAATTAAAATCTCTGATATTGTATTTATCAAATGTAAAGTATTCATTTGTATTCTGGAATATTCTTGTACTCTGATGTAATTGTTGTAATAGCAATGAAAATGTTCTGTTGTTCTGTGTTCTGATGAGTATTGTTCTCAAAGCAATCCGGGTTTTCCTTTACGGGGAAGTTTGGGTCGTCACAATACATGCAACAAACACTTCGTGATTTTGATATTCATTTATCAAATTCTATTATATACTGTGATAACACCAGTGCGATAAACTTATCAAAAAATCCAGTAAATCATTCTTGAACTAAGCATATTGATATCCGTCATCATTTCTTGAGAGACAATATTGAAAAAGGAAACATATGTCTCGAATATATCCAGACTGATCATCAACTAGCAGACATATTTACTGAGCCTCTACTTGAATCAAGTTTTATTTCATTATGTAGAGAGCTTGGCTTGATCTCTAGAACTGAACTTGATATGTAAACTCTAAAGTTATATACATATGAATAATTAAGTTCTTTTCTTATCCGGTGCTTTTAATTTTCAAAATTTTAGCTATTATGTAGCTACTTCTATTTTTAGTAATAGAATATGAGCTATTCATCTTTGTATGGTAACTATTCCTTGAATGTTTTCAACCACTACTCTATATATAGACAACTATATATATATATATATATATATATATATATTTATATATATCGTTCATTCTCTTCCTGCATCTCCTCAACTCCGAGTCTATATTTTAAAGTTTTCAATACATCAATATGGCTCATATCTGTGATAAACGTGCACAAAGCTCACACATTTCGGTTACAAGTTCTAAACCTGAGGAATACTATTCTTCTAAAACACCGAAAAGCAGACCAAAATGCACTCATACCCCCGGAAATACGCCTACGTCTAAACAAGCAAAGAAAGCACTGTTTTGCTTGCCTCGAACTAAAGAAAAGATAAATGAGATTCATCACTATCAAAAGCATCAAATGGATCTTCAGATACAACTCCATTACGAGCAAAAACTTACTTCCGATCGATTATCACTCTTAGAACGCATGGCTTCCTTTTTCTGTGGCACAAACAAACCTGGAGTTTATGACCTATGCCGCATGCTCCTTCATCTTCAAGGAGTCTTAACTCCTGGAATCGTAACTACAATCATAATGAAGGTGCAAAATGGTCGCCATGGACATCTCGAATCAACAAGGTTAAGGAAGAGTCAACCGAGCATAAATCGGCAACATCTCATTAGTTTTGTTTTCAAATATATTATGATTATATTTAAGTTTTTTCTATGATTATAACATATATGTACTTACTTTTTTTTGAATGAGTACAATAAAGTTCAGACCGCTCAAAACCAGAAGAAGAGCAAAAAGTTAGAAAACCAAAAATCTGGAAAAACCAGTCGACCGGTAGGAATGGACCAGTCGACCGTTTTGCTCTCTGGACAAAAATGGTCGATTGGTCATTTCTCACCAGTTGAACGGTTGAGGCCTCTTCTATTTTTGTTTTTCAAACATGACCAGTCGACCGGTCAAATATCACCAGTCGACTGTTTTGGTCTCTGGATGAAAACGGTCGACCGGTAGATATTGACCAGTCGCCGGTTTCGATATGAAGGGTTTTTATACTCATCTATACGGTCATTTTTTTTACATATCTCTTCATTTTTATCTTTACCTTTTCCCTCTCCAAAAGCTCTAAAACCTTAGGACTTCAAAATTCCAAAACTCTTTCATGGCTCCTCCACAAAAGAAGATGAAGAAAGCTTCCTCCTCTTCTACCGAACTCCAACCAATAGATAGTCCGATTAAGAAATGGCTTGTTGATCCGATTGCTATCAAGAGATGGAATCAAATGACGGATTTCAACATACACCCTGGTTCGTTTATCAAATTTCCAGATTTCTTAAATTATCGTGTTCAAAGGTTAGCTAGAAATGCTTATATTGAATCTCTACTTGATTTTGATCATAATAATGTTGAAATTAATCACGCTATGATCAAGCTTTTCTATGCTAACCTTAATCTTGACAAACACAAACCGGAAAATCCTTCTCAATGTCTATGGTCAGTTGTATGTGGACAACAAGTTTTTATTTCTTGTGAAAGAATGGAAAATGTTCTTGGTTCGGAATTCAGAGGAGAAAAATTTTCAAGTAATTTTTGTACTGTTCACGTCCGAAATCAAATAAGTCATGAATTTATTGAGGATGATAAGGACAGCACAAAATCGAGTAATTTATATCCTACGGCTAGAGTTCTTCACCATACCTTAATGCATTCTTTTTTACCTCGGATTGGAAATTTCGACGCTATCTACGAAGAAAATTTCAAAGCTATATATGCTATTTATGGAGGGATTCACATAAACTTGATTGAAATGATCTTCGATGAAATCTTACAAGTCAATGAGTTGAATAAGCCGCATCTTTTCTATAATGAATATATTATGCGACTCTTACTTGATTTTGGAATCAATCCTCCTCCGTCAACCATTTCAAAGCCAAAATGCATAAATAAAGCTTCAATCAAGCGAATGAAACTTCCTGAAACTTATTTTAATATCATTCCTTTCGAACAATGGAAGGAACAAGGACACCAAGGAACTTCGTCTCAACCTTCTCATCCAAAACCCGAAGAGGTGAAACTTCTACGCTCGACTTCCTCCACAAAAGGAAGTTTTGAAACCATTGCTCAAAATCAATTTCTACTTGAAGCTCGACTTAAGCGTATGGACACAAAAATGGATAAGTGTTTTAACAAACTTAAGTCGTTCTTCGCGTCTATATGGAAGGCAATATCTTGTGGAACATCCTCTTCTTCCATGCAAGCACAAGACCCCGGCAAACATCCAGCTCCTCCATCCTTTACTTGGACATCTTCAGAGGAGGGAACTAACTCTGACACTAGTCATGGACGAGGTCGAGGTAAATCTCAAATGGTTGAGGTTGAAGAAGAAGAATAAGAAGAAGGAGAGGAAACAGAATTCGAGTAGTTAGTTTATTTGATCGTTTATGAACTTATGCTTTTTATTATTTCCAGACTTAATCCGACACTTGTACCTAAATGGTGTCATTGTTTTTTATTTGTACTAAGACCTATGTATGCTCGTACTCTATGCTCTATGTTATGCGTTGTATGTTTCTTTAATCTCTGCTAGTATTTCTTTCAATGTCTATATGTTTATTTAGTCCTTTTTGTCGATGACAAAGGGGGAGAAATATGGTACTAACATTATATATATGCAAGGAAAAGTTGTACTAACATTGTGCATGCAGGAATAATAGTTATTATACAGGCACAAATTCAGGGGGAGATTATATACAGGGGGAGATTCAGAAATATATTGTCATCAATCAAAAAGGGGGAGAATTTTGAGTCAAGGAATTTTGATTTATGCCAAAGTAATGCACGATGATCGACATAAAGGCGACGTTCATTGATAAGAAGCTTCATATGGTATTAGTCATTAGAAATTGATTATTTGGTATGATAATAGTGTTCATTATTGTTAAAATCTATCCTCAAATAATCAATGTTTATATATGTACACTTATGTATATGTATGCACATTAATTGTGCAAACTGGGCAATACCGGTCGACTGCTGAAAACAGACCGGACGACCGTTTTTACCCAGTTTGCACAATAAACGTGCACACATATAGATATAACTTATATATATTTAAATTCCTGTCTACTGGTCCATTTTGACTTGTTGACCGTTTTTAAACAGAAGCAACTATTTGAATAGTCACTTCCATTCCTCCGAGGGTTGCTTCTCCTTCCTTTCATCAATGATCATATCTATTGATTGTAACTCTTTACCAAAGGTCACAACTATTTATCTCCTATATAAACACTTTGAAATCATCAATTCAAATTACCAATTCTTTCTATCTATTCTCTATATTGTTGATTTCATTCATGAACTCTCAAGCACTCAAACGCTCATATTCTTCACATTATCGTTCTTGAATCCTAGAATTTATATATTATTCTTTTGATTCAAACACGATATCATCTTCCAAATCTTCACAAACACAAATTCTATTTGAGGATAAGATTATAGGAAGGTTGTACAAGAATTGACAAATTCGTGTTATTGAGAACACACATTGTCAAATTACAAGTCTACTCATCTTGTTTAAAGTCCTCCGTGTTGTTAAAGGCAAGTATTGAAGTCCCCCGTGTTGTAAGAGGCAAGTTGTGAAGTCCTCGTGTTGATAGAGGCGTGAAATCCCGTTCGGCTGCTCGGGTGTTGTGAACCTGTTTCCTCCGGGTTAAGTGAGGTTGTTGATTAGTGAAATTCCAGATAGAAGTCTGGGACTGGACGTAGGACGGTGCTCCGAACCAGTATAAAAATCTCCGGTGTGATTTTTCCTTTACTACATTTACTCATCTGTGATATCTTATTCTACTTTATATTTATTTGCATAACTAGTGTATTAGACAAGTAGTTGTGTGTTATTCCATATTACACGATTCAAGTGTACTATATTATACTTGGCAAGTACACACACACATTTCCAATATTGAATCTGCCATTAGGACTAGAAATCAGTTAAATAATATGAGTAATTCAGCTTTTATTTCAACTATTGAACCGAAGAATCCAAAGTAAGCATCATCTGATGATTCATGGTTTCTTGCTATGCAAGTTAAATTGAATCAATTTACTAGGAACGATGTATGAGAACTTGTTCCTAAACCAGAGGATAAGACTGTGATTGGCACTAAATAGGTTTACAAAAATAAAATGAATGAACTCAGTGAGGTCGTAAGAAATAAATCTCAATTAGTTAGAAAAGGATATAGTCAAGAAGATGGAATAGATTATGATGAAACCTTTGCTCCCGTAGCAAGATTAGGAGCAATTAGAATTTTACTAGCCTTCGTTAATCATAATGATTTCA
Source organism: Allium sativum (assembly GCA_030737875.1). Classification (NCBI taxonomy): domain Eukaryota; kingdom Viridiplantae; phylum Streptophyta; class Magnoliopsida; order Asparagales; family Amaryllidaceae; genus Allium; species Allium sativum. Next base: position 385,354,476 of record CM060925.1, read on the forward strand.
AAATATTTCAAATGAATGTTAAAAGTTCCTTTTTAAATGGATATGTTAAGGAAGACGTATATGTAGAACAACCTTCTCTTTTTTAGGACGAAAAGTTTTCAAACCTTGTATATAAATTACATAAAGCATTATATGGATTAAAACAATCTAACTTGGTAAAATAGATAATACACTTTTCATTAAAAGAAATAAAAATGATATTCTATTAGTACAAATATACGTTGACGATATAATTTTTGGATCAACAAATAATGATATGAATAAAGAATTCTCAGATATTATGACATAAGAATTTGAGATGAGTCACATGGGTGAACTTATTTTTTTCTTATGCTTACAAATAAGACAACTAAAGAATGGAATATTTATTAATCAAGAAAAATATGCTGGATATTTAATTAATAAATATAATTTAACTACAACTAATGGAAGACCTACACCTATAGCAACTAATATAGCCTAAGTAAAGATGATACCTCAAAAGACGTCGATCAAAAATTATATAGAGGAATAATAGGATCATTATTGTAACGATACAATGAATTTGACTCTCGAATTCTGACAATAATACTAAAACCCATATTACTTGTCAAGACCCAAGTATTGAAAACACCAGATAGTTCATAGAAAGAAATTAGAGGGTGAGATAAGAAAGAAAGAAATATTAGAATATAAGAATAAAAAGAAGAACCAACACATCACAGAGTCTCACATCGTAGCAGAACAAAATATAATATAGAAATAAATCTTTATTGAGAGCTTAAAATAAAACTTACAATCATTTGAGTACAACTTTTAGTCAACACATCTGGACAATTATATCAATCTGTCCTCATATACATCATAGCGGAATAATATTAAATACGTCTGAACTCCTCCAGCACGTCTTCTGAACTTCGTGGTATCCAATAACCTGAACCAATGAAACTCGGTCTAACTTGAGCATTACAAATGCTGGATTAGTCTGGTGAACTAGACCGAGAAACCCATTAAGTTTACAAACAACATCCAACTTGATTTTAAAGTTAAAATCCTTTTCGAAGGATAATCGTAAGACCAAATCCACACATAAATACGAATGGATTTTACCTTACGATAACCCAAAACATTTTTGGAATCACATATTATTCTGATATTATAATAGTGTCTAAATACAAAAAAATAACAATCTAGCGGAATGCTTGCATCTCACGCTCCACATACATAGTATACAATCAAAACCGCGGGCGCTTATCGTAGATTGGATTCCGACTATGACAAGGTATGGAACCACCTTCCGATAATGTATCTCTAGAGGGGAATACATTGGGTTCTTTAGAACATCTTGCAACCCGGCCACACATGACCGACCACTCATTTCGCTTGAGTGTATCGAATGTATATCACCGACGGTTGAGATTAGCAACCATTTCCCGAAAAGGGACAACATCAAATAGAATATAGAAGGAAATAAAATTTCTCTAGATAGGCGATTACACATCCTACTTGGGATCGACCCACTTAACCATGCTGCCTACCTGATTTTTGTCATTTCCCGGTTGATGAGGTTTGAGGTTAGAATTTACCTTTAGAATATCTGGCCATCATTTACTTTGAATGCCACATTGTCAGATCCGCCAAATCACTAATTGACGTCCATAAAGATACTCTGTTCGTTAAGTTAAGAGAATGGTCATTCGCTGCCACTAACAGAATTACGTTCCTAAAAATCAATGTACGTGAATTTTAGGAAATACTCTGTCATACATTCGTCCATACAAGTCATCCAGGAATAGGATGAACCAAAGGGACTCTCCTACCACATCCTAGGAATCACTCTTTAGATCAATAGCAAGTAGTCCTTGCAAATCTGTAGATTTCAACCACGACAGGGTTACAGTATATCTCCGGCCACTAAACCAAAAATTACAAGTAAGTTTATCATTTTATAAAGATACACTGTCTTCAATTGCTCCGTTTTGATCAGCATTTGATATATTCAGCTGTTAACGTATTTGCTGGATGGAATGGTTTTTGAATATAAATTTGATCCCGGTCTTTTGTACCAATAATCGTATAGGTTAGATTTTGATAGTCGGTTAGTTAACTATCAAATAAACAATCATTAAATCATGAAATAAAAATAGATTTATTGGTTTAGTACTCAGCATCACTTGGCCTTTCAAAAACAATTAACAAATTGTAAATTGAACTTCTAAATCTTTAAATATTTTTAAACACGTATTCATTTCTAAAAACCATTTCATTTTAATACTCTTGAAAAATATCTTATAACCTTATCCCATTTTCTATTTCTAACATTTCAAACTAGTGCTACCACATTTACGATGCATTTCTATACTTCAGCATTCATTACTCCCTGACCATAAATTGGTAAGAGAATAATTCCCTAAGTATCAACCCCGAAGACCGAAATCAACATCAGATTAACACTCAAAAAATCATTCAACTAAACCAATCTTCAGTTAGGTTCCAATTTTTATCTTAACTCATTATCAATCCACATTATCCCACTTCTGATCAATTCAACCATTTTCCATTTTGAATTCTCGTTTCAATTCTAGAAATAAGTAACATTAATTTAGTTTTAACGTTTAGCCTCACACTCCTTTTATAAACATCGTTTATAAAACTCAGCTTTAATATAAAACCCCTTTTATCCTGCTTTCCTTTAGTTATTTCAAATATTACGTAAACATTTAATTTACGCAATCGTATTCGCTTAAAATCCCTTTTATTAACTTATTTTATAAATTTTGGTTTTACAATAAAGTCCGTTCACACTCCTTGCTCAATTAAATCAGGTTTCCATACTAATTTCGATTACTTAATTTAATTAATTCAATTTTTAAATTAACTTCTTAAATTATTATTAATTTAAATAATAATTTACTTACTCGTTAACGACTATAGAAATGGTTAAGTGCTTTATTAACTAAATAAATGGTAAATATTCATTAATCTATTTCATTAGATTAATTAAAAAAATCAATAAAATAAATAACCCGATTAAATTAGTTGACTTTGTCAACTTAAATTATGATTATCTTGTTAATCAACTCCAATCAGTCCTTTTTAATTAATTAATAATATAATTAATTTGAACAATTCCATTAATTTCCTTTATTAAACTTTTATTTAAAATAATAGATTTCGAAATCTAACTCCAGTTTAAAAAACAATTATAACTTTATTACAGTCGATTCACCTGATAGTAAATCAATATTTATAAAACGATATATTTTTAGGCCAACTGCTACCAATTACTCAACCATACACTGTCCATTGGTTAAATCAAAACAAACATTGAATTTTCAGTCAACGATCAACAATCAAATCAATCATTTAATCAAAACAGTTCATATAATGATAATATAAATAACATTTAATATATTTGAGGAATCCAGTTCGATCCCTTCAACCTATTTTTCACTGCATCCAAATACGTTATCTCAAATAAAATCATATATTTCAATAAACAGATACAATATTCAACAATTAACAATAACAAAAATCCAAACATTTATATTTCAATTTAATACGTTTATTTTATTATAAGCGTAACCAATGAGGTAAATTACCTCATTTGAAAATAATCCTTAAAAATAATGATTGATTTAAACTAAATTAAACGAACGTTTAATTTAATAAGTTCAGTGAATATAAAATAATATATTCAGCAAACATGCAATAATAAACAACTATAGCATACTAACATTAAAGTCGACTTATATAAAATATAAGTGGGATAAAACTGAGTGAGTTTAACTCACCTTGAGTTCCCATTTGACTTTGGAATAATTTGTTTCAATTAAATTAAACAAGTGTTTAATTTAATAAAACTTCTAGTTGCGCCCAACTATGTTCAAACTAGCACTGAAATGTTACGCTCGTCGACAGTGTTCCATGCTTTTTGTTTGGACCAATTCAGTGCACGTATGAGCACGTTATAAATTTAACCGTCGTTTACTGTTTAAATAAATATTATGAATAACCCAATAAAATTTTATTAGCCTAAAAATTTAACTAACGTTACCCATAAACCTGGACTAGGCATGTTCAAATGGTTAGGTACTTTTATTTCATTCGACGCACGTATATATAAGACTAGGCACACTTTATAATTTACTTTGGCATACACGATTTGTCACAGACACGTTACCTTATTAATAGCTTAATTAGGCATGGTAGAAAAAAACTTTCATCTTCTCTTAAAATACTACCTGCGGTTTTCGAACACAGTTCTTCCCATACGAACCAATCCCCACTTGACGTGATCCTATATTCGAAAATCAACCTCAACCACTGCTTACCCTTCCTCCACCGACTGTTATTCCCCCTACTCCAGTTCCTTCCGCACTTTCACCGTAACCACCCACAAAGCGTCAACTTCATTCCTAACTACCATCTTGCTGAAACAAACACCCCGCATTCTGTAATGCACCGAATTTCGCTCGGTCCGAATCGGTCGCAAAACCGACCAAAACTGTTCGAGAACCCGGATTGTTTTGAGAACACAACTCATCAAAACACAATGCAACGCAAGCTGGAGGATAGAGTTTTCCCTTATAATATCCAAACATGCTTGGTACATTTTAAAACAAATCATTTTGATATTACTATAAGTGCATAGTGTCAAAATCAACTTCAAATATAAATGTATCAATCGTAGACGACATAGGTACCATATATTATGCTGCATACATAGGTTTACAACTAAAACCGAAAATTCGCATATTGGAAATTGGATTTCCATCTATGAGTCGAGGTAAGGGATGTCTCCTCACCGATTCGAGACACTCTAGCAAATGCCTCAGGATTACACACTCTGGGTAAACCTTGAATCTTCAGGGTCGGTCCACACTTACTTTACTGGATTGGTTATTCCTAAACAATATGTTTCCCGGTCCTATCGGACCTACAAACAGGTCAATACGTCGAACCTATGAGCATATATCCCTATATCCGAGGGGCCTGACAATCCATCATCCACATAAGTAAAAATGTCTGGGCTCCATACCATGACACCACTTCTAGCTAGAAAGAAACACATGCACTCCCTGCAGTCACTATCCCGTTTTTGACTCATGCCAGGTGTGAGGCTTGCGAATTAACGTTATACACAAAGATATGCTAATTAAAGCCGAGCTAAGATCATCATCCACAAGACTCTGTTTTTCAACAAAAGCCTTGATCGTTTGCATTTTAGCATGCCACATTGACAATTCATGCCGTACAACTGATGCCTATCAATATATAACCTCTAAGCTCGTACGTCTCAGAGAAGGGTGTTAAGCAAGAGAATAAATTCTCTGCCACCAAACAGATATATATTTAATAGACATTAATCAACATAGAATGAAATCCAATGTCAGACACATATCCATTTGCAAGTCCGTTCTGGGCCTGAACGAAACGGGAGGCACCTTATTCCTCGTCCCATATGTCCAATACAGGAGAGAGGTCCTAGCATATCCAGTCAATCTCCAAGTACATCTAGATGATTACCACTTATTACCTTATCATGGGTGTACAACCCAATCAAGACATTAGTAATCTTCCAAACGATGTGAAGATCTCCGGTCTTCAACCACCATCCTCATCATCGACTTTTAGTCGCTATATTAGTTTTCAGAATGGGATAAACCCGGTCTTTCTGAATAACTCAGGTATTTTATAATCTATAATCAAGTGCTATAAAAACATATCATATGCCTCATTCCAATTTAGAATATTATTTTATTCAAATATTCACATCTTAGGGGAAAGGTTCCCATTAATTTTATCAAAGATAAGTTCTTTTAAACTTATTCTTTAATCTTCCTTTGGATATCATTTTCAAAGATTTTTTTTATCTTTCCACAGTTTGAACCCAATTAAGGTTTATAAAACTAGTCGGGATTATCGAGCCTTACCAAAGTAATCATTTATTTTCTTATTATTTCCAATCCCAATCTATTCATCCTATGGAGAAAAACTGGTAGTACTCTATACCTAACACCCACTATGTTGTCGATAAAATTAATTACCATTCCTCGTTTCAAATCTAACTAAAGATTTCGCTATCGCATGGAGTAAAACTGGTGATACTCCATTTTCTAACATTTCTTGAATTCAATAAATATAATTACCCTATTCTAGTTTCAATCTAGTTAAAGATTCATTAAAACTTAGTTTTAATCTCAAAAATCATTACTTTATGATTATTCAACTTTAAGAAATTAATCTTGTCTATAACTGGGTTAAAGAACCAATGTCATTTAAAACAAAGTTCACAATAAACCCAAATCAACTTCTATTAAATATGGAATCTTCACGGGAAACGGATCAATATATAATTGATATAAATTTCTGTATCAGACTAATAATATAAACGAAATAACGACAAAGCCTTTTAAATTATATAAATAGTAATGGTCTTCATTCACAGAAGCTCATCATGATTATTACCAAATCGAATTCCATTCAATTTCAATTTAATATTTTAAATTGGAAACTTTACTTTGGAAAATTTCCATTAAATCTTAATAAAAAGATTTATAAATTCCAAATCATATCTTCACTATTAATTGGGCTAAAGAACAAATGTCATTTAAAACATCATTCACAACGAACCCAACATCATCTTACAAGGCTCTAAATAAAAATTATATCGATTTATATTCAATATCAAATTCTGAAACCAACGGATATCGTATTGGGAATAACGATATCTGTATCTTCCAAATTCCTCAACAGTATCCATTATATCACGATATCCAATATCGAAATATTTCGAAGATTATTTCCATTAGAATCCATTCCATTTCATATGTTGGAAAACTCTAGTTATTTCAAAACCCATTTTCAATCCAATTTATTATTTTTAAAAATCCTTGGACTAGTATTCTAGTTACCAACTAGTTTAATTAGATAAAAATATATTTTTATCTTTTGAAACATGTAGTTTTTCATTCAAAACCTTTCCAAATCAGCAATTGTGATTTTATATAAATTTTCCATATTTTTAATAATTTTATTAAGGCCCTTACAGTCGGTTTCCAATATCGGTCACCGAACTGCATCCATAACGACCTTTTCTGAAATTGATTTTGACATAATTCAAAATCCAACTGTTCAATTTTAAATCTCTTATATTCATTCGAAAGATCTTTTCGATACAAACCCAATGGTTATGGTTTTAGGACAATCCGATGTTCGGATCTCCCGTTACGTCCATTTGAAGTCAATGGTTGAAATTCGCGAATGGTCGCTGCGCGGCACGTTCTATTCAAACCATTTAAAAATATATATATATATATATATATATATTATATTTCGTCTATTTCCGTTCAAAACGTATTATATAAATCGTTTATAAATTCATTTTAAAACGATTTAAACTTCATTTTGAGACGACCCGAAATCCCGTTTTGACGGAAACAAGGGTTATCTTTGGAATATAACACAGAAAAGATAATAGCAGAACAAAATTAATAAATACACCAGATAATGAACAATAGAATATACTGGATAAAAGTAATCATCAGAGTTACAAAGTATACAGGATCTTACTTAGTACAAATACAGTTCAGCTATACATAAATGTCTACAGCGGAAATAAACAAAATATGTACAATAGGAGCTGAACAGCATAAAAAGAAATAAATGATAGAATCCATCTTCAGCTCCAGCTATCCAGAAAGAACCAGCTAAACCTGAATACAAGGCTGCCCGTGTAGAAAAAGGGGCACCCGAGTTTGAAAGTGAAACAAACTACGAGTCAGTCATGGGACTGGTATGAGAAATCTACTTAATACATACATAATATGGCTAATCACAGGACCACGCCACTTTCGTGGAACGGGTTTACTCCATTGGATTGCCAGTGCTTTAAAACAAATCATTCTTTTAAACATCGCTATGCTTTTTATAAAAATGAAGCCATTATAAGACTCAGTTCCCATCACACAATGCAACGCAAACCGAAGGATAGAGTTTTACCTTATAATGGTCAAAATATGCTTGATACGAATAAAACAAAGGCATTTGGTATTATTGCTAGTGTTTATATGTTTTGAAAACAATTTCAAATCATAACTATCAATCATAGACGGCATTAATGCCCCATACCACAATGTCACCATATATAGGTACACAATCAAGACCGCACGATGTCGTATTTGGGAATTGGATTTCCGTCATGAACCAAGGCAAAAGATAGTCCTTACCGAATTCGAGACTGCCTAGCCCGAGTCTCAGGATCAGAACGCATCGACCCTTGGATCATCAGGGTCGGTCCACACGGAGTGGATTAAAAATGCCTGAGCACTACGTTTCGCCGCCCTTTGGGGCGTAAGCGAGCCAACAAGTGACTCCATCGGACCCGGATCGTCCGATCTAACCGAGGCGCCTCGCAACAGCAACAACCACATAAGTCAAACTCGTCAGGGCGTGTAAAACCACTGACGCCACTTTTAGCAAGGAGGAAACGTAGGCCCTCCCTGAGGTCCTTCTCTCGTTTTAGGTTCCTACCGGGGTGTGAGGCTCGCGAATTCACGTTACACAAAGCTACGCCACACAGGCGGTGCTTTGATCATCACCACAAGACTTTGCTTTTCAATAGAAGCCCTGATCACTGCATCTTAGCATGCCACACAGAATAAATCATATGTCAGACACATAGTCCATTTACAAGTCCGTTCTGGGTCTGAACGAAACCGGAGGCACTAAATACCTCGCAAACCCTTCGATCACCACGTACGTCTGGACGATCACCACTCATTATCCATATTTCGGGATGCCTCCCAATCAGGACCTCGGTTACCATCCAAACGAGGTGAAGATCTCCGGTCTTCGACCGTCGTCTTCATCTTCGAATTTCAATCGTCGGTCAATCATTTGAAATGAGAATTAACTCGGCCTTTTCAAATAATTCACGTATAATTAGAATTTCAAATCAATTTATTTCAATGGTTAAATTATTCGACAACACCAATTGTGTTCTTTAATGTAATTTTCACACCAAACACATTCAACCATCAAAAGCCACATAAATCAAGCAAATTCAGTCTATTTCCATTCCATATCGTTTATGATATTTTATAATGATTTGTCGCTATTTTTATTTATTTTAAAATAGCCTATTTATTCAAAACGACGCTTCGGGCCATAAAGCGGCCGTGGCGCTGTTTTTCTTCAGATTTGATTTACACATATCTGAAAATCTAACCGTTGGATCTTCACAAAATTTACATCATTAGAAAGGTCTTTTCAAAACGAATCCAACGGTTCCAGTTTCGGGAAAATCCGACGGTCGGATCTCCCGGTACAATCGTTTGAAGTTTCGATTTCAAAATACGAACTGCAGCGTCGTTATTCGATTAAATATAATTATATTTATATATATAAATAAATATAATCGTTTCTGGCGCTGTTTTTCTTCAGATTTGAATTAAACATTCCAGACAATCCAACCGTTGGATTTTTACAAAGTTGGTGCCGTTGGGAAGATATTTCCAAGGCGAACCCGACGGTTGAGATTTCGGGAAAATCCAATGGTCGGATTCCCCGTACTAGTTGTTTGAAATCACGATTTCAAAATACGAACTGCACGGCCTCGTTTCGTTTTAATTTTATTTATATTTATATATTTATATAAATATAGTTCATTCAATGATTTCAATATCGTTTTCACTTCAAATATTTCAATAACGCCTTAAAATTTTGGAAAATTTCGCCATAACCTCCCCGGCACCGGGAGCATCGGGAAATCGCAAATAGCTTTCCCGGTCCTTCTAATCTCAAAAAGAAAAAGAAAAAGCCAAGCGGCTAGCCAACAGGCTCATAAAATCATCACCCAAACAAAACAGTAAATGTGTACCTATTTGTCGGGCACAAAATTTTATTCCTCTTCTCTAGCCCCTTTGCTATAACCTGTTCAATGGATATGCATGTACATATATATACAGTTCCTATCATTTATCATTTTCTATTCAACTTCATATTTGATTTCTATTTGGTTTAAAAACACCATTTATCCTAATGTTACATACATAGGTGCAAATCATTTCATTAGCTACTTAATGAATATTTCAACTCATATATGTTTATTTTGAACAAGTGGCTATTTTTAACACTTCACATTTCAACGATTTATGCATACAATAAAAATGTGATTTTTATTGTAAAACAATTCATTTCAAAACACTATTTTTCTATATAGTTCATATAGGTAACAAAAATAGGATTTTTTATCATAAAACAATTTCTTTTAAAACGAGATTATTTTACATAGTTCATATAGTCGATAAAAGGTGATTTTTATTATCAAACAATTTATTTCAAAATATGAATACCATTCAACACATGAATTTCTAATCAACGAATGAATATCAATTCAACACATGAATGTTTTCTATAGTTTTTATATATAGATAAAAGGTGATTTTTATTATCAAACAATTTATTTCAAAATATGAATACCATTCAACACATGAATTTCTAATCAACGAATGAATATCAATTCAACACATGAATGTTTTCTATAGTTTTTATATATAGATAAAAGGTGATTTTTATTATCAAGCAATTTATTTCAAAATATGAATACCATTCAACACATGAATTTCTAATCAACGAATGAATATCAATTCAACACATGAATGTTTTCTATAGTTTTTATCTATAGATAAAAGGTGATTTTTACATTTTAAAACGCGAATACCCTTCAACACATGAATTTCTAATCAACGAATGAATATCAATTCAACACATGAAGGTTTTCTATTCAATGAATAAATATAGTTTAAGCATATGAAAATAATTCAAACACACGAATATTATTCAAAATTTCGGCAGCATAACGGCAGGGTAGTTAAAACCGGGACCGTCCCTAGTACGGCTCCTCGCTCTACCTTAAAACCTCGCGGTTTTTGACAATGGGGGTCATGCATCTAGTTCGCACGCAGGCGGCATGTATACATTTATTTCATTTCCACAAACTAATCCTATGTGGTTTCAACCAAATATTTTCCAATCACAAACGGGTATTTTTCAACCACCATCAAATCAATATCAACCACAAACAATCCCAAACAACCATTCGCTATCAATCAATTTTCACAACAATTTCAACCAATAAATATCGTCCATGGTTTGTGGACGAGGGGCGTATATATATATATATATATTTATATATAGTAATTCACTTTAATTTCAACACACACACACACACACACACATATATATATATATATATATATATATATATATATATATAGAAAAAGAAATTGAAGAGCGAGAAATTCTCACCAATTAGCTAACCAAACGCCGCGACTCTTCCTTTATAGAAATCTTCGCCAATCTCGTCTTTTGTCGCTTTCGTTGCCTGTATTCTCTACATATGTAAAAATCGAATTTTTACTATGTTATTCAATATATAAAAATCGAATTTTTATTATGCTATTCAATATATAAAAATCGATTTTTTGACTTCGCAATTCAATATATAAAAATCGAATTTTTATTATGCTATTCAATATATAAAAATCGAATTTTGACTTCGCTATTCAATATATAAAAATCGAATTTTTATTATATAGATTCCGCCTTTTCAAAAATAAAGATTATATTTTTAATATTCCTATGATGTAAAAATTATATTTTTATTACTTTAAAAATATGAAAATCATATCTTACTTCTTCTACTTAATAAAAATTCCGTCTTTTCTATTTTAAAAATATGATCTTTTCTATTCTAAAAAAAATCTGATCTTTTCTTTTTAAAGTTCTAATCTTTTTCTATTTAAAGTTCAAATCTTTTTCTATTTAAAGTTTAAACCTTTTTCTATTTAAAGTTCAAATCTTTTTCTATTTAAAGTTTAAACCTTAAAATAAAATCAGTTTTTAAACCCTTTTTAAAATCAGTTTTAAATCCTTTTTAAAATCAGTTTTTCAGAATTAAAAATAAATATAAAATAAAATAACTTACATTGATCTGCGAAGAAAAAAAAGGGGGGGGGGTCACGCGTCGGCGGCAGGAGGCGGAGCAGGCGAAGCAGAGGGGCACGACGGTCTTCGGTGGTGGCGTCGCGATGCTTCAGGGGGGGGGGGGGATCGGATTGAAGGAGGAGGAGGGAGCGAGGACGTCGGGGAGCATCGAAGGTGGGGCGCGGTGGTCTTCTGGCGGCGGCGGCGTCTCCTAGGCTGAGCGACGCGATTTAGATTTAGGATTTTTTTTAATTTCTGTTCGAAGTGAAGAGAGAGAAGAGGGAATAGGGGGGGGGTTTATATAAAATATATATATATTTAATTATTTAATTTTTCAAAAAGTTGACTTTTACATACGACCTCTAAACGAGGCCCACCGCCTGTCGTCCATAGCGTTTTACCCCCATCCCGAACACAATGGGATATGTATCGTAAGCTGATTCGATCGTTTGAATCAGTTTCCGTTGAATTTAAAGTGTAATTCTTTATATATTCAATTTAAACGCACATTTCAATTTAGTGGGGCCACATACGAACTCGAAAAATTCCAGAAAAATATTTTCTAGCCTCGTATTGACGATACGGTCCTAACAAAACTAGTTTCGTCGAATTCTGAGACCGTTTGAAAAATGGCCAATTTCCAGTCGTTAAAATCAACTGAAACCGATCAAACGCGTTTCCCTTTGCCACACACACATATTGACTCGAAAAATTATGAAATTTGAAATCTAGCAATAACTTCACATCCCGGACCCAACAAAAGTGGTTTCGTCGAAATCCGAGGTCGTTTGCAAAATGTCCATTCTTAAGGGCCTGAATTCCTTAGCGACTATTCAGAATTTTCAACTGGACATATCTTTTGATTCCCGCTATCAAATTTAGATTTTTCAGATTCGTTAGAAAGACATTACCAATTAGATCCTAATGTTTTTGGTTTCTCTAAAATCCGGATTGTTCTGCACCCGGTACAGTCCGACAAAGTTTGAATTCAATTTTTGAAACTGCCACGCCATTTCAGGCCTTGTTTATAATTATAATTAATTATATTCGTTTTCAATTGTCGATTCAAACTCAGTTTTCATCGCCATTATTTAAAATATTTATTTTAAATATTTAAAATCCATTATTTTAGCCAATTTAAATTTTTTAAATTGGTTCAGATTTTCTGGGTCGTTACACATTTTCAATTTTAAATCAAAATTGAATGTTCTATATCATTATAATATTCAAATGATCATATTTTCAAAATATCAGATTTTGAAATCAAATCTTTTCGATATTCATTATAAAATGAATAAAATCGACTGGAAAATCTGTTCGAGTTAAAATGGCATATATCTACTTAACTCGGCTTCGTATATTTCAATATTTTCGTGTCCATCCAAAATCGGACATCAAAATCATATTTTGGTTTTTCACTGAATATTATTTTAAAATATTCGTTATTTTTGAATTGTAATCAACCTCAACAAATTATCATATAATTTTATTTATATGGATTCCATACATCGCATGTATTCAGAAATAGTGGCAAACAACTATTAACATTCAATTCACATCCAGAGTGCAATTTACAACAGCATAAGCATTAAATAATTAAATAACGCTTATCACATCTAGTCAATCGATCGGTTGACATATATATTAAATCCAAGGGAGATGTGAATTAATTATCATCCCCAGACCCGTGTGGGGTTTTCAATCATTAACAAATAATTGGGCGATGTGTAAAATTATCGTCCCAATACCCATATGGGGTTTACATCACAATCCATGTAAATTTATTTATAGTTGAATAATAATTGCATTACTGTACACTTCCATCATCTACCAAACCACTATTGCAATCACAAGCAACAAATATATATTCGGTTAGAAAAATAAATAATTGTAAAAAAAATTGAGTGGGAGAATTCTCACCTTGGTTTCCACTCCACTAGTCTTTAATTGGCGATTTTAATACTGTTCGGATTTGAATTTGCCTCAAATTCGAAGTTGCTCCGTTTATGTTCTAATCAGTTCCATGCTGTAGTGTTCGATCACGCGACTCCAAAGGTTCTGAATTTGCTCGATTCTGTGTCCATTTGCAAAAGCTATAAGGGTTTGAACTTTAATTACATTAAATAAATTAATAATATAATTAACTAACCATAATTAAGTTTTTAATTAACATAATCTCCTCCGTTTACATCTGCTTCTAGTTCAAACCAAGAAAGCCAAAACCTCGTCTCCTTCTTCCACCATCGCACCACCCACCAGGCTGTCGACCGCCGATCTGAACCCCCCATGACATTGGCCAACACCACACCTCCCTGCGCCAGTAATCCTGCCCCATTCGAACAACTCCTGACCCTTGAAATCTCACCTAAACACGACGCATTCACGGCCTAAATTCGAGCAAAACTTGATGCTAGAATTGATCTCAACCATATAGGATTAAAGATCAAAGGAATCTCTTTCGTTTTTATTTTAGAGTTGGGATGAAAATCACAATGGATGAGGAGGATTTGGGGGAAGAAGTTCTAAGCGAAATGGCCATCGACTTTTAAGAACACGGCGGATTATTCTGAGTTGGGGTTAGAAAAAGAAGTTAGGGCTATATATATATTATATTTAATCAATTAATTAATTTATTGAGAAATCTCGCGTTCGAACTCCAAATTAAACACAACGACTGTCGCCTTTAACCAAATACCCCGTTCCGGACACAAGAGATATGTTTCGTAAGCCAATTCGAATGTTTTGATCAATTTTTATCAAAATTAAAATATAAATTAATATTGAAACGACCCGCAAATCTGTACTATCTGAGTTGACAAATAACACCATACATCCAACCCAAATTGCATAGAAATACGAATCATTATTAGAAAGAAGTTAGAAGGTGAGAAATAGAAAGAAATAAATGTTAGAATAGAAGAAAACAGAGAAGACACAGCTCACAGCGGAACAAATAAAATATATTATATAACATAATTTTTGAAATACAAATCAGTAACTGTATATACATACCATTATCAGAGAACAACAGTTATTCCTGGAACAGTTATAAAACACCTGTTTCCAGATACAAACATGGTTCACAACGGAATATATGATAGTCTATAGCTAACTGGTGAAGCCTCCTGCTTCCAGCTCTTCCAAGTGAATCTGAAAAATCCCGACTACTTGACTGCCCGTACAAATTTGGGCACCCATGAGTTTAGGGAAAATAAAAATAAATAAACTCTGGGTCAGTCATGGGACTGGTGTGAGTAAACTCCAACCATTTGTTTAACTTTCAAAATCCTTTCGAAAGGAAAGACAATAGTAAGACCAGCCCACACATAAACATGGACAGTTTTTACCTTATTATCATCCAAAACACTTTGATACGAAAATCCAGTGATATTATAATAATATCTACATCAAATAAATAACCAAATAGTAGAACGCTTGCATCTCACGCTCTACATATATAGTATTAAATCAAAAACCGCAGGGCGCTTATTGGAGATTGGATTTCCAACATGACAAGGTACGGAACCACCTTCCGATGATGTATCTCTAGAGACGAATACACCTGGGTTCAACAAGAACGTCTTGCAACCCGGCCCACACATGACCGACCACTCATTTCGCTTGAGTGTATCAAATGTATATCACCCACGGTTGGGATCAGCAACCGTTTCCCGAATGGGACAGCATCGAATAGAATAAGGAATTAAATGAATCTCTAGATAGGTGATTATACACTCTAATGGGAGCGACCCACATAGCCATGCTGCCTGCCCGATTTTTGTCATTTCCCGGTTGTTGAGGCCTGAGGCTACGATTACTTTCCATTCATTGATGGCACAATCATTTTGAATGCCACATTGTCAGATCCGTTAATCACTAATTGATTTGCACAAATATTCTGGATGTTATGCTAAGGGAATAAATCCGTTGCCACCATATATATTTATACAGACCAACTCATGCGATCATTGGAAATACTTTGCCAGACATTCGTCCATATACGTTCGTTCTGGGATTGAACGAAACCGAAGTCACAATTTCTATTAATAGAAAAAGTCCTTGCACTTTACTCCGTCTCCGATTATCTTCATATAATCTGACCTGCAACGCTACTACCAATACAGAGTGGTTCACGGATAATAATCCAACCGGTCTCTCCATATTGACAACGATATTGGAAAATACTTCGATAGTCGGTTTTTAACTATCAAAGAAAAACAAACATCCATTCAAAAACAATCAAACAATCACTGGGCCCCTTGATTACCATTCATTAATTAAATCACCCTTTCCATTTCCTTATCAATATTTGTTAAACAAATATTTTCAATTATCATCTCGGTCTCTTACATTCTTCGGGAAACATTGCTATACCTCGCCTTCTTTTATTTTCTACACTTAGAAAATATATTCTACTTGAAATTGAAACAATTTCAATCACTTATCTCTTTCCCGACTACTTTAATTATACTCAGGAAATATTTACTTTTATCTATCCAAAATTCCATCACTTGGGTTAAAACGAATGCTTTGTAAAACATCGTCACAACAACCCAAAATATTTTATTCAACTAACCATTATTCAACACTTCTCTTCGAGATTGGATCTTGCTATTTATCAATTAAAAATGAAATTAATCAAGTTGGGGTAAAATTACCTCTCAGACCTTGACTGAAAACATCATTAACTTCAAAACAGACAAAACCACTTACCCTGAATAATCAACATTATAAAAACCAATTATTCATTTTTAAACGCATATATATATTTCTCTTTCTATTACCAGCTTATCGATTTCCTTTTTGTTTATAATATTCTATTTTAAATTCGTTTCCTTATCGAATTCAATATATATGTATATTGATTTCTAACAATCAAAATTTTTAAAAATATTCTAACTCCTTAAATTTTCGAAAAATTTCGCTATAACCTCCTTTGTACTGGGAGCATCGGGATATTTCAAATAGACTCCCATGGCCCTCACCAATCCAAAAGAAAAAGCCAAGCGGCTTACCGATACGACGCATAAAACTCATATATGAATTTAAACATGTACCTTTTTGTCGGGCACATAAATTAAAATCTTCATATACTTCATCCCATACCTGTCTAACACATGCTCACCTGTTTTCAATTCAATTCAATACTATCCAATCGTTTGAATTCAGTTTCACTCATTTATTCTTTAATTAGCTATTTTGCCTATTTCACTTCTTTGTTTGAACATAACATGTTCAAATAAAATATTTAACTTGCTCATAACCAAATTGAATTTCAATTTCAATTCTAGTTTCCCTTTTCGATTTCGAATATAAATTTTTAAATTGAATTCACTTATTCAAAGCCCAATATCAATTCAAAATCTCATTAACTAATTACTGTTCAAATTAGTTAATTCTATTCAATAATCAAAAATCTGATTTCTGTTTCAAAAATCAATTCATTACTCCACCTGGGTTCATATATAATCTACAACTCAAATCTAAAATTTTCCAAATAGAAATTCGGATTTTATTCGCTTAAAATGCTTTTATAAAATTAAATAAACCGTTATGGTTTTTAAATGGTTATGGCGCTGTTTTTCTGAAAATTTTATTTTGATATAACTCAAAATCTATTCGACGAAATCCAGATTTTTCTCCTATATTAGAAAACTATTATTCAACCGGTCCCGACCGTTCTTGTTTCAAAGAATTTCGACTTAATTTGACTTCTATATACTCAATTGAAGTTCGAATCGCCAATTTACGAACTACCGCGCTGCGGCGAGTTTGTTTTAATTATATTTATATATAAAAACTTTTAAAACTTTGTTAAAATGAATTCAACTCCATTTTAACTCTATTTGAATTTTCTTGATTCAAACTCAATTTTCACTTTTATTTGAATCCTATATTCAAATTCCAATTTCACTATTGTTTGAATCCTATATTCAAATCCCATATTTTAAATTCCATTTGAATTATATATTTAAATTCCATAGTTTAAAATTCCATTTGAATGCTATATTCAAATTCTTTAGTTTAAATTCCATTTGAATTCTTTTTGAATTCTACATTCAAAATCCCTATTTAATTCTTTTTGAATTCAAATTCCATATTTATTTTATTTGAATTTCAAATATTCAATCTCTGATTTAATTCTATTTGAAATTCCAAATATTCAAATTCCTTTTTAATTCTATTATTCAAATTCTATTTAAATCCTCTTACTCAAATTCTATTTCAAATTCCCTTATTCAAATTCTATTTACATTCCTATATTCAAGTTCTATATTTGAATTTCCTTTAAATTTTCTAATTTCTATATTCAAATTCTAGATTTGAATTCTCTTTGAATTTCTATATTCAAATTCTATATTTAAATTATCTATTCAAATCCTGTTTGAATTTCTATATTCAAACTCCATTCAAATTCTATATTTCAATTTCCTTTATAATTTCTATATTCAAATTCTATATTTGAATTCCATTTGAGTTTCTATTTGAATTTTCTATCTATTCAAATTCTATATATTCAAATTCTAATTTCAATTTGACTTCTATTTAAATAAAATTCGAATTAATCGAATTCAAATCATAAATCCTTATAGATTTATTCTAGTCCAATTTATATTCTGAACATCAGAATAAATTCCATCGTTTATTTCTTTAAACCGATTTCCCATTTCTATTTTTAAATTCACATTTGAATTTAAATATTCAAATTATCCAATGATAATTTTTCTCAATTTATTTCTATAAACACTATTTATAATTTCATTTCAATTTTCTAATTTCCACTGAAAATCATTCCATTTCGTTTATACACACCGTTTATAAATTTACTTCAATTCCCTACGTTATTTAATTTAAAAATATCATTTATAAATTAATCACTTCAATTGCCTGTATTATTTAATTTATAAACATCATTTATAATTTTCATACTTGTTTAAAACAAGTTAATATTTTTATAGCTCATTAAAAGTTCAAATTTCTATTTTTAAAAATAGAATTTCTCTTTTAAATCTCAAATATCATTTTCATTATATTTTATATATCAACAATTTAGCACCAGTGATTTTAAACATGCAAACAACCCAATTTCCAATCAACACATTATATATATGATAATATGTGAAAACCGACAATTAATAAATTTTTTGAGGAATCCAGTTGGATCCCTCCAACCTGTTCTCCTACATCCACAGATGTTAGTAAACAGAAATAATACTCATCCTACTTCGTGGCAGGATATCGCGGTATAAAAGGGGATCTACTTATATACGTGGGCGTAGGGTCATCCGCTAATGATACTGCGGGCCTCCGCTAATAGTATTGCGGGAAATATCCAATAACCACAAAAAATATTCAACAATTCATTCATGCAACCAAGAAACCAACAAATTTATTTTTAATGATAAAAATAAATTTAAATATAAAACTGTGAGTGAGATTTACTCACCTTGATTTTATTTTCTGAATATCCCGTTAATTCCCGAAACGTTGCGTCTTACGAATCAACTCGAATAGTCTGCAACCGAATATATTTGCTCCTACGATAATTTAATTTTATCGATTAACTATTTATATTTTAATTAACTACTAACGAATAAATAATAGATCCTAAGTATTTTTAAATTTCTTAAAAATGTTTACCTTAGTTTTTCTTCTAAAATCCACAGAAGTATCTCGGCCTGGACATTTTCACACCTTCACCGTCCTTCTCAAATACAACATCAGTTATCTCGACTATCTTCTAATTCCCCTTTTATCCAACAGCTGAACTCCCTAACTTTCGAGTGTTGGAAGCTAGGTCTCGAGCTTCAGGAAAAACTCATAGTTCCAAATCTGGATTCCGTCTTTATGCCATCGCAACTCCAGCTCATTCCCTGCTCTACAGGAGATCTCACGGCTTCTAGAAAAGACACATGACGTCCCCTAAACCCATTGCGTTCTTCAACGAATCGAGTCCCTTTCTTCATCCAAGTTGTCATCCACCAAACCCCTAACCTGATCGCGGTCCTCAAAATTCACGGGTACAGGAAAGTGAGGATTTGTTGTTCATCGTACTCCCCTATTTCTTAGTCTCGACACCTCTTCTGCTTCGCAACTGGTAGAATCCACTCGAATCCCCAATTTGCGATGACCCCTACACCCTCGTTCAACAAAACAACCCAGAACTGAACCGCGACTTTCAACCCTAGATCCGAACGATGTCAATTTCCCCAACCCTACATCGCTTAAACGATTTGTGCGAGGTGATCGACATGAGTATACCACCTCGCAGTAACCTATTTTGATTTCCATCGAGTTTCCTTTTTGCTGTAAAACGAAATGGAAAGGATAAAAAGAAGCAGGGTTTTTTGAATTAGTAGCAGAGATTTTGGTTTGAGGAAGAACGTATTAAAGAGCGATACCCCTTTTCGTTTGTACAGAGCGATTTGGATTTTCTGTTCCAAGGAAATTTACAAAGGAGGGTCGCGTTTAAATAGAAGGAGAACCTTAGTGAAGAAGGAATAGGCTTGAATTGGTGGTACATAATATAGGGTAGGTTATTTATTTGATTTGATTTAAAGAGATATTCATTCTTTTTTAAACGGATTCTGATTTGATTTTGATCCTATCCACAATCAAATATCTCGGGGTTCACAATTAAAAATCCTGAACTGCTATTTTAGCGTACCGACCGTCATTCCAATGTAATTACACTACTCTGAACTCAATTGAATATATTTTAAATATTTATTTTGAACGTATATTTAAAATAACCATATTAAATCAACATAATATAATTTAAATTCAAAAAAAAATTCTTCAACAATAAATTACTATTATCGTCATTTATATTCAAATAGAATATATATTGATCATTTGAACCATTTCGATTCAGTTTTATCTTCGAATTGAATTATTTTAAATTCTCGTATTACGGTGATTATCAAAATAAATCGTATTTCGATTATTTAATCGATAACCCAATAAAATACCATTTATATTATAAATTCAATATTTAAAACCATACTAAATATTTAAAATAATTTGACCAAAAATCCGGGTCGTTACAAGTATAACGGTCAATATTGAATTTGAACGTACATTTCAATTTACCGGGGCCACATACTGACTTCAAAAATTACGAATAATGAAATCTAGCTATGTTTTGACTATATGGTCCTAATAAAAATAATTTCATCCAATTTGGAGACTGTTTGAAAAATGGCCTTTTAACTGGTTTATTAAATTCAAACGTAAATTGAAAACGCAGTTAAATTTACTATGCTCACATACTAATTCCAAATGACTTGAAAATTTAAACCTAACAATAATTTGACATTTTGGTTCCAACAAAAGCGGTTTCGTCGAAAATGTAGGTCATTTGCAAAATGGCTATTTTCAAGGGCTATATATTATAAAAATATATATAAATTACATAACGACTATTTTAAACTTTAATCTGGTCATAACCTACAATTTATAAAGTGAAATCTCCGTTTCTTACATTTGTTAGAAAGATATAATTAAACAGATTCTAATATTTCTTGTTTTACTGAAATCCGATTTATTTTGAATTCTGTACATTCACTTGAAATTAAAAATCGAATTTTCAAACTACAGCGCCATTTTAAGCTCGTTTTAGTTTATACGTTCTAACTTCAATTTAAATAAATTTTAAATCATTAATTCTCAAAGTAAATCATTTTAAATTCTTAAAATCCATTAAATCAATTAAAAATAAAATTTTAAATTGGTTCCAAAATCTGGGTTGTTACAATCTCCCCCACTTAAAATCTTTTTGTCCCCGAAAAGGAAGATAGAATCAAAGGTTGTTTACTTAATCAACTCACCTTCGCTTGACTCAAGTTCTTCAACTTTTCAGTTTCTAAGAACTTTCTCATTTCCCAAAATTTAGCTAATACCTTAAATTTTCGAAAAGTTTCGCCATAACCTCCTTTGTACGGGCTGATCGGTAAAACCACAACTTGCCTCACAGGGCCCTCATCAATCAAAAAGAAAAAGAAATAGCCAAGCAGCTTGCTAATCGGCTCATAAAATCATCAAAAACCCAATAATTATAGTAAATACGTACCTATTTGTCGGGCATACAATTTTATTCCTTTTCTTAGCTTCCATGCTATGATTTGTTCAATATATGTACATGTCTATGTATGCAATTTCCAAACAATTTTCAGTTTAGTTCAATATTAAATTTGATTTGGCTAAATTTTACCTTTCATTTTCATATTGGTTTCATCATTCCAATATTTTATTAGTTAAATTAATAATCACACAACACAATCATCAATCGATTAGTTGATGAACCTTTCAATCATATAACTTTAATATACTCAAAAATCATATTTTCAGTGTCAAATAACAAATAATAAATTCTAACTAAGTTTTGTTTCTCACACCAGTTAATTTGAAATATATAGATATCCACTTTCGAAACTTGAACATAATTGCTGATGATAATTGATTAATCACCAGGATTATCTGCGGGCGACTAGAGTGTGATTCTATATCTACATAGTATATTTGAGAGTTCGGATACACGTGGATCAGACATATATTCAAAATCTTTCTATACTCGATAGTCCACATCAATATAAAATAAAATACTCAAATACATGTAATAAGATTTTTTTCTTTTCAAAACTAAATTCGTTTTTAATAAATAACGCTCTTCAAACTCATTCTAGGTTACTACTGATACCATCTCAAACGAGTAACATCATAATCCTATCTCTGATGAATTCTTTTGTTTGGTTCTAATGTGTCTTGCACTCGAGCTTTGAAAACAAAAGCTCTGATATCAAACTGTAACGCACCGAATTTCGCTCGGTCCGAATCGATCGCTAAACTGACCAAGACTGTTCGAGAACCCGGATTGTTTTGAGAACACGACTCATCAGAACACAATGCAACACAAGCCGAGGATAGAGTTTTCCCTTATAATAGCAAAACATGCTTGGTACGTTTAAAAAAAATCATTTTGATATTACTATAAGTGCATAGTGTCAAAATCAACTTCAAATATAAATGTATCAATCATAGACGACATAGGTACCATATAATATACCGCCATACATAGTTTAAAATCGAAAAGTCGCGTATTGGAGATTGGATTTCCATCTATGAGTCGAGGCAAGGGATGTCTCCTCACTGATTCGAGTCACTCTAGCAAATGCCTCATGATTACACACTCTGGGCAACCCTTGGATCTTCAAGGCCGGTCCGCACTTACTTTAGTGGATTGGTTATTCCTCAACAATATGTTTCCCGGTCATATCAGACCTACAAACAAGTCAGTACGTCGACCCTATGTGCATATAGCCCTATATCCGAGGTGACTCGCAATACATCATCCATATAAGTAAAAATGTCCGGGCTCCATACCATGACACCACTTCTAGCTAGAAAGAAACACATGCACTCCGTATAGTCACTATCCCCTTTTTGACTCATACCGGGTGTGAGCTCGCGAATTAACGCTATACACAAAGCTATGCCAATTAAAGGTGTATTGTGATCGTCTTCCACAAGACTCTGCTTTTCAAGAAAAGTCTTGATCATTTGCATCTTAGCATGCCACATTGACAATTCATTCCGTACAACTGATGCCTATCAATATATAACCTCTAAGCTCGTACGTACACGAGAAGGGGGTTAAGCAAGAGAATAAATTCTCCGCCACCAAACAGATATATAATTAATAGAAATCAATCAACACAGAATGAAATCCAATATCAGACACACATCCATTTGCAAGTCCGTTCTAGGTCTGAACGAAACTAGAGGCACCTTATTCCTTGTCCCATATGTCAAATACAGGAGAGATGTCCTCGCATATCTAGTCAATCTCCAAGTACGTCTAGACGATCACCACTTATTACAATGTCTTGGGTGTACAGCCCAATCAAGTCATCAGTAATCATCCAAACGATGTGAAGATCTCCAATCTTTAACCACCGCCTTCATCATCGACTTTTAGTCACCGTATCAGTTATTCAGAATGGGATAAACTCAGTCTTTCCGAATAACTCGCATATTTTATAATCTATAATCAAGTGCTATAAAAACACATCATACGCTTCATTCCAATTCATAATATTCTTTTATTCAAATATTCACATCTTAGGGGAAAGGTTCCCATTAATTTTATCAAAGATAAGTTCTCTTAAACTTATTCTTTAATCTTCCTTTGGATATCATTTTCAAAGATTTTATTTTATCTTTCCGCAATTTGAACCCAATTAAGGTTTATAAAACTAGTTGGGATTATCGAGCCTTACCGAAGTAATCATTTATTTTCTTATTATTTCCAATCCCAATATATTCATCCTATGGAGAAAAACTGGTAGTACTCCATATCTAACACCCACTATGTTGTTGGTAAAATTAATTACCATTCCTCATTTCAAATCTAACTAAAGATTTGGCTATTTCATGGAGTAAAACGGGTGATACTCCATTTTCGAACATTTCTTGAATTCAATAAATCTAATTACCCTATTCTAGTTTCAATCTAGTTAAAGTTTCATTAATATAGTTTTAATCTCAAAAACCATTACTTTATGATTATTTAACTTTAAGAAATTAATCTTTTCTTTAATTGGGTTAAAGAACCAATGTCATTTAAAACACAATTCACAACAAACCCAAGTCAACATCTGTTGACACACTTTTTGGTAAAAGCTGTCACACTGAATAACTGGATAACATCGTGCTCGGATATGGAGAACATCGCCAGAAGACAGGCAACGATTTGGTCAAAGTCGTATCACGAACAAAGAAAGGCCCGAAACTCCTATCATATGACCTTTTTTGGGCCCGAAAACAGCGATTATGGAGCTAAGCTCGGTAAATCTTGTAGATCTCTGAATTAGCTTCAGTTTGGGCTTTGGTTTGGCTCAACTGGACTTACGGTTTGAAAGTTATGCCCGTTTCCGTAAACTGGTGTAATATGGCAATTTCCTAGATAAAGCAACAAAGCGTCACACGATCGGAGTGTGGCTCATGCACCCTCGGATCGCCCTTCATCGGACAGGCCCCCTCGGCTCGTGGTATACCTTTAGATCGTGACCCACTCTTAGTACACATGGAGATCACGACCCGATCACCAACACTCCACTCCAGCTCGCAACCAGACCCGGATCGTGATAGCCATATCACGATCCGACCCATGACCACGAACCGATCTCCAGACCTGCAGATACGCGCACTATTTTGACCTATTCTTAAGGCTACTCCTGCTCCTACTTTTCCGGATCGGGTGCCATGTACCCCACCAGGAACCGGTCCTCCCAGAAGCTCCTATACGCCTATAAATACACCGAAACATGGCCATTTAAAGGGACTTTTGGCACTTGATCTTAAGGGCTTCCACCATTATCAACGCAAGGACTTTGCGAACAGCGGAAGGCCATTTCAAATCATTCTAACACGAGGTTATCGTGTATAAAATCAATTTCTAATCTCCATTTCTTCATTGTAAACACGAGGATTTCGTGTATAAACCGAGATAATTGTACTTGTAACTTCTTAGGATTTAAGAAGAGATAAAGTGGACGTAGGCTTGGTTTGAGCCGAACCACTATAAAACTTTGTGTGTTCCCCAATTTTGCTACTTTTTTTATATTCTGTGATCTGCATTTGGGTGTTAGGCCCAGATTTTGGTCTAACATTTTGGCGCGCCAGGTGGGGGGGGGGGGGGGGGGAGGGGCACACGACAACTTCAACTTCTGCTTGGATTTTTTGGCTATTGGATAAATGGCAAACAAAAGGAAGAAGACTGGAACTTCTGCTCATGCTGATGATGCTGACGCTGGAGACACAAGGAACGAGGCAAGCCAGGAAGCTTCCTCTCATGGAGATCCTTCTGCATACTTGACCAGAGACGAGATGAACGGAGTTCTCACTGAACTGAGAGAACAGATGGCACGACAAGATGATCTCCTCTAGAAACAACGGGAAATGATCCACCAATTCTTCACTCGGATGGATGGAAGGCCGAGCAATGCTCAAGTCAGTGGAAACGAATCCATTGAAGCGGCTCGAGTATCACCCGGAATCGGGAGGAACCCTCCTATTCAACAGCATCAACCATCTCATGATACACCTCTAGATCGCGATCCGGATCATGGTGCACCACCAGGCTCACGAGCCGATCCCAGCAACTTGCTCCCGTTTGCTCAACAACAACCGGTTCGTGACCTACCTCCAGGACCCAGTCGGATCGCTCCCTACTTCACGAACCTGCCTCACGAACTGACCCCCTTGAACCGGGTCGGGTCGCCACCCTCGATCCGCAAGCCATGATCCCCAGGCTACAGCTCACCAACAGCTTCCATTCTCTCCTGCACTCAATGCTGGGGGCATGTGACGGCTCGCCCTGCACCAATCGACATTTTCTCCAAAAGTGCGCTGTACACATGTCCAGTTAGCACGGAATGGGTCGCCAGAAGAAAAAGAAAGAAGAGAATGGACTAATCAAGGAACCTGTAATATGTCTCACAGCGCATAGAAAAAAATATAATAATAACATACTTGACATAAAACAGAAGAGACAGTGCATAAGCTAAAAACCAGAACTGAGCATCATAGCAGCGGAAATCCAAAATATAGCTTATTACAACTTTTCAAACTGTCTCAAAACAAAAGCAGGATAAAGGAGGTACACTACTAATGCCCAAGTAGTGACCACCAACGACACAGGGAGAATATCTATATATCATACGTGGAAGCCTCCTGCTCGCCTCCGAATCAGCTACTCGCGCATCACCAGCTAGCCATAACCTGTCTCTAGTCTGCTCGTGTGAGCACCCAGAGTAATAAGAAGAGACATAAAACTCTGGGTCAGACATAAAGCCTGGTATGAGCGATAAGCATCTAAACAGAATAATAACAGGTATAATCCAATCATACCTGAACCTGGACCTTCAACCAAAGAGTTAGCACTACATACTGTACAACACTCTAAGATGCCCTTTCAATTGGTGTAAAGATAACGGGGGTGGGGGTGTGCATGTCATAGTGATGTCAAACAATCAAACATAGCAAGCATCCTCACATCTCTAACTCAGTGCGTAAAGCATACGATACCCACTACCTTGGTCCTCTAATCCTTTGGGCTATGACGGAATCCAATCCCGTGTAACTATCACTACAAGCCCACTATCCATCTCTCAGTGGTGGACCAAAGTTATGAATACCGACAACCCCTTTGCACACGTCCCGCGGCAAAGCCCAATCATGAAGTGAACTCATTGGTTCCCATCTGGATCCTGAGCTCTAACTTCCATTTGGACTACCTTTGCATCTCGGGTTATTGGTCATCATCCTCTGGATCGGTCTTCATTCAGTTCGCAACCTCCTGGTTCGGTTCGTGACTCGCCCACTCGCATCAGCTCGACTCGCGGATCGTGGTCATTGCCTTCGCTCGGATCGGGTCGTGCCTGTTACGTCAGCTCGGGTCGGATCGCACCATTCGTCAGCTCATTCGGATCGCGCCTGCTGCATCGGGTCGGGTCGCGATGCACTCGTGGTCACCATCCCCCTTCGGTGCGGTTCGCAGTCCTCCTTCGCGAATGGTCGGATCGCCATCATCGGATCGTGCTTCACCCATTCGTGGTATCGGTCGAGCTTGGAGTGGCTCGTGACGTCAGGTCGGATCGTGACCTTCGAAGTGGAGCGGATCGGGTCGTCTCGTGGCGCGAGCTTCAATCGGATCGGTTCGCATGGGGTAGGGGCGATCCGGTCCGGGGTATTTCCTGCACTTCGTTCCAGCGACTGTTTTTCGCCATTCGACGGCGTTTTTGACCAAACTAACACTTCTAAACAATCACAAAGCCTACCATACAGTCATAGCAACATATAGTATCGACCACAAACACCAAAACATAAATCATAGCATGTAAAATGGATCAAACATAGCCAATACCCCATATTTTCCCTTAAGCATACTTAAGCAAATCTAACAATAAGGTTAGCAAATCTTAACCAAATTGAACCAAACTTCTAACAGAGATCTAAAACAATATTTCAGAATTTCTGAACATTTTTCCAGATTTTTAACATGCATAAATTCGCTAATTATCACTAATTACCCCTTAATCCCCCAAATTCCGGGATTTGCAAAATTAGTCGAAATTAACCCAAATTCATATCAGAGGCATAAAATGGTGTTTTAGAATTTTAGGAATTTTTCTAGAATTTTCTGAGCCATAATTTCGCTAATCTTCGCTAATTACCATAATTAGCCGTAATTAGTGAAAAACAATGCAAATCACTCACCTTTGCCACAAATTAAACTATAGATCTGAAATGTCCTCTGATTTGGATCCAATCCCTATGTGTTCCAGCAGCTCTATCCCAAATTTGACGTTGATTTGCCTTGATTTGATGTAGATTAGGCCAAGACTTGATTAGAAAGTGATTAGAAGGTGATTTGGGATGAAATTAGAAGGTGGAGGCCATGACTAGGGTTGAAGAAACTAAGTGGCGGCTGGAAAAATGAGTCTAAAACCGAAATCCAAACCCTAGCAGCCCTTAAATACTCCCAAACCCGAAATTACCCAATGGGCCTAGCTGCTAATCACCCGGTTAAGCCCAATTAGCTGAAACTAACCCTTTAAACCTTAATTCAGCCATATCTCCCAAACGGTAAGTCCGTTTGGCTAATGTAACCACTCTACGGAAAGAGAAACCATCATTCGAATCCAATAGAAGTGGTTTCAAATTAAAATTCCTTTCCAGTCAAAAGTTATGGCCAAAACAGTACCAACTAGGGGCAAAACGGTCATTTAAAAATCGACAAAAATCATGAACATGGGAAGTGACCCCAAAAATCGTCTCCCAAAGTTAAATGACCATACGACTTCGTATGTGAAAGAAATAAATATTCTACGATCCTTCGATGCGTAGAATGCGGGTCGTTACAGGGCACCAGCTCCGATCTTGGCAATTTACAGCAACTTTTTGAAGGAAATTGACTCGCTGATCTAATTCAACGCCTCTCCAGAGGTTGCACTTATCAGAGTGATGTGGATGACGTCAACCACAACCCGTTCACTCAGGAAATCAGGAATTCTCGCAATCCCCCAGATTTCAAACTCTCACAACTGGAGCCATACAACGGCAGGACAGATCCTACTGTGCACCTGATGTGCTACAAACAGCATATGGAAGTTCAATCGGCATCAGAAAACGTCATGGCTAAGTGTTTTCCCCTCTTTCTAACTGATATAGCGGCCATGTGGATTCGACAGCTAGAAACAGAATCGATCAACAACTGGAATATGTTGGTTGCTCGCTTCCTTGAACAGTTTCGGGTCCACATCGCACGACCCAAGAATGTCATATCACTCACCACAATCAAGTAGAGGTCTAGAGAAACTCTGCGTTCCTTTCTGGAAAGATTCAACGTTGCAGCAACATCAGTTGACCGACCTGAACCATCGATGGTACTAATGGCAGCAATATCCGACGTTCTGGATAACACGGAATTCAAGAAATCTTTGTACCAAGATCCACCGTGAAATCTCGGCGAATTCTACCTTGAAGCAGACAGATTTCTGTGGGAAGAAGATGCAACCTCCGAGAAGAAAGTTCTCGATGTAAACATGCTTAAAGACGGAGAACCGTCTGATTCTGGAAATGGCAAAGGATAACTGCTGTCAAGAATGACCATAATCCTCAGCCCCGGAGAGGGCCCAGATACGACAAGTACACTGAACTCAATGCCCCACTCTCAGACATCTATCTGGACACAAACGGTACTGTCTCCTACCCAAAGCCTCCCAGGAGGGAGCCATCACAAAGAGAACGCGATTCTGGAAAGCACTTCATATTCCACGATATGGACGGACACGACACAAATGACTGCAGGCATCTTCGTGATTTGATTGAGGAACGGGTTATACGTGGAGAGCTGCCCGAGTATGTGAAACTACCAACAGCGCCTGCACCTGTGCTGCCACTTCCTGCTCCCCGGAGAGGGAATGACCCTGGATCGAGCTCTCGTGGGCTCATCATCAACTGATCTGGATGAGATCAGCTTTCATTTTCTGCATTTCTTAGGCTTTAAGATTTTTTTCCCTTTCATTAGGTTTTCCGATTGGTTGAATCGGAGTACACACGTACGGGGTTAGGATGTATCCCTAAAGCGTGCTCTTGACTCGGTGTCAGACCAATCAAGATTTGATTTGGTTTTGCATTTTGAATTGAATAAGGACTTTCCAAGCATGGATTATGTTTGGAAAATTTAAGTATCTTGTCAGAATGTGGCAGGATCCTCAACTTCGGTTAAAGTATGGTTTATACTTATTATGGAACTCCATGTATGGATTATGCCTAGGGACGGACTATCTTGTCAGGCTGTGCCAAGCGTAGCTCTACTTCAGGTCTGAGTATGGTTTATACTCACTTTATAATCTTAAGTATGGATTATACTTAGGAACGACAAATGGTCTTGTCAGGACGTGACAAAAGAAATCGGGTATGGATGTGACAAAAGAAATCGGGTTTGGATTATACTCGGTTTGAACTCCATGGTATGGATTATGCCCTGCAAATGGTCTTGTCAGGATGTGACAAAAGAAATCGGGTATGGGTTATACTCGATTTGGACTTCTGGGCATGGATTATGCCTGGAAATGTTGGCCCTTGCCAGGATTTGGCAGGATGACTCGAACGTCCCTTGAGTATGGTTTATGCTCATTGGACGTTGAAGCATGGTTTATGCTCAGAAAATTTAAACAATATCGCCAGGATTTAGCACGTTTGTTTTTCCTTTATCTCTTTACAGATATGGATTATATCTGTAGCTGGCAGACCCGGCAAGGCCATGGCATTATCGAATTTCTATGGCTTATAGATTTCCTGGACTATCCAGAACACATCTTCCTTCAACCAGCAAGATATGTTCTGGGGGGCAAACTTGTTGACACACTTTTTGGTAAAAGCTGTCATATTGAATATCTGGATAACATCGTGCTCGGATATGGAGAACATCGCCAGAAGACAGGCAGCGATTTGGTCAAAGTCGCATCACGAACAAAGAAAGGCCTGAAACACCTATCAGATGACCTTTTTTGGGCCCGAAAACAGCGATTACGGAGCTAAGCTCGGTAACTCTTGTAGTTCTCTGAATTAGCTTCAGTTTGAGCTTTGGTTTGGCTCAATCGGACTTACGTTTTGAAAGTTATGTCCATTTCCGTAAACTGGTGTAATCTGGAAATTTCCTGGATAAAGCAACGAAGCATCACACGATCGTAGTATGGCTCATGCAGCCTCGGATCGCCCCTCATCAGATCGCCCCCCTCGGCTCATGGTATACCTTCAGATCGCGACCCACTCTTAGTACACATGGAGGTCACGACCCGATCGCCAACACTTCACTCCAGCTCGCAACCAGACCCGGATTGTGATAGCCATATCACGATCCAACCCATGACCACGAACCGATCTCCAAACCTGCAGATACGCGCACTGTTTTGACCTATTCTTAAGGCTACTCCTGCTCCTACTTTTCTGGATCGGGTGCCACGTACCCCACCACGAACCGGTCCTCCCAGAAGCTCCTCTACGCCTATAAATACACCGAAACATGGCCATTTAAAGGGACTTTTGGCACTTGATCTTGAGGGCTTCCACCATTATCAATGCAAGGACTTTGCGAACAGCGGAAGGCCATTTCTAATCATTCTAACATGAGGTTATCGTGTATAAAATCAATTTCTAATCTCCATTTCTTCATTGTAAACACGAGGATTTCGTGTATAAACCGAGATAATTGTACTTGTAACTTCTTAGGATTTAAGAAGAGATAAAGTGGACGTAGGCTTGGTTTGAGCCGAGCCACTATAAAAACTTTGTGTGTTCCCCATTTTTACTGCTTTTTCTGCATTCTGTGACCTGTGATCTGCATTTGGGTGTTAGGCCCAGATTTTGGTCTAACAACATCCATTAAATATTGAATCTTCACGGGAAATAGATCAATGTATAATCAATATATATTTTTGTATCAGACTAATAATATAAATGGATAATGACAAAGCCTTCTAAATTCCATAAATAGTAACTGTCTTCATTTAAAAAAGCTCATCACGATTATTATCAAATCGAATTCCATTCAATTCCAATTTAATATATTAAATTGGAAACTTTACTTTGGAAAATTTCCATTAAATCTTAATAAAAAGATTTATAAATTCCAAATCATATCTTCACTGTTAATTGGACTAAAGAACAAATGTCATTTAAAACATCATTCACAACGAACCCTAAATCATCTTCCATTTAATTCCAATTAATAAATATAATTGTCAAACTTCATAAATCTTAATTAAAAAATTTATTCCTTTCTCAACTGAGTTTAAGAACGGTGTTATTTAAGACACCAGTCACGACAACCCAAAATCCAATTTGTTATTAAATACAAGGCTCTAAATAGAAATTATATCGGCTTATATTCGATATTAGATTCTAATATCAACGGATATCGTATTGGGAATAACGATATCTGTATCTTCCAAATTCCTCAACAATATCCGTATAATCACAGAATCTAATATCGAAATATTCCAAAGATTATTTCCATTCGAATCCATTCCAATTCGTATGTTGGAAAACTCTGGTTATTTCAAAACCCATATTTAGTCCAATTTATTATTTCTAAAAATCCTTGGACTTGTATTCTAGTTACCAACTAGTTTATTTAGATATAAATATATTTTTATCTTTTCAAACTTTGAATTTTTCATCCAAAACCTTTCCAAATCAGCAATTATGATTTTATATAATTTTTCCATATTTTTAATAATTTTATTAAGGCCCTTACAGTCGGTTTCCAATATCGTCCACCGAACTGCATCCATAACGACCTTTTCTGAAATTGACATGGAAATAATTTAAAATCCAACCTTTCAAATTTAAATCTCTTATATTCATTGGAAAGGTCTTTTCGATACAAACCCAACAATTCTTGTTTTAGGAGAATCTGACGGTCGGATCTCCTGTTACGTCCATTCAAAGTCAATGGTCAAAATTCGCGAACGGTCGTTGTGCGGTGCTTTCTATTCGAACCATTTAAATATATATAATATATTTCGTCGATTTCTATTCAAAACGTATTTTATAAATCGTTTATAAATTCATTTTAAAACGATTTCAAATTCATTTTCAATTTTAAATCAAAACTGAATGTTCTATATCATTATAACATTAAAATGATCATATTTTCAAAATATCAGATTTTGAAATCAAATCTTTTCGATATTCGTTATAAAATGAATATAATCGACTGGAAAATCCGTTTGAGTTAAAATGGCGTACATCTACTTAAATCAGCTTCGTATATTTCAATATTTCATCCAAAATCGGACATCAAAATCATATTTTGATTTTTCACTGAATATTATTTTAAAATCTTCGTTATTTCTGAATTGGAATCAGGCTCAATCAATTACCATATAATTTTATTTATATGGATTCCTTACATCGCATGTATTCAAAAATAGTGATAAACAACTATTAACATTCAATTCACATCCAGAGTGCAATTTACACCTGTATAAGCATTAAATAATTAAACCACGCTTATCACAGCCTGTCAATCGACCGGTTGACATACAATTAAATCCAAGTGAGATGTGAATCAATTATCATCCCCAGACCTGTATGGGGTTTTCAATCATCAACAAATAATTGGGCGATGTGTAAAATTATCGTCCCAATACCCGTGTGGGATTTATATCATAATCCATGTGAATTTATTTACAGTTTAATAATAATAGCATTAAAACTGTACACATCCATCATCCACCAAACAATTATTGCAATCACTGGCAACAAATATATATTCAATTATAAAAATAAATAACTATACAAAATTTTGAGTGAGAGAATTCTCACCTTGATTTCCACTCCACTAGTCTTTAATTGGCGATTTTAGTACTGTTCGGATTTGAATTTGCCTTAAATTATAACTTGCTCCGTTTATGTTCTAGTCAGTTTTTTAGTGTTCGATCACGTGATTCAACGATTCTGAATTTTCTCGATTCTGTGTCCGTTTGCAAAAGTTATAAGGGTTTGAACTTTGATTACATTAAATAAATTAATAATATAATTAACTAACCCTAATTAAGTTTTTAATTAACTTAATCTCCTCCATTTACATCTGCTTCTGGTTCGAACTAAGAAACCCAAAACCTCATCTCCTTCTTCCACCGTCGCACGTCCCACAAGGTCGTCGGACATCGATCTGAACCCCCCACGACATCGGCCATTGCCACACCTCCCTACACCAGGAATCCTTCCCCGTTTGAACAACTCCTGACCCTTGAAATCTCACCCAAACGCGACACATTCAGGGCCTAAATTCGAGCAAAACTTGATGCTAGAATTGATCTCAACCATATAGGATTAAAGATTGAAGGAATCTCTTCCGTTTTTATTCTAGAGTTGGGTTGAAAATCGAAATGAATGAGAAGGATTTGGGGGAGGAAGTTCTGAGCGAAATGGCCATCGATTTTTCTGAGTTGGGGTTAGAAAAACAAGTTAGGGTTATATATATATATATATATAATTTAACAATTAATTACTTTATTGAGAAATCTCGCGTCCGAACTCCAAATTAAACCCAATGACTGTTGCCTCTAACCAAACACCCACGTCCGGACTTAATGAGATATGTTTCGTAAGCCAGTTCGACTATTTTGAACAGTTTTTATCAAAATTAAAATATAAATTAATATAACGGTCACCATTGAATTTAAACTTGAATTTTAATTTACCGGGGCCGCATACTAACTCCAAAAATTACGAATAATGAAATTTGGCTATGTTTTGACGATACAGTCCTAACAAAATTAATTTCGTCCAATTTAGAGGCCGTTTGAAAAATGGCCTTTTAACTGGTTTATTAAATTCAAACTGAAATTGAAAACGCATTTAAATTTACTGTGCTCACATACTAAT
This sequence comes from Allium sativum, assembly GCA_030737875.1. Classification (NCBI taxonomy): domain Eukaryota; kingdom Viridiplantae; phylum Streptophyta; class Magnoliopsida; order Asparagales; family Amaryllidaceae; genus Allium; species Allium sativum. Next base: position 385,389,408 of record CM060925.1, read on the forward strand.
TCCAGATTACTTGAAAATTTAAACCTAATAATAATTTGGCATTCCGATTCCAACAAAAGTGGTTTCATCGAAAACGGGCATCGTTTTCAAAATGGCTATTTCTAAGGGCTATATACTATAAAAATAAATATAAATTCCATAGTGATTATTTTAAAAGATTAATATAGCCATAACTTACAATTTATAAAGTGAAATATCTGTTTCTTACATTCGTTAGAAAGATATAATTAAATAGATTCTAACGTTTCTTGTTTTACTGAAATCCGATTTATTTTGAATTCTCTACATTCATTTGAAATTAAAAATCAAATTTTCGGACTACCGCGCCATTTCAAGCTCGTTTTAATTAAATTTTAAATTTATACATTCCAACTTCGATTTAAATGAATTTTAAATCGTTAATTCTCAAAGTAAATCATTTTAAATTCTTAAAATCCATTAAATCAGTTAAAAATTGGTTCTAAAATCTGGGTTGTTACACATTCTCTGACCTCCGGCGCACTTCCAGTCCAACTCCCACTGCTCACAGCTCCTCCCGTTCAAATTCCCTATCTTCATGCTGTCTTCAACACGTATGCCTTTACCTTCTCGAAAATAGCAAGTCCTCCTTCCCTTGCTTCATTCTTGCCCAACAGATCGTTCCTCCTGGAAACCTGAACAATACACATGCACACCCACCTCACCTTAGCTGCTTTCTTCCTGAACCATATCCGCGACCATATATTCCAAACACCCGATCTCCCCTACAACTGGAGCGCTACACCCTTCACTGCCTCGCCACCAACGTCCGGTCATTGCTGCGCCACCTACAGCAAGCACCAGAGCACCCACCAGAACGTTAACCAAACTCTGACCTGACACCGCCGGTCTGTTCGAAGTGCTTGAGGGCTTCGAAACTGATTCGTAAAAATGGGGTTGCAACTTGTATTTATAGAGGCAAAAATGAGGAAAGAAGAATGTCTGTTCAAATCGTATATGTAGGATGTTTGAAACACCCCACCTCCGTTAGGGTCACTCTCAAAGGGAATGCCCTAATTTTGGTGGAGGTTTATAAGTACAAGTCACAGATATACAAGACAGATATAAGAGCACATATTTGTAAACAGCGGAAGAACAACAAACTTTTATTTCATAAAGTCAAATACGTGTTACAACAACATCCTTTCCAAAAACATAACACTTTCATAATCTGTCTTGAGTACATGATTTAAAGAAGCATAAATAAAACATAGATAAACTGCAAAAGCCCCATAGTGGATTGTCCAAAGCCATAGTTCAAAACAGGAAAGTCCAAGCAATACATTTCTCTTCTTCAAGCTGGATGCTAAGGCTGGTCAAGCTGCTGTGTTCCCTCCCTGAGGACCTTGGGGGGGGGGGGAACGGAAGAAAGAAGACGAAAGAAAAATAGAGTCAGACATAAAGCCTGAGTAAGTCTAGTACTACTTTGTCTATGAATAAAGAACTGGGTATGATAAGTAAAACAGGAAGTGGGCAAACCCTATGAACTTGGTTAAGTTACCTAGGGTCGAATATACTATCGTACCCCATGTTAATCTCTGAACCCATATAAACTAGTTTCCAATTTGCACCCCATAATCAGGGTGATGTGATCCATTCAATGATGATCGGCTCCTACTCGCATAGTTACATGTGTCTTACGGCCCCCGATGTCTGTAGTTACCTATGCTGGTCCCACCATGGGGTGTATCAAGTCCTATAGTGGCAACCCGACACAACCTTAGAGTGCACAGGTATGCTACTGGTGTCCAGTGCCTTATTTTTTCTGTGCCGGAGTGTGTGCACGCCCGCACTCCGTTAGAACCTACACTGCTACACCACCGCCGTCGCTTTGACCTCTTACAATCAGCCCAGTAATCGTGCCCCACCCTGCCTAGTTTCAGGGTATCCTGATACACCTTTTAGGGTTACTGCTGAAAAGGGTCCCCCGTTACTAGGTTTTCTATCTCTATCCAACATGCTAAGTTGCTTAAGTGTTTCCTACCTAACCCCACCAGTCCGATTAGTTTAGCATGTTCCATTTTGATTAAGTTTTTAGTCCACTTAATCCTAACAATCCTGACTCAGCCTTAATTGTCTTATTAAGGCCCTGACCTCTCACATTAGACAGGTATTGTTGTGGCTGCCTGTTGCCGGTTGGTTCCGGGCAGTCTTACGCCACAACTCAGTCTAACCTCGGGTCCCTGCTGGGCTCCATGTTTAACCTCCCACATTGGATAGGTATTGTTGTGACTACTGGACAGCCGGGCGGTTCCGGGCAGGTTTACATCACAACTCAATCCAACCTCGGGTTAAACACATCGTATGTTCTACATTTACATATCTTGTCATTCTTCTTTATTTATATGTAAATATTTGCGGCCCATTATTAAGTTAATGGTGTAAAGGTTACACCAATCACGGGCCCAACCCATACTTGAATTTGGGCCCTTCTATTTTATATTTTCATTCATTAATTTATTTTTAACCCAACGTTATTTTCCCCCGTTTTACACGTCCGTTTATATATATATTGGGCTTAGCCTTTTAAAGCCCAATTTAGCCATGCGAAAAGGGGAGGCTTATGGCGTATACACAAAGAGGGGAAGGTGAGCGCATGAACTTGCAATACGACGTTGGAAATACAAAATAGAAATTGGTGTACTTGCATAGTGGTGACATAGGTGACATGAATCAAAGCATGTGAACTTGCATAGGTTTAATTACAACATGAACCTATATTCTTATTTAGGCATAATGTCAAACATAAACATGTCATAAATATTCCTAGCATAAGCATGGCATAATGTCAAACATAAGCATGGCATAAATACTTCTAGCATAAACATGGCATAATGTCAAACATAAGCATGGCATAGGTAAAGTTCAATTTGTTCGTGGCATAAACATAAACGAGTCATGTTTATAAGGTTTCTACATGTTTACAAAGGGGATACTTTGTTACTAACACAAAAGCATAGTTCAACTTAATCATGGTTTGAGTCTAATCACATAACGATGGTATAAATATACTTATGCATAAATATTCCTAATCATGGTGTTTGCTTTAAAACTTGCAAAAAGGGGATTTTTGAGTGTAACCTAGCCATGTTTCACATATGTAATATAGAACTAACATAGATTTCAATTATGCCAATTATCATTCATAGCCTAGCCATATTCATAAGTTCTGCAAAAGCATGACTTAATACATGGATTATGGTGTCAAAATTCCCACATAGTTTCATATGAACTATAACAACCAAACTTGCTTTCAATTACTTGCAAAATGATTTATGCACAAGAATATGATGGCATAATAACAAAGCCCCAAACATGCATAAAATTTCAATCGACTACATACATGTAGCTTCAACATAGATAACATAATTTGCTCAATATTCCAAACGTAAACTTGCATAGAACTACCGCATGTAGTTCTTTATAACATAATCCATAAATATCCAAACGTATATAATATTTCAAATTGATAAGAACACACAAATATGAATAACTTCCATTGCCACAATTCAAGCATACACATCAACACAGTTGTTTATTTATACCAAAGTAATACTCTACTTACAATGGTTGCGGTGAATTCTCTAATTAAGAGATATGATTCCTTTGTTGAATTGATTAGCTTTAGGTTGCTTGAATTGCTTTAGGCTTAGAACTTTCCCTCTAGTCGGCGGCTATTCTTTGTCGTTCCTCAGCAACATGGCGGCTATAATCTTATTTTGAATGAATAGATTAGGGTTTAGTCTAGGGTTGTTTATATAGAGGTTAGGAATTGATTAGGACCCTTGATGTTGCTAGGTTAGATCATAGCCATTCATTAGATAGAGAGACCAATAAAAACCCGCCACCTAGCCCTAATGACAAAGCAGACCACAGCAATTCGACCACACACCGACCTGGCCAGCCAGGTTGACTGGGCTCGACCAGGTCGACACCCCTGTCGATAGGGCAGTCGACAGCCCTGTCGACATGGGTAGCCCAGGTCGACAGCCCAGTCGACCTGGGTGGCCCAGGCGGGTGTTCTTCCACCCTGGCCCAATGGGCCCCACTTCGGAATATTTAATTATTTAATTCTGTTTGAATTTTAAATTTAATTCAAAAACTTCCGAAGGCCATATCTTCTTCATACGGACTCCGTTTTTCGAAAACTCGGACTCTAATTCGCGTATTTTTCCGAGACGAACGCAATGGCGTATCCCGTTTCCCTTAGTTCTTTGATTTGAATTTGATTATACTTTAATTCATGAATTTCACAGTTATAGAATTTTCGGGGTGTTACATTCTCCCCCACTTAAAAGGATTTCGTCCCCGAAATCTTCAAGTTAGGAGGAATGTATATCCTACATCCAATCATCCATCTACTCATCCATCAAACACGAGCATCCATTGTCCTTAACAGACTTCTAATGCTTCATGATCATATGCGAAGTGTGTGTGTACATGAACTTATCTAATGCAAAATCAGGCGGTCTACTGATTCAGTTGACCTCCTTAATGTGAATTATGTAAGTGCCATGAATCCATCATGTATGCAAATTTTCCTATTCTTGATTCTACATGAGTGCACAATCATTCAACACAAATGCAGCATCCACATGTCAACACATTAAAGTTCAACCACATACGAATACAAACATATATGCATATGCAATATGAAGTGACTGAGCCGATCTAAAACCTAGATTGTGTGTGTATATGCAACCACGAGCAACCACTAGCAATCACTTGCAACCACTTGCAACCATCGTACATAACATGTTTCAACTACATGTTTTCATCCAAAAAGATTCTACCTAAAATATAAGGTCGAGGAAATATACCTAAGAAGATAGATAAAAGCGCAACTTAAGGAAAATGAAAGATCAAGGATGTACCCTCGAACAGAAAAGGGTAGGCTGTACGGATTCTAGCTTCAGTTTCCCAAGTCGCGTCTTCCTCGGCGTCGCTCCACTGAACTTTGACGAGCTTGACTTCGCGGTTGCGTAGCTTCTTCACTTCCGTTCCTAAGATGCGGGTTGGAACTCTTCTTATGGTTGCTTCGCGTTCCACTTCGGCCTCTTCGAGGATGTTTGGCTCTACCACTTCAGCTGACTCATGTAGACATTTTCGGAGATGTGAAACGTGAAAAACGTTGTGGACTCCAGCCAACTTCTCGGGTAGCTCTAATCTATAGGCCATTTTCCCAATTTTCTCGATAATAGGGAATGGCCCTACGAATCTTGGCGCTAGCTTTCCTGTGGTTCCAAAACGAACAACGTTTCTTAGTGGTGATACCTTGAGAAAAACTCTGTCTCCAACCTCAAATTCAAGGTCGGTCCTCCTCTTGTCGGCGTAGGACTTTTGTCTGTCTTGGGCCGTCTTCATCCTCCTTCGTATTAAGTCTACTTTCTCCGAGGTCTCTCGGATCATGTCTGGTCCAAGTATGAGCTTATCCGTGGACTCCCACCAACAAGTGGGCGATCGACACGGTCTTCCATATAAAGCTTCGAAGGGCGCCATTCCGATGGTTGCTTGATAGCTGTTGTTGTAGGCAAATTCCACCAAAGGAAGGTGGTCTTCCCATGTCCCTCCGAAGTCGAGGACGCATAGTCTTAAAAGGTCTTCCAAAACTCTGTTCACTCTCTCTGTTTGGCCGTCGGTTTGGGGATGATAGGCCGTGCTTAAGCATAACTGCGTTCCTACTGCTTCTTGCAGACTCCGCCAAAACTCACTGGTGAAGATGGGGTCTCGGTCACTAACAATGCTAGATGGTATTCCATGGAGTCGAACGATTTCCTTGAGGTAAAGTGATGCTAGGGATGAGGCAGTTCTTTTACTTTTGACAGGTAAAAAGTGGGCGCTTTTAGTAAGCCTATCCACTATTACCCAAATGCTAGTGTTGCCTCTCCTAGACCTAGGCAGCCCATCGATGAAGTCCATTGAGATGCTATCCCACTTCCACTGCGGGACCTCCAGAGGATGTAGTAGTCCACCAGGCTTTTTCTGTTCCGCCTTAACCTGTTGGCACACCATACATTTAGAAACGAATTCTGCCACGTCCTTTTTCATGCCATTCCAAAAGAAAGTCCTTTTTATGTCTTTGTACATTTTATCCCCGCCTGGGTGTATCGTCATCTTGGAATGATGCGCTTCCTCGAGAACCTTCTTTACTAAATCTTTTGTCTGTGGGACGCATAGTCTTCCGTCTCGCCTTAGCAAACCCCTATCGTCGATGGAGTATCGGTTGAGGTGACTTGAAGTCTCACCCCTAATTAGCCTATCAAGTATTTCCACAAGTTGAGGGTCTTCGCGTTGTGCTGTCCCTACTGAATCCACTAAAGTTGGGCGCACTTCGAGAGATGCAAGCAAGCCCGGTACGAAATCGGAGGAGGGCCTAAAGTCGAAGCTGGCTATAAACTCTAGGCTTTGTCTTTCAACAAACAATGGGCTTAGGGTCAATTTCTTTCGGCTCAACGCGTCTGCCACTACGTTGCCTTTGCCCGGAGTATAGGAGATTTCGAAATCGTACGAGGCAAGAAACTCCATCCATCTTTGTTGCCTCAAGTTAAGATCTTTCTGCGAGAAAAGATATTTCAACGATTTATGGTCAGTGTAAAGTTCGAACTTCTCACCTAGGAGATAGTGTCGCCAAGACTTGAGTGCAAAGACGATGGCGGCTAACTCAAGATCGTGGGTTGGGTAGTTCTTTTCGTGCACCTTCAACTGCCTCCCGCCATAAGCTACTACCCTTCCTTCTTGCATTAAGACGGCGCCTAGCCCTGTCCCACATGCATCCGTGTAAACAGTGAACATCTTGCTCCCATCTGGCAGCGTCAGAACTGGGGCTGTTGTAAGAGCCCTTTTTAGTCGTTGGAAAGCAAATTCGCAATCCAAATCCCAATTGAACACTAGATTCTTCTTAGTCAATTTCGTGAGCGGAGCTGAGATTTTCGCAAAATCCCTTATAAATTTTCGATAGAAACCTGCTAGTCCTAGAAAGCTTCGGACCTCAGTTGCATTCCTTGGTGTCTTCCAATCTTGTACCGCCACTACCTTAGCAGGGTCCACCGCTAACCCTTGTTTGGATACTATGTGCCCAAGGAACCTCACTTCTTCTCTCCAAAAGTGGCATTTGGAGAATTTGGCTTTTAGTTGATGGACTCGCAAAGTTTCCATGATTGCCCTTAAGTGCTGAGCATGTTCCTCTTCACTCTTTGAGAAGATAAGGATATCATCTACGAAGACCACTACGAATTTGTTGAGGAAATCTCTAAATACCCTACTCATCAGGTCCACGAAGTAAGCAGGTGCATTTGTCAAGCCGAAAGGCATGACAAGCCATTCAAAGAAGCCGCCTGGGGTTCTGAACGCCGTTTTATCGATGCTATCTTCAGCCACCCTTAGCTGATGAAAACCGGTTGCTAAATCGAGTTGGGAGAAAACAGACGCTCCTACAAGCTGGTCAAATAAATCGTCAATTCTAGGGAGAGGGTGCCTATTCTTTTTCGTTAGCTTGTTGAGCTCCCTATAGTCAACACATAGACGGAGTGAACCATCCGCCTTTGTAGCGAACACCACTGGAGCGCCCCATTCTGAAATGCTCCTCCTAATGAACCCCTTCTCTAGAAGCTCTTTAATCTGTTTACTGAGCTCTTTCCTTTCTCGTGGAGCCATATGTCTAACGGGCAACACAACGGGCTTTGCATTATCTACAAGATATATGCGGAAGTCTATTTCCCGCTTCGGAGGCAAGCCCTTCACCTCTTCGAAGACATCCGGATATTCCCGGACCACTCTAACTGATTGCAAGTTTTCAACAGAGGCATCTAGCGATTCAAGGTAACTAAGCATAACCGCATACGAGGGATTACAAGAAATTTCCAAAGTATTACCGAGCTGGGTTAGGAGCCTAACAACCCTTTTCTCACAATCAAGGATGGCCCCATTACTGGATAGCCAATCCATACCCAGAATCAAACCATACCCCGAAAAGCCCAAAACAAAGGCACTACATTGAAATTCAACACTTAGGATAGAAATTTTCAATCCCACACAGATCATAGACAAATGAGCTGGGCCCCTAATTGGGTTTGAAACAATTAAGGGGTCCTCTACCATACTAGTTTTTAGGTGCAGAGATTCTACTAAAGCAGACGAGATAAAGGAGTGTGATGCGCCGGAATCAAATAAAGTGCGAACGGGGTGATCATAAAGATAAACTACACTTTCTACAGAAGTGTTTGTACCTCGCTGTTGCAATGGTGGCGCTTCTAGCACATGAACCTGTGCCCCTGGGGTGGATCCAGCGCCCTGCCCCTGTCCTCGTTTCCTTGGGCAGTCCTTAGCCCTGTGGCCTGTCTGACCGCATGAAAAGCACCCACCATTCTCCTTGGCCTTCTTTTTCCGGCAGTCCTTTACTAAGTGCCCCACTTTGCCACAGAAATTGCACTTCCTCTTCTCTTTGTTGCCTTTTCCGCCTTTCTTAAAGTCCGCCTTCTTAGGCTGCAAACCCTCTTTCTTCCCTTGAGAGCTTTCTGCCTTTGTCTCCTTCTTGCCCTTATCCTCCTCATTCAGCAATGCCATTTGCACCAATCTTTCATACGTGGCCCCCATGGGTATATGGGTCATGGCCAAACTGTGTAATGGCTCATTTAACCCTTTGACGAAGCGGAGAGCCTTCTTGTGCGGGGTGTTGACTAGGTCAAGCCCAAACCTAGCCAGCTCATCAAACTGATTTACATACTCTCTGACAGTCTTGTCTCCTTGCTTAAGAAATAAGAATTTTTCCAACTGCAAACTCCTTTCCGCATCTGAGAGAAATTTGGTCTCAAACCTTGCCCTAAAGTCCTCCCATGTCTCCACTGGTCTTTCAGCATTAGTGACTTCCCACCAGTAGGAAGCCTCGCCCTTCAATAGCCACACCGCCAGTTGTACTTTTTGTCTATCCTCTACCTCAAAGATGATGAATAGGTCTTCAGTTTCTTTCAGCCAATTCCTAGCTGCTACGAAGGACTCAGTTCCATGGAAATCCCTTCCTCCCATGGCTTTAAAATCTTTACATATCTTAGCGAATGCGTTTCCCCGAGGAGGAGGTGGAGGAAAAGGTGCTGCTGCAGCTGGATGATTTCCTTCAGCTGGGGGAGGAGGAACGGTAGGACCTGGCTGAGTGGCCCTTGCTTCTAAGAACCGTCTAAACCAACCAGGTATTGGCACCCCTTCCGGCAAGTTAAGTTCTTGGGACATGCTGAAACAAAAAGGATAGATTCAAAACGAAGGATAAGAGATAGTTCCTATGGCTTTGGGGAGTGGACTTTTGCCTTTTTAAAATAAAATAATACTTTTCTTTTTAAAAATGCTTCTTTAAATTCCTTTTTTGAAAATAATTTTTCAAAACTTTTTATCTTATCTGGTAAACCTATGCTCTGATACCAAGTGAAACACCCCACCTCCGTTAGGGTCACTCTCAAAGGGAATGCCCTAATTTTGGTGGAGGTTTATAAGTACAAGTCACAGATATACAAGACAGATATAAGAGCACATATTTGTAAACAGCGGAAGAACAACAAACTTTTATTTCATAAAGTCAAATACGTGTTACAACAACATCCTTTCCAAAAACATAACATAACACTTTCATAATCTGTCTTGAGTACATGATTTAAAGAAGCATAAATAAAACATAGATAAACTGCAAAAGCCCATAGTGGATTGTCCAAAGCCATAGTTCAAAACAGGAAAGTCCAAGCAATACATTTCTCTTCTTCAAGCTGGATGCTAAGGCTGGTCAAGCTGCCGTGTTCCCTCCCTGAGGACCTGGGGGGGGGGGGGAACGGAAGAAAGAAGACGAAAGAAAAATAGAGTCAGACATAAAGCCTGAGTAAGTCTAGTACTACTTTGTCTATGAATAAAGAACTGGGTATGATAAGTAAAACAGGAAGTGGGCAAACCCTATGAACTTGGTTAAGTTACCTAGGGTCGAATATACTATCGTACCCCATGTTAATCTCTGAACCCATATAAACTAGTTTCCAATTTGCACCCCATAATCAGGGTGATGTGATCCATTCAATGATGATCGGCTCCTACTCGCATAGTTACATGTGTCTTACGGCCCCCGATGTCTGTAGTTACCTATGCTGGTCCCACCATGGGGTGTATCAAGTCCCATAGTGGCAACCCGACACAACCTTAGAGTGCACATGTATGCTACTGGTGTCCAGTGCCTTATTTTTTTCTGTGCCGGAGTGTGTGCACGCCCGCACTCCGTTAGAACCTACACTGCTACACCACCGCCGTCGCTTTGACCTCTTACAATCAGCCCAGTAATCGTGCCCCACCCTGCCTAGTTTCAGGGTATCCTGATACACCTTTTAGGGTTACTGCTGAAAAGGGTCCCCCGTTACTAGGTTTTCTATCTCTAGCCAACATGCTAAGTTGGTTAAGTGTTTCCTACCTAACCCCACCAGTCCGATTAGTTTAGCATGTTCCATTTTGATTAAGTTTTTAGTCCACTTAATCCTAACAATCCTGACTCAGCCTTAATTGTCTTATTAAGGCCCTGACCTCTCACATTAGACAGGTATTGTTGTGGCTGCCTGTTGCCGGTTGGTTCCGGGCAGTCTTACGCCACAACTCAGTCTAACCTCGGGTCCCTGCTGGGCTCCATGTTTAACCTCCCACATTGGATAGGTATTGTTGTGACTACTGGACAGCCGGGCGGTTCCGGGCAGGTTTACATCACAACTCAATCCAACCACGGGTTAAACACATCGTATGTTCTACATTTACATATCTTGTCATTCTTCTTTATTTATATGTAAATATTTGCGGCCCATTATTAAGTTAATGGTGTAAAGGTTACACCAATCACGGGCCCAACCCATACTTGAATTTGGGCCCTTCTATTTTATATTTTCATTCATTAATTTATTTTTAACCCAACGTTATTTTCCCCCGTTTTACACGTCCGTTTATATATATATTGGGCTTAGCCTTTTAAAGCCCAATTTAGCCATGCGAAAAGGGGAGGCTTATGGCGTATACACAAAGAGGGGAAGGTGAGCGCATGAACTTGCAATACGACGTTGGAAATACAAAATAGAAATTGGTGTACTTGCATAGTGGTGACATAGGTGACATGAATCAAAGCATGTGAACTTGCATAGGTTTAATTACAACATGAACCTATATTCTTATTTAGGCATAATGTCAAACATAAACATGTCATAAATATTCCTAGCATAAGCATGGCATAATGTCAAACATAAGCATGGCATAAATACTTCTAGCATAAACATGGCATAATGTCAAACATAAGCATGGCATAGGTAAAGTTCAATTTGTTCGTGGCATAAACATAAACAAGTCATGTTTATAAGGTTTCTACATGTTTACAAAGGGGATACTTTGTTACTAACACAAAAGCATAGTTCAACTTAATCATGGTTTGAGTCTAATCACATAACGATGGTATAAATATACTTATGCATAAATATTCCTAATCATGGTGTTTGCTTTAAAACTTGCAAAAAGGGGATTTTTGAGTGTAACCTAGCCATGTTTCACATATGTAATATAGAACTAACATAGATTTCAATTATGCCAATTATCATTCATAGCCTAGCCATATTCATAAGTTCTGCAAAAGCATGACTTAATACATGGATTATGGTGTCAAAATTCCCACATAGTTTCATATGAACTATAACAACCAAACTTGCTTTCAATTACTTGCAAAATGATTTATGCACAAGAATATGATGGCATAATAACAAAGCCCCAAACATGCATAAAATTTCAATCGACTACATACATGTAGCTTCAACATAGATAACATAATTTGCGCAATATTCCAAACGTAAACTTGCATAGAACTACCGCATGTAGTTCTTTATAACATAATCCATAAATATCCAAACGTATATAATATTTCAAATTGATAAGAACGCACAAATATGAATAACTTCCATTGCCACAATTCAAGCATACACATCAACACAGTTGTTTATTTATACCAAAGTAATACTCTACTTACAATGGTTGCGGCGAATTCTCTAATTAAGAGATATGATTCCTTTGTTGAATTGATTAGCTTTAGGTTGCTTGAATTGCTTTAGGCTTAGAACTTTCCCTCTAGTCGGCGGCTATTCTTTGTCGTTCCTCAGCAACATGGCGGCTATAATCTTAGTTTGAATGAATAGATTAGGGTTTAGTCTAGGGTTGTTTATATAGAGGTTAGGAATTGATTAGGACCCTTGATGTTGCTAGGTTAGATCATAGCCATTCATTAGATAGAGAGACCAATAAAAACCCGCCACCTAGCCCTAATGACAAAGCAGACCACAGCAATTTGACCACACACCGACCTGGCCAGCCAGGTTGACTGGGCTCGACCAGGTCGACACCCCTGTCGACAGGGCTGTCGACAGCCCTGTCGACATGGGTAGCCCAGGTCGACAGCCCAGTCGACCTGGGTGGCCCAGGCGGGTGTTCTTCCACCCTGGCCCAATGGGCCCCACTTCGGAATATTTAATTATTTAATTCTGTTTGAATTTTAAATTTAATTCAAAAACTTCCGAAGGCCATATCTTCTTCATACGGACTCCGTTTTTCGAAAACTCGGACTCTATTTCGCGTATTTTTCCGAGACGAACGCAATGGCGTATCCCGTTTCCCTTAGTTCTTTGATTTGAATTTGATTATACTTTAATTCATGAATTTCACAGTTATAGAATTTTCGGGGTGTTACAATGTTGCAAAGAACTAGGGTAGCACATCTTTTAACTAAAATTGTAGAAGACTTATGGGGGAAGAATCAGTTAGGTTAGGCTCTGTACATGTAGTTTCAATCAAGGTAGCCGCAGTGATTAGGATGAAAGGAAATGTTAGGGTGACTTGTTAAATCTTTATAGTATACATAGGCTTTTTTATTTCGGTAGGCTTGGAACAAAAATATAGGGTAGCTTAGGGTAGGCTACGAATGTACCTCATATTAGTTTGCAAAGGAATTAAGCTTAATTTGTTTATTTTATTTTAATACGGTATCTAATTTCTACCATTAATCGTCGTTCACCAGTACCTATTATATTCGTACCATCACACACAAACTCCAAACATAATGAGAATGGACACACTACTATGTCGCAACGTTCCGGTCCCGGTGAAATTAATTTTGTTGAAAACAGACTCCGTTTTCACAAAGGTTTTATTTTAATTCCAATATTTTTATTGGTTCACCTTTAAATTACACATATCGATAAAACAACTCTGACTGGCTCCAAACTGGAAACCTAGCAGTAATTAGCTATACGTATTAAAATAAAATTTGTTTCGTTGAAAACGGAGATCGTTTGAAGAACAACTATTTTTAAGGCCTATATAACATTGATAAAATATAATTAAATCCAAAACAATAATAATAATAAATTATTATCGTATACAAAATCTTATACAACTTCAGAGTAAACCAATATATATTTAAAGCTCAACGTTCAACATTTCGGGTTAAACGATATTCAAATTATATATAAATTCATATTTAATTTACATAATAAACATTATTGTTTATTAACAAATTCCACAATGACTATTCAAAAATTTGAATTGGACATAACTAACATTCTATACGTTGAAATATCCATTTTTCTCTTACATTAGAAAAATATAATCAAATAGATTCAAATGTTTCTTGTTTCACAGAATTCCGACTTATAACAGATTCTGTATATTCAAATGAAGTTCAAAACTCAAAATTACGAACTACCAAGACATTACGAGCTCGATTTATATTAAATATAAATTGTACGTTCAAACATCATTTAACAAACAAATTATATATTATAATTCCATTTATAATTACCAAATTAATATTTAAAATAATAAATAAATTAAATATTCGACTACCAAAAATACGGGATGTTACATTTATTATATATAACGGCTAGTAGATTAAATATTATGCAGAGTGTATGTCTCTGTGCAAAATATCAATCTCAACCTAAAGAAACTCACTTAAAAACCATAAAACGTATCTTAATATATGTAAAACATACATTAGATTTTGGGTTATTTGACTTAAAAATGATTCGTTTGATCTAATCTCCTATTGTGACACTGACTATGCAGGATATAAATCAGATCGTAAAAGCTTTAGTGGATCATGTCACTTCTTAAGTCATTCTCTAGTCTCCTAGTTTAGTAAAAAGAAAAATATAGTATCTTTATCAGCAACTGAAGCATAATGTATATCTGTTGCTTTAGCCTGCTCTCAAGTAATGTATATGGAACAAACTCTAAGGGATTTCGGACTAAATATAAATAAATCACTAATATACCTTGATAATACAAGCACTATAAATATATCTAAAAATCCAATGCATCATTTTAGAACTAAAAATATTGATATAAGACATCATTTCCTAAGAGAAAACATAAGTAAAGAAAAATCTTCATTAGAATTCATAGAAACAGAAAAAAAATAGCAGATATATTAACTAAACCTTTAAACGAAGCAACATTTACCAAATTTAAAGGAGAATTTACAGCTATTTTTAAGGATTTAATTCCCACCAAAAAGAAGTTGCAACTGTTAGGGATTGCGGAATGCAGATCTTAAGGCAAATCAAACACTGGGGGGGGGGGGGCAGGGTGAATAGTTTTTATATGGAATTTATGAAAAACATAAACTTAATTGATCTACTATATGAATCACACACACCAGAGATGATCACAAACATAGAAACGTATAAATACAATATGCAAAAAAGGAAAGAACACACAAGATTTTATACTAGTTCAGATTACTCCTACGTCCAGTCCCACACAACGCCGTAATGCACAGAGTTTTATTATTATCAATATCCATGTATAACCCCTTAATTTCATGGCTACGAGGTTAACACCGCTCCAAACACCCATGATTTCACGGCTACAAGGTTAACACCACTCCCTTGATTTCAGGGCTACAAGGAACACACCCTTCCCCAACCATCCCAAATGATTACAATAGCCCTATAACTCTTCAATAGCACTTCCAAATTGATAGTAATAGATAGAGATTGAGAAGAGATGAAGTTTTATATAATTTGAGTAGAAATTGGCAAAGTATAAGTGTAGAAATCAAGAAAATGATGTATTTAAATGGTTATATGCAAAGGGGTGAAGATGGAGAAGAAGAATGATAAAAATATCGAAATTAGCCCTTATTTATAATGTCTCAATGGTTGCAACATTTCAGAAACATTACAAATAATGAAATTTCACTTCCTTTGAAAATTGAATAAATGACAATTATATGTCGACGTAGCTATTATTTATTTATGTCAACATATGTATAGTATATTTATTTTTAAAACTATTTTTCATGTGTTTAAACATATATATTATTTTGGGAATTCTTGAATCAAAATAAATGAATATTCTAAAGTGTAAAATCATAGGAAATCATAATACTATATTATATAAACATATTTATATAGTTTAAGATTTAAATCTATATAACTATATATAAAATTATATATATATATTAAAATTTTATAAAAATATATGTTTGAAATCATAAGTAAGATAATTTTGAAATCACTTAGAAAAATAATTTGAAATCAGGATTTGAATTTTGAAATCAGAATTTGAAAAACATAATTTGAACCTGGAGTGTTATTCAGAGTCTTACGTATGAACTAGACTTTATTACTATATTTTTCTTGAACTCTTGAAATCTTGATAACTTGATAACATGATAACTCACGAGTCATGAATCTCTTCTGAATCCTGCATCTCTTGAAACTCTAAAACTGTACAGTCTTCGGTATTTAAGTCATGTATACAAACCATGCGTATATATGTATATATATTCTAGATAGAGATGTTAGTATGTGTGTGTGTGTGTATTATGATTAGGTTGTTGTCATCAAAACTTCGTTCTTCAACGATCTCCCCCTTTTTGATGATGACAATCTCGATTTATAAAGTATTCATACATGTCTATACCTATTGATACTTTTTGATCTGTTCCTTCTATAACTCCCCCTTTCATTATGAATCCTACATACTCCCCTTTAAACTAAACCTAACTAATCCTTATTTTATAATTTCTCCCCCTTTGTCATCAACAAAAAGAAATTCTAAATGTACTCCCCCTATATCTATAATGTATCTAAAAGATTATGACTTCCCCCTCAATTCATGCCAATATTATCCTAATACTAAGAAATAGTATTAACAATTAAATTATTTCAATCAATATTTACAATCCATATATATCCAAGTTTTCAAATCCAATATAAACCAAGCAATATTTACAAATAAGTTCAAACAAATTCAAATCAAACCAATCAAACAAATCATACCAAACAATTCAAATATCTCTTGGAACTTCCACCCATCCGTCTCCTTCAAAGATTGGATCCTTCTTGATGACTTCCCAATCTTCATCTTCTTTTGTAGGTGGTGCTTTTGTGAGATTATTGTCTTCTTCTCTGAAAAGAGAAGATATTAGCCAACGAGTGGCATCAAAGTGCTTCTCTTGATGCTCTACCATCTTTATTTGACTCAACTTGAGATGATGCTGGTTACGTAGTATTATGGATAGGATATTATTGAATGAATTAAAATTTTCTTCAAGAATACCACTCAAATTATGAATGGGATTTGCCATAATTTATACTTTTAAATAAGAAATGATTAGAGAAGAAGGAGAAAGCATAGAATATATATTTTTTGGAAGAAATGGGTATTTATATGGTCTAGAATTCGTTTGAATTGAATAGACAGTAGTTAGTCATTTAAATTTTAAATTTTGAATAAATTTGAAAAACCGGTAGTTATATGTCGACATAGTTAAAAATGTATGTCAACATACATTAGTAAAAAAAATTGACTGTTTTTTATTTTTAGTTAATTCTTATTATATTATTTTAATTTATTCAATTCTAATGAGTTTTTACAGTAAATTAAAGATTTTTATGACAGAAATAAATACCATCCATTACGACTTAAAAGATAATACATCCAACTAATAGAAGATACGAAATACGAGATTCGAAAGCAAATTCAAGCATATACGAAAGATAACATAAACTGGATAGGCTTAGATTTCAGCGGATGATGGGGAGGAAGATGATATTCCAAGTTTTCTTCCTATTTTGCCAATGAACTTAGACATATGTGTAAGATTATTTTTTACCTTCTTTTTGTTCTTGGCTAACATTTCTTGATTTTGAACAAGCATTTCTTTGGAAATGGTTCTAGTATTAGATGGACACTCTAAACTTTCCAAAGAAGTTTCTTCTTCGATATCCATAGGATCTTGTTGTTGTTGCATACGAGCTTGTTTATCTTCGAATGCTTCATAAGGTTTAAAGGTGATTGGAATTTGCATAAGATGTATATTTCCCAAGTTAAACACCTTTCTTGACATAATTTCTTCTCCTTCGAGATCTACTCCAAAATATTTGAAAATCCGAGTAAGGTAAACTCCATAATAAAGAGTGTTTTCTCTTGTGGAAGTTTCTTTGGGATTAAATTCTTTTAAAATCATATCAGTCCAATTGATGTCATAAACACCAATAATAGCAAAGAGTTTCTTTTTGAACTTTGAGGGTAGGGTTGTTGAAATTTTCAGAATGGGAGTGATTGTATGTTGAATAAGGTGGTTGACGATTTTTGCTTTTGGGCAGAAAAACGATTTTTGAATTCCAAATGGGCACCACTTTTAAATGTATGATGAAAGATTTACAAATCTGTTTCATCAATTTCTAACTCCGAAAAATACGAGCCCGTACTCTTACAATTCAAGATATTACCCAAAATTTCGCAATCTAAAATGATTTGAATGTCTTTTACTCTATTCCATACTTGATTTTAATCTCCTTCATAAAAGCCAGGATTTAAATTTGCATAGAACATTTTGACTAGATTATGATAACATACTTCATTGTTATCTTGTGAATCTATTAGACTCAAAACTCCATTTTTTCGAAAAGAGAATGAAGATTGTAAGGTGGAAAATCTTCAAAGATAACGAAGGCTCTCGTATTGACTTTTCCATTTTCTAGGTAGTCAACATAGGCATTGTTTGTTTCTTTATCATTGTAGAGGTATCCTTCTTTGAATGAGAGGTAGAAAGAACAAGATTGAATAGACAAATAAATAGAGGTTGAATGGAAACAACTTTTCAGAAATCAAAGACATCTTTTCAGACCTTGGGAGCTGGTGAAAAGTTGGAAGGAAGTTTGAAAGTTTAAACTTTTGAAATTCAAAATTTGAATTTCATTTACAGGCCTATATGTCTACATATCAATTAACATATGTCGACAAACATGTTGAATTTCAAAAGACATGTTGATTTGACTTTTGTTTTTAACATATTAATGTTTTATATTTCAGATTTACTATTTCTGAAATAATATTAATTCTAAAAAACATCTAAAATTTATTTTATTATTATAATATTTATTATTTTGAATTTCAAAATTCAAAATTCAAATTTCAATTTTGACTTTTAAATTTTAAGTTTGAATTTTAGAATCTTAAATTTCAAATTCAAACAAGGAAGAAAATCAAAGCACCCATTTATCCAAATCAATCAAAAAATTAAAAATTAATTAAGATGTACTTGGTTTTTAGATCTATTTCTTCGATATTTTCTGAATTATGAATAGATGTGAAAAATATATTTGAATTTCTGGTTTCTAGCTCTTCATCACTTGATGAAGAATCTGAATCGTCTAAAGTTGTTGCATATGCTCTCTTTCTCTTCTTTGATGAATTACTATTGTCTGTTTGTTGATTTGAATTATCTGGATATGGATACATTCTCTTTATATTACCTGGTTTGTTGCAGTTATAACATCTATTATCATTTCTACCTTTACTTCCTTGATTATTTCTCTGAAAATTATTTCTGCTTTTATATATCAGAATTTTTTTTTTTTTGAAATTCCTTGTTATTAAAGAAATTTTTTCATCATCTTCACTGCTTGAATCGAACCATTTGTTGTCCCTTTGAATGCTATAGATTTCTTTTTTGTAGACTTTTTTCCTTTCTTTTCTGTAATTGAACTTCAACCGACATCAAATTACTAATTAACTCCTCAATCTTCATTTCACTGGTATTATTGGCTTCTTCAATTGCCAGTGTTTTTTGATCCCATTCTGGAGTTAATGAACTAAGTATTTTTCTGATTTGGTCTTCTTCTGAACAAGTTTTTCCTAATGCTATTAATGAATGCATAATCTCCTAGACTGCAATACCTATATCGGAGATAAATTCATCCTCATTCATTTTAAATAACTCAAACTGATTAATTAACATTAATATCTTTGTCCATTTAACTTTATTGGTTCATTCATGAGTTACTTGTAATGTTCTCTATATTTCATAAGCAAATTTACAAAGTGACACTCTATTAAATTCATTTCTATCTAATGGACAGAACAACATATTCATGGCTTTAGAATTACTCGGTGCAGCAGCCTTTTGTTCATTAGTCCATTGTTCAAAATTAGTAGTGAGTTCAACATATTCAGTCTGTGTACTATTCAATGTGTCTAATCCTACAGATTACAGATATATTTTCATTCTACATGCCCAATATGTATAATTACTGCCATTAAACAGTGGCGGTCTAACAGTGGACTGACCCTCTATAAAAGAACCATTGTTACCAATGTTGGTTGCCATTTAATATTTTCAAAAATCATATTATGAAATTTTTGAAAACCCATGCTACGATACCAATTGTTAGGGATTCCGAAATGCGGATCATAAGGCAAAACAAACACTAGGGGGTGAATAGTGTTTATAAGGAATTTATGAAAATCTTAAACTTAATTGATCTATGAATCACACAAAACAAAGATGATAAAAAAAACAAAATCAAACACAAACACGAACACAGAAACAAATAAATATAAAATGCAGAAAAGGAAAGAACACATCAGATTTTATACTAGTTCAGATTACTCCTACATCCAGTCCAATGCAACGCTGGATTGCGCCAAGTCTTATTATTATCAATATCCAAGTACAACCCCATGATTTCACTGCTTCAAGGTTAACACCGCTTCAAATACCCTTGATTTCATGGCTATAAGGTTAGCACCGCTCTCTTTCCTTGATTTCAAGGGTACAATGAACACACCCTTTCCCAAACAATACCCAAATGATTATAACAGCCCAATAACTCCACAATAAAACTTCAAATTGATTGTTGTAGATAGAGATTGAGAAGAGATGAAGTTTCATACAATTTGATTAGAAATTTGCAAAGTATAAGTGCATAAATCAAGAAAATGATGTATTTTAATGGTGGTATGTAAAGGGGTGAAGATGGAGAAGAAGAGTGATAAAAAATTCGAAATTAGCCCCTATATATAATGTCTGGATGGTTGCAACGTTTCAGAAACGTTATAAATAGTGAAAATACACTTCCTTTGAAAATTGAAAAAATGACAATTGTATGTCGACATAGCTATTTATGTATGAAGACATATGTATAGTATATTTATTTTTAAAACTATTTTTCAAGTGTTTAAACATATATATTATTCTGGAAATTCTTGAATCAAAACTTAATAATATAAATGAATATTCTAAAGTGTAAAATCATATGAAATCATAATAATATATTATATAAACATATCTATAAAATTATAAGATTTAAAATTATAAAATTATATATAAACTTATACATATATTAAAACTTTATAAACATATATGTTTGAAATCTTAAGTAAGATAATTTTGAAATCGCTTAGAAAAATAATTTGAAATCAGTTTTTGAATCTTGAAAACTGAATTTGAACCTAGCGTGCTATTCTGAGCCTTACATATAAACTATTCTCTATTACTATATTTTTCTTGAACTCTCGAAATATTGATAACTTGATAACTCATGAGTCTTGAATCTCTTCTAAATCCTAAATCTCTTGAAACTCTAAAACTTTACAGTCTTCGGTATTTTAGTCCTATATACGAACCCTGCATATATATATATATATATATATATATATATATGTATGTATATTCTAGATAGAGATGTTAGTATGTATATTTTATGATAAGGTTGTTGTCATCAAAACTCCATTCTCCAACAATAACCTATATTTAAACTCTTAATTTTGAAATTTCTTCTTCTTCTCTTTATTTTCTCTCTGACTAAACTCTAAAATAAAATAAATAATGGCCTCCTCTACCAATACAAACAAAAACAACCCCATTTCGTTTCTCGGAACCTCCGAAGATCCATTGCAACGTACTACGCTAGCAATAATAGTGAAACTGAAAAAACTCTATGAAGGATACGCTGTAAATGATAACTGAGATTCAACTTCTACAAATACGGATGAATAGAAAACAAGAGAAACAAGGAAGGATTTTAAGGATTTTGCAAGGGTATATAACGAATAATCAAATTAATCCTATTAGAATTAAAGATGATATAGAAGAGGAAGAAGAAGAGGAAGTAGAAATGGAAGAGGAAGAAGTGGCAATAAATGAAGAGATGGAAGAAGTTGATCAAGTTGTTTGTGTAGGGGAAGTGTGTTTTGACAAAGATAGGAATGTGATTGAGCAAAATGGGGAATTCTGTCTTCATTATCCCCATTGCCCAATTCAAAAATCCCTAATTGTTAAGAAACGCTAATCTTTAGAATTATGATCATTCGTCCACTCGTATATTCATTGTAAATAAGTACATTCGTGTATTTGTTGTAACGTACATTCGTACATTCATGATTCGATTAAGATTGTTTTGTACATATTATTTGGATTGTTTGTTTGATATATACAATGGTTATATTAATTATACTTTTGTATATTTTAATTGTAGAATTAGAATAGTATTGCCATAAAGAATGGGGAGTTATAGGAAAATTATATAATAAGACACTAAGATTTTTCTGAGTATGAATAAATATATTTTTGTTGATGACAAAGGGGAGAAATTATAAAATATGTGTAGCTTAGATTGGTATATTTTAAGGGGGATTTAGAAGGAATTAATGGTGAAAGTGAGAGTAATCAGAGAATCAGAATAACAGGTAATATCAAGTATGAGTGTTTTATAAATCAAGGTTGTCATCATCAAAAAAGGGGATAGTGTTGAAAAATGGGATGTTGATGATGTTTTGATGACAACAACCTTGTTTCAATTATTATCATTATTGATTATAAAATATATACTAACACTTTTATCCAAAATATACAGGATTTTTATGCAGGTAATAAATATTGAAGACTATACAGTTTAAAAGATTCAATATTTCAAGGAGAATCAAGACTCATGAATATCAATATATTAAGATATCAAGAGTCCAAGATTATCAGAGTAGTAGAGTCTAGTTAGTACGTAAAACTCTGAATAACACTCCAACTCTATTTTCAATTTATTTATTTTCAATTTGATTTTAAAACTTTTTTAAATTGATTTCAAACTCTTCTCAAAAATGATTTTTTTTTTCATTTAAGGATTTTAAACTTATGATTTCAAATATATATATTTCCTAAGTTTCTTATATCAATATATTATATTATATATGTTTATATTTATATTATATAGTTTTATATCACTTATATATATAGTTTTTAAACCATATGTTTAAATTTATATTATACAGTTTTATATCACTTATATATAGTTTGTAAATCATATGTTTAAATAATATTTTATTATACTTGACAAATTATATTTTAACAACTAGTTTTGTTTCAGGAATTTCCAGAATATTTATATATGTATTGGCTTAAATACTTTAAAAATAATTTAAAATTCAAATTCATAATATATATGTCGACATACATGTTTTTACATGTCGATATATAACTGAAGTTTTTTAATTCAAATATTTGTGTCTTTTCATTTTAAAACGTTTAAGAAATGGTTGTGTCTCTTGGAACACTATATAAAGGCCTTGATTTCGAATATTTTCAGAACTGACCTTCTCCTTCTTTCTCCTTTAACATACCACCATTATTCTTCTTAAAATTCTAAGATTCTACACTTATACTCTGCCAATTTCAAATTGTATCATTCTTCTTCTATTTTCATTCTTTATCAAATACTCTCTATTTGGAAGTGCTACTCAAGAGTTTAGGGCAATTGTAATAAAAAAACATGAGGGTGTATTCCTTGTATGCAACGCCCTACCCCGAGACCCACCTTAGTAAAGAGTATTACAGAGTAATACTGTCTACTAAGGCGGAGAATAGGGCTGAATAGGAGCGACCTCTTGTAATCTTGTATTAAACAAGTCCTAAGTACATCGATGAAGGCTCTAGTTTATTTTATTTTATTTGTGGTTCGACATACTTATTACTTACTTAATACAATATCACTAGGGTTTCAAGATCGATTCAGAACAAGACATATATAATATAATAAATCACAGATCACAGAACATAACAAAGTTACATATATATAATTTTTACACATATCAGGTACAATACAAATACGTATAAACGGTTACATTCCCACAAAAGAATATATATACATCAAAAGGTGTCAAGCACGAATATGAGTACAACAAAACTTGTTCAAGAAATATAAAGCAAAGAAGTCCATCAAAAGGGCAAGCTACGAACTAAAGAACAACTTCCATAATTACCAGCATATACTCGGTCTGACCTGAGCATTAATACACACGGATCAGTCTAGTTGAAATATATAACATCATATAATAAATAATAAGCACATATAAGTGGTATTCTTTAGAGGGTAATACGACCACAAGAAATTCCAAGAGTTGTAATCTCCATAATAGATCAAAAATGAGGAAATAATACAATCATCATCATTATGTATGTAACTTATACTCGCATATGTGTTTGTTCACCCGAAGTGAACACTTCATGAAATATCAACAACTAGCCAAGAAAGACTAAGGATCAACAAGATTACATAACCGGATTTAAAGCATCACTAACACTCCTTCATAAAACCAACCACTGTTCTTAAAGCAATAAAGTTACTTCATATAAAATAGCACCAAATAGCCTAAAGGCTAAGAATCAACGAGACATAGATATGGATCCAAAACAATAATTTTCCCCGCATTAATACAATTATAAGGACGAATCCTATGGCAACCAAGTTGCACCATCATCAATAGAATGAATTACTTGCCAAGTA
The DNA here is from genome assembly GCA_030737875.1 of Allium sativum. Taxonomy (NCBI): domain Eukaryota; kingdom Viridiplantae; phylum Streptophyta; class Magnoliopsida; order Asparagales; family Amaryllidaceae; genus Allium; species Allium sativum. The sequence goes on from CM060925.1 coordinate 385,413,533, forward strand.
CTTTAAATATGTAATTCGCTATGTTCTGCCTCGATCGAGTAAGATGATCCGTCTCGGTCCAACAAATTTCTACTGTGACCCGCCACAATTAAGTAGGCTCAACCTGTCACGATCGATTATAATTAACACAATGGCCCGTCTCGGTCTGGTGTGCACCCATACTACAATCTATCTCGGTTGAATACATGACTCATCTCGGTCTGGTGTGCACCCATACTACAACCTGTCTCGGTTGAGTACATAACTCGTCTTAGTCCTACATAATTTTACCGCGACCCACCTCGGTTGGGTATATTTAACCCCTTCGATCAAGTAAATGTGTATATATAAGGCTCCTCCCGAGTCTAGTCCTGGCACAACAACAAGATGTGTCACAGACTTACGAATAGTAACTCAAAAAGTGAAATCAGTATGTCCCATACCGCATGTTTCACCAATCGATTTACCATAAGTTAGTCTACTCCACACTAGGAATCTCAAAGCGACATAGAAAACCCGTAAGATCACAGGAATACCCCACTTCAACGGAAACACCCAACTTGGGGAAACATCAATTTGGTTTCGACTGACAAGTATGAAATTAACCGATATTATATCCCTATGTGTCCCATACCATAAGGTTTACAATACCGTTTAATTGCAAACACGTCTTCTCGAAAGGTGCAATAGTGTGTGTATACTTTTATAAATTTAGAAAATAACTTTTGACGAAAGCAAGTTATAAAACAGTTTTCCAAATAGTAGATGTAATTATTAACACGGAAATCTTTTCCTCTATAGCGGGAATAAAATAGGTTTTATATTAATAACGAAATGTATATATATATAATAATAAATTGTTGTCAATTTCATAAATCATTTGGAAATATTTTATTAAAACCAGTTTTGAAAACGTGTACAGAGACGACAAGGTTCAACGAGATTATACCATCGATTTTCACCCAAAACAGCATCGATTCAATAATGTGAATCGTATGTGGCTTTTCTTTCTAGAAATGCCATTCACATGACGATAATCGACACCACAAAGATACAAAACAATTTTAAGTAATTTGGGAATAGCTAATGCCCCAACAACATGAAGCAAAATACAAGACAACGGACAAAATCCGCTGTTTCAAGCCACTAAACAGCAAGATATTTAAACCCTATGAATAAAATTTTGTTTCATATAATTCAAGCTACCATAAGTTAGTATACTCCACACTAGTAATCTCAAAGCGACATAGAAAACCGGTATGACCACAGGAATACCCCACTTCAACGGAAACACCCAACATGGGAAACATCAATTGGGTTTCGATTGACAAGTATGAAATTAACCGATATTATATCCCTATGTGTCTCATACCATAAGGTTTACAATACCGTTTAATTGCAAACACGTCTTCTCGAAAGGTGCAATAGTGTGTGTATACTTTTATAAATTTAGAAAGTAACTTTTGACGACAGCAAGTTATAAAACAGTTTTCCAAATAGTATATGCAATTATTAACATAGAAATTTTTCCCTCTATAGTGGGAATAAAATAGGTTTTATATTAATAAAGTAACGAAATATATATATATATAATAATTAGTTGTTAATTTCATAAATCATTTGGAAATATTTTATTAAAACCAGTTTTGAAAACGTGTACAGAGACGACAAGGTTCAACGAGATTACACCATCGATTTTCACCCAAAACAGCATCGATTCAATAATGTGAATCATAGCTAAATGTGGCTTTTCTTTCTATAAATTCCATTCACATGACGATCATCGACATCAAAAAGATGCAAAACAATTTTAAGTAATTTGGGAATAGCTAATGCCCTAACAACATGAAGCAAAATACAAGACAGCGGACAAAATCCACTGTTTCATGCTACTAAAAAACAAGATATTTAAACCCTATGAATAAAATTTTGTTGCATATAATTCAAGCTTTCCAGAATGTCCTAGATAATTGAATTCCGATCTGTAGTTCAAAAGTTATAATCATTTTATTAACAATCGAAAGCTTAGCCTGCTGCATGTATTCGATAGGACTGCGACAAAAATGATGATTTTAGCTTATAAATCTTCAAAATTTTGCGTAACATATTGAAAAAAAAGTTGTACCTTAGGTTTTCAGCTTTCCGAATCATCAAGAATTATCAAATTCCGATTAAAAAGGAAAAAGTTATGATCATTTTACTAACAGTCTAAAACTCAGTCTGCTGCATGTATTTGACAGGACAGCGACGAACAATGATGATTTGAGCCTAGAAAACTTCAAAATTTTGCAGGACGTATTGAATGAAAGTTGTAGCTTAGGTTTTCAGGTTTCCGAATCATCAAGAATTATCAAATTCCAATTAAAAACAAAAAAGTTATGGCTAAAACAATTTCAAGTTTCAGCTCAGAAAATTAGGCAAAAGACAGAATTATACCATCATTTCGAAATCTGTTTCAGGCCTATCAAATATCAAAAATTCGAAAAACAATCTGAATATAAAACGTTTCTTATTGAGTCTAGTTTTTAGAAAAAAAATTCCAGCTAAATCGGATAAGAAACGTGGAAGATATGTCTGTTTTACTACACTGCATTTTCAGGAATACGGGATGTAACTCAGAAATAATCCCCTATACCAAATAGAATCAAATCATCTCAAAAACACAATAAATTCAGAGAATACCACTTGTAAATGATTTAAACTAGAAGTTGTGAGGTTCACTCACCTGAAAAGAGAATCAACAGCAAGAATTTGATGCGAATTTGGGATTTGGAGCTTGAAATTGCCTTCTCAAAGCCTAAAAAAGAGTCTTATTATGACATGCAAAAGCAATGAAATCAATTACAGTAAAAAGATTTACAATCAGAGATTGGAGATGGATTCAGACATGGTTTTAGAGGGATTACGTGCTGGATATCTTCATTTTCTCTTTAATTGCAGTAATTTTTGGGGATTGGAAGCCTTGCTTATTTGAAAATACTTTCTCAGTTTTCTGTGTTCTAGTTTTTGAGAAAGGAGGAGGATGAGGAGGAGGAAGATCACATATTGTATCTCCCTTTCTCTAGAAGACTCTTCCTTTAATTCTCTAATTAGAGGCCTACTTGGCCTAACAATCATATTTAACGAAGGTGGCCTTAATTAATTATTTTAGCACCAATTAAGCCAATTATGCTATGTTTAAACGCTTATACACACACTAACAACATTATTTGTTGTACATTCCATCATTTATACATAATTAGAATGTTAACACAAGTTTAGTCACCTCTTTTAAAATTATTTCTAATTATTAACCATTAATGTTTATACAAATATTTCCATTTGCAAACAAATTTCATTTCTTTAGAAACATTGACAAATCAAATGTTTTAAAGAACAAACGCTTTATTTTGCTTACGGAGAAGTTTTAGCAACTTATAAAAATTTATTTTCAACACATCCATTTTTATTTATTTATTTTTACGGCAAAAATCAACATTTTTATATTTTATTACCACAAAATACTTAAGAATTATCGTTAGACATCAAATTTAATCTTTACTCGCATTTTACAATTTACCTCAACAAATTTTACCCAAAAACCCTAAATATTTATATTTTGTCTCAAAACCCATTTACAGAATATTTTTAACACTTGTTCTTCATCTAGGCCTTTAATTTTACTTATCACAAAACCCAATATGTACATATATATTTTTATGCTAATTTGCCTCTTAAATTCTCATGGATAAAAGAAAATCTTATTTATCTTATCTTCGCTCTTATTTTCTATCTATACATTTATATGCATCCATGTACATATATATGCATATTTCACCAGGATCCCAACAATAACCAAATATTCTCCTCTCAAATTTTCACTTTTAAATTAATAAATTCCCATTCTCCCTAACAAAGCACGATTTTTTTTTCAAAACATTGATTTCATTATTAACCAACAAAAATCCCCATTATAATTCACTAATCGCTATAGCAGGTAATCGACTAAAACTAGGGTTGTTACATACTTCCCCCTTACAAAAATTGCGTCCTCGCAATTTCTATAGGAATAGGTTATAACAACCTAATTTATTCCACCAACACAAGAAGCACACGACAAATGAAATGAATTTGAGTTTAAAATCCCCATTCTCAAGCTTGGAAAGAGACGAGTAAGGATATTGTTGATACCAAAAATTGGTTCAACACTCAATAGAGTAGATTTCTGAAGAGATTAAATGAAGACAATCAACAATAACTAATATCAGAAAATTAAAAAGAGCAATCACACATAGATTTATAGTGGTTCGGCGTTAATTAGCCTACGTCCACTTTATAGCTTTGATATAATGAACTTGATAAATGATTACAATAATCCAATCCCTTTTTTGAACTAGGGTACTGATATTTATAGGTGATGAAGTAATGGGCTGCTGCTTAAGACGTGTTATCAGATCCACGAAAGTAGTCGCGGTTGATGGATCCGTTCTTTGCTAAGGAATAGGTATTCCGCCTTACATGCTTGGTAGAAATATCCTGGGCGATTTGAACGAAGAGAGCTTGGAATGAGCTATTCTTTAGGTTGATTCCTTGGGCCTTGAACGCACAATGAACAGTCAGGTCCAGCGTCTCCACATTGCCTCTGACTTGCATTTTGCTGTACGCAGCAAACCAACGGGTCGTGTAACACCCCACATCCGTTAGTGTCACTCACAATGGGAATGCACTAAGTTCTGTGGAGCATTTAGGGTAAAAGATGCAGATAAATTACAAGACAGACGGAAATTAAACAGTGGAAAATAAAACTTTGCTTTATTGATAAAATAGTTTGTACAATGATTTCTTTACAATATCAGAGCATCATTTGTCTTACAAAATGAAGAAGCATAAAACAACATTTATATTCCCCAATTATTTAGCAAGAGCCATCCATAGCATCTGAAAAGAGAATCCAAGCAAACTTCGAGATCTCTTCAAGCTGGAAAGATTGGCAGTCCAACTTAACCTGAGCTAAACTATTCCCTCCTTTACTACCTGGGGGGGGGGGGGGGGGAACGGAAGAAAAGAAGACGAAAGAAAAACAGAGTCAGACATAAAGCCTGAGTAAGTTCAGTAACTTCTAGCATGTGAACATGGAAAACAAAATGACATGAATTAACTGAATACAAGATAACACCATGATGATAGGGTCAGCAAGATTAGACAAGGTCAACACAAGATATGCTAAGATAAGATAAACTGGATGTTCTCTAATACTTTCGCCGCTTCGCCATTTCCTTGTTATACGGATTTCTATTATCTCTGCACCACCTAACTAATGTCCCAACTAGTAACGCTAACGTGATCCCAATCCCTGTATTTTTCATCGCCTTCAGGCATCCATTTATTTATTTGTGACCTAGATTTAATCTAGGGTTTTCTACCAAGTGCCTTCTAGATTCAACTAGAGTTTACACTGTCTGCCGAACACTTCTCGGATTCAGGATTTATGCCACCTAGTTCAACTAGGAATTATGCTACCTGTCGAATGATGCCCCCAAGTCTAGGACACACTACCTAGAGTGGTATATGTTCCTATACTTTCCCACGCATGTATCGCGAATCGTTATCGCTTGTCTAGATGCACATGTCCTGTAATGTGCGACCCGAGTCCTGTGTGAGGGAAAATCAAGGAATACAGAACTTGGTCGGGAGCTTTCAGATATCTGCCGATGCAGATACTAAGGTCTGTTTTTATTCCAGTGGCTATGGTCCCACTTGACCCCTCCCTCAACTAATGAAAGGCACACCTTGTAAAATGAGAACTATACGCCGGCCCCCGGTGCCCCATTAACCTATGGTCATCCTCACCCATAATTAGATAGCAAGTATATGGTCTTTTGGAGTTCTCCGCCTTTTTGCTTCACGTATCTCGATTGACTCAAGATGGATGGTAGACGACGAGTAGCTATCACAGGGCTACCGTTTTCTCGCCGAATCACGCCGGTCCATCCTAGTCTTTAGGTTGCCATATATTGCAACCAAGGCATACCTCTGGTTCTTCTACGCAGACCTTAACCTCTGTGAGCCCAGGAGGATCATCTGCAGCCTCACAGAGGGATACCAAGAGTACCCTCACGTCGCCTCGAAGCCTCGGGCTTCGTAACCCAATTCGTTGGAGCCTCCTTTTTTTACTCAGACGGACATTCGCTCCTTCCCGTGTTATACTAAGAATTACTACTTAGTTCTACTAACTAAGATTTACCACTTAGTTTCCAGAATCGTTGTCTTCTTAACTAAGGTTTACTACTTAGTTCTCTTTCCCGTCAATTTGGATTGGTTAAGTGTCATTAGTCAATTCAATCTAACTTAACCCTCTTCATTTATCCCGTTAAACTGGTTAAGTGTTATCAGTAATTCATGTTGACTTAACCCTTCCACAAACCAAGTTATATTGGTTAAGTATTTCTTATTACTTAACCATACCCATTCACCCTGTATTGCTTAAGTGTTCCTTTTTACTTAACCTTGCCCGTCTGTTTTAACTAACATGTTATTATTAATGGTTAAGTATTATCCCTTCATGTTTTAGACTTAACCCCATTCCTTTATCACAACCTGATGGCTAAGTGTTCAGGTTTACTTAACCCTACTGTCTAGCCCAGCTAACATATCAAATTGGCTAAGTGTATTAGATTTTACTTAACCTCAACCTCTAGTCTAGTTAACATGTTAATTTGGCTAAGTGTATTAACTTTACTTAACCCCTACAAATCTTGTCTTGCTACCTTGAGTTTGGTTAAGTGTCTCTATCGACTTAACCCTCCCATTCTAGCTTAACTGTGTTAAGTTGGTTAAGGGTTCCTATGGACTTAACCCTCCCATTCCAGCTTAACTGTGTTAAGTTGGTTAAGTGTTCCTATGGACTTAACCCTCCCATTCTAGCTTAACTGTGTTAAGTGTCAGTCTGAACCTAACCCCACCCATCAGTTTAGTTATCATGTTGAACTAGTTAAGTGTCTTAGTTAACATAACCCTACCATTCCTGTTCTAGCTTTAATTATATAGATTAAAGCTGCGACCATTCACATTAGACAGATATTGTTGCGAATACTGGATGTGCCGGTTGGTTCCGGGCAGGTTTACATCGCAACTCAGTCTAACCTCGGGTTAGGCATATTCGTGTTTTCTAAGTTCAAAGGGTTTTGATTAGTTTTCAAATCAGGTTTTGAAAATCACCATCCCGTCCGTCGGATCAGTTAGGGATAGCCAGGGAGAGCAGGAAACTTGTATTTTCCAAACCCAAGCCTAGACACTATCCTCTCTGTCACTCTTAGAACTTTCTGGTGTGTTATTAAAAAAGATGTCGTTAATAAACCTTTAATTTGTCTAAATTTGTATTTTCTCATTTAGGACAAATTCTATAAGTAAATTATTCCTAATTTACTTATTTCCTAATTACTCTTTTAGTGTGAATTGTCAACCTTTATTCTTATGGCCCATTCTCCCCTCTATATCATATTTATGCCCTTTAGGTATGTAAACTATACCAAATTAAGTGTCACTTACCATGATTTTGCTAAACCTGATAGTTATTCCCAATTATGGCCAATTTCACATTTTTGCCGATATACTTACTGTGCCAAATTAGCTAATCCAATTCCGATTCAAAATTCTAATTCACGTCTAACTAGACTTATTACTCTAGTTCACTATTCATGTAAATGCTAGATTTACACGTCAATACTAGATTCAAATTACACATCTTATAATTCATGTCAAGTTTATTCAATTTGTATTCCTATGAACATGCCATAATACATGTTCCCAGTTTATGCCAATTTCCAAGTTTATAACTATGTTTTTAGTAAATTTCATATTTTGCCTAAATCGTATTCCCACCGTTCTTATAATCGTGATTCAATCTAGATTATAGATAAAGCTAGGTTCGTAAAAATTAGGGAATGAACCAAAGATGCTATGCAAAAGATAGACATAATAACTGGCATAAAAAGGGATGAATAACGACGTCGGTTCAAGAACATGGGTAGACCTAACTTAATAGGTAAATTCCCAAGGTCTAAAACCAAAGAAAACCAAGAATAGACAGAATAGAAACGTAGGTTCAAGAACATGGGTAGACCTAACTTAATAGGTAAATTCCCAAGGTCTAAAACCAAACAAAACCAAGAATAGACAGAATAGAAAAATCAGGTTTAGACCCTATTTCACAGTCACAAAACTTAAGCAACACTTTCCTAGTTAGGAATCATAGTTGTTTAGTCACAGTTGTCCTTGTTATGTCATAGGCAATAGTTTATGCTTTCTAGTCAAGGGCATAGGCTTGTGTTCATTGTCAAGGAAATAATTCTCATAGTCACAGTCACAGTCATAGGCAATGTTCATAGTCATAGGCAATGTTCATAATCATAGGCAATGTTCATAGTCATAGGCAATGTTCATAGTCATAGGCAACGCCTAACAGTTCTTAATTAGGTCCAAAGATATAGGCACAGATTTGAATAGAAAGATTTGGCATATTCTTTTATTCCTTTAATTTCATGTCACGAATAGAGAAAACGTTCAAATCTAGAAATAACTGACTTACAGAGATTAGAATAGAAAGATGGCGTTGCTATGATTCGTGTGACGTTGCTAGAAACCGTTTGAGCTAGCCTTTGATTCTTATCTTGAAGCTTTAATCTTGATTCGAACCTCTTCTTGACAAACTTGAGCAGCACTTCGTCATCTTGATTTATTTTATATATTATTCTATTTATTATTTAATTAAGAGGAGGAGAAGAAGCCATGTTCGCCAAGAATCTTTGCAGCATAATGGTAGAAAATAATTGTGAATAGAGAAGGAGACTAGGGCCGCTTATATAGTGTTAGGTGGACGAACCTGGTCAGAAAACGTGACCAGATACATCAGAACGAACCAGGTGCAGAAAGCTGGAAAAAGCAGGGGGGGTCGACCCCTAGGTCGACTACCCAGTCGACCTGGGTGCCTTGGACGGGAAAATTCCCGCCCAGCCCGATCTTGGTCTGTTTTTGAATTTCGAACTCGTTTTTCTGAACTGTTTTGAAATTTGAACTTCGCTGAATCTTCCGGAGGCCATATCTTCCTCATACGGACTCCGATTTACGCTAACTCGGACTCGTTTTCATGCAGAATTCAGAGACGAACGCAATGGCGCAGCCCGTTTCCCTTGATTCTGATATTAAATTCCAATTCTGCCTTGATTTGTGAATCTTAGCGTTACAGAATTACGGTGTGTTACATTCTCCTCCACTTAAAAGGATTTCGTCCCCAAAATCTTCAAGCTAGGAAGAATGTGTCCTACCATCCAATCACCCATCTACTCAACCATTCACTCACAGGCATCCATTGTCCTTAAAAGATTTCTAATGCTTTCATGTTCATATGCATAGTGTGTGTATATGTCTTTATCTACTGTAAAATCAGGCGGTCTACTGATTCAGTCGACCTCCTTAATGCGAGTCATGTCAGTGCCATGCGTCCAACCATGTATGCAAGCATCCCTAGTTATGTAAATACTATATGCGTGCACGGCCATTCATCCATATGCAACACCCATATGATAACATATCAAGTTCAATTTACAAACAAATACATATTGTAAATGCAATATTAAAGCGTCTGAACTGATCTAGTGCCTAATACGTATGCATATGCATTCACAAGCAACCATTAGCAACCACTTGCAACCATCAACCATAACATGTTTCAAATACATGTTTTCATCCATTGGCTTCTACCTAAGGATCGAAGATACGACCTAGGTGATATACTTTGGAAAGAGAGAAACAATTATGCGTAAAGCTCCTAAAACAAAGAAATCAAGGATGCACCCTCAAGGAAAAGGGTATGATGCTAGTATCTAGCCTTCTTGAGCTTTACTCCGCTGTATCTTACACTACACCAAAACAGGTGATTCCCAACGAGTATAACCGTTGCAAACAATTTCAGCAACGCTTATTAGTGTTGCTATGGGGGCGTGGCAATTTATTTCCAACGCATATAAGCGTTGGTATATTTTCATTCGCAACGCATATAAGTGTTGGTAGATTTTCCTTCGCAACGCTTAGAAGCGTTGGTAGATTTTCTTTTCCAACGCTTAGAAGCGTTGGAAGATCTTTGTTTGCAATGCTTATACATGTTGCAATATTTTTGCTTGCAACACTTATACACGTTACAAAATTTTAATTCACAACAAATATAAATTTTAATAATAACATAAATATGTATTAGCAACTTGTATGTTCTAAAATTAATAGTTAATTAAAAACCAACAAGATGATAATATAGACGATATTTAATATGAATCAAAAACTAATATTATTCTCAATTTAAACTCAATGCATACCAATAGACAACATTCATAATCCCGTAATGACATATAATATCAGTTAACAACAGACAAGTACAATGCATAATTAAGTTGTCAAATTCAATACGTAATTAGATTGCTAAATTTAATACATAATTAGGTTGCTAAATTAATACATAAATGAAATTCTACAAATACCAAATACAAAACTCCGACCATATAACAAAGCCTTCATCTGAAGTAGAACTATCTGCTCGAGCCATCTTTACTTGTTTTATAGAAGTAGAACTAACTTCTCGACAACAATTTTTCTTTGTGTCAAAACCAAAAACTTCTGAAATTGGATCATTATCAAGATCATCTACTGCACCGTTAGAACTACCATCCAATTTTCTCTTTTCTTTCGCTGCCTCTAAAAGCGCCTGCATTCATTGAATATCACATTAAATTAAAAATTACTGAGCCAAACAGCGCAGCATTACTGAGCCAAACAGCGCAGTATTGCAGTGCTTAGTGAACCCGAGGACATGAACTCCATTAATAATATTGACAGACCCATGACATAAAATCAATTATCAACTTACCTAAAACAAATATAATATCTTTCTAACCAAGGTTCAAGTGAAGGAAAATTGAAGGGAACATGAGAATAAATTAAAAATCAAAGCATTTAAAGGGAATGCTAACAACAGATCGCTTGCCTTTGGCTAGGAGCCTGCACTATTTATGACACTTGACAACCAATGCAAATTTGATACGATTATATGTAACCACATACAATCCAAATATGTATAAAGGTAAAATAAAAATATGAACTACATGACCATATAAATAAATAATACATCATATAACGAACTTTGCAACTCTTTGAAAACGAAACATTGATGTAAAACATAACAATGCAGAACACAACATAATGTTATACTGCAGCATAATCATAGAACGTTTTCTAACAAAACACTATGAAAATAACCTTGAAAGCTTTGTCTGTGTCTCAGCTCTGACTTAAAAAGCCAATTAAGCTTGCCTTGCCGGCGTAGTGAAGTAACAAATTAGCATTGAAAAGGACATTTTAACGATATTGTTTGCTAAACACAGAAAACACATGCTATAGACAACCCTACTCTAAAAGACTTTCCAAGAAAATCTGGAATGCTGATCATGTATTTTGAGTACAAGGCTGTCAATTTTTTGTGAGTTTGATCTTACAATTTAGAAAATTAATCAAATACTAGCTATGTTAACGCCATAGTTCTCTAAATGAAAATCAACTTAAATCAATATCAACAACTACAAAAGTCAACAAAATTTAATACATTCCTTTTTTCCTTCAATATTCAACATAGTTATTTTACCATAAATCTAAGCAATTTAAACACAAACTCATAACATATGTTTAACTATAAAAATCTGCCGTGTTTATAGGTACTAACATGCTATAATTTACATGGACAAACAGCTATTGACATGCAGTAGAAATTAGGTTTATAGGCATCTAAACAATCAAAACATGTTTTTAAAATAGGTGACAAACTTTGAAAAAAAATATCAAATATAAAAATGAAATTTCTCATTAAATCTATTATTTTTTTTCAAAATTATCCAACTTGATCTACGATGTTTCGGTTATTGACAATGTGCAGTTAGGGCTGTCAATGAATACCCGAAAGATCTGATATCCATCCGTATCCGTATCCAAAATATCCGTTATTCGGCATTATCCGAAAAGCGGATATGGATATCCGATAGCCGAAAAGCATTTCGGATACGGATATGGTTATAGTGATATCCGTATCCGAAAAATATCCGTCCGATTGATTGATGTAATATATATAACTCAAAACAGAAAAATAGAGTTCATAATTATTTTATAACTGCTGGATGTTACTATGATATAATTCTTTGTCCATTTTTAGTGAAAAATGGTAGTTTTAGTGTTTAATTTTGGAATATTTTTGGATATGCTTATGGATATAAGTATAAAACAATGTTTCCTCATTATGCTTCTTTATTTCCTTATTTTTTATAAACATTAAAACAAAAATTATTTTATGTTAATCAAAACTTTTTTATTTATACTCTTAAATTTATTAATTACATGTAGAGCAGATAAATATCCGATATCCGTCCATATCCGAAAATTAAGTGGATACGGAGATCCGATATCCGAAAATTAAACAGATACAGATATCCGATATCCGAAAATAATTTGGGATACAGATACGGATATGGCACTATTCGTATCCGAAAGCATCCGTTGACAGCCCTATGTACAGTCTTAATTTATTTCTGATTATCTCTACATGCATTACAATACATTCTTAAATTAACAAATGAATAAATGGATTTGATCACCTTTTAATTTGCAGAAAATCCTAGTATTTACACATTTAATGAGATGTAGTTGCAAGTTATTCACTACCTGTGCCAAGTCATCACGTTTTTTCCGCATCTTCTCCTCTTTCTTTCTCCTGCTAGAACTTGCCCTAAGATTCTCCTTATTGGCTCAGCCTATACAAATTTGCATAATGCATAAACTATATATCAATTAAAGAGGATGAGGGGAAAAAATCTTATTTTTCTTTTTTTAGAAAGTAACCTCAGATTCCCTATTTGCTTTCTGTACTTGCTTCTACGCCTTTGGGCGCAACTCAGTCTGGCAAACTGAGTTAGTGCAACTCATTTTGCCAAAACTGAGTTTGCGCCAACTCAGTTTGCCAGACTGAGTTGCGCAAAGTTGTGCAAACTCAATTTGCACAACTAAGTTGCGCACTCAGTTTGCCAAACTGAACGCAGTTTGCGCAACTGAGTTGCGCAAACACAGTTATGCAAACTGAGTTTGCTAGAAGGAGAAGATGAATTCTTTTTTTGGAAACAAAATTCTATATAATATGAAAAACAGTGGTATAAACGAACTCTTTATAAATGTAGAACAAGAAAAATAGACCAAAATGGAAGCTTTCAAAAAAAAAGAATGAAATAATAAAATATTATGGGGACTCACAAGTTTCTTTTCTTGCAGCTGAGGAAGGAATCCATGTTGATTTAATGACCAAAACACCAAAAAGTCCGCTTTATCAACATATTGGATAAACAAACGTAGATTTGAAAATTCATTATTTAAATAGAAATGGGAAGCGTTTTACAAATTTAAATATGGACAACCCTTTTGTGTAGCGGGAGCCACTCATACTTGCATCATCTAAGCCATACCTGCATCATCTAAGCCAAGGAACACACGGTACCAGCGTTGTCTGCAGAGACTCTGTCCAATGAAGCTGTGGAAGAAGTCGAGAAAATCCGGCCCGGTGATTCCCTGGCTGACTTCACAGCTGCCATGAAGAGGCTGGCTTCATTGGAAGGTAAAGTGAGTGCTATTTTCTCAAAGAGTGCTGATATTCCAGTGGAGAGACTACACAAGCATAATAAATCGCATAAAATTATTAACATAAAAGTGCGGAGACACTACACGAATAAAAGCATACCATAGAACAACCATTTCTTGAACCGAACAATCTAACAATCACAAATTCCACCTACAATCAATATTAAATGGAGCACAAGCATAATAGGGGAGGAAGATTATCTAAACATTGTCCTGAGGGGAAAGAATAAAATGCCCTGAGGCAATTATCTGCAGATGGATCTCAAGGGAAAAAGATGGATGATATGGCATGAAACGTGCAGCAATATAAGGAATGTTGATTGACAAAAGTAATTAAAGGATCATGGATTTTAGTAAGATTAGGTTTCAGTGGCTAATGGAGAGAATGACGCGAAGTTTTTTTTTAAAAGGAATCAAAGGAGCAATGATTTTTGAGCTAGGGTTCCGTGTGTGAAATGAAGGAACGAACAAAATTTTCTTTCATTATGAACCAAACATGTCTACAGTAAGGTTTAACCCGAAGATCCTTCAACTCCTCCATCTTTGCATATGAAGGAACGAAGGAAAAAAATGATTTTGGAAAAATGAATAATGGGGATGTTTAGCAGAAGGAAGGAAGGCTAGAACCGTCGGCGGATAAAAAGAAACCAAGAAGCGTGACACTTGATTTTAGAATACACATGGAGTTCGTAGAAAGAATTCTTTATCAAATTAGAGGAGGTCTGTGAGCCTTCAAAACCAAACTCGCTAGTAATAGTATAGCATAGATGAGAGTTGGTGTATTTGAGGATTAAATGCCATCTAAGAATGTGTTCGTATTTTGATTTTCAAAGGAGGGAATGTAAACCAGAATCAACAAAAATTATTTTAAATTTATTGATATCATTATAAACAATCTAAAGACCGAACAAACAATAGTTGTATGATTATGGAAGTAATATTTGTGAGAAACATGCATAAATTTAATAGTTATGTTATCAAGCTCTTACTGGACAAATGATAACATAAAAAGATGACCAAAACAAACAGGATAACACACGAACCAAAAGATACAGTGGATTCTCAGTATCGTATGGCATAGGGATCCTATAAACCATTAATTAATCTAAATTTGCATAAGATGCATTGCTTTTCAACTCCTAGATTGCCTTCTCGCTTCTTAGATTCAGTTAATACACTAAAATAGGCGGCTTGCCTCCGGTTGAATTATTACATGTAGGAACAATAATCAATTAAAATACTTTCAAGTTTATTACATCCGAAGTAGTATAGCACAAAAAGAAATAGCTGGACATATTATGATGGAAAGTAACCATTTCCATTATCTGACAGGATTCAAGTGATCAATTTGAATAATTTTCATTCATGTTATAAAAATTGCACCTGAGCTTACATGTCTATGAATAAACATAATTCCTCAGTTTACAGTTTCAAGGGTTTTTGTTGGAATGTATATAAAAACTAATATTTAAAGACAAAATGGTTGTATACTTGTACATGAATGGACGACGCCGCGGGTATAAAAACTGCAGTATTGATTAAATGATTGTCCTCCAAGATGTCCCACAAACCTTTAAATTTAAAAAGTCCTATATGGAATTAAGTTTAATAGACAATTTTCTTCCTAACGAAGTTATATTTGATGGAGGTTTGTAAATAAATTATTTTGATGATACCATAACCTAATGTATATTTTTCTTCATATAAAACTGAATAACTACCACAACCAAATGGCCTGACAACCATTTTTGATATGATATCATTATTGAATAAAGAATATATGAATAATCATCATCTAATTTATTCACAACTTGATAAAATAAATAACTTACTTTCATAAGTGGTAGTTGTAACCATTAGGCACAAAGAAGAAGAAATATGCTACAATGTGTCCTCCATAAGTAAAGAGAAATTAGTTAAAAATATCGACCAAAATAAATCTTCGAATCAGTACTCCATCCATACATGGGGCAAGTCCAGAACAGCATGGATCAGTAGAAAATATCGACCAAAGTAAATCTTCGAATCAGTACTCCATCCATACATGAATCAGTACTAAGAGAAGCTCGTAGCTCACTGTAAAAGAACAGCATGGAGAAAGTCCCGAACACAGACATCAAGCAGACTAAAACTGAAAATAGCACTATTTGTACCTTCAATTATGGTAAATTATTTATAAAGACAAAGGGAATATATATTGAAGAGAACAAACATTATAAAAATTAATCTAAAGAATAAAACTGAGTAACAAAACCAACATATTCAGGGATTACATGCTATAATGTACATTATTTGGGAAATGATCGAAGAAAAGTTTATATTTGTTTTCCTAAGCAATTCCGAGTCTCCGATTAACATAAACATACAAAATCAAGTAAAAATCTACATACGGAAATAAAAAAAACACTTTCTGTACAAATATGGTCCATAAATAGAATTAAATACATAAACTAATCTGTAGAAAACTATTAGATCGAATTTTGGACCTAACACCCAAATTGTTATAAACTATAGAGAATTCTAAATGAGGAATAAGGAAAAAGAAAAGAACACTCAGAATTTATAGTGGTTCGGCGTTAACGAGCCTACGTCCACTTTATATCTTATTGATTATGCTTTAAAAGCTAGTACAACAGTGATTTCTCTCAATATTCCAGTGGTTTGATAACAATGGCGGACTCAGTATTCACTATTGCCAAAAGGATCCCGAAAAATGCCAAGCTCTGGGCTATTTATAGCTGATTTCGTCGGACGGATCGCGGACACGTGGCACGAATCCCGAGATTTTCGGATCGCATCGCCACCATTGGAGAAACAGTCAAACTAGCCGTTGTGAACAGGTGTCGTCAGATCCATGCGATTCGGATCGCTGAAGACCAGCTCGTGGTTGAACGGGTCAGTGGGTTCGGTTCGTTGCAGGGGATCGGATCGCCTAGAGGTGGCGTTCGTCGACGAGACGAGAGCGATCCGTTCCCTGGGCGAGTCGATAGAGTGCGATCCATTCCTGGGCGAGACGATGTCGTGCGATCCAAGCGGGGCGAGACGATGGCGTGCGATCCATTCCTGGGCGAGACGATGTCGTGTGATCCAAGCGGGGCGAGACGATGGCGTGTGATCCATTCTTCCACTCTCCTGGAGGACTTGGTTTCCTGATTTCCTTTCACGAATGATCCTGGATGGCTTGGTTTCCTGATTTCCTTTCACGAATGATCCTGGATGGCTTGGTCGAAAAAGCAAGCCAACATTTTGCCCCCTCGAAGTATGTTTTATAGATGATGAAACATGCTTCGACGCGATTCATTGATTCTCTCCTGAAAGGATGCAAGTTTACAGTCGCATTGGTTCAAATTGACACATGGATGAATCGGATCGCCATAGGCCGACACGGTCCGATTTGGTCATCTGCTCGTCGCGTGCTGAGTTCTTAGGGTCTTGCGCGATACAGGGCGCATCTTCCTTCGAGTCGTATCGGGCTCTGAGTTTCGTGGGCCATCATTTCAAAGCGGTCCGTGGGCTTCATTGCGATTCCGTCTTCAGATCGTGGTTCAGGGGGCGCTTCGTGGATCGAATAAGACAAAGGAGGGGAGGCCAACGGTCACCTTCTTTGCCTATATAAGCCGACGTTCCCCCCTTCACTTTCCTTCTTTCTCCTCTCTGCTGAATCGTCTCGCGCGAGCTGCTGAACAACGAATCCAACCCTTTAAAAATTTCAAAAATCCAAGAACTCTCTTAGTTTTTAGAAAGGTAACTTTATAGGAAGCACCCTCGTACTACTTTCCTGAATTTCTACGGTTGATTCCAGAGAGAAACAATATAAATCCACTACTTTTCGAAGAAATCACCAAATCGCCATGGCCATTGAACGCGGAGCTCAGAACTTGAGGATGGGAAGGAGATGAGGAAGAAGAAGGATGGAGAAGGAGGAAGGAGGCTGACTCGGATCGTGGTCAACGATTGAGGACGGAAGCAAGTGGCGAGACGAAAGATTGAGAGGGCAACCAAGGGTCGTACCGCGGTAGTCGCAACGGTTCGTGAGGGAGCCTTCCCTTCGCCCGGCGATTCGGTGAGGGGCAAACTCTCTGCTCTGCGATCGGAAAAGGGGTGCGATCCCTCTGCCATGCGAGTTGAAGGGGGGCGATCCCCCTGTCGTGCGAGTCGGAGGGGGACGATCCCTCTGCTATGCGATCCGCCTCACGGCTGGTGATACGAAGAAGTTTCAGTCTTTAATCAGCGCCTTGTCGCTACAAAACTCTGGACAGTTAGGATAGAGCCCTGACGTTGATCTCTCTGGACTAAATGACTTCATGATTTGACTGCATATGACGACTAATGACTTTTAATAACCTCGACTGCTTTCATGTTTTATTATCGCTTTTAATAATGCGCACACACAAGCACACACAGTAGCACTTGCACACACGGGGGACGGGTAGTGTTAATCTTATCATTCATATTTTCTCGTCCTAGCAGCAATGTCGAACGACCACTCTTCCTCAAGATCTGTAGCCGAAACGGAATCTGAGACTCCTGAACAGCATAATCCTCAAATTCCTCCAATCAATCCAGAAGGTGAAGATTCTGGGTCCGAATATGAAGCCACAGAATCGGATCCGACAGAAAGCACGTCATCCAGCAACAACTCCGATTCCGATGAGCGAGCTCCGGACGAAATTCCAGGCGCAGTCGGGATAGATAAATTCTCTGACTCTTTAGCGTCCAAGCTCGACGAGATAAAACTCAAGAGAATCTGCTTAAGACATGGCATTCCTTGGGACGATGTCTTAACACCTGGAAGCGAAGACAGACCTCATTTAGCACCGGAAGGGTATATGTCGATCAGTCGGACAATGTGTCTAGTAGGAGCTATCCCTCCGTTCCCTCCAATTGTCATTGACACTCTGAGACGATTAGGCATTGCCCCGATGCAGCTTCATCCAAACGCCTACGCGTCTCTATATTCTCTATATGTCGCTTATGCGGAAATCTTGCACGCCGAACTCAAATTCAGAGACCTGGTGTTCTTCTTTCTCTTCAAGCACCGCTCTTCTGCAACTCCCAACTTTTCCTTTTTTGAATCTGTGGCGAACAGGAAAGTTCTGTACGACGGATACAGCAACATCGGGGATCCTAAGTCTGACTGGTTCTACATAAAAAGACAGGCTGGATACTCACGGAGATGGCTCAAATCGAGTAAATTTTTATCGCCTAGTTGAATATCTTGCTTGGGGAGTCTGAGTAATAACATTCTTCCGCTTTTTCCTTTGTCATAAACAGATCATGTCTTCCCGAAAACGGAGGGTGCATTATACCACAACCGGTTATCCATTCTTTTGCAAAGCAGATCCGACTTTTTAAGGATTAAAAAATGCATTACGGATGACAACCTTCACAAGCACCGCCTCTTGGATAGGAAATTTGGACTTGGAACCGGCGGCAAACCTTATAAATACGTGCCCCTGACGGAAGGAGAGGGAACTTCACAAGCGGTGGAGACAACCAAATTTCACAAAAGTCCTTCTCCGATAGTCATCCAGGACGACGAAGACTTGAATGTATACAGGGGGGATGAGTCCCGCGGCGATGCGTCGAAAGAAATCCCTACTTTTGCTCCAATGGATACTGTGGGTGACGACGAATTGACAGAAGAACAGTTATTCGACGAGCTGAATAAAATCCCTTTCCCTGACATCGAATACACGGAAAAAGATTTCGGCGAGGAACCTTTCTTTTCTGCTTCCGAAGAGGCGGCTGACTTAGCAAGGGGACGTGAAACGGGCCAGACGAGCCTGTCTCCAGGCCCGGGTCTGTTAGGGGGAATTATACGGGATGCACACCACACACACACTGCCTGATCGTGCACTACTATGTCGTGGATATTCAATGGGATAATATGTTCTTCTTTTCTTTTTTGCAGGAGCGATGTCACGCAGGAGATCTTATTCGTTCCGTTCTCTTCGCGAAGGCACCCCCAGCCTTCGTTCGGGTACTGAGCGCCCTCGCGGTCCTTCTCACAAGTCGAGCTCTTCGCAACCTCGATCTCCACCCAAATCAACCTCTACCAGGCCTACGAGTCACCCAATAACTTCGACCGTGGGGAAGACACTTCCAAAAGAGTTGACTCCTCCAAAGAGTGCGCCTTCCCACAGTCGGTCGTCCAAAAGGCGCCACGAATCCAAAGATGGGGACAGGGATTCATCCAAAGATACTGAGCAAACGAGAAGCAACATAGTCCCCATCAGCCAACCAGAATTAGCTGCCCCCGGTTCACGGGACTACGTTCACGGTCCTGAAATCCAAGGTAGGCTGGAAAAGCTACGGGAACAATTTCCAGGAATGTTCTTCGATAGGATGGTCTTTGTTCCTGCCTTGGAGCCAGTTCCTAAAAACTGGGATAAAGAAGTTATTGGGCATATCCGTCACGTGGCCAAGCAGTACGAGGCGATGAAAAAGCACGCACTTAATCTTTCGGAGGTCGTCCGGACACTCGAGATAGAAGCTCACAGGTCTAAAGCAAAACTCGAAAATAATGAAAGGGCCAGGACAAAATTAGAGAAGGATCTGGAAGACGCTCAAGCCCAGCTCGCCCTGGCACAGAGAGACGCCGCAAACTATAAAACTGAATTAGAAAATGCCAAGCAGCGCTTTCACGTAGAACTGGATTCCAATAGCCAGGAAAAAATGGCCTTAAAAAAGGAAGTTGAAGACCTCAGAATGGCCAACATCGAACTGGCAACGGCTAAAGGCCATTTTTTGACGGAGAAGGCTGCTTGGGAAGCGGAAAGAGCAAGCTTAAAAGAAAAGTTGGCTCTGGCAGAGGCGGAAAAAGTGATTTTGAATGATCAGGTGGCCGATGCGGAGAGACGGGCAGCTCTTGCCGAAAAGAACGTTGATAGCGCCATTGAAATGGCCACTGCCTCCAACCACAAACTCCTTGAAAGAGAGAAAGAAATCGAGGGGTTTGAGGAGATGATCTTTGACTTCCTCGGTCAGGTTCTCAAGACTCGCAATATCTCATGGATCCCGGATTATCATGTTACTTTGGCCAACTTGTGGGATGCCATCGTGGAAGGCGAAAAACATAGACTAGGGGTCGAAGAGATCAATGAAGATGAATTGATGAAAAGCATCCTAAGGGACAACGAGCCTGAGGATCTGGCAGAGGGCCGTCGCTTAATCTTGGCGGAGATGGAGAAGGAGAGAACCATGGCTAAAGGCAAAAGCAAAATTGACGAAGGTTCCAGCTCCGCCGCCAAGTCTAAAACTTCCGAAGTCGAGGAGTATCATCCTGACGATCCGCTGATCCCCTTAGGCTTAACTCCCGTGGCTACTGGAGCATCCGGATCTACTCAAGAGGGAGTATCTGCTGAAGGTACCTTTCTCTATTCTCAACGATTTGCTAAAGCGATTGCGAATTGTCGTCGTCTAATAGGGCAACCCATTGAATTAGTAATGTGTGTCTTTCATAATGCAGGTAGCGAGCCCGCCGACAAGGGTGTTGGAAAAGAGAGAGAGGTGGAGGAGGGGATCGTCCTGCCGGGTGCCGAAATCGATGTTTCAGAGCGAGTCGAGGCCGCAACAGCTGAAGGAAGCATCTCGGTGCCTAGCGCCGACGTACCCAAAGATGCTGAGACTATCGAGGCTTTAAAAGACTTGGATGGTCGGCATGTGGATGATGAAGAGGATATCACCGGCACCAAGAAGGCCAACGATGATGATGATGATGAGGAACCCCTGGCCAGCCGAAAAGCCAGACAAGAGAAAGAGTTGGCTTTGAAGAAGGCGGGGGATGAGGCTTTGGATGTGGTCCCTCTCGCAGAGTTCGATCCCAAAACTGGGATGATTATGAAAATCCAATCCAAGTCCATCAGCCGGCAACTTCACTTTGCAAACCCTGATGATTTCCCTGCTTCCCTCTCCGGCAGGAGCAAGAGAAAAGATGGGGGAGAGGAAGCCTCAGAGGAGTCAGACGCTCCCCTCGTGGACAAGCGAAAAAGGAAAAAGGGGGATCCGTCCGAAGCCGACAAGGAGAGGCTGGAGAGGCAGAAGCGTGAGAAGATATCAAAGCATAAATAGGATGTTTACTGATATTTTGTCTTTTAAGCTTCCCACTGGCCAGGAAGTGTAATTGTGAGACTGGCCCTCACTTTTGTTTCTAACTTGTTTTCACTTTGCTGATTTGTAGTACATAAACAAGGGTTCGTTTCTTCTTACATCATTGTGTACCTGTATTCATAGAAACTTTCCACATTTAGTCGTTAGCCAGCTATTAATAATTATAAATCAGTGAATCGACAGGAAGAAGAATGTTCATGCTATGTTACACTTGTTATATCAAAGTTTAGTGTTCGCATAGGAGAGCGCGATGCCCCCTAATCAATTGTTAGAGTTTTATGCTTGACGATTCGTTCGTCCCCCGATTCTTCAGCGGGGAAGAAGCTATTTCTCAGCGCTCAATCGGAGACGCCTTTATACTCTCTCTCTCTCACTGGAGAGTTAGAGTTCTAGCTCAGCGATTCATTCGCTCCCCGATCCTTCAGCGGGAAAGGAGCTCTTTCTCAACGCTCAATCGGAGACGCTTTTATACTCTCTCTCTGGAGAGTTAGAGTTCGAGCTCAGCGATTCATTCGCTCCCCGATCCTTCAGCGGGAAAGGAGCTCTTTCTCAGCGCTCAATCGGAGATGCCTTTATACTCTCTCTCTCTCTGGAGAGTTAGAGTTCGAGCTCAGCGATTCATTCGCTCCCCGATCCTTCAGCGGGAAAGGAGCTCTTTCTCAGCGCTCAATCGGAGACGCCTTTATACTCTCTCTCTCTCTGGAGAGTTAGAGTTCGAACCCAGCGATTTATTTGCTCCCCACACTCGTCTCAGGTTTACATTTTAATCCAAGCTCCAAGGATAAAAACCAGTCGGACAAGCAGCTAGAGCGTTTACCAAGGCTTTTGGGTTCTTCTGATTAGTTTATGATAGGAACCGTCAGCGCTGGACTTCGGGTACCTGCAATATTCACACTGATTTTCATAGGCAAATAGATAAAGACGCAGCAAAGGTAAATGACACACAGTATTTTTATAGTGGTTCGGTCGAATCATGACCTACGTCCACTTTATAATCCCTTGCTTTAAGAAATCAGACTGTTCTAGGCAAGTCATGCCCTGTTACATAGTTTTTTTTTTTTTTTTTAACAAAACAAAGGAATGGATTTGAAACTTCACATGTTAGATATGGCCGTAGATGTTGGGCGTTCCACACTCTGGGGATCTCTTTTCCATCTACGGTTGCCAGCTTGAAGGTTCCGTTATCAAGCCTGCTGAGAATAGAATACGGTCCTTCCCACTTCGCTCCCATATGAGTTGGGGGTGGAAAGACACGTTTCAGAACCAAGTCTCCGGGTTCCAAGGTTCGGGCTCGGACCTTTTTGTTGTAGTATCGGGCGACCTGTTGTTTACATCTCAGAGCACGCAGGTCGGCCTCATCCCTCTTTTCTTCGATCATATCCAGGGACTCAAGGAGCAATTCATTATTGGACATTGGATCATAATACGTCACCCGATGAGAAGGTACCTTTATCTCAATCGGGATGACTGCTTCCGTTCCAAAAGCAAGGGAGAACGGGGTATGTCCTGTTGCTGATTTATATGTCGTCCTGTAGGCCCATAGCTCCAAGGGCAATTCGTCAGCCTACATGGCTCTAGCCCGCTTCATTCTTCTTTTCAGAATGGACTTAATTACTTTATTTACAGCTTCAACTTGCCCGTTCGATTGTGGGTGTGCCACAGATGTGTATCGATTCTCGATGTGGTATTTCTGGCAGAAGTTTCTGAATTCAGCACTATCAAATTGAGTTCCGTTGTCGGTTATCACAATTTTTGGAATTCCGAATCGACAGATGATGTTTCTCACGATGAAGTTGGTCACCCGTTTAGTTGTGATCGTAGTTAGTGGTTCTGCCTCGACCCACTTAGTGAAATAATCTACAGCCACAATGGCGAACTTTGCTCCACCCCTTGCTATGGGGAGACTTCCAATAATATCAATTCCCCACATAGCAAATGGCCACGGGCTCATCATTGTCTTTAACTTGCTTGGAGGCGCTCTGGGTATCTTTGAAAATTTCTGGCATGCATCACATCGTCGTGCATATCTTACTGCATCCTTGTTTATGGTAGGCCAGAAGTAACCATGCCGTAATATCTTTTTTACCAAAGTTTGCCCCCCGGTATGGTCGCCACATTCACCTTCGTGGACTTCTTGCAGCACACGTTTGACGTCATCGTGGGCTATACACCGAAGAAGGGGCATTGAATACCCTTGTCTATAAAGGATTCCACCTTGCAGTACGTATCGGGCGGCCTTACGAATCACTTTTCGCCTCTCGCTTTTCTTCGTCGGAAGCGCTCCATTCATTAGGAAATCCTTTATAGGGGTCATCCACGATTCCTTTTCTGGTTCCGTCTCAAGTACTAGGTCGATTTCCATCTGATCAATGTTGGGAGACCGAAGTACTTCAACGGGGGCTAGCCCTATCACTTCAGGATCGTTAGAACTAGCCATCTTTGCCAACCTGTCTGCTTGCTGATTTTCTGACCGCGGAATATGATATATGCTGTAGTGATCAAACTCATTCAGCAGCTCTCTTACTTTCTTTAAGTATAGAATCAATCTCACACTTTTAGCTTGGAATCTCCCAGTAACTTGGTTTACGACTAACTTGGAATCGCAGAAGATGTTCAGTTTCGTGACTTCTAGCACCTTTGCAATCTTTAGTCCGGCTATCAGAGCTTCATATTCAGAATCGTTGTTAGTGGCCTGAAACTCCATTCGGATGGCATAAGTTATCAATCGTTTCTCGGGGGTTTCAAGCACTATTCCGGCGCCAGATCTTTCGTTATTTTTAGCACCATCAGTATATAATCTCCAGACATCAGGGTCGAAAAGTAATTTTGAGGGTTCCACTTCTTCGTTTGCTATGTCTTCTTTAGGAACTGTGAATTCTGCTATGAAGTCAGCTATCGCTTGCCCCCGAATTGATCGTCTGGGCTGAAAGTTCAAGTCGAATTGACTTAACTCAATATTCCATTTGAGTAATCTTCCAGACGCCTCTGGTTTCTGTAGAACTTGCTTGAGTGGGTGATCAGCATATATGATAATAGGATGTGCTTGAAAGTAGTGCCGAAGTTTTCTGGAGGCAATCAGTAAACTATACGCCAGTTTTTCTATCCGTGGATAATTACGTTCTGCCGCTGTTAATTTTTTACTTACGTAATACACAGGCCTTTGGACCTTCTCCTCTTCCCTTACCAATGCTGAGCTGACTGCATGAGATGATACTGCCAAATATACGAATAAATCCTCGTGGTCTATTGGTTTAGATAGAATTGGAGGTTTCTCCAAGTGTCTAAGCAAGTTCTGAAACGCTTCCACGCAGTCAGGTGTCCATTTAAAGTGGCGTTTTCCCCGCTTTATTAATTCGAAGAATGGGATGCACTTATCCGTAGCCCTGGAGATAAATCTGCTTAGTGCGGCCACTTTTCCAGCAAGGCTTTGCACGTCCTTAATTTGCCTAGGTTCCTGAATGTTCCTGATTGCCGCGATCTGGTCCGGATTAATCTCGATACCGCGCGAACTGACAATGAATCCTAAGAATTTTCCAGAGGCAACACCGAATGAACATTTGGTGGGATTGAGTTTCATCCCATACTTTCGAAGAATGCCGAACATCTCTGCCAAGTTAGTAGTGTGTTGAAAGGATTGCTTGGACTTAACCAACATATCGTCGACGTACACTTCCATCGTTTTCCCGATTTGGTTATAAAACATTCTGTTGACCAAACGTTGGTACGTAGCGCCTGCATTCTTCAAGCCAAAGGGCATCACTACGTAACAATATAATCCCAGATCAGTGATAAAGCTAGTATGCTCTTGGTCCGGAACATGCATTGGAATCTGATTGTATCCTGAATAAGCATCCATGAATGAAAGAAGCTCGTGACCTGCCGTTGAGTCTACCAACTGGTCAATTCGAGGTAAAGGAAAACTATCTTTGGGACAAGCCTTATTTAAATCCGAGAAATCGATACACGTTCGCCACTTCCCGTTGGCCTTCTTTACCAGGACTGGGTTCGAAATCCAATCTGGGTAAGTTGAATCTCTGATAAATCCATTGCTCTTTAGTTTCCCAACCTCTTCTTTCAAGGCAGCGGACCTCTCCGGGCCCAACACTCGCCTTTTTTGCTTCACCGGAGGATGTTTGGGGTTAACGCTCAAAGAATGACTCGTGATTGATGGGGATATCCCGCACATGTCCGCATGGGTCCAAGCGAATACATCCAAGTTGTTCTTTAAGAAAGTCGTCAATTCTTCGGTAAGAGTCGGACTTAACTGGGATCCAATCTTAAGGACCTTCTCCGGATCACTGTCATCGATTGGCACATCCACAGTTGCTTCGTTGGGAGTTGCCGTTCTGCCCCCGGGTTCTTGATCCTCTCTGGGATCTATATCCTCGGGCGTCACTCTAGGCATCTCTCCAACAACCCTCTTCTTTGATTGCTATAAGGCTTCCGCCCCCAAAGGGGGAGGAGTGCCTTTAGTTTCGATACCCCCGCCGTTGCGAAGCAGCTTTAATTCGGCAACATAACATGCTCGCGCAGCAACTTGATCCCCCCTGACGATACCAACGCCGGCTTCTGTGGGGAACTTCAATAGCAAGCACCAGGGGGCTATACAGGCTCTGAATTTTGTGAGGGCCGGCCGGCCCAAGAAGGCATTGTATGGCGATTCGACATCCAAAACCACAAAAGGAAGGATTCTCACTCTCTGGCGTTCTCCTTCCCCAAGTGTAACTGGCAATTCTACGTAACCCATATGTGCGGTGGATGCTCCGTTGAATCCACGAATCCATCCTTGGCAGGGCTTCAAGTCTTTTATCTCAAGATTCATCTGGTCAAAGGCTTTTTTGAAAAGGATATTAACGAAACTCCCGTTGTCCACCAGTACCTTATGAACAGTGGCTGGCCCAATGGGTATTATGATTACAAGTGGATCTTCAGTTGGAGCATGAACTCCAATGCTTTCTCGCTCTCGGAAAACAACATCATCAGTCATCATCTTTTGCTGCTTCACCGGAACACTGTCCTCGGGGTCGCTACATTCCCCTACTTCGAGGTGTTGTTTGGCTGCGTTGACATACTGATCTAAAGCTTTGGAACTGTGCCCAGCAAGGTAGAGTCCACCGATCACGGTGTTGATTACAATATTCTTTCCCTTTTGCTGAGCAGTTGGCCTAGCAGCAAGTTGATTTTGATTCTGATTCGGGGCCTGTACTGCTTGCCCCCTGTCCCTAGGTGCTACTCTGTATTCGTCTAGCTTCCCTTCTCGAAGCAACCTTTCGACTACGTCCCTCAGGTGACGGCATTCATTCGTCGAATGGCCGTGAATTTGATGAAAGAGGCAAAACTTCCCTGTCTCACGCTCTTTTTCCGTCGACTCTCTAGGAGGCGGCCTCTTATTCTGGAGGACTTCATACGCATCCATGAAGATATTTTCCAGAGTATCATTTATGGGTGTATAACTCTCAAAGGCCCTGGGACGAGTCCTTCTCTGGGAATCGTTCCCTCGGCCCCTCTTCCGGCTGTTGCCATTAGCATTGTTACTGTTGTTACCCGGTCGGCGACCACCCTGGTTCTGATTTCCGACGTTAACCTCAACTTTTCCCGAGCTGTCTCCAGTCTGTTTGATGGCGACATTGCTCTGAACTTCTTCCTTATCATTTGTTTTAAGCTTTCAGTTCGCGTACACCTCTTCCCGGCGTAGTTGTACATTGGCTTTCTCATAGAATAATTCTCTGGTGTGGGGTGGTTTGCCTGCCAGGTACCTCCCGAATTCAGTATCCTTATCCACTCCATCAATTAGTGCTGCGACAATGGTCGGCTCATGAGGATCTTTGACCTCAGTGGCTGCCAAATTGAAACGATCCAGGTACATCTTTAGACTTTCGCCCGGTCGCTGTTTGACAAGAAATAGATCGATCACGCTTTTCGTCTTCTGTGCGTAGATACGGAATTGCTCTACGAACTTCTCGCTTAGTTCCCTGAAGCTGGAAATCGATCTTGCCGGCAGGCGAGTAAACCATAGCAAAGCCACGTCTTCCAGGAATATGGGAAACGCTTTACACTTAACTGCATCGGAGGCGGCGGCAGCAGTCATCGACCAAGAGTATCTCATCAGGTGTTGAACAGGATCAGATCTTCCTGCATATCGGTTCATCTGCGGCATGTTGAAACGCCTTGGAAAAGTTGCATCCAAAATATCGTCAGTAAAAGGAGTATGACTACGGTCAATCCCCCAATCCTCGTTCCGCTGTCCACGGCTGTCGGCCAAAATCTGGTGAACCATGGCTGCAACGTTTGCACTAGTCAAAGGAGGTTCATGATCAGTGTCTCTGGCCGGACGAGGCTCTCTGATCTCCCTTCGTGGAGCAGCCACAAAATCTAGGGCTCGGACGGGGCCTCGCTGCCCCCTGTTATCATGAGTATGTGTACGGCGACGGGGCTGAGGTGGTCTGTCATGCACAGGACTGTTCATGCCTCGAGTCCTGAAGGTCGTTGCTTGACCATCCATATTACGGTTTATGGGTCCTGCCCCTAGTTCCTCTTCTTCTTGTGAGGGCAGGGTCCCGAACCGAAGCTGTTCTATGTTTTCAGCTCTTTCATACGGTCGCCGCGGAGGCCTCGGCGATTCTTCAGATGAAGAGGAGTATGCTGGAGTGAGTGGACGAGCTGGCGATGTTCTTTGCCTTGTTAACTCATCAAGCCTTCTATCCATAGCCGTCAGGTTTTGCCGTAGGATCGAATTTTCCTGCCTTTGGGCGGCTAACTCATCAAATAACCTATCCCACATTCCGACAAAACGGGAAAGATCCCCCTCAGTAACAGGAGCAGTAGGATCATAATGGTCATCTTCACCCTCTCTTATGGGCATAGTGCTCGGACCGGGTCGATCAGAGGTTCCAGGACGATAGGAGTGGGTCATGGGTTCTTTTCCAGGTCGAGTTGTGTTCTGACCATCAGTCTGGGTTGCTGCGGTTCGTGGAGGGCGATTCGCTGCGCCCCCCTGGGATCGACTCGTGGTCATGGTGCGTGGAGGCTGCGAGGCGTTGCCTCGGGATCGAGTAACAACCCCTTCCGTAGCGCGGATCGTCTCATCTTCATTGACTCGGAACGAGGCGTTTTCATCGGATCGGACCGCCCCCTGCGCTCCGCGATCCATAACTTCTTCGTTGCCCAGTTCGTGCACACTCTCCTCGATCGTTTCGTTGGCCTGCGAGACTTTAGATCTTTTTCCAGCCATGGAATTCGAATCGCTGGAATCTTCAAGAAAATGAATGACGAAACTTTAAGGCTGAGGTTCTCAGTGAAAGCACCAAAAATGTTAGATCGAATTTTGGACCTAACACCCAAATTGTTATAAACTATAGAGAATTCTAAATGAGGAATAAGGAAAAAGAAAAGAACACTCAGAATTTATAGTGGTTCGGCGTTAACGAGCCTACGTCCACTTTATATCTTATTGATTATGCTTTAAAAGCTAGTACAACAGTGATTTCTCTCAATATTCCAGTGGTTTGATAACAATGGCGGACTCAGTATTCACTATTGCCAAAAGGTTCCCGAAAAATGCCAAGCTCTGGGCTATTTATAGCTGATTTCGTCGGACGGATCGCGGACACGTGGCACGAATCCCGAGATTTTCGGATCGCATCGCCACCATTGGAGAAACAGTCAAACTAGCCGTTGTGAACAGGTGTCGTCAGATCCATGCGATTCGGATCGCTGAAGACCAGCTCGTGGTTGAACGGGTCAGTGGGTTCGGTTCGTTGCAGGGGATCGGATCGCCTAGAGGTGGCGTTCGTCGACGAGACGAGAGCGATCCGTTCCCTGGGCGAGTCGATAGAGTGCGATCCATTCCTGGGCGAGACGATGTCGTGCGATCCAAGCGGGGCGAGACGATGGCGTGCGATCCATTCCTGGGCGAGACGATGTCGTGCGATCCAAGCGGGGCGAGACGATGGCGTGCGATCCATTCTTCCACTCTCCTGGAGGACTTGGTTTCCTGATTTCCTTTCACGAATGATCCTGGATGGCTTGGTTTCCTGATTTCCTTTCACGAATGATCCTGGATGGCTTGGTCGAAAAAGCAAGCCAACAAAAACATAAAAATCAGAGGAGGAAAAAAACAATTTTTTTTTAATTAGATCCAAAAGAAATTAGAGTATATGAATTTCATGCACATTACAACTGAAATCTGACCCCCCCCCTTTCCCCTAAAAAAAGAGAGTACAAAATGACTACTAAAATCTAACCAAAAATGAAAGTATTAAATGACTATCCAAGATACAATTAAATACATAAACTGATCAAAAAATTACATAAAAATCAGAAACTTTTTTTTTGTAGTTTATTCCGAAAGAAGTTAGAACATATGAATTTCGTGCACTTTACTGGTAGAGTAAAATGACTACTCAAAACAAAATATGTTAACTTAAGAGATAAGTAGTATTGATATTGAGATAGGGAATATACTCAGCCATCTAAATGTCAAAACAATATGGCAGCCTAAAAGTTATAATCCCGTTAGTATGCTACTGTAAAACCAATTTCAGAATAGTGAACAAAGGATGAGCGAAGAAGAAAGATACGGACAAACTGAAATTGAAAATCACAGAAAGCCAAATACCACGAATATCAAAAATTGAAATAGTAAAGAGAATGAATACGTAAAAAACATTAACCATCCAAACTTGCAGCGACAAAGGCGTGAAATCGTTGGATGAAAGGCTACATGGAAGTCCTTTTGATAATTGAAATAAGCAACCAAAGATTGAAAAAACGATCAATTCAAATACTAAAATAGAGAATTTTACCTAAAGGAGTGGAGAAAAGTGAACCTAAATTAAAAATGGTAGCAACTGTGCCGTCACACTCATGAACTTATAATTAGATTAGGTTGAATAGGAGGGAATCGATACAAATTCATAAGGAAGAACAGTGAAAATAGGATAAATGTTTACTGTATAAGGATATTCATAAGCATGTACATAACTCATTGCACTATGTTACTTTATTACCTGTTAAAACAATCGCATGCGTCAGCATATATGAATGAATAGAAGCACAATCAAGTACACATAGAAATAGACATTGCCCATGTATCGATTTCATAACAGTAGCAAAAAAAGGTAAAATAAAAATGAAATACAAGGCAAAAACCTGCACAAAGCATGTGAAAATAAGGACAGACTAAATAAGCCAGAAGCTGTAAAACTAAGTGAAAATAAGATCAGAATATTTAAACCAAAACCAACATGCAGGAAAGAACATGCTAGCTGCCAACAACATATTCGTAGAAGGACAGAGAACTAAAACAACAACATCAACGAAGTGAGCAGCACCAAGTGCTTAGAAGAATGAACATATTAGATATTCAAATAGCACAACAAGTAGCTCAAAGCACAATGAACAACGTAGCAAACCAACTTTAACAAACAATATTTCAAAGCACAGAATTGATTAGAGATGAAACAATACATAATTAGGCCAAAACATGGACTGGAAAGACATGGGCACATAGCACAACAATATAACTTAGATCAACAAGGATAATATAGAGAACATATTAAAAAAGGCCAAACGTGAAATCCTCATAGTAAACTAATCATTGGGCAGTTTAACAAGCAGCAAGACAAAAGAAAAGAAAATTAATAAGGAGAAGGAGAATCAACATGTAATCAAGAAACACACAAGCACTTCATATGAAACCTCGTTAACTTACAACTTTTTAGTGAAATATATCTTAATATGAGACGTTGTTAGCTTATTTGATTATTGAATATTCATATTATGGGAGTGTAAAAAAACAAACTAAGGCAAAAACTATTGGCTAACAAATGAAAAAGTAAAAAACTAAACACCAAGATTAAGAGTGATAAGTTAAGGATGATGGAAAAAACATATATTAAGGATGAAATACCGCTGTTATCTTATTATTATAATTTACTTTATCCATCAAGACATCGGTATGAACTCTATTTCTTTTAAGAAGCCCTTTAGAACTCTCATTTATTTGAAGCTTATAACTCAACTTCAAAACCCATATACGCCCAGCATGTCCTTACATAAAGCCTTTAAGCCTGCAAGGCCAACACTGTGACTAACTTTTTTTGGTACTTCTTTTATGTTATGTTTATTGGGAGGGTTCGTTACTGATGCTTATCTAGGTCGATACCTTACCGTTTCTATCTTCACTGGCATTCAAGCTACTGTAAGTTTCTTATATGCATTTTGATTTTACATGGACATATGTTATTTAGTTTATTATGTTTAAAAACTTCCGAGTTATGATATTGATGAAGATTATATGGCATTTATCAAAATTTTGGGTTGAAATCTTACTTTTGGTTCTTAAAAGATATAAAATGTAATTTTGATGATAATTCTTATCATGTTGGAGGTTTTTGAGGAATTCTTTTTTTCTTCTACTCTTGGTAAATACATAATAAAATTAAACCTCTCATTCAACACCCTAACAAACAATGGATGTGTATTAATATTACTTTCATAATGAAAACCGGTTACGGTACCATCATCTAGTCTTGTATACTGCCACAATAAAAAGTCACTAACACTTAATCTAACCATCTACTTTGTTATATTTAAATTTATAGGGAGTGAGGATCTTGGCAAGGTCAACATAAGTACGGGGACTACATCCACCAAGCTGTGCAAACAATTCCAAAGAGGATAGCTATGGGAACAACAAAACTAACCTTTACTTTGCACCCATAATTCCAATCTTTAGGATTGAAGAAAGCCAAAGAGGAAAATCGGTAAAGGAACGAGAAGAAAACCAGAAAGGAATATCAAATCGCTTTAAGAGGAAGACGATTCACTTGAAGGAGAGACCAATTCCGTCACCTGAAGGAGTGGAGATCTCTGGTTCGATTGAAGGAGAAAGCGATTTTTTTCATTTTTGTAGATCCGTGTAATTTGATTTGTATGCGGCCGAAGAACGGAAAGAGTGATTACAAGCATTGAGGAGCTGAGAATTAGGTTTACACATGGTCTTTTACATTTCTGCCCCCAAGAATTAAATTTACCAACCGAAATATGCGTTGGCAAAAAAAGAATTATGGATATGTATTTTCGGTAACACTTTTTTAATTTAGCAATGCTTATTTTGGTGATTAATTTACAACGTGAATAAGTGTTGGCGTCTAGAAAAAATAAGTGTTACCAAATGGCTGTTTTGGTGTAGTGTTAACTAATTTAACTTCACGATTGTGAAGTTCCGGATCTCCATTTCCAAAATAAACAGATGTCAATCACGGTACCAAGTATATGTACTAAGATGATTAGAGGTTTCCCTCTTATCCGCCATGCCATAACTATAAGATTCGAAAGGTCACTACGTGCTTTTTGGAGTGCCTGCCACAACTATTCATCTCTCACGCAAACCATCCTAGTCGAACTCGACATTCCTCAAGTACAAGCCCCAAAGGCCTAAACCAATATCAGACAAGCACCCAAGGAATATCTCCTCCGAATTTAGACGATCTATGTGAGATGATATAAGCAAACTCGATAGCTATTCTCAAATCCCTACTAACCAAAAATAAACTGGTCGGACCACCAATTGGATTTGAGACTCTAGTGGGATCTTTCTACTATACAAGTACTATGGTGCAGAGACTCAACTATGGAAGTGGATATGAACAAACGCGAAGCGCTAAAACCAAAGGAAAGAGTACGAACAGCAAAACTAGAATCTTCCAACAGAACTTTACTACCTTTCTCCTAGGTATGCTTGGTGGTGAAAGTATGTACTTGCCCTTCTGAAAATCTTGTTCCTCGTTCTTGCCCTTATCCTTAATTATATACCCTATCATATCCTAGTAAAGATACTTCCTCTTGTCTTAGGTTTTATAATTTCTTCCTCCTTCGTGAGCTAAATCTACATCCATGAATTCCTCATCCTAGGGTTGTGCTTCTTAGCCAAACTCCTCATCCCTTTCCGTGTGTAGTCATGTTGACAAATCTCTCGGAAGCTGCCTCCATCGTACGGAAAATCCTATAAGCTTTGAAAGAAAACTGGCCGTAAGTGAAAAAACCACAGCCCTAGATGGAAGTCGGGTACTACTTCGCCTTTCAATGAGGTTACCTCCCAGAAAGCCAGGAGCCCCAGAGACTCAAGAAAGAAGGAGACAAGAATTCAAACAGAGGAAGAGAAGATAGTGCGTATGGCTTTTTGGGAATATGCCTTTAAAACAAATCTTTTCTTTTGAAAATGCTTCTTTTAAAATCGATTTGAATTTTCAAATCTTTTATCTGATCCGGTAACCTTCAGCTCTGATACCACGTGTAACACCCCACATCCGTTAGTGTCACTCACAAAGGGAATGCACTAAGTTCTGTGGAGAATTTAGGGTAAAAGATGCAGATAAATTACAAGACAGACGGAAATTAAACAGTGGAAAATAAAACTTTTCTTTATTGATAAAATAGTTTGTACAATGATTTCTTTACAATATAAGAGCATCATCTGTCTTACAAAATGAAGAAGCATAAAACAACATTTATATTCCCCAATTATTTAGCAAGAGCCAGCCATAGCATCTGAAAAGAGAATCCAAGCAAACTTCGAGATCTCTTCAAGCTGGAAAGAGTGGCAGTCCAACTTAACCTGAGCTAAACTATTCCCTCCTTTACTACCTGGGGGAGGGGGGGGGGAACGGAAAAAAAGAAGACGAAAGAAAAACAGAGTCAGACATAAACATGAGTAAGTTCAGTAACTTCTAGCATGTGAACATGGAAAACAAAACGACATGAATTAACCGAATACAAGATAACACCATGATGATAGGGTCAGCAAGATTAGACAAGGTCAACACAAGATATGCTAAGATAAGATAAACTGGATGTTCTCTAATACTTTCGTCGCTTCGCCATTTCCTTGTTATACAGATTTCTATTATCTCTGCACCACCTAACTAATGTCCCAACTAGTAACGCTAACGTGATCCCAATCCCTGTATTTTCCATCGCCTTCAGCCATCCATTTATTTATTTGTTACCTAGATTTAATCTAGGGTTTTCTACCAAGTGCCTTCTAGATTCAACTAGAGTTTACGCTGTCTGCTGAACGCTTCTCGGATTCAGGATTTATGCCACCTAGTTCAACTAGTAATTATGCTACCTGTCGAATGATGCCCCCAAGTCTAGGACACACTACATAGAGTGATATATGTTCCTATACTTCCCCATGCAGTTATCGCTTATTTAGATGCACATGTCCTATAATGCGCGACCCGAGTCCTGTGTCAGGGCAAATCAAGGAATACAGAACTCGGTCGGGAGCTTTCAGATATCTGCCGATGTAGATGCTAAGGTCTGTTTTTATTCCAGTGGCTATGGTCCCACTTGACCCCCCCCTCAACTAATGAAAGGCACACCTTGTAAAATGAGAACTATACGCCGGCCCCCGGTGCCCCTCTATCCTATGGCCATCCTCACCCATAACTAGATAGCAAGTATATGGTCTTTTGGAGTTCTCCGCCTTTCCGCTTCACGTATCTCGATTGACTCAAGATGGATGGTAGACGACGAGTTGCTATCACAGGGCTACCATTTTCTCGCCGAATCACGCCGGTCCATCCTAGTCTTTAGGTTGCCATATATTGCAACCAAGGCATACCCATGGTTCTTCTACGCAGACCTTAACCTCTGTGAGCCCAGGAGGTTCATCTGCAGCCTCACAGAGGGATGCCAAGAGTACCCTCACGTCCCCTCGAAGCCTCGGGCTTCATAACCCAATTCGTTGGAGCCTCCTTTTTTTTTACTCAGACGGACATTCGCTCCTTCCCGTGTTATACTAAGAATTACTTCTTAGTTCTACTAACTAAGATTTACCACTTAGTTTCCAGAATCATTGTCTTCTTAACTAAGGTTTACTACTTAGTTCTCTTTCCCGTCAATTTGGATTGGTTAAGTGTCATTAGTCAATTCAAGCTAACTTAACCCTCTTCATTTATCCCGTTAAACTGGTTAAGTGTTATCAGTAATTCATGTTGACTTAACCCTTCCACAAACCAAGTTATATTGGTTAAGTATTTCTTATTACTTAACCCTACCCATTTACCCTGTATTGGTTAAGTGTTCCTTTTTACTTAACCTTGCCCGTCTGTTTTAACTAACATGTTATTATTAATGGTTAAGTATTATCCCTTCATGTTTTAGACTTAACCCCATTCCTTTATCCCAACCTGGTGGCTAAGTGTTCAGGTTTACTTAACCCTACGGTCTAGCCCGACTAACATATCAAATTGGCTAAGTGTATTAGATTTTACTTAACATCAACCTCTAGTCTAGTTAACATGTTAATTTGGCTAAGTGTATTAACTTTGCTTAACCCCTACAAATCTTGTCTTGCTACCTTGAGTTTGGTTAAGTGTCTCTATGGACTTAGCCCTCCCATTCTAGCTTAACTGTGTTAAGTTGGTTAAGGGTTCCTATGGACTTAACCCTCCCATTCTAGCTTAACTGTGTTAAGTTGGTTAAGTGTTCCTATGGATTTAACCCTCCCATTCTAGCTTAACTGTGTTAAGTGTCAGTCTGAACCTAACCCCACCCATCAGTTTAGTTATCATGTTGAACTGGTTAAGTGTCTTAGTTAACTTAACCCTACCATTCTTGTTCTAGCTTTAATTAAATAGATTAAAGCCATGACCACTCACATTAGACAGATATTGTTGCGAATACTGGATGTGCCGGTTGGTTCCGGGCAGGTTTACATCGCAACTCAGTCTAACCTCGGGTTAGGCATATTCGTGTTTTCTAAGTTCAAAGGGTTTTGATTAGTTTTCAAATCAGGTTTTGAAAATCACCATCCCGTCCGTCGGATCAGTTAGGGATAGCCAGGGAGAGCAGGAAACTTGTATTTTCCAAACCCAAGCCTAGACACTATCCTCTCTGTCACCCTAGAACTTTCTGGTGTGTTATTAAAAAAGATGTCGTTAATAAACCTTTAATTTGTCTAAATTTGTATTTTCTCATTTAGGACAAATTCTATAAGTAAATTATTCCTAATTTACTTATTTCCTAATTACTCTTTTAATGTGAATTGTCAACCTTTATTCTTATGGCCCATTCTCCCCTATATATCATATTTATGCCCTTTTGGTATGTACACTATACCAAATTAAGTGTCACTAACCATGATTTTGCTAAACCTGATAGTTATTCCCAATTATGGCCAATTTCACATTTATGCCAATATACTTACTGTGCCAAATTAGCTAATCCAATTCCGATTCTACATTCTAATTCACGTCAAACTAGACTTATTACTCTAGTTCACTATTCATGTAAATGCTAGATTTACACGTCAATACTAGATTCAAATTACACATCTTATAATTCATGTGAAGT
Source organism: Allium sativum (assembly GCA_030737875.1). NCBI lineage: Eukaryota > Viridiplantae > Streptophyta > Magnoliopsida > Asparagales > Amaryllidaceae > Allium > Allium sativum. The sequence goes on from CM060925.1 coordinate 385,450,682, forward strand.
TTATCCAATTTGCATTCCTATGAACATGCCATAATACATGTTCCCAATTTATGCCAATTTCCTAGTTTATAACTATGTTTTTAGTAAATTTCATATTTTGCCCAAATCGTATTCCCACCGTTCGTATAATCGTGATTCAATCTAGATTATAGATAAAGCTAGGTTTGTAGAAAATAGGGAATGAACCAAAGATGCTATGCAAAAGATAGACATAATAACTGGCATAAAAAGGGTTGAATAACAACGTCGGTTCAAGAACATGGGTAGACCTAACTTAATAGGTAAATTCCCAAGGTCTAAAACCAAAGAAAACCATGAATAGACAGAATAGAAACGTAGGTTCAAGAACATGGGTAGACCTAACTTAATAGGTAAATTCCCAAGGTCTAAAACCAAAGAAAACCAAGAATAGACAGAATAGAAAAATCAGGTTTAGACCCAATTTCACAGTCACAAAACTTAAGCAACACTTTCCTAGTCAGGAATCATAGGTGTTTAGTCACAGTTGTCCTTGTTATGTCATAGGCAATAGTTTATGCTTTCTAGTCAAGGGCATAGTCTTGTGTTCATAGTCAAGGAAATAATTCTCATAGTCACAGTCACAGTCATAGGCAATGTTCATAGTCATAGGCAATGTTCATAGTCATAGGCAACGCCTAACAGTTCTTAATTAGGTCCAAAGATATAGGCACAGATTTGGCACATTCTTTTATTCCTTTAATTTCATGTCACGAATAGAGAAAACGTTCAGATCTAGAAATAACTGACTTACAGAGATTAGAATAGAAAGATGGCGTTGCTATGATTCGTGCGACGTTGCTAGAAACCGTTTGAGCTAGCCTTTGATTCTTATCTTGAAGCTTAAATCTTGATTCGAACCTCTTCTTGACAAACTTGAGCAGCACTTCGTCGTCTTGATTTATTTTATATATTATTCTATTTATTATTTAATTAAGAGGAGGAGAAGAAGCCATGTTCGCCAAGAATCTTGGCAGCATAAGGGTAGAAAAGAATTGTGAATAGAGAAGGAGACTAAGGCTGCTTATATAGTGTTAGGTGGACGAACCTGGTCAGAAAACGTGACCAGCTACATCAGAACGAACCAGGTGCAGAAAGCTGGAAAAAGCAGGGGGGGTGGACCCCCAGGTCGACTACCCAGTCGACCTAGGTGCCTTGGGCGGGAAAATTCCCGCCCAGCCCGATCTGGGTCTGTTTTTGAATTTCGAACTCGTTTTTATGAACTGTTTTGAAATTTGAACTTCGCTGAATCTTCCGGAGGCCATATCTTCCTCATACGGACTCCGATTTACGCAAAATCAGACTCGTTTTCATGCTGAATTCCGAGACGAACGCAATGGCGCAGCCCGTTTCCCTTGATTCTGATTTTAAATTCCAATTCCGCCTTGATTTGTGAATCTTAGCATTACAGAATTACGGGGTGTTACAAGTCGGGCCCCTTTTAGCTCACCTACTTCGAGTATTGGAGTATGAGCTTTATCTCGTTGTCTAGCCTTGATGGGCAGTCCGAAAAGCCCATCAACAGATATGCACATCAATCACTCTCAAACATTCATCTTGACACAATATTCAAGATTACTCGACTACCGAGAATTGCATAGGCATTAATCCTTCAAAGTGAGATCACGGACGAAAGGCTATGAGAGAGATATAACAAGATAGAACTTTTATAATATCAAAAAAGAAACACAGACATAGATTCAACACTCATAAAATAGTTCCTCGGTAAGAAAGACAGAGAGGTGTAGCCAACACAAGAGGATCAACCAGAAAGTGTTAAAAGAAATCATCACAATGGATAGGTTTGCTGATGCAGATGACACTATAATCAAGTGCCATATTCCTCTCATTACCCTTCCTATCACCCAAACTCAAGAAAAGCCCGAAGAGCTAAAATAACCACTAGACAATTCAAAAGGTTTCTATTAATTAATAAAATAAGAGTATGGGTGATTCAATGCTTCTTCTCATCTTGAACAAAGGCACATTCCCAAATGGCTACTCAAACAAAGTATGGGTTTAACATTTTTTTTCCAGACTCGACTCAGCGAGATAACATAGAATTCATTTAACTAAATTCTCGACTTCCATTTAAAACTTCATTTTAAGTCTTTGTTTTACTCAAGGTATCAAAACCACTATTTATATTCAATAACCATTCACTTCTCATAAGTTAAATATCATATTGCATTATTTATAATTTCAAAACTTTTACTTATTTCAATGCACCAAAACAAAAGTAAAAGGATTTCATCAAAAATTATACTACTTATCTCTTAGATTTCCAAACGATCTAATTAACCGTATACATAATATATATTTTCAAAATTTTTGATAAAATATATATATATATATATATTTAAAATTGGTTCACTTTATTAACTACTAAAAAACATACAGGAGAAAGGTTAGCATACTAACCATTACAAAAACAAATGCAAAAAGCAAGGACATACAAGTAGCAAAATCCGCCCATGATTAGGCAATCATCTCGCTAACATGCACCATGCTGCACCCGTGAGCAAAGCTCATCAAGATCATGATCGCAAACTAATCATCTTCCATAACAGATCAAACCAGTGAAGCCTTTTACTTCAGTTTTGAAAGCAGAGAATTCATCAACAAATCTCTCATCAGAAAGCTAGTATAGCATTTCATCCAATACCACTATTATCTGATCAAATTCATCATTCAGCATAAGGATCGGCATTCAGCCCTTACCCGCATAAATATAACCTACATTACAGTGAACGTCCCATTTGCATACTGTGTTTACTTCCAACAGGTGATAAAAAAAATATAGGTAGCACCAGAATTATGCTTAAAAACCTAGTACCACCACCTAAATGTAACGGCAAATCCGCACTGTAATGTTTACTGTGAATCATCAAGTAGAATCAATAATCACTCCATAAAGGATAATCGTTGATCAAATTCATCAATAAATCATCAAAGGTAAAATAGGCTATGGATGTAATGATATTCGATTTTATGAATGTCTGATAACAGATTCAAAACCACTTAAATAACATCTGCTCATGAATATATCCACAAAACCATCTATTAAACCACAATAATATTTAAACACAATCTTTTAATCTCATAAGAGATTCACATGAGATTGATTAATGTGCGAAAATATTGAGAAAACAAATCTGGATGTTAGCAGAGAACCATCTTGAATCATAGAAATATGGAACCAGTATCCATCACTAATCCCTAATTCCTAAATAACAATAACCCCGTCTTTATCTACTGCACATCACATAGAAGGTTATCGGGACTTTCTTGAATACAATCTGAAGTAAATAATTGGTTCATTACATCGATAAATTAGATCTATTTCTAAAACTAAGTAAATCTTCAAATAAGGTATATGACTAAACTACTAAACAGATCTGAATGAAAACCCAATACCACGGAGTCCATTAACTCTCCAAATCAAAATAATCTTACCCAATGCAGAACCGAACTCGAAATAGCTCAACCATGGACAATTGGTTGGATAACTTGGAACTGAATCCGATTCAATTGTGTCGGCGATGCCGAAACCCAACTTAACGATGTCTTGATAATCCATACTCAAGCTACTGAAATCTGAAGAGATTGGGTAGATGGAGTCGATCGACCTATAAATCTCCTGGTAGAAAAACAGATCTCACATTTAGGGTTTTCAGATCTGGAATTAAATGTAAAAATCAGATGGAAAGCGGACGTATTATCAACGAAGAATCAAGTTGAAGGTTGATGAAGTAAAACAGAAGTAAAAGATCCGATAGGAAAGGTAATGAAAGGAAGGCACTCACGCATGACAAAAACTGGTGAGATTTTCACCAGTCGCCATTAACGAGGCTTCATATATATATATATATATATATATATATATATATATATATATATATGATGCAAGTAAAATAACAAAATTGTTATCAAAACTCTTATGACGACTACTTAATGTGCAAGTTTCAATTTGTTTTTTTAACTTAAGTTCGCGAATCAATTAACTGGGATAATGTAACGTCCCAAATTTTGTTTCCATTTAAATTGGGATATTTAAACTTGTTTTATATATTATATTGGAAATATAATGAATTTTATATTGAACTTTAAAAATGGAGTTCAAGTATATATATTTAAATAAATTAAAACGAGCCCGAAACGACGCGGTAGTTCGTAATTTTCGATTTGAACTTTAACTGAATATACAGGATCCGATGTAAGTAGGATTTCTGTGAAATAATAACCATTAGGATCGATTTTATTTTATTTTTATAATGGAAGAGAAAAATGGAGATTTCATGTTATAGATTGCCAGTTATGTCCAATTCACATTTTCGAATAGTCGCTATGGAACTTGTTAATAAACATTAACGTTTATCTAATAATTTAAATATGGTTTTTAATATAAATTAGATACCTTTAATTCGGAAATGTCAATGTTGAGTTTTAGAATCCATATTGGGTTATATTGAAATGATATATTATTTAATTTGGAGATATACAATACTAATAATTTATTATTATTTAAATTGAATTGTTTTAGATTTAATAATATTTTATTGACCATATATAGGCATCAGAAACAATTATTTTTCCAAACGACCTCCGTTTTCAACAAATCGAATTTTTATGGGAATGCGTACAATTAATTATTTCTAGATTTCCAGTTTGGAGCCAAACAAAGTTGTTTTCTTGGTAGGCAATATTTAGGGGTGAACCGATAAATTTAAAATAATGACATTGTGAAAACGGAGTCTGTTTTCAATGAAATTATTTTCATTAGATCTGTAACATCGAAATGTAGCGGTATGTCTATTTTCAGTATGATTGGAGCTTGTATTCGACAGTGCGAATTTTAGAACGCTTAACGATCAATAACGATAATAATAATTAATAACCGTATAAATAAAAATGAACGGACCAAAATATAATCATATGTATACATAACTCTACTGCAATGTGGATCCATATCATGAGACTCTTTATTTATTTTTGTTTTCGGTTAGCAACCTTAAGATTGATAGCTGCCTACCTATAGAAAAGTAAAGACAAGCAAGCTACTGTATATAGGAAAGGAAAATACATGGACCTTAACATAAACCATACCCTATGCCTTGTATTTTCAAACACATGCTACCCCTAGTTCCTCCTTCTGCAAACTGCTTTCGCAAATGCATGTGTTTATCAATTCAATACTTTCACAAGTTAAAGAAGGTAGAGCCTACCCCAAAACTAACTGCGCAGACCTCCCTACCTAGTTTTGCTTCTCATCTCCCAACTCACGTAGCCAGTCCTTCACATGACTCATTTCCTATTTATGTATTTTACGTTACCTTGGCCGCCGCACTTACTCTCACCGTGCCCATCAAGTAACCGAATAAACAAATGATTTTCAATACCGTGCTGCCCACACTTCGTCTATTATAAATACATTGCCATGTTGTTTTCTCCCCCACAAAAGCTGAACGTAAACCCAAATTCTTCCCAGAAAAGTAAACAACAACCATTAATTAGTAAATCAAAACCAAAACTTCCCTTTTCTTATCACATATACACGCTTCTCGATGGTGTTTAAAGAAAATATAAGTCCAACACATGTCAGTCTAGTGTACAATGGGTTCGGTGGCAGACATGGTGGGTGTTGCTGCCGAATACTGGCGGCGTGAGGTAGCAAGGGACGTTGGAGCGGTGGTCCTCGTACCAGTGGAAGGTGGAAGGTGAAACAGTCAGGAGGACAACGTAGTTTGAAGGAAGACCTGAGGTGCACAGTAGTGAAGTCTAGAGGAAGCACAGGCAAAGGGGGTGGTAAGTTGCGGTAAGAGGAGGGAGAATACACGGATGAAGGATGTTATTTGCATGGGAGATGGTGTGTTTGCAAGAGGAATTTGCCTTTGTTTCACAAGACGTGGTGAGGTATTTAACAAAAGAACGTAGCTTCAGTTTGGGTGGCAAAGGGCATGGAGCTGTAGGGAAAATAGAGAATGGTGTTCAGGTTTACGACATCGAGAAGGTGATGCAATTTGTAGTTGTGCATGCTATATTTTGGAAACCGAACGTTGTGTGTGAATAATGGCACTATGGAAGGAGTTGAGCGGATGGTGGCGCAACTCTTGTTGAAGCTGGGGAGTTCATTCCTAGAAGCAAGCGACTACAGTTGGGGTTGAAGTGTGATGGAAGTGAGGGGAGTGGTTCGGTATAGCAGTGGAGAAGTGTGGATGGAAGGAAAGTGCAGAGATGAACATTTCATGGTCACGTAAATGGAAGCCTGGGAGTAGCAGCTGTTCGTGTTTAAGGGGGCGATCTTCGGTAGCTAGGTTGCAGAGGCGGGTTGTCTGCAGTAGCGTAGTGGTGAGCAGGATGAAGGCATGCTGCGTGGTGACAATAGCTTGAAACGAAGGGCAGTCACGATGGTCTTATGGCTGCGATAGGCGGTGAGGTAATCCATGCGTGTTGAAGGACGTGCGTACCTAGTTTTCAACGAGCACAAAAACAGTGGAGAGGACTTTCGAAGTTTATAAAGAAGGTGAGTGGAAAAAAGGTGCACAGTGTAATGATTCGTGCCTAATAACCATATGGTAATATAGTAAGTTTTTATCTAAGTTAATCATTATGGGTGCAAACGAAATAGTCTTATACATATTATAACGTAGGGGTAGCATTTACTTCATGTTGGTAGCGTGAGTTCTAGAACCGATAGGTCAAAGATTGATGATTTCAAATATGGGAGTTTTCATAAACTGGAGTCAAAGGATGAATGAAATAGGTGGTCACTTAAAATTTTACAAAATGCCAGAGTTTATAACGTGCCTAATTAAATGTTACAAGGCAAAATAGTATTTAGGTGTCTAACCTTAGTTATATATGACAGTGCCTAATCAGATCAATTTTAAGCAATGGGAATTTAGATAATAATTGTTTTAAAGTCTAAATAATATTATTTTTAATAGGTGAATAACATATTAAATTTATGGTGTATGATTTGTATTATCAGAATGGAATAGAATAAAACTAAAAGCTTCTGGTCCGGATTGACGAGAGTAACTATAGTGACCCGAACTTCCCCGTCTCCGAAGAGAAGAGAAAGAACGAATTACTTTGAGGACAAGACAAAATAGAATGCAAACAGAAGAACATTTCATTGTATATTACAACAATTCCATCAGATACAAGAATATACAGAGTATAAATGAATAATATACACATTTGATAAATATCAGAGATTTAAATTACATTTAAATACATCGCAGCGGAAAAACAATACAAAACACAACTGAAAGTAATACACGGATACAGAGCTTTCCGAGCATCATTCCAGCTGTAAATCAGAATCCTGTGAATATAAATCTGCAAAACCAAAACTACTAACTGCCCGTGTCGAAAATAAGGGCACCCAGAGTTTAGGTTAAAACAATAAACTCCAGGTCAGTCATGTGACTGGTGTGAGAACTAAAACAGTCAATAGTCTTTATTTTTAAAGTTCGGTAAATCAAGGGACCACGCCGTATAACACGGAACGGGTTTCCTCCCAAGAATACCAGTGCATAAAACAAACAGCGCAATGCTAAATAAAGAAAAATGAAGCTATTATAAGACCCAGGTCCCATCACAAAATGCAACACAAGCCGGAGGATAGGGTTTTTACCTTATAATAGCCAAAGCATGCTTGATACGTCAAAAACACATTATTTGATATTACTATAAGTTTATGGTGTCAAAACAATTTCAATTATAAGTATCAATCATAGGCGGCATAGCTACCATCTACTATGTCGCCATACTAGGTTCTACAAAAAAAACCGCAATATCACGTATTGGAAATTGGATTCCATCATGAGTCGAGGCAAGGGGCAAGCTCCTCTCCGATTCGAGACACTCTAGCAAATGCCTCAGGACCCCACTATGATCCTTTGGAACCTCCAAGGCCGGTCCTCTCTTACTTTTGAGGATTGGTTATTCCTGAACACACGTTTCCCGATCCTAACAGACCTAATATCGAGGCGCCTCATCCAACAACCACACAGGTGAAAAGTATATAAATGTCAGCCAGTTTAAGCACCGACACCACCCATAGCTAGAAAGAAACGTCATGCACTCCTTGGGTCCTTATCCCGTTTTTGACTCATACCGAGGTGTGAGGCTCGCGAATTCACGCTATACACAAAGCTACGCCACATAGGCCGTGCTTTGATCATCAACCACAAGACTTTGCTTTTCAACAGAAGCCTTGATCAATTGCCACTTACGCGTGCCACATTGGCAATTCACTCCATGCGACTGATGTCCATCGATATACAACCTCTGAGCTCGTACGTCTCAGAGAAGGGCGTTAAGCAAGAGAATAAATTCTCCGCCGCCAAACTGTTGTATATTTAATAGAGATCAATCAACACAGAATAAAATCCAATGTCAGACACACAACCCATTTACAAGTTCGTTCTGGGTCTGAACGAAACCGGAGGCACTTTCCTCGCATATCCATCGATCTCCAAGTACGTCTGGACGATCACCAACCGTTTCTCTCCTTTTGGGTGTACAACCCAATCAAGATCATCAGTAATCACCCAAACGATGTGAAGACCTCCGGTCTTCAACCACCGTCTTCATCTTCGACATATCGTCGAATCGGTTATTCAGAATGGGTATAAACCTGGCCTTTCTGAATAACCCATGTATATAATAAACAAATGTTACACAAACACAACAAACGCCTCATTCCAATTCAGAATATTCTTTTATTCACAAAATCACATTCTTAGGGAAAGGTTCCTATTAATTTTATCAAAGATAAATTCTTCTAAATTTATTCTTTAATCTTCCTTTGGATATCATTTCAAACCATGTTATGGTTTTCCAAACTAGTCGGGATTAGCGAACTACACCGAAGTAATTATTTATTTTATTTCCCAATCCCAACCTATATATCCCATGGAGCAAAACTGTTAATACTCCATATCTAACACCACGGTGTTATCGGTAAAATTAATTACCATTTCACGTTCAAATCTAATTAAAGATTTGACTATCGTTTTGGAGCAAAACTGGTGGTACTCCATTCTCGATCACCTTTCAGATTTGATAATTTAAATTATCAATTCACATTTCAATCTAATTAAAGATTCATTAAAACTCCACTTCGTTTTAATCTTTTCAAATACCAATATTCTGTCTTTAACTGGGTTAAAGAAGCAATGTCATCTAAAACACAATTCACGATAAACCCAAAACCAATTTATATTCAATTCCAATTAAAATTATTTAATTGGTACACCTCATTAAATCTAAATCGAAAGATTTAATCTTTTTCACAACTAGGCTTAAGAACAGTGTTAATGAAGACACCATTCACGACAAACCCAAATCACATTTGATATTAAATACAAGGCTCTGAATAGAAAATATACCGGCTTATATTCAATATCAAATTCTGAAACCAACAAATATCGTATTGGAAATAACGATATAAAATATATCTTTCAAATTCCCATAACAATATCTGTATAGTCACGAAATCCAACATCGAAATATTCCGAAGATAATTTCGATTCAACTCCAATCCAATTCACGTATTGGGAATTTTGATTATTTTTAAAACCACTTCAAATTCAATTTATTTATTTTCACAAATAAATTGATTTTAATCCTAGTTCAAAACTAGTTCATTTCGATAAATCTATTTTTATCTTTTCAAATGTGGAATTTTCCACCCTAATTCTTCCCAAATCATTTCTTATGATTTTACACAAATTATTGATATTTTTAATAATTTTATCAAGGCCCGTACAGTCGATTTCCATCAACGGCCATCGAACTGCACTTACAGCGACCTTTTCCAAATTTGATTTGGACATAATTCCAAATCCTACCGTTAGATTTCTAATTTCAAATATTCGTTAGAAATCTCTTTTCGATACGAACCCAATGGTTCCGGTTTCAGGAGAATCCGACGGTCGGATCTCCCACAACGTCAATTCGAAGTCAATGGTCGAAATTCACGAACTGCCGCGGCGCGTTCTATTCGGGCCATTTAATATATATAATATATATATTATATATATTTCGTCGATTTCAATTCAAAACGTATTTATAATTCGTTTTAAATTTGTTTTCAAAACCATTTCAACATTACATTCAATTTCAAATCAAAATTGAATATTTTATATCATTACTATATAAATGATAATATTTTCAAGACGTTATATTTTGAAATCACTTCCTTTTCTATATTCATTTAAAAAACGAATACAATCGATATAAATATCGTTCACGTCCAAATAGCGCAACTATAATCAACACGGCTTTATATATTTCAATAAATTCGTTACTCTATTCAACAAATGAATATTCATTCTATTCAACACATGAATATATATTTCTTCTTACTTACAATAAAAAGGTGAATTTTATTGTATAAATATTTTATTCAACACATGAATACACTTTCAACACATGAATTCTCAACACATGAGCATCGTCAACACATGACTATTTATTCTATTCAACACATGAATTTTCTTTTATAATATTCATTATTTCCCAATTGGAATGAGGCCCAATCAATCACCATATCATGTTAATTATATAGATTCCATACAACACATGTATATAAATAGCAACGATAAATAATCAACCATCATCCAAAGTGCACTACACTATATAAGCATCAAATATAGATATCTAACGCTTATAACAGCCTGTCAATCAATCGATCGACATACAACTAATTATTGGGATTAGTGTATGCCAAATATCATCCCAACACCCGTGTGGGGTTTCACATCAACAAACACAGATTTTTATTCACTCACACACGTTAAAAATAATATTTTTAACGATCAAATATTTTTAACTATATAAATATTTTATTTCACATCACACAATCAATTTTCATCACAATAAACAATCAAACATACAAGCCATCCATGGTCTGTGGATGACGGGTGTCGGGTGCTACTAAGCACCATCTGCATCCTAGTATATATTTTTAACTAGAAAAGAAGATTTAAAGTGAGAAGTTCTCACCCAAGCTAAACCAAACGCCATGACTCTTCATTTGTAGAAAATCTTCGCCGCTCGCCTTTTGTCACTTTCGTTGTCCGTAGCCACTACATATATAAAAATCACATTTTTATATTCTCTCTACTTCACGATTAAAATAAAGTTCAGATTTTTATTTCACTTCATATATTTACAACGCTTCTTTCTATATAAAAATTATATTTTTATATTTCTACTTCTTATATAAAGATCGAATTTTTATTATCTATATATTATAAAAATTATATTTTTATTACTCTACCTTAACAAAAACCATATTTTTAATACTCTACCTAAGTAGAAATCATATTTTTAATATCTACATTACATAAAAATCTCATCTTTATATCTTTTATAAGTTAAAAATCGGATTTTTATTCGCTCTATAATATAAAAATCATATTTTTATTTACTTCATATGTCAAAACCCATAGAAGCTTTAAAACGGAGAAAACTCACATATTTTCTATCGTCCGGATTTGTTGTTCTGGTTCCAGAATTTGCAAACGAGCTCCAATCTTCACACCATCTTTTATTCCAGCACAAGCACGCCATTCTGAACAACTTTTGCCTAAGGGTCTTTTTGCCGAAAATGCTCCAATTCGCCAGAATTCGCGAAAGTACACGAATTTTACCGCTTTTGAACAGCAAACTTCGAACGCGTTTTCCGAGCAGCTCTGTACTCCAGAACACGATTTCCATATAGCCAAATCAAAGAGAATTTCGTGCTCTACAACTTTGGTTTAGAGGGACTTTGGCCAGAAACGCACCGTTTGAGAATTATTGGCGAAATACGGTCAGGGGCTTATTTGCAAATCGGGTGATTGGTGTAAAATGAGTTTTTTGGTGACCGGGGGGCCCACGGCCGGAATTGAGGAGGAGGAAGGGGGCGCTGGACCTGATGTGAGGTGGGGAGGCAGCTAAGGGGCGGCGGCGGGGGTGTTGATGGCCGTGGTGGTGGTGATTTGGGGGTTTAGGGTTTTGATTTTGGAAGAGAGAAAGGAGGAGGAGGAAGAGGAGGAGGAGGGGGTGCGGCGGCCGGTGCAGTGGAGGGGAGGGGGCTGATGGGGTGCGGCAGCGGCGCGGTGGTGGTGGACTCCATTTTTGAGTTTTTGGAAGAAAATAGGAAGAGAAAGAAAGTGAAGAAGAAAAGGAAGGAAAAGTGATTATATGCTAGTTTCTCGCGTATCGCCTAAACGCTAACGATCGCCATTCGCCGCGGATTTCGGACACGCGATAGTAGACGTGAAGACGAGTCCAACGCAAACAAGTTTCGTCGAATTCCGAGTTCGTTTGACCGTTCAAAAAAAATCACGAATATGCTCAAATATTGCTCAAAAATGCGATTTTGGCGCACCTTTTCTTCTCGCACGCTCACACACTAACTCCAAAAATCATGTCCTCTTGTATTTAACCATTATTAGACGATACAAATACAGAAAAAAAGGTAGAATCGAATTCTGAGGTCGTATCAGTAATGTTCCTTTGTAAAATGACTTCTCGTTTTACCCTGAAATGTTTTAGCTTGCACGACCACATACTGACTCCGTTCGACGCACCCTTTGGAACTCAACAATAATTTGTCATTGTGAATCCAGAAAAATTTATCTCGTCGAATTCTGAGCTCATATGCAAAATTTCACTTTTTAAGTGCTATGTTTTGTTAACCGAACAACTCCAGCCCATAGCCACTATTCCGGATATCGGAATATATCGAAGCTTATACTTTTCGAAGTTCTAAACGGCATTTTGAACTCAATGGAAGTGGTTTCGAGTCCAAATTTATCCGTATGCAAAATGTGACTTTTTGGCGCCGTATATAATTTACATAGCGACTATTCTGAATTTCCAACCGGGCATAACTTTTGATTCCCGCTATGAAATTTCGATTTTTCAGATTCGTTGGAAAGATATTCTCAACTAGATTCTAATATTTTTGGTTTTGCCAAAATCCGGTTTATTTTGAATCCTGTACATTCATTTGAAGTTTGAAATCGAATTATCGAACTACCGTGCCATTTTCAATTCCTTTTATAATTTAAAATAATTATTTATATTCTAACGACGATCTATATAAATATACACGTTCTAATTCTATTCAAAATAAATTTCTCGTTGATTTTATTTAAAATAATTCATTTTAAATATTCAAAATTCATTAAAATTGTCAAAATAAAATTTTTAAATTGGCTCAGAATTTTCTGGGTTGTTACAGTAAACCTTGGAAGCTGGATTGGATGGTGAAAGCAACTGAGATTTTCAGTTAAATTAAATACTGCTTTAATTTAACTAAACCAAACCGTTTTGACAACGAATGGAATCATGGTGAGTTCAACTCACACAGTTTAGCCCGTTTATATTTTATATAAACCGGGTTTTTATTTTGTGTGCAATGTTTGCTAATGGTTGCTGATTGAATGACTGTTTGCATATATGTTGAATATTTTTAATATTCACTGATTAATTAAACGTTTGTTTAATTTAATCAAATTAAATCGTTATTTTAATGATTAGGTCCCAAACAAGGTATCTTACCTTGTTGGTTACGTTTATAATAATATAAACGTATTAAACAAATCATTTGATGTTTGAATGGATGTTATAAATTGTTTGTTGACTGTTATTAACTGAACTGTTTATTTTTGGTTATCGTAATGAATAAATGTATATTGTTGTATTAAATGTGAGATAACCCATTGTGATGCAGGAAAGGACAGGTTGGAGAAATCCAACCGGATTCCTCAAATATGTTGTTTATTTCCGTATTATATGAATTGTTTAATCAATATGATTGATTGTTGATTGTTGAACCCAAACCTAACACTTGTTTGATAACCAATAATAATATTGGTTGAGAAAATTATCGGCAGATGCCCAAAATGAATCATTTTATAAAGGTTGATTTACCGTCAGGTAAATCAATAGAAAGAAAGTTATAAAATTTGTTTTATAACTAAGGATAGATTTGAAATCTAATTTATATAGATTATTTTTAAATAAAATTATTAAAGGAAATAAATAATCATTTTTACCTCGTAATTATAAAGACGAGTATATAAAGCAAGATTTGTGGGATAATGAGTTTTCTAAACAAGTGGGCATAAATTAACCAAATGGTTAAGGGTTGAATTTATTGTTTAACTGAGATAATTTAATTCAATTAGATTGTTAATTAAATTAAATAGAGTTATTTAAATAGATTAGAAAGAAAGGGCTAATGGAATTGGTTAATGGATTAACCTTGTTTTGAGATGACCAAGTCAACTACTTGAACGAGAATTGATGATTAAAAACAATTATTGAATTGTTAATTATTATTAAAGTTAATTATTTTAAAATAACCTTTTGAAGGAAATTAACTATTTAATTAATAGTTAATGATAAAGTAAAATTTTCAAATGAAAAAGAATTAAGGTTAATTATTATTTAAGGAAATGATAGGGTAACCAGAACTCGATTAATAAAGTCAAAGGTGATCTTAGGACCTTGTTTACAAATAAAAAGGGATATTTTACTTATATTTATATGAGTTAGATTTTGGATTTATTTACGGAAAAGATTCTATAAAAGGAAAGTTTTAAACAAGTACAATAGGAGTTGAAATCGAACGGAAGCTTAAGTGGACTAAATCTGATTATAAAAGTGAAGATATATTGATATGACCTGGAGATAAATGTTTAGTTATGAAATGAAGTTTAATTGGACAAAACTAAGATAAGTGTTTACGAAAAGAAACTCCATAGTTAATGGAACCTTGTGTTAGTGGCTGGAATATGGGATTCGTTTATAAACTCCTATCTATTCCGAAGATAAGAATGTTGTCGATTCAAGGTCTGAGAGGTAAATAAAATACCCTAACTTGAACGACTTCATGATTATCCAAGGATGATATTAGTTTAGAAACGAGGGTAGTTGAGTGAATTAAAGAAGTAGTTTTTTTTGTAAACGATATTATAAACTATGATTCGAAGAATTATAAGTTGGGTAATTTGGAAATGAGAATTTAAAAAGCGATATTCCAAATGTTGAAAGATTTAGAAGTTGAATTGTATTCCGAAGTTCAGAATGTTTATTGAGGGAGGTTCATTTCGAAGTTTGGAATATGGTATTCCGAAGTTCGGAATGATTAATCAATGATGAGGTTTATTTCGAAGTTTGAAATGTTAAACGAAGAAGTTAATAACATTAGAGTTTATAATATTTCAATATAAATGATAAGTCGGTCTGATATGGCTAAGGAAATAGAGGATAGTTATAACGAACTGATGTACTTAATTTGAGAACAAATTATATTGTCGCTAATGATTTTACAAATGGAATTGGTAAATAAAATGAGAGTTTTGAAAATTGTAACGACCCGGGATTTTCGACTCCGAAAATCGACACAAAACCCAGCGTCGACTGTTCAGACATCGAAAATACGGGATCATTAATAGAAAGAAATAAGTGGATGCGATAGAAAAGATAGAACTAATAGAATAGGAGAAGAAGGAGAACACAGCTGAACATAATCAGAGTAAACACGAATCTCACACCGGAACGAATAAAATATATTATATAACATAACTTTGAGATACAAAACTGTATTGTATATACATACCATTATCAGAGTACAATACATCATATCACAGCGGAAATAGTCTCTAAATACTAACGGTGAAGCCTTCTGCTTTTAGCTCCTTCAAGCGTATCTGTAAAAGCCTGAAACACTTGACTGCCCGTACAAAATTGGGCACCCAAGAGTTTAGGGAAAACAAACAAAATAAACTCTGGGTCAGTCATAGGACTGGTGTGAGTAAATTCCAACCATACGGTTTAACTTTGAAAATCCTTTTTGAAACAAAAAGGATAATAGTAAGACCAATCCACACATAAACATGGACGGCTTTTACCTTACTATAACCCAACATATTTTTGATATCAAAATCCAGTGATATTATAATAATGTCTAATCAAATAAATAACCAAATAGTAGAACGCTTGCATCTCACGCTCTACATAGTATAAAATCAAAACCCGCAGGGCGCTTATTGGAGATTGGATTCCAACTATGACAAGGTATGGGACCACCTTCCGATGATGTATCTCTAGAGGCGAATACACCTGGGTTCAACAAGAACGTCTTGCAACCCGGCCCACACATGACCGACCACTCATTTCGCTTGAGTGTATCGAATGTATATCACCAACGGTTGGACTCAAACCACCGTTCCCGAATGGACAGAATCGATAGATTTAGAAACAAAAGGAATTTCTCTAGATAGGTGATTATACACCCTAATGGGTGCGACCCACATAGCCATGCTGCCTGCCCGATTTTTGTCATTTCCCGGTTGTGAGGCTAGAGGCTACGTCTACCTTTCAGAACATCTGGCCACCATACACTTTGAATGCCACATCGTCAAACCCATCAAATCACTAGTTAATCTCCTCAAAGATAATACGGGTATAAAAGCTAAGGGAAACGAATTTCTCCGCCACCAGACGTAACATCTTGAAAAGATCGTCTTATGTGATCCGTTAGGAATACTTTGTCAGACATTCGTCCATACAAGTTGTCCTGGGACTGGACAAACAGAAAACACCATTCTGGTACAGGACGACCCTTGCATTTCACTCCGTCTTCAATTGTCTTCAGCATAATCGAATTCGCAACGCTTATGCCTATACGGAGTGGTTTTCGGATAATATATCCAACCGGTCTCTCCGTATCGACAACGATGGTTCAAAACACTTCGATAGTCGGTTATTTAACTATCGAAGTAAAAACAAACGTCCATTCAAATGTATAACTAAATATCATACAATCACACTTAAGTTTGGTCAACAGCGCTAATTTATCGTTATAGTTCAAAAACTGGTCATACGCTGTAATATTCCCCTTTATAACTAATCTCGACACAATAGTCACGCTTAAGCTTAGTCAACAGCGTTATTTTATCGCTATAGTAGTACGCTACTAAATTCCACTTTATATTTAATCTCAACACCTCTTTCCGTTAGAAAAATCTTGACACCTCTTTTTGTTACAAACAAATACCATTCCTCGCTAATAGTGAAGCCATTCAAGTTGGGGTATTTTAATTACCTCTCAGACCTTGAACAATAACATCCTTATCTTAGAATAAATATAAGTTCGTTACTCTAACCCCTTATACTTTAAAATCCGCCAACCGTACTTCTTGTTATATTTTAAATATGGTTTTATGACGCCATATCCTTATTTTGGAAACTCGGTTATTTACATTAGCTTCAACTTCCTTGTTCAAACCCATTTTAAACATTTTTCTCCGCTTCATCTTCCTTAGACAAATCTCTTTTTAAACATTCCTCTTCGCTTTGTCTTCCTTAGACAAATCCCTTATACTTTAAAATCTTATTAAATCAACTATTCGTCAATTTTATTACATTAGGTAAATCAACCCAATCTAACTTAATTAAATAACCAATTATTGATCAAAACAGTTTGCTTGGTAAATATTTAGCCATGCTCAACCCACTAATCAACTCTAACAAAGCTTTTCATTTTGAATAAATAACATTTATTTATCCAAATAATTTCCCTTGTATTGATTTCTATAAAAAAAATATTTTATTTTTAAATAATCTCATTTACTAATAATCGATTCTAACTAATCTTACTTAATATAAAATCAACCATAATCTATTTGTGTATATCTCATTTACTTGTTCTTAAAACAATAAATTCTTGTTATTAATCATCAAGTTAATCTCCACCTATTTTCTTATTAATCTTATTAATATAAGAATCCACCTTACCAAATCATTTAGTAAGTATGGTGAAACACGTGCTTCGCACACGGTGGGATTTCGGTAAAACAATAGCGGTTAAAACAAATGATCCATTTACGGTTGGTTGTTGCCACTTTTTTTTTAATCCATATCATCTATTGATTATATCGAAATAACGTTTGAATTTCCATTCAACGCTAATATCAACACAAGGTTTCAAAAGTCATTTGGGTTCAAAAGGTGTATCTATATAAAACAAACAGTACATATAAATATTGAGGAATCCGGTTGGATTCCTCCAACCGGTTTCCTGCATCCACCGATGTTAGTCAACAATGAACACTGATTCCATACCAGGAAATATTATAATCGATGGAATCAGTCCAACCAATGATGTGTATATATATATGCAACGATATATAATTCAACCAATTTAACCATAATCTGCCTAAACAACCATTACACAGCATTCAACCATTATTTAAAATATAATTGAAATATTTTAAATAAAAAGAGAGTTAGTGAATTTACTCACCTTGGCGCGTTAACCGTTAAATAACGATTTGCGTCGGTACCCCAGATCAGACGTTATAATTTCCAACGAGCTTTCAATGGTTTCAAACCAGTCCCAATCTACCCGGTTGCCTTCATCCCTTCACTGCAAATCTTTGCGTGATTCGTCCATCATCGCTACTTCTCAAAACTCAACGCCCAAATGGATACTCCTCCGCACTGCACCTGTACACGCTCAACTTCATACCCCTTCCAAAAGCAACGTCTCCCTCTACCTTAAGTTCTTTATAATACACAGTACTAATTCTGCCATCAACTACGTACGAGACTCCCACCGTCTGCAAAAACTCCAACTCCCATATCTTTAGTTTCTTCAAAACAAAGATCCGTGACCCTCCTTCGTCGCACTTCCTTCCATCATCAGCTCACGTCTGAACTTCACCTTTTTCTCTTCAAGACATTTGTTGCACCAGTACACGTTGCTCCTCTCACATCCATCAGCGCCAACACTCCAAATCATCAGACCGACCCCTCCATCTATCCACTATTAGTTCAACAGTAAATAAGACAACACATGTTTTCAACTTCCCCCTCCTCATTGCAACTCGGTCTTCTTCATGTATCTTGGTCTTGAAGTCGTACATTCAATAACATGCTCGGACGTGCTATCATCAGCACACGTTTAGACCATCCATGACACGCTCGGATGTTCCTCAATCAGTACGTACACCCGCACTGGCAATCTGGCGTCAACACCTCGTCCTAAGCCACTCCAGCTCACAAGACCAATACTTGCCATGACCAATCACAACAGTCCCTTCCTCCACTCATATATATATAGCGCATGTTAATGATCCCACTTCGCCTGCACCCCTACTTCACCCCAAAATCACGTCCCTGCTCCAGACCAAAACATCCCGCTACTTCTATTACAATCCAAACATAAATCACCGAGCTTTACATACCCCATTCTCTAGTACCATATTCGAGCTTCAAATTCTGTTTCCACGCCCTTCTTCATATGAGCTTCTTGCTTCCCACTACTTTAATCCGCTCCCAAAATGAACAGCCTCAACATTCCCAAAGTAAAGCTGCTCCCCTATAATCACTCTCCACTGCTGAAAATGTAACTCATGGTTCTCCCCTTCTTCTTTTTCTTTCTTTCTTCTTCTTTTTTTTTTTTGAAAGCCATCGGAGCTTCGGCTCTTGATTTACTGAAGAAGAAAAAGGTGGGAAAGCAAATGTGTATTTATAGAGTTATAATACGTGGGGCGCAAGGAGTAGGATGTTGTAGTGGTTGAAAAATTATCAAGGTAGACTAGCTGTTGCGATGTGAAACTTGGCAGTGATAATGCGTGCAGCTGTATAGTTTGAGAAAGATGGTGACATGCTGATGGTGATAATTCGAGTAGTAGCTGCGTTTTAGAGGATAGGGGATCCATTCATGCTGCATGTTGCGTTTGAAGAAAGAAAATAGTACTGCAAATCCTTGGCATGCAAGGAACGATTTGTATATGTATATATTTTCTTCTCAAATATACATAAGATTTCTGATCTGAACTGCTAAGGTCTAGGAAAATATGGCTCCTTAGGTCTGTTTGAATTTTGGAAGCAGTAGCCGAGTGATGGGAATGCTCAGGAAGACTATGACATTAGAGGAGATAGGTTAGGTCTGCTTGATTAAACAATTCTATTAGGTCTGTACGTTTTGAAAAACATGAGTGGTGCTCACATTTTGGGTTTGCTGCCGTAGCATTTTTTTTCTGATTTATAAATGTATTGTTATATATATATATTGTTTAGTTGTTTAATCAAAATACAATGACTTTGGTAAGGTGGCAGCATGAAACTAATAGCAGGCAAGAGAAAAACGGGTGATTTGCTCCTTTGTCCAAGCCTCACAATTTTGAGTTATCCCAAAATATATTAGACTAGTTTAAATTGGCTATTAACAGTTTTAATCAATGTAGTGTTTTCTCATATATAGAAGTATATGGTGGTAGACGTGTGGTTAGTTCAAAGGATGATACATGTTTTTTTATGTTTTGTTTTCTTTCCTTTCTTCTTAGTGCATCTTATTGTGTAAGATTACGTTTATATCAGAACAACTACGGACAGATATGATAATGTGGTCATGACGAGTGATGATCTACGATCCCAAAAATATAAAAATATCGGTAGATTAACTCATATTGTGAAACCTTGAAATATTGATTAAGGGTGCAAAATACTCCAAATAAAAAGTTGCATATTTAATTAATTAAAAATTACAGTAAAATTCTAAAAATTAAATTATCACTACGTCTCAAAAGAACCTTGTCTAAATTCGAAACCGATATCTAGTTATATCGAATAAACTGTTACGGTCGATAAACGATTCTATAGCGACTATTCGAAAATTTGATTTGGATATAACTTGCAATCTATAACGCGAAATCTTGGTTTTTCTCTTCCATTAGAAAGATACAGTTCAGCAGATTCCAACCTTTCTTGTTTCGCAGAAATCCGACTTGTAATGGGTCCAGTATACTCAGTTGAAGTTCAGAACGTTAAATTACGAACTGCCGCGATATTACGGCCTCGATTATAATTAATATATATTTCTATATGTTCAACTTCGTTTTAATCCACTTATATTACGAATTCAATATTTAAACTGATTTAAATATTCAAATATAAACCGATAAAAATGCGGGACATTACATTCCTTCCCCCTTAAAATAATTTCGTCCTCGAAATTGCTAAGATGTGGAAAATGCTACAATTCTCTGTTGAAAACAGGTTAAAAATCTTTTTGGTTTACTTCATAATTTCAGTTTCAACTGAACTGATCAAAATATTAATTCCCTTCTTTGTAACGAAAATTTTCAAAATTCTGAAAATTTTCTAACACTTTAATTTTCGGAGAATTTCGTCAGCCTCTCCACTGCACGGTTCATTCGGTACTACTACCACACGCCACTCTGGGCCTTCTCCCTTTATCGGGCATCTAACTTTCTCGCTTTCATTTGCAATCCATTCAGCATACCCGAATACATCTCCAACTGATCTCGAGTCAGTTTATCTTCAATTAATGATTCCAACTCAAATTTCTTTTTCAAACTCCAGTTCAATTCCAATTCCAAATAATCAAATTTCTCAACCAAGTTTGGTTCCACAACTCAACTACTTTGCCAAATCAAATCCTTATTCTAGTGCATTTTCCACCTACTTGGCTTCAATTCAACTCAAATTTTATTTGACTTAGTCAAATTCATTAATTATATACTTCATAAGAAAAATTTAAATTTCAGAAATCAAATACCTGGGATTTTCATTTCCAATCAGTTTGAGATCATATACACATATATACCTACAACATGGCCATTCAAACATTTGAATTTCTGACAATGTGTTTTCCAAAAACACTTCAAAAACAAAACCTTTTGGTAGTAATCCATCACTTAGCACTCGAAAATGAATACAGATAATGGTCGACTTCATCATCGGAATTCATTTCCCAGCGATCAAAGTGAGTTCAATACTATATCACTTTCAAAACTCATATTCAAATACTTTTATTTGAAATTACTTCAAAAATATCTTTTCGAAACTTGGATAATATTTCAAAATTTCCCCAGGATCTTAAAATTCCATATATTGAACCCAAACATTATTTCCAACTTCTTTCCAAATTTCTAGAGTTTTATTTCAATTCTGGTTTAAATTCAGATTCAGTTCATCTGATTTTGCATATTATATTCATTGGTTATCTATAATCACTTCAATTATCACCCTATTTGATTATAATTTCAACCAACGCATTCAATATATACTAGATAATTCCAATATATATGCTTTCTTTATATCAAAATATATTTCGGGTAAGATTATTTCATTTACCCTCTTCTCCAAAACATACCTTGTCGAATTGCTCTATTCAAGAGTTTAGAAACACCTATCGATACAGTTTGCATTACTGTTTCGACCAGAATTCATAAACCTCTCGACTGACCAGTCAACACGATATAAAACAGTTTTTATATTAATTTACAAATACGCGCTCATATATATACACTCAAACTCAATCTAAGGTACTGCTAACCTTATCTCTATTGAGTCACGCCACAGAGCCAAGGTAATCATTTAAACCTTCAGCTCCGATACCAACTGTAACGACCCGGGATTTTCGACTCCGAAAATCGACACAAAACCCAGCGTCGACTGTTCAGACATCGAAAATACGGGATCATTAATAGAAAGAAATAGGAGGATGAGATAGAAAAGATAGAACTAATAGAATAGGAGAAGAAGAAGAACACAGCTGAACATAATCAGAGTAAACACGAATATCACAGCGGAACGAATAAAATATATTATATAACATAACTTTGAGATACAAAACTGTATTGTATATACATACCATTATCAGAGTACAATACATCATATCACAGCGGAAATAGTCTCTAAATACTAACGGTGAAGCCTTCTGCTTTTAGCTCCTTCAAGCGTATCTGTAAAAGCCTGAAACACTTGACTGCCCGTACAAATTTGGGCACCCAAGAGTTTAGGGAAAACAAACAAAATAAACTCTGGGTCAGTCATGGGACTGGTGTGAGTAAATTCCAACCATACGGTTTAACTTTGAAAATCCTTTTTGAAACAAAAAGGATAATAGTAAGACCAATCCACACATAAACATGGACGACTTTTACCTTACTATAACCCAACATATTTTTGATATCAAAATCCAGTGATATTATAATAATGTCTAATCAAATAAATAACCAAATAGTAGAACGCTTGCATCTCACGCTCTACATACATAGTATAAAATCAAAACCCGCAGGGCGCTTATTGGAGATTGGATTCCAACTATGACAAGGTATGGGACCACCTTCCGATGATGTATCTCTAGAGGCGAATACACCTGGGTTCAACAAGAACGTCTTGCAACCCGGCCCACACATGACCGACCACTCATTTCGCTTGAGTGTATCGAATGTATATCACCAACGGTTGGACTCAAACCACCGTTCCCGAATGGGCAGAATCGATAGATTTAGAAACAAAAGGAATTTCTCTAGATAGGTGATTATACACCCTAATGGGTGCGACCCACATAGCCATGCTGCCTGCCCGATTTTTGTCATTTCCCGGTTGTGAGGCTAGAGGCTACGTCTACCTTTCAGAACATCTGGCCACCATACACTTTGAATGCCACATCGTCAAACCCGTCAAATCACTAGTTAATCTCCTCAAAGATAATACGGGTATAAAAGCTAAGGGAAACGAATTTCTCCGCCACCAGACGTAACATCTTGAAAAGATCGTCTTATGTGATCCGTTAGGAATACTTTGTCAGACATTCGTCCATACAAGTTGTCCTGGGACTGGACAAACAGAAAACACCTTTCTGGTATAGGACGACCCTTGCATTTCACTCCGTCTTCAATTGTCTTCAGCATAATCGAATTCGCAACGCTTATGCCTATACGGAGTGGTTTTCGGATAATATATCCAACCGGTCTCTCCGTATCGACAACGATGGTTCAAAACACTTCGATAGTCGGTTATTTAACTATCGAAGTAAAAACAAACGTCCATTCAAATGTATAACTAAATATCATACAATCACACTTAAGTTTGGTCAACAGCGCTAATTTATCGTTATAGTTCAAAAACTGGTCATACGCTGTAATATTCCCCTTTATAACTAATCTCGACACAATAGTCACGCTTAAGCTTAGTCAGCAGCGTTATTTTATCGCTATAGTAGTACGCTACTAAATTCCACTTTATATTTAATCTCAACACCTCTTTCCGTTACAAAAATCTTGACACCTCTTTCTGTTACAAACAAATACCATTCCTCACTAATAGTGAAGCCATTCAAGTTGGGGTATTTTAATTACCTCTCAAACCTTGAACAATAACATCCTTATCTTAGAATAAATATAAGTTCGTAACTCTAACCCCTTATACTTTAAAATCCGCCAACCGTACTTCTTGTTATATTTTAAATATGGTTTAATGACGCCATACCCTTATTTTGGAAACTCGGTTATTTACATTAGCTTCAACTTCCTTGTTCAAACCCATTTTAAACATTTTTCTCCGCTTCGTCTTCCTTAGACAAATCTCTTTTTAAACATTCCTCTTCGCTTTGTCTTCCTTAGACAAATCCCTTATACTTTAAAATCTTATTAAATCAACTATTCGTCAATTTTATTACATTAGGTAAATCAACCCAATCTAACTTAATTAAATAACCAATTATTGATCAAAACAGTTTGCTTGGTAAATATTTAGCCATGCTCAACCCACTAATCAACTCTAACAAAGCTTTTCATTTTGAATAAATAACATTTATTTATCCAAATAATTTCCCTTGTATTGATTTCTATAAAAAAAATATTTTATTTTTAAATAATCTCATTTACTAATAATCGATTCTAACTAATCTTACTTAATATAAAATCAACCATAATCTATTTGTGTATATCTCATTTACTTGTTCTTAAAACAATAAATTCTTGTTATTAATCATCAAGTTAATCTCCACCTATTATCTTATTAATCTTATTAATATAAGAATCCACCTTACCAAATCATTTAGTAAGTATGGTGAAACACGTGCTTCGCACACGGTGGGATTTCGGTAAAACAATAGCGGTTAAAACAAATGATCCATTTACGGTTGGTTGTTGCCACTTTTTTTTTAATCCATATCATCTATTGATTATATCAAAATAACGTTTGAATTTCCATTCAACGCTAATATCAACACAAGGTTTCAAAAGTCATTTGGGTTCAAAAGGTGTATCTATATAAAACAAACAGTACATATAAATATTGAGGAATCCGGTTGGATTCCTCCAACAGGTTTCCTGCATCCACCGATGTTAGTCAACAATGAACACTGATTCCATACCAGGAAATATTATAATCGATGGAATCAGTCCAACCAATGATGTGTATATATATATGCAACGATATATAATTCAACCAATTTAACCATAATCTGCCTAAACAACCATTACACAGCATTCAACCATTATTTAAAATATAATTGAAATATTTTAAATAAAAAGAGAGTTAGTGAATTTACTCACCTTGGCGCGTTAACCGTTAAATAACGATTTGCGTCGGTACACCAGATCAGACGTTATAATTTCCAACGAGCTTTCAATGGTTTCAAACCAGTCCCAATCTACCCGGTTGCCTTCATCCCTTCACTGCAAATCTTTGCGTGATTCGTCCATCATCGCTACTTCTCAAAACTCAACGCCCAAATGGATACTCCTCCGCACTGCACCTGTACACGCTCAACTTCATACCCCTTCCAAAAGCAACGTCTCCCTTTACCTTAAGTTCTTTATAATACACAGTACTAATTCTGCCATCAACTACGTACGAGACTCCCACCGTCTGCAAAAACTCCAACTCCCATATCTTTAGTTTCTTCAAAACAAAGATCCGTGACCCTCCTTCGTCGCACTTCCTTCCATCATCAGCTCACGTCTGAACTTCACCTTTTTCTCTTCAAGACATTTGTTGCACCAGTACACGTTGCTCCTCTCACATCCATCAGCGCCAACACTCCAAATCATCAGACCGACCCCTCCATCTATCCACTATTAGTTCAACAGTAAATAAGACAACACATGTTTTCAACTTCCCCCTCCTCATTGCAACTCGGTCTTCTTCATGTATCTTGGTCTTGAAGTCGTACATTCAATAACATGCTCGGACGTGCTATCATCAGCACACGTTTAGACCATCCATGACACGCTCGGATGTTCCTCAATCAGTACGTACACCCGCACTGGCAATCTGGCGTCAACACCTCGTCCTAAGCCACTCCAGCTCACAAGACCAATACTTGCCATGACCAATCACAACAGTCCCTTCCTCCACTCATATATATATAGCGCATGTTAATGATTCCACTTCGCCTGCACCCCTACTTCACCCCAAAATCACGTCCCTGCTCCAGACCAAAACATCCCGCTACTTCTATTACAATCCAAACATAAATCACCGAGCTTTACATACCCCATTCTCTAGTACCATATTCGAGCTTCAAATTCTGTTTCCATGCCCTTCTTCATATGAGCTTCTTGCTTCCCACTACTTTAATCCGCTCCCAAAATGAACAGCCTCAACATTCCCAAAGTAAAGCTGCTCCCCTATAATCACTCTCCACTGCTGAAAATGTAACTCATGGTTCTCCCCTTCTTCTTTTTCTTTCTTTCTTCTTTTTTTTTTATGAAAGCCATCAGAGCTTCGGCTCTTAATTTACTGAAGAAGAAAAAGGTGGGAAAACAAATGTGTATTTATAGAGTTATAATACGTGGGGCGCAAGGAGTAGGATGTTGTAGTGGTTGAAAAATTATCAAGGTAGACTAGCTGTTGCGATGTGAAACTTGGCAGTGATAATGCGTGCAACTGTATAGTTTGAGAAAGATGGTGACATGCTGATGGTGATAATTCGAGTAGTAGCTGCGTTTTAGAGGATAGGGGATCCATTCATGCTGCATGTTGCGTTTGAAGAAAGAAAATAGTACTGCAAATCCTTGGCATGCAAGGAACGATTTGTATATGTATATATTTTCTTCTCAAATATACATAAGATTTCTGATGTGAACTGCTAAGGTCTAGGAAAATATGGCTCCTTAGGTCTGTTTGAATTTTGGAAGCAGTAGCCGAGTGATGGGAATGCTCAGGAAGACTATGACATTAGAGGAGATAGGTTAGGTCTGCTTGATTAAACAATTCTATTAGGTCTGTACGTTTTGAAAAACATGAGTGGTGCTCACATTTTGGGTTTGCTGCCATAGCATTTTTTTCTGATTTATAAATGTATTGTTATATATATATATTGTTAAGTTGTTTAATCAAAATACAATGGCTTTGGTAAGGTGGAAGCATGAAACTAATAGCAGGCAAGAGAAAAACGGGTGATTTGCTCCTTTGTCCAAGCCTCACAATTTTGAGTTATCCCAAAATATATTAGACTAGTTTAAATTGGCTATTAACAGTTTTAATCAATGTAGTGTTTTCTCATATATAGAAGTATATGGTGGTAGACGTGTGGTTAGTTCAAAGGATGATACATGTTTTTTTATGTTTTGTTTTCTTTCCTTTCTTCTTAGTGCATCTTATTGTGTAAGATTACGTTTATATCAGAACAACTACGGACAGATATGATAATGTGGTCATGACGAGTGATGATCTACGATCCCAAAAATATAAAAATATCGGTAGATTAACTCATATTGTGAAACCCCGAAATATTGATTAAGGGTGCAAAATACTCCAAATAAAAAGTTGCATATTTAATTAATTAAAAATTACAGTAAAATTCTAAAAATTAAATTATCACTACGTCTCAAAAGAACCTTGTCTAAATTCGAAACCGATATCTAGTTATATCGAATAAACTGTTACGGTCGATAAACGATTCTATAACGACTATTCGAAAATTTGATTTGGATATAACTTGCAATCTATAACGCGAAATCTTGGTTTTTCTCTTCCATTAGAAAGATACAGTTCAGCAGATTCCAACCTTTCTTGTTTCGCAGAAATCCGACTTGTAATGGGTCCAGTATACTCAGTTGAAGTTCAGAACGTTAAATTACGAACTGCCGCGATATTACGGCCTCGATTATAATTAATATATATTTCTATATGTTCAACTTCGTTTTAATCCAGTTATATTACGAATTCAATATTTAAACTGATTTAAATATTCAAATATAAACCGATAAAAATGCGGGACATTACAAAAATAGAATTTGTAACAATTGTTAAGTAAACTATTTTGATTAATAAAAAATTAATACTAGTTATTGCAATGATATAACCATAAAGAGTAACAATTGTTCTGACTAAAGAGGCCAAGTGACGTTGTATACTGAACCAATGAATACACTTTTTTTTCTATTGATGATGGTTGTTTATTTTGATAGTTAAAACACCGACTATCAAAAAACTGGCCAAGTCGATTGTTGGTATGGAAGGACCAGGTTAAAATTTATATTCGAAAACCATCCCGACTAGAAAACAAATAAACGTTGAAGATGTTCAGAAGCTGATCGAGAAGGAGCAATTGAAGACCGAGGATCTTCGTAAGCGGAAGGATTATTTGTCGAATATTCTCTGGTCTGCAGCTAGAGGTATTCTGACGTGATTCGGTCGTGAGTGGGATTTTGCGGATTGCAAGGACTTCTCGCTACTGATCCTTTGGATACGGTAGGAGGGTGCCTTTGGTTTATCCTGTTCCTGGATGACTTGTATGGATGCTGCGAATGGTGGCCAGATGTTCCAAAAGTCGATTATAACCTCAAGCCTCATCAACCGGTAAATGACAAAAATCGGGTGGGCAGCATGGCTATGTGGGTCGCATCCATTAGGGTGTATAATCACCTATCTAGAGAAATTCCTTTTGCTCCTTTAATCTATCGATGTTGTCCCTTTTCGGGAAATGGTTGCTGATCCCAACCGTTGGTGATATACATTCGATACACTCAAGCGAAATGAGTGGTCGGTCTTGTGTGGCCGGGTTGCAATACGTTCTTGTTGAACCCAGTGTATTCGCCTCTAGAGATACACTATCGGCTTGTGGTTCCATACCTTGACATAGTCGGAATCCAATCTCCAATAATCGCCCGCGGTTTTGATTGTATAATATATATGTGGAGCGTGAAATGCAAGCGTTCCGCTAGATTGCTATTTATTTGTATTTAGATACTATTATAATATCAGATGATATATAAGATTTTCAAAATATTTTGGGTTATAGTAAGGTAAAAACCATCAGTATTTATGTGTGGATTTGGTCTTATTATTATCCTTTTCTTTCAAAAAGATATTGAACTTTAAAATTAAGTTGGATGATTCCCCTTAAACTGTGCGAGTTTTTCTCACTCTGGTTCACCAGACTGACCCGGTATTTGTGATGCTCGGGTTAGACTGGGTTGTACAGGTTCAGGTTATTGGATAGTACGAAGTTTAGAAGGCGTGCTGGAGGAGTTCAGACATATGATTTTATCTAGTATATTCCGCTGTGTGCTGTATTTGAGGACAGGTTATTATAACTATCCAGATTTGTCTGTTGTACTCTGATGCATGTAAGTATATTACTTCAAGCTTTCAATAAAGTTATTTATGTATTATATTTTGTTCCGCCGCGAAGTAAGACTCTGTGTTGTGTCGGTTCTTCTTCTTCTTCTATTCTAATATTTCTTTCTTTCTTACCTCACCTTCTAATTTATTTCTATTGACATCTGGGTTTCCAGTACAATTTGGGTTGGATTGGTGTTGTTTGATCAGCTCAAAAGATACCAGAAATTTGGGTTGTCACAGATAAAATCAACTCTTTAACCATCGGTTAATTTTCTCATATCAATAATGCCTCATACGAAGCTTTGGAACCCCTATCGACCCAAGGCTTCCCCTATCTCGACCAGAGCTCTTAAGCCACGTCTAGACATGTCAACACAATCAATAACCATGTCTCTTCTTCTATTAACCAATCATGTTAATTGAGTTTTTATTAAGCCTAAAAAAATCTATCCTCTTTATTATTTTACTCTTAGTAATATATATGTTTTAAATAGTTCTTCGTGCACAGTCGAATAAATTAACCAGCTTCCAATGTGCACTGAGATTAACTTACTCACTCTCTCATAAGTTCCAACTTACCCTCTAACTTTTACTTTAATTAAACTCATTCCTTAAAGTTAACTTAAAAGATTATATTGAATCAATATCCAAACTGGCAATATGATGGTTCCCTCAACATGGACAAATTTTATACCAACAATTCTCTAAGGAGACCACATGTGAGTAGATTTAAGTTTATCCCATGAATTATATGGTAAGCGGTTACTCTAGACAACATCTCGAAGCATCCTTTGAAATGGTTTGAAAATACAAACCAATCCAAAGATTATCAAACCCAAACATGGCAAGGAAAGGAATTCAATGTCTCGGGAAGGACAATATTCTAGTCACTAGAAACTAAAAGAAAAGAGCACCACATATACTCTTTCCCAACCAATGAGTGCGACACTACACTCTAAGTAAAGTAGGATTACTAACCAAGAAATAAAATATCTCACAAAGATAAAAGAGTACCTCATGGCTGAGAGGATCTACCAGGCGCGGTAGCTACAACAAGATTACTCACATTAGAATTTTTTTTCTTCTTATAGCAACAAAGGCCATATGTCCTTCTTGACTACAGTAATGACAACTGCGCGGTTTAGGGCAATCTCTGGCAAAGTGATCACGAGATCCACAGTTGTGGCATTCCAAAGGCTTGAACTTCTTAGAAACAACAGAAGGATAGGAACTAGATCCTTTCCACTTCTTTTTCTGATGAGAAAAAGGCTTGGACTCATGGTTAGGAAGATGTTTCTTATTTGAGTTTTCCGATCTTCCAACTCAACATCACTATCAACTTCCTTTTCGTCCGCTTCAAGCTGAAGGGCCGCATCTACTAATCATCAAAGGAAAGTCTCAAATGTACCAAGAGGGATTTCTTCAAATATTTTCTAAGGCCCGTAACAAACTTGAGATTTTTCTTGCAAGAAGTACTAATGTGCTCAAGACCATACTTAGACAATGCTTCGAATAAGGTAACATACTCCATAACTGTCGATTTCCCTTGCTTAATCTCAAGGCAATATCGAGCCAAGATAGACTTATCAGATTCAGGCACGAACTTAAGTTCAAATTGCTCCCTAAACTACTTCCACTCAAGGGTAGCCTCGCCTAGCACCACAATAAGAAGCTCATACCAATCCAAAGCACGAGCTTGTAGCATGGTTGATGCCATAAGGACACACTGATGGACTGGAAATCTCCATGTGAGTAAATATACGCTCGCAAGTACGAACCCAAGCTTGGACTTCTAATACTGGTTCAGTTTCACTGAATGGCTTGCCATAGAGGTGGATGAAATCACTACACATACGCGCGAACACAGACTTGCGCAGAGGTAAAGAACGAGATGAAACAGTGGGCTGAGTGATCCTAATAAGCTCAAGAATCTGTTCGGTCGACATATATACCCTGTGACACCCCATCTCCATTAAGGTCACTCACAAAGGGAATGCGTTAGTTTTGGTGGAGCGTTTATTGTGTATAGAACAGAAAACTAAACAAGACAGATAAATATATTGGTACTTGGAAAATAAAAACCACTTTTATTGCAGCGGAGAAATAGTTTGGTTACATCACATTAAAAACCAACTACAAAACCAAATACACTTGTTATCCATCTTGACAAATAAGTTCTGAGTACATAAATTAAAAGACATAACCCCAACATAAAATAGCCATAAATAAGATAGGCTGAACTTTACTTCAGCAATCCAAGCAACTTCCAAAAGAAAGGTATAAAGCTGTCCAATCAAGCTCCACTAGTACTAGTCCCACAGTAATCACCTGGGGGGGGGTGGAAGGAAGAAAAGAGGTGGAAACAAAAGGGGTCAGATATAAAGTCTGGCGAGTGCAATAACTTTAACAATATAATCATTAAAGTAACTAGGATAAGGCATAAGCTGGAAAATAAGGAAATGACTGTGAACAAATGGGCATGACAGAGCAAACAAAGGAAATAAGATGAACAAAGATAACGTTAAAGGCACACCTAATCACTATAAGATAATTACTACATTGCACCACTCCAAACACCCTAAAAGTTGATCCCGACTACAGAACTTAATAATGATAATGGTAGTTTCATGTACCCCTAGCTGCATTCATAGGTGCCGTCTGCCCCTATCTCCACTAGGTGTACCCACTATCCCCATTCGATCGGCTCCCTAACTCGTAGATACCCGTGCTGGCCCCACAGTGGGGTGTATCACTCCCCAAAGTGGCAACTTGATACCACCAAAAATACACGGCTTATACCTACACGATGCAACAACGTCTTACCTACCAGCCCAGGCCACACACGCACATGATCTCGTTGTAATTGCATTGCCACCGCTAACCCGTTTTGACCTCTTACAATCAAACCCAGTACGCGTGTCCCGTCCTTGACTTGGGTTGAGCCCACAAAGATACTTAATGGGTTACTATTTTGAAAAGGGCCCCCATGCATGACACAAGCTTTCCACCTATGCTTGGTCCCCTCTAAGGTTTTCCCCACTTAACCCCATTCTTATTCGTGTCTTCTTACATGTTTCAATCTTGGTTAAGTGCAACTAATCATGTTTCACATGCCACCCAAGGCACTCTCTTAATTTCACATGCCACCCAAGGCACCCACTAAACCCCCCATGTCCCACCACATGTTTATCTGGTTAAGTGTTTTTTAATTCATTAAAACTGTAACCTCGTAAAGACCTCCCACATTAGACTGGCATTTGGATTTGCCGGGCGGGTCCGGGAAGTCTTACACCACAAACGAGCATAACCTCGTGTCTTTACATTTGTTACGCATTTAATTCGTGCCTTTCACCTCTCACATTAGACTGTCATTTGTGGCTGCTGGATTTGCTGGGCGGGTCCGGGCAGTCTTACACCACAAACGAGTCTAACCTCGTGTCTCAGGCGGTTAATTATTACATATCTTTATTTAACCCCAAAGTGGATTTATATCCCTATTCAAATTTGTCAATAAATTCCAAATATACTTATGTCCAAAATTGTCACCTAAATTATGTCCATTTATTTCAGGTATAACAAATTTTAATTATTGCCTTAAATTAATTGTATGCCTTTTAAGGCCATTACATGCCAATTCTCAATATGAGTATATTCAATATTACCCCCATCGTCCCCACGTTGTTCGTTCGCTTATCGTGACATATATATATTAGACTAGCAATTAGTCTAATCACATAAAAGGGAAGAAACATCGCAAATTTGTATAACACACAAAAATGGATTTAGCTTACAAATAAGGATTCCAACATATCTTGCATAAACTTTGTATTGTCATGAATCTAAACATGGACCTAAAGGTGTGATCTTGCAGGTATGAACATAGTTTTCACCCAAACTTGCATAGGCCATAGTCACAAACTTGCATAAAACTATGTATGTCATAGATCTAAATCTAAAGGTGTAAACTTGCATTTATGCGAATCTAGTTTCTACCTAAACTTGCATATAGTCATTTTACATGGTTCACGTGTAAACTTGTGTACAATTTGCATGGAAACTAGCACATAATCTACACCCAAACTTGCATATAAATTGATGTCAAAGATGAATCAAGTTGAACATAGGTTATTGGGCATATAAAAAGGGATCCACAACAAAACTGTAACAACCCGGAAAATCTGAACCAGTTTGAAAATTTTAAATTGGCTATTTTAGTGGATTTTTAATATTTAAAATAAATATTTTAAATAATAACAACGAAAAGTAGGTTTGAATCGACGTTTGAAAATATATATAATTAATTCTAATTATAAACAAGGCCTGAAATGGCGCGATAGTTTCAAATTTTGAATTCAAACTTTGACTGACTATACCGGGTGCAAAATAAATCAGATTTTAGTGAAACCAAAATATTTAAATCTTTTAGTGAATATCTTTCTAACAAATCTGAAAAATCGAAGTTTCATAGCGGGAAGCAAAATTTATGGCTAAATGAATTTTCAGAAAGGTCGCTATAGAGTTTATATAGCCGTGAAAATAGCCATTTTGCAAATGACCTCAGAATTCGACAAAACCACTTTTGTTGAGTCCGGGATGTCAAATTATTGCTAGGTTTCAAATTTCATAATTTTTGAAGCTAGTATGTGAGCGTGGCAAAGGAAAATGTGTTTGGTCGATTTCTATTAAATTGGATCGACCAGAAAAAGGGCCATTTTTCAAACGGTCTCAGAATTCGACGAAACTAGTTTTGTTGGGACCGTATCGTCAAAACATAGCTAGATTTATTTTTTAGGAATTTTTAGGATTAGTATGTGGCCCCGGCAAATTGAAATGTACGTTCAAATTAAATATTGAATGTTTTATATTTTAATTTGAAGGAAAACCGACTGAAACATTCGAATGGGCCTACGAAACATATCCCATTGTGTTCGCAATGGGGGTATTTAGCTGGGAACGACAGTCGTTGGGTTTGGATTGGAGTTCGTATGAGATAAGGGGTATTTTTGGATTTTTAAAATTTATAAATATAAAAAAAATCATTGGGCCACATCATTTCTCTCTCCCCGATTTATCTTCAGAACGACGGCGATAAACCCTTCCTTCCTTCTCTCTTCTTTTTCTCCGAATCCACGCACCAAAATCACATGCCCCATTTGAGGTTTTTGTAGATCGTCTCATGAGCTTCACATCCATATAAAGTTTGAAATTTTTCGTGGAGTATTAAGCTCAAATCGAGCTCGGGAAGTTGGCCACTTTCGACCGCCGTCGGGGCGAATTCCGACCACCGAGTTTAGAGCAGTGGGTCCCTCTGGAGGCGCCTCTCCAAGCTCTACGACGTGGAAGAGGCCGATTGTCCTATCGTGCGACGGTTTATGTGAAAGATCAAAACCTAGTTTTGAACATCGAAAGAGAGGTGCGGCTGAAATTATTTTAAACTATTCTATAGCACTTTAGTGCGCTACGGTTTTTGATTTCACTGTAAAAATCATATCTTTTTCGTTTGTTGACAAAATTCAGTGAAACAAGAGATAGTGGACTCGTGTGGACGTCTTCTACATTCTAGAAGAGACCGCATATTTTTCTGAGCCTTCTGCTATTTTTGGTGGAGTGGAACCCAAGGTGAGATTTCTGAATTATAAACGATATGGAAAACAACGATTTATAAATTATATAGTCGATGTATGAGTTATATAAGTGTTGTACACCTCATGTATAAGCGTTGTATAAGTTGTATGTTCGATGTATAAGTTATATATGCGTTATAAAAATTATATATGTGTTGAAATAGGAGTGAAATATACTTATACATATAGACACACACACACCCCCCCTCGTCCACAAACCATGGATGATATTTATTGGTTGTGATTGGTGTGAAAATTGGTTGATAGCGAATGGTTGATTAGAATTGTTTGTGGTTGAAATTGATTGATTGTGGATGAAAAATACCCGTGTGTGGTTGAGAATTATTTGGTTGAACCCACATAGGATTAGTTTGTGGAAAAGAAAAAAATAAACATGCCGCCTACGTGCGAACTAGATGCATGAAATCCCCATTGTCAAAAGCTGCGAGGCTTTAAGGTAGAGCGAGGAGCCGTACTAGGGACGGCCTCGGTTTTAACTACCCTACCGTTATGCTGCCGAAATTTTCAATAATATTCATGTGTTAGAATTATTTTCTTGTATTGAAACTATATTCGTGTGTTGAATAGAAATTCATGTGTTGAAAAGAAATTCATGTGTTGAACGACATTCATGTTTTGAAACAAATTGTTTTATAATAAAAATCGTATTTTTATCATCTATATGAACTATATAAAATAGTCATGTTTTGAAATAAATTGTTTTATAATAAAAATCATATTTTTATCATCTATATGAACTATATAAAATATTCGTGTTTTGAAATAAATTGTTTTACAATAAAAATCACATTTTTATTATATACATGAATTGTTAAAAATAGTGAAGTGTTGAAATAAATATCAGTGGGATATAAATATCATTTTTATCAAATATATGAAGTGAATATGGTTTTGAATCGAAGAATGAACTATATTTATATAGATATATATATAAATAGAAATAAAATAAATCGAATAACAAAGCTGCAGTTCGTGTTTTGAAACCGTGATTTCAAACAATTAGTGCGGGAGATCCGACCATCGGATTTTCCCGAAACTGAAACCGTTGGGTTCGCTTTGGAAATATCTTTCCAACGACACGGTTGGATTGTCTGGAATGTTTAATTCAAATCTGAAGAAAAAAGGCGCCACGGCCGCGTTATGGCTTGAAGCATTGTTTTGAATAAATTGGCTATTTTGAAATCGAAAAACGAAGCTGTAGTTCGTATTTTGAAATCGAAACTTCAAATAAGTGTACTGGGAGATCCGACCGTCGGATTTTCCCGAAACTAAAACCATTGGATTCGTCTTGAAATGATCTTTCTAATGATATAAATTTTGTGAAGATCCAACGGCTAGATTTTCAGATATGTGTAAATCAAATCTGAAGAAAAACAGCGCCACGGCCGCGTTATGGCCTGAAGCGTTGTTTTGAATGAATTGGCTATTTTTAAATAAATAAAAATAGCGATAAATCGTGATAAAATATTATAAACGATATGGAATGGAAATAAACTGAATTTGCTCGGTTTATGTGATATTTGATGGTTGAATGTGTTTCGCGTGAAAATTACCTTTAAAAACAGAATTATTGGTGTCGAATAATTTAACCATTGAAATGAATTGATTTAAATTCTAAATATACGTGAATTATTTGAAAAGGCCGAGTTAAATCTCATTTCAAATAATTGATCGGCGATATGAAGTCGATGATGAAGAAGGTGGTTGGAGACCGGAGATCTTCACCTCAGTTGGATGATAACTGATGTCCTGATTGGGAGGCATCCCGAAATATGGATAATGAGTGGTGATCGTCCAGACGTGCTTGGGGATCAATGGGTATGCGAGGTATATAGTGCCTCCGGTTTCGTTCAGACTCAGAACGAACGTGTAAATGGACTGTGTGTCTGACATTGGATTTTGTTCTATGTTGATTAATCTCTATTAAATGTATATCTGTTTGGCGGCGGAGAATTTATTCTCTTGCTTAACGCCCTTCTCTGAGACGTACGAGCTCAGAGGTTATATATCGATAGAAATCAGTCGCATGGAGTGAGCTTCCTGTGTGGCACGCCTAAGTGGCAAATGATCAAGGCTTCTGTTGAAAAGCAAAGTCTTATGGTTGATGATCAAAGCACCGCCTGTGTGGCATAGCTTTGTGTATAACATTAATTCGCGAGCCTCACACCCCGGTATGAACCAGAAACAGGAGAGGACATCAGGGGGGGCATGCGTTTCCTTCTAGCTAGAGGTGGTGTTAGTTCTTAAACTGGTTGACATATATATTATTCCACCTGTGTGGTTGTTGCTGTTGCGAGGTGCCTCGGTTATATTGGTCGATCCGGGACCAATGGAGTCATTCGTTGGCTCATTTACGCCCCAAAGGGCAGGGAAACGTAGTGCTCAGGCATATTAATCCACATCTGTGGATGGCCCTTACCATCCAAGGCTTGCCTGAGACTCGGGCTAGACAGTCTCGAATTCGATAAGGACTATCTTTTGCCTTGGTTCATGATGGAAATCCAATTTCCAAAAAAGACCTCGTGCGGTTTTGATTGTAAACCTATATTTGGCGACGTAGTGGCATGGGACGCTCATGTCGTCTATGATTGATATTTATGATTGTGTATAAAATTAGAAACTAATTGGAAACGAGCTAGGAAGGGTGGTTTCCTGGGTATTGATCTGATGTTGGTTTCGGCCTTCGAGGTTAATACTTAGGGAAACGTTCTCTTGCTAATTTATAGTTGGAGTCTGATTAAGAATGAAACGATAAAATTTACATTTTAAGTGATTTTACTTTACACGTATTAAGCATATCTTGGTCGATATAAGGTAAAACTCTATCCTCGTTTGCGTTGCATTGTGTTATGGGACTTGAGTCTTATATCGGCTTCATTCTTTCTAAAAATCATTGCGTTGTTTTAAAAAGATTTGCTTTGTTACCTGTACTGGCAATCACTGGAGTAAACCCGTTCCGCGAAAGTGGCGTGGTCCTATGATTTGCCGTATTATTATTGTTTAACCACTCAAGTAGATTTCTCATACCAGTCCCACGACTGACTCGTAGTTTGTTTCACTTTGCAAACTCGGGTGCCCCTCTTTCTTCACGGGCAGCCTTGTATTCAGGTTTTAGCAGGCTCTTTCTGGATAGCTGGAGCTGAAGATGGATTCTATCAATTATCTCTTTTTATGCTATTCAGCTCCTATTGTACATATTATGTTTGTTTTCCGCTGTAGACATTTATGTATAGTCGAACTGTATTTGTACTAAGTATGATCATGTATGCTGTGTAACTTTGATGATTATGTTTATCCAGTGTATTCTATTGTACATTATCTGGTGTATTTATTTATTTCTGTTATTATCTGTTTATGTGTTATATTCCAAAGATTACCCTTAACACCATCTTATCGGGTTTTGGGGTCGTCACAACGTGGTACCAGAGCTTTGGTTAAGCTTAGTTCTGGAATATAACATATGAACGAACTCGTCAGAAATAGAACCAGTAGTGTTCTAAGACGTATAACTCATTACAGATAGGATCAGTAATGTCCTAGTATGAGTATAGCAGAATGAAATACACCCCGATAGACACATTTACATTCAAGTATATGTTTCTATGCTTTATAATATCTTTTCTGTTGACCTGACACTTGATCTGCTATTTGCAAAAGTACTAGAACATGAGTGTCAGAAACAGAAGAAGGAATACCGAACCAGATATTGAGGCTCTAGCAAAGAGGTATCGAAATCTGGGTGGATCACCATTCTTGGGCAAAGAATCCATTATGGAAACACAAGCTTGGATTCGTTCTGCTAAGAAGATCTTTGAAAGTTTAAAGTTAAGAGATGACCAAAAAAATTACTGGCATCTTGGGCACTCAAAGAAGAAGCTTTGTTCTGGTGGGATTCGATTATTAAGGATAATCCAGAAGGTGATATCACCTAGGATAGATTCAAAGAGATTTTCAGTGAAAGATTTACTCCTCCAAAAGCAACTGAGCGGTTATGTGATGAATTCTACTATTTGATACAAGGGGATATGAATATCCTAGAATATCATAAGAAATTCAACGAACTTTCTCATTTTCCCCCTCATCTAATTCAAAATACGAAGAGGAAGAATCTGAGATTTATTAATGGGCTTCAGAGAAAGTAATAAAGTAAAGTAATGGGGCATGTGAAGCTTCCTTTCTCAGAAATGATATACATGGCTTACCAGTATGAGGATCTCGACAAGAAAGGTATATTACGCTACGAAGAGGAAGTCAGTTCTAGTAATAAAGGGGAGTCTGAAACTGATAGTCCTGAGGCCAGTACGATGCCTGAGGGCAGTAAGGAGCCCAGAGCTAAGAGGAAAAGGGTTAAGTCTGATAAAGAATCAGTAACGACGGCCACATGCTCTAATTGCAAGAAGCAAGGGCATTTGACCAGGAATTGTAAATCCTCAAAGAAACTAAAGAAGAACGAATTGAAATCCATGAACAAGTTTCAAGTGACCTGAGAGTGCAATCTTTGTCATCAGACTGGTCATATAAAGAGAGATTGCTGGCTGTTGAAAAGGACTAAAGCACACGTAAATGAAGTGGCGGAAGTCCCTGCATCTTCATCTGGTCAGGAAAGGTCTGATGTTTTAGAAGGCACGCTGACTGTCAAAAACATTCCAGTTAAAGTACTATTTGATACAGGCATGTCAAGAAGCTTTATTGCAAAGAATGCAGTTAAGAAGTTGTATTTGAAATTGAAAAAGCTCAAAGAACCCATCACTATCCACAATCCAGTTAGGGGTTCTCTCGATCTTAACTAGGTATGTGCGGTGCCTGTCTCATTTTCCTGTTATAAGTTCCCTAACATTTCTATCGTCATGAATTTTACTGAATTCAATCTTATTTTGGGATTGGATTAGCTAACCAAATATGAAGTAGAGGTTAAATGTGCCGACAGAGTGGTCAGGGCAAAGATTAAATCAGGAAATTATATCACCATACCATGCGAAGGTCCGAATTCAAATAGAAAAGACTTTTGGTCAGCTCTTGATGTTTCTCCTGCTCGAATATAAAATATCCCTATAGTCACAGAGAATATATCGGACCTCATAAAGGATATTCCTGTCGTCAAGAATTATGCAGATTTGTTCGAAGAAGTTGTTAGCTTTCCTCCGAAGAGAGAGATTGATTTCAAGATCGCTTTAATTCCAAATGCAAGGCCAGTAGTGCACGCTATTCGGAGGATGACCCTAAAGGAGAAAGAAGAGTTAGATAATCAAGCTCGACAGCTTGTATGAAAGGTCTGATCAGGCCCGGTTTCTCTGATTGGGGAGCAAAAATGGTGTTTGTCCCAAAGTTAGACGGTACTGTTTGACTATGTGTGGATTATCATGACTTGAATAAGCAGACATTAAAGAATAAATATCCACTGCCACGAATCGATGATTTGTTGGATCGTCTGAATGGAGCACAAGTATTTTCAAGGATGGACCTAGCTACAGGCTTCCATCAGCTTCCTATTGCCGAAAAGTGTGTTCCTATGACAGCATTCAGAGGTCCGGATTTGTTCTATGAGTGGTTAGTAATGCCGTTCGGCTTATGTAATGCTCCAACTTACTTCGTCGATTTTATGAATCGAGTGTTCAGAGGAGTCTTGAATAAGTTTGTTCTGGTTTTTATTGATGATATTCTAATCTTCTCTAAGTCAAAGGCCGAACATGAAAAACATTTGGAACAAGTTCTAGAAATTCTGAGAAAGAATGTATTGAAAGATAAACTTTCCAAATGTATATTCTGGCAAGATGAAGTAAAGTTTCTTAGCCACGTCGTATCAAAAGAGGGAAGACCGTTTGCATTTGGCTGAGTTCTCATACAACAACGGCTACCAAGCGAGCCCGACAATGTCACTATTCGAAGCACTGTATGGTAGACCATGCCGATCTCCTGCTTGTTGGGTAGAACCTGTTAATAGGCTTGTATTAGGACCAGATATGATTCGCGAAGCCGCAAATAAAGTCGATTTCGTTAAGAAACGATTACTCGCTGCTCAATGCCGACAGAAGAGCTATGAAGACTCGAGAAGGAGGGATTTAGCATTTTCTGTTGGTAACTATGTGTATATAAGGGTTTCTCCGATGAGCGGAGTGATTCGATTTGGCAAAACTGGGAAGTTGGCACCCAGATTTATCGGTCCATTCCCTATACTTGAACGGATTGGAACCCTCACTTATAGAGTTCAATTACCTGATTGGTTGCCTGGAGTACATTATGTATTTCATGTTTCTTAACTTAGAAAGCATGTTCATGATCCAGACTTGGTTGTGGAAGAAGCCGCACAACAGGATATAGAAATTACTCCAGAATTGGCTGTGAGAAGAGAGCCGCTAGAGATTGTTGGCAAAGAAACCAAAGAGCTGAGGAACAAGAAGGTTCACTTAGTCAAAGTGCAATGGAGTGGAGATCCGCGAGATTGTACTTGGGAAACTGAGGAAAGCATTAAGAAAGCCTATCCTAAGTGCAGGGTGGATATCTCTGATTGACTCCGGTGCAAGGTATATTTACAATATTTTGAAATTTCCATTATGTCCTCTACTTTATTGTTGTTTTCTTTCATGCATGTAAATTTTTAATCATATGTTCTGAAGGATTTTATAAGAGTATGTGAATTAATTAGTATATTTTTGAAAGTTAACAAACAAATTGATTGCTGGTTGTGTTGTTTGATTTTTGGTCGATTAATTAAAATTTTGAACCATTTGGCCAAATTGAACAAATATTGAACTGAATTGAAAATTGATAGAAATATATACATGTGCATTATATATGTGTGAACAGGTTATGGATAAACAGCTAAGCAGAGGAATAAAATTGTTTGCCCGACAAATAGGTACAAGTTCTTCGTTCCAAGGCTAACTGAGACTCAGCATTTTCCACGTTTATTGTATTTCTTGGAATTTGATGATTTTATGAGCCGATTGGCTAGCCGCTTGGCTTTTCCTTTTTCTTTTGCATTGGTGAGGGCCATGGGAGGCTATTTGAAATATCCCGAAGTCCCCCATACAAAGGAGGTTATGGCGAAATTATTCGAAAATTTAGGGTGTTAGCCAAATTTTTGAAGAATTTGAAAATTCTTAGAAACTGAAAAGTTGAAGAATGGAAGCCAGGTTGAAAGTAGAGTTGGTTAATTAATCCACTTTCTACTTTGTTCCTTTTCGGGGATGAAAAGTTTTAAGTGGGGGAGATTGTAACAACCCGGAAAATCTGAACCAGTTTGAAAATTTTAAATTGGCTATTTTAGTGGATTTTTAATATTTAAAATAAATATTTTAAATAATAACGATGAAAAGTAGGTTTGAATCGACGTTTGAAAATAAATATAATTAATTCTAATTATAAACAAGGCCTGAAATGGCGCGGTAGTTTCAAAATTTGAATTCAAATTTTGACTGACTATACCGGGTGCAAAATAAATCAGATTTTAGTGAAACCAAAAATATTTAAATCTGTTAGTGAATATCTTTCTAACTAATCTGAAAAATCGAAGTTTCATAGCGGGAAGCAAAAGTTATGGCTAAATGAATTTTCAGAAAGGTCGCTATAGAGTTTATATAGCCGTGAAAATAGCCATTTTGCAAACGACCTCAGAATTCGACGAAACCACTTTTGTTGGGTCTGGGATGTCAAATTATTGCTAGGTTTCAAATTTCATAATTTTTGAAGCTAGTATGTGAGCGTGGCAAAGGAAAATGTGTTTGGTCGATTTCTATTAAATTGGATCGTCCAGAAAAGGGCCATTTTTCAAACGGTCTCAGAATTCGACGAAACAAGTTTTGTTGGGACCGTATCGTCAAAACATAGCTAGATTTATTTTTCGGGAATTTTTAGGATCAGTATGTGGCCCCGACAAATTGAAATGTACGTTCAAATTAAATATTGAATGTTTTATATTTTAATTTAAAGGAAAACTGACTGAAACATTCGAATGGGTCTACGAAACATATCCCATTATGTTCGGAGTGGGGGTATTTAGCTAGGGACGATAGTCATTGGGTTTGTATTGGAGTTCATATGAGATAAGGGGTATTTTTGGATTTTTA
This sequence comes from Allium sativum, assembly GCA_030737875.1. NCBI lineage: Eukaryota > Viridiplantae > Streptophyta > Magnoliopsida > Asparagales > Amaryllidaceae > Allium > Allium sativum. The sequence continues at coordinate 385,493,823 of CM060925.1, forward strand.
AAATTTATAAATATAAAAAAAATATCATTGGGCCACATCATTTCTCTCTCCCCGATTTATCTTCAGAACGACGGCGATAAACCCTTCCTTCCTTCTCTCTTCTTTTTCTCCGAATCCATGCACCAAAATCACATGCCCCAGTTGAGGTTTTTGTAGATCGTCTCATGAGCTTCACATCTATATAAAGTTTGAAATTTTTCGTGGAGTATCAAGCTCGAATCGAGCTCGGGAAGTTGGCCACTTTCGACTGCCGCCGGGGCGAATTCTGACCACCGGGTTCAGAGCGGTGGGTCCCTCTGGAGGCACCTCTCCAAGCTCTACGACGTGGAAGAGGCCGATTGTCCTATCATGCGATGGTTTAGGTGTAAGAACAAAACATAGTTTTGAACATCGAAAGAGAGGTACGTCTGAAATTATTTTAAACTATTCTATAGCACTTTAAAGCGCTACGGTTTTTGATTTCACTGTAAAAATCATATCTTTTTCGTTTGCTGACGAAATTCAGTGAAACAAGAGAGAGTGGACTCATGTGGATGTCTTCTACATTCTAGAAGAGACCGCATATTTTTCTGAGCCTTCTGCTATTTTTGGTGGAGTGGAACCCAAGGTGAGATTTCTGAATTATAAACGATATGGAAAACAACGATGTATAAATTATATAGTCGATGTATGAGTTATATAAGCGTTGTACACCTCATGTATAAGCATTATAAAAGTTGTATGTTCGATGTATAAGTATATATGCGTTGTAAAAATTATATATGTGTTGAAATAGAAGTGAAATATACTTATATATGTGTTTATATATATATATATATATATATATATATATATATATACGCCCCTCGTCCACAAACCATGGACGATATTTATTGGTTGTGATTGGTGTGAAAATTGGTTGATAGCGAATGGTTGATGTAACGACCCAGAAAATCTGAACCAATTTAAAATTTATAAATTGGGTAAAATAATGGATTTTAAATATTTAAAATAAATATTTAAAATAATAGTAATGAAAAGTGAGTTGAATTAACAATTTAAAATGAATATAATTAATTATAATTATAAACAAGGCCTGAAATGGCGCTGTAGATTTAAAAATTGAATTCAAACTTTGTCAGACTGTATCGGGTGCAAAACAAAACGGATTTTAATGAAACCAAAAATATTTAAATCTATTAGAGAATACCTTTCTAACGAATCTGAAAAATCGAATTTTCATAGCGGAAAGCAAAAGTTATGGCCAAATGAATTCTCAGAATGGTCGCTATGGAATTTATATAGCCCGTGAAATTGGCCATTTTGCATACGACCTCGGAATTCGACGAAACCACATTTTTTGGATCCGGGATGTGAAGTTATCGCTAGGTTTCAAATTTCATAATTTTTGAAGCTAGTATGTGAGTGTGGCAAAGGAAAATGTGTTTTGGTCAATTACAGTTAAATTGGATCGACCAGAAATGGGCCTTTTTGCAAACGGTCTCAGAATTCAACGAAACTAGTTTTGTTGGGACCGTATTGTCAAAACATAGCTAGATTTATTTATCTGGAATTTTTCGAATCAGTTTGTGGACCTGGCAAATTGAAATGTACGTTCAAATTAAATACCGAATGTTTTATATTTTAAATTGAAGGAAAACTGACTGAAACAGTCGAATGGGCCTACGAAACATATTACATTGTGTTCGGAATGGGGGTAAAACGCTAGGGATGACAGTCGTTGGGTGTGGATCGGGGTTCGTGTGTGAAAGGGGTATTTTTGAAAATTTAAAAATATATAAATTAAATGGAAAAATCTGATTGGCCACTCCACTCTTTCTCTCTCCCGACCCTCTGTAAACCGACGATGGAAACAGCTCGCCACCTTCTCTCCTCGATTCCTCCTTCCACGCTCAGAAAAATCAAGTGCTCCAGTTAGGGATTTTGAAGAGCTCGAGACGAGCTTCAAATCCATACCTGGTTTCGATTTTTTCATGGAGTATTTCGTTCGTTTGAAGCCTCCAAAGTCCGATCGTTCATCATGCCGCCAAGGAGCCATCTCGCCGTCGAGTTCACCAGCGCCACCACCGCCTGGTGCGCGACTCCAAGCTCTTCGACGTGGTACAACCCGATCTTCGTATCGTGTAACGGATTGAGAGCAAGAATCAAACCTAGTTTTGAACATTTATTGAAGGTAACGGCTGTTTAAATAAAAAAACTAATTTTAACAGTTTAAAACCGTTGCAAACTTTGAAAAAACATATCTTTTTGCTTTTTGGTCAAAATTCAGTGAAACAAGAGACATTGGACTCGTGTGGACGTCTTCTACTTTCTAGAAGAGACCGCATATTTTTCTAAGCCTTCTGCTATTTTTGGTGGAGTGGATCCCAATGTGAGATTTCTAATTTATAAACGATATGGAAAACGACGATGTATAAATTATATAGTCGATGTATGAGTTATATAAGCGTTGTACACCTCTTGTATAAGCGTTGTATAAGTTGTATGTTCGATGTATAAGTTATATATGCGTTGTAAAAATTATATATGTGTTGAAATAGAAGTGAATTGCTATATATATATATATATATATATATATATATATATATTTATATATATATATATATATATATATATATACGCCCCTCGTCCACAAACCATGGACGATATTTATTGATTGTGATTGGTGTGAAAATTGATTGATAGCGAATGGTTGTTTGGGATTGTTTGTGGTTGATATTGATTGATTGTGGTTGAAAAATACCCATTTTTGGTTGAGAAATATTTGGTTGAAACCACATAGGATTAGTTTGTGGAAATGAAATAAATATATACATGCCGCCTGCGTGCGAACTAGATGCATGATCCCCATTGTCAAAAACCGCGAGGTTTTAAGGTAGAGCGAGGAGCCGTACTAGGGACGGTCCCGGTTTTAGCTACCCTGCCGTTATGCTGCCGAAATTTTGAATAATATTCATATGTTTGAATTATTTTCATTTGCTGAAACCATATTTATTCATTGAATAGAAAACCTTCATGTGTTGAATCGATATTCATTCGTGGATTAGAAATTCATGTGTTGAATGGTATTCGTGTTTTAAATATACAAATCACATTTTTATCTATATATATAAACTATAGAAAACCTTCATGTGTTGAATCGATATTCATTCGTTGAATTGAAATTCATGTGTTGAACGGGATTCATATTTTGAAAGAAATTGTTTTATAATAAAAATCCCAATTTTAACATCAATATGAAATGTATAAAATAATCCTGTTTTGAAATAAATTGTTTTACAATAAAAATCCTATTTTTATTACCTATATAAACTATATAAAATAATAGTGTTTTGAAATGAATTGTTTTACAATAAAAATCACATTTTTATTATATACATGAATTGTTGAAATGTGAAGTGTTAAAAATAGCCACTCGTTCAAATAAATATGCATGAGTTGAAATATTCATTAATTAGCTAATGATATGATTTTTGCCTATGCATGCAACATTAGAATGAATGGTGTTTTTAAACCAAATGGAATCAAATATGAAGTTGAATAGAAAATGATAAGTGATAAGAACTGTATATATGTACATGCATATTTATTGAACAGGTTATAGCAAAGGGGCTAGAGAAGAGGAATAAAATTTTGTGCCCGACAAATAGGTACACATTTACTGTTTTGTTTGGGTGATGATTTTATGAGCCTGTTGGCTAGCCGTTTGGCTTTTTCTTTTTCTTTTTGACATGAGACGCCCGTGTGGCTATTTGGGAATTTTCCCAGCCCCTCCCGTACAAAGGAGGTTATGGCGAAATTTTCCAAAATTTAAAGGCGTTAGTGAAATATTTGAAGTGAAAACGATATTGAAATTGTTGAATGAACTATATTTATATAAATATATAAATATAAATAAAATTAAAACGAAACGTGGCCGTGCAGTTCGTGTTTTGAAACCGTGATTTCAAACAACTAGTGCGGGAAATCCGACCATTGGATCTTCCCGAAACCGCAACCGTTGGGTTCGCCTTGGAAATATCTTTCCAACGGCACCAACTTTGTAAAAATCCAACGGTTGGATTGTCTGGAATGTTTAATTCAAATCTGAAGAAAAACAGCGCCAGAAACGATTATATATATATATATATAATTATATTTAATCGAATAACGACGCTGCAGTTCGTATTTTGAAATCGAAACTTCAAACGATTGTACCGGGAGATCCGACCGTCGGATTTTCCCGAAACTGGGACCGTTGGATTCGTTTTGAAAAGATCTTTCTAATGATGTAAATTTTGTAAAGATCCAACGGTTAGATTTTCAGATATGTGTAAATCAAATCTGAAGAAAAACAGCGCCACGGCCGCGTTATGGCCCGAAGCGTCGTTTTGAATAAATTGGCTATTTTAAAATAAATAAAAATAGCGATAAATCGTTATAAAATATCATAAACGATATGGAATGGAAATAAACTGAATTTGCTCGATTTATGTGGTATTTGATGGTTGGATGTGTTTGGTGTGAAAATTACATTAAAGAACAAAATTGGTGTTGTCGAATGATTTAACCATTGAAATAAATTGATTTGAAATTCTAAATATACGTGAATTATTTGAAAAGGCCGAGTTAATTCTCATTTCAAATAATTGACCGACGATTGAAAGTCGAAGATGAAGACGGTGGTCGAAGACCGGAGATATTCACCTCGTTTGGATGGTAACCGAGGTCCTGATTGGGAGGCATCCCGAAATATGGATAATGAGTAGTGATCGTCCAGACGTACGTGGTGATCGATGGGTTTGCGAGGTATTTAGTGCCTCCGGTTTCGTTCAGACCCAGAACGGACTTGTAAATGGACTGTGTGTCTGACATTGGATTTTATTCTGTGTTGATTGATCTCTATTAAATATACATCTGTTTGGCGGCGGAGAATTTATTCTTTTGCTTAACGCCCTTCTCTGAAACGCACGAGCTCAGTGGTTGTATATCGATGGACTTCAGTCGCATGGCATGAATTGCTAGTGTGGCATGCCTTAGTGGCAATTGATCAGGACTTCTGTTGAAAAGCAAAGTCTTGTGGTGATGATCAAAGCACCGCCTGTGTGGCGTAGCTTTGTGTATAATGTGAATTAGCGAGCCTCACACCCCGGTATGAACCAAAAACGGGAGAAGGACCTCAGGGAAGGCATGCGTTTCTTTCTAGCTAGGGTGGTGTCAGTGACCTACCAGCCCTGACATTTATATACTTTTCACCTGTGTGGTTGTTGCTGTTGCGAGGCGCCTCGGTTTGATCGGACGATCCGGATCCGATGGAGTCATTCGTTGGCACATTTACGCCCCAAAGGGCGGGGAAACGTATTGTTCAGGCACTATAATCCACTCCGTGTGGACCGGCCCTGTCGCTCCAAGGGGCAGTTGCGGCTGTTCCGGAGGCTCGAGCTAGAGAGTCTTGAAGTCGGTAAGGACTATCTTTTGCCTTGGTTCATGACGGAAATCCAATTTCCAAATACGACATCGTGCGGTTTTGATTGTAAATACATATGGCGACATGATATATGGTACCCATGCCGTCTATGATTTATAGTTATGATTGAAATTGTTTTTGAAACATATAAACACTAGTAATAATATCAAATGCTTTTGTTTTATTCGTATCAATCATATTTTGTCCATTATAAGGTAAAACTCTATCCTCCGGTTTGCGTTGCATTGTGTGATGGGAACTGAGTCTTATAATGGCTTCATTTTTATAAAAAGCATTGCGATGTTTAAAAGATAGATTTGTTTTAAACCACTGGCAATCCAATGGAGTAAACCCGTTCCACGAAAGTGGCATGGTCCGGTGATTAGCCAAATTATATATGTGTTGAGTAGATTTATCATACCAGTCCCATGACTGACTCGTAGTTTGTTTCACTTTCAAACTGGGGTGCCCCCTTTTTCTACACGGGCAGCCTTGTATTCAGGTTTAGCTGGTTCTTTCTGGATAGCTGGAGCTGAAGATGGATTCTATCATTTATCTCTTTTTATGCTGTTCAGCTCCTATTGTACATATTTTGTTTGTTTCCGCTGTAGACATATATGTATAGCTGAACTGTATTTGTACTAAGTAAGATCCTGTATACTGTGTAACTCTGATGATGACTTTTATCCAGTATATTCTATTGTTCATTATCTGGTGTATTTATTTAATTCTGTTCTGCTATTATCTGTTTCTGTGTTATATTCCAAACATAACCCTTGTCTACATCAGTACGGGATTTGGGGTCGTCTCAGTTGATTAGAATTGTTTGTGGTTGAAATTGATTGATCGTGGTTGAAAAATACCCGTGTGTGGTTGAGAATTATTTGGTTGAACCCATATAGGATTAGTTTGTGGAAAAGCAAAAAATAAACATGCCGCCTGCGTGCGAACTAGATGCATGAAATCCCGATTTTCAAAAGCTGCGAGGCTTTAAGGTAGAGCGAGGAGCCGTACTAGGGACGACCCCGGTTTTAACTACCCTGCCGTTATGTTGCCGAAATTTTCAATAATATTCCCGTGTTAGAATTATTTTCATGTACTGAAACTATATTCGTGTGTTGAATAGAAATTCATGTGTTGAATAGAAATTCATGTATTGAACGACATTCGTGTTTTGAAACAAATTGTTTTATAATAAAAATCATATTTTTATCATCTATATGAACTATATAAAATAGTCATGTTTTGAAATAAATTGTTTTATAATAAAAATCATATTTTTATCATCTATATGAACTATATAAAATAGTCATGTTTTGAAATAAATTGTGTTATAATAAAAATCATATTTTTACCGCATAAATGAACTATATAAAATAGTCGTGTTTTGAAATAAATTGTTTTACAATAAAAATAACATTTTTATTATATACATGAATTGTTAAAAATAGTGAAGTGTTGAAATAAATATCAGTGGGATAAAAATATCATTTTTATCAAATATATGAAGTGAATATGGTTTTGAAATCGAAGAATGAACTATATTTATATAGATATATATAAATGGAAATAAAATAAATCGAATAACGAAGCTGCAGTTCGTGTTTTGAAATCGTGATTTCAAACGATTAGTGTGGGAGATCCGACTATCGGATTTTCCCAAAACCGAAACCGTTGGGTTCGCTTTGGAAATATCTTTCCAACGACACCCACTTTGTAAAGATCCAACGGTTGGATTGTCTGGAATGTTTAATTCAAATCTGAAGAAAAACAGCGCCAGAATCAATTATATATATATATATATATATATATATATATATATATATATATAATTAAAATAAATCGAATAACGAAGCTGCAGTTCGTATTTTGAAATCGAAACTTCGAATGAGTGTACCGGGAGATCCGACCGTCGGATTTTCCTGAAACTGAAACCGTTGGATTCGTCTTGAAAAGATCTTTCTAATGATATAAATTTTGTGAAGATCCAACGGTAGATTTTCAGATATGTGTAAATCAAATTTGAAGAAAAACAGCGCCACGGCCGCGTTATGGCCTGAAGCGTTGTTTTGAATGAATTGGCTATTTTTAATTAAATAAAAATAGCGATAAATCGTGATAAAATATTATAAACGATATGGAATGGAAATAAACTGAATTTGCTCGGTTTATGTGATATTTGATGGTTGAATGTGTTTCGCGTGAAAATTACATTTAAAAACAGAATTATTGGTGTCGAATAATTTAGTCATTGAAATGAATTGATTAAAATTCTAAATATATGTGAATTATTTGAAAAGACCAAGTTAAATCTCATTTAAAATAATTGATTGGCGATATGAAGTCGATGATGAAGACGGTGGTTAAAGACCGGAGATCTTCACCTCGGTTGGATGATAACTGATGTCCTGATTGGGAGGCATCCCGAAATATGGATAATGAGTGGTGATCGTCCAGACGTGCTTGGGGATCGATGGGTATGCGAGGTATATAGTGCCTCCGGTTTCGTTCAGACCCAGAACGAACGTGTAAATGGACTGTGTGTCTGACATTGGATTTTGTTCTGTGTTGATTGATCTCTATTAAATATATATCTGTTTGGCGGCGGAGAATTTATTCTCTTGTTTAACGCCCTTCTCTGAGACGTACGAGCTCAGAGGTTTTATATCAATAGAAATCAGTTGCATGGAGTGAGCTGCCTGTGTGGCATGCCTAAGTGGCAAATGATCAAGGCTTCTGTTGAAAAGCAAAGTCATGTGGTTGTTGATCAAAGCACCGCCTGTGTGGCATAGCTTTGTGTATAATGTTAATTCGCGAGCCTCACACCTCGGTATGAACCAGAAACAGGAGAGGACATCAGGGAGGGTATGCGTTTCCTTCTAGCTAGAGGTGGTGTCAGTGCTTAAACTGGTTGACATATATATTATTTTCACATGTGTGGTTGTTGCTGTTGCAAGGCGCCTCGGTTATATCGGTCGATCCGAGACCGATGGAGTCATTTGTTGGCTCTTTTACGCCCCAAAGGGCGGGGAAACGTAGTGTTCAGGCATTTTAATCCACATCGGTGGACCGGCCCTGACGATCCAAGGCTTGCCTACGCGCTTGCCTGAGACTCGGGCTAGACAGTCTCGAATTCGGTAAGGACTATCTTTTGCCTTGGTTCATGATGGAAATCCAATTTCCAAATACGACATCGTGCGGTTTTGATTGTAAACCTATATTTGGTGACATAGTGGCATGGGACGCTCATATCGTCCATGATTGATATTTATGATTGTGTATAAAATTAGAAACTAACTTGAAACAAGCTAAGAAGGGTGGTTTCCTGGGTATTGGTCTGATGTTGGTTTTGGCCTTCGGGGTTAATACTTAGGGAACCGTTCTCTTGCTAATTTACAGTTGGTGTCTGATTAAGAATGAAGCGATAAAATTTACATTTTAAGTGATTTTACTTTACACGTATTAAGCATATCTTGGTCGATATAAGGTAAAACTCTATCCTCTGGTTTGCGTTGCATTGTGTGATGGGACTTGAGTCTTATATCGGCTTCATTCTTTCTAAAAATCATTGCGTTGTTTTAAAAAGATTTGCTTTGTTACCTGTACTGGCAATCACTGGAGTAAACCCGTTCCGCGAAAGTGGTGTGGTCCTATGATTTGCCGTATTATTATTGTTTAACCACTCAAGTAGATTTCTCATACCAGTCCCTTGACTGACTCGCAGTTTGTTTCACTTTGCAAACTCGGGTGCCCCTCTTTCTTCACGGGCAGCCTTGTATTCAGGTTTTAGCAGGCTCTTTCTGGATAGCTGAAGATGAAGATGGATTTTATCATTTATCTCTTTTTATGCTGCTCAGCTCCTATTGTACATATTATGTTTGTTTTCCGCTGTAGACATTTATGTATAGCCGAACTGTATTTGTACTAAGTATGATCCTGTATACTGTGTAACTCTGATGATTATGTTTATCCAGTGTATTCTATTGTACATTATCTGGTGTATTTATTTATTTCTGTTATTATCTGTTTATGTGTTATATAATATTACCCTTAACACTGTCTTATCGGGTTTTAGGGTCATCACAAAAACTATCATTATGAACAACTAGTATATATTCACAAAATATCACATTTTTCCAATGATTCACAAACATAGCCATATAACCCAAATTATAACTCAACCTAATTAACTTGTTTATTATCTTATTAAAGAAATCAAATTCACAACTCAAAGAAGGTCTTGAGTTTTGGGATCTGTGTTATGAAATTGATTTAGCTCGCCTTTGAAGTAGACAAATTCGTTGTTGCTGTTGTTATAGGCTTGAGTTGAATTGAGTTGATTAGCTTTACTTTTCCTCTAGTTGGTGGCGGCTACTCTAGGTTGCAGGGTGATAGCATGACGTCCATGGTTCTAATTTTGATTAGATTTTAGGGTTTGAGTCTACATGTGTTTATATAGAGATTAGGATTAATTTAGGCCATCTGATCAACCTAGAATCAATCAAGACCATCCAGTCAAGATAGAGTGACACCTCAGCCCTAATGACTCAGCACTAAGTCACAAAATCGTCGTCTTTCAGATCTTCCCGAGGGGGTGGGGCAGGTCGACCCCCAGGTCGACACTAAGGTCGACCTGTATAGGGGGAGGTCGACACTAGGTTCGACCCCCAGGTCGACCTGGCCTTAGGCGGGAAATTTCCGCCCTGCCCAGTTCTGAGTCTGAATTCATTTTTGAATTTAAATTTGAATTCCTGGAAACTTCCGACAGCCATAACATCTTCATACGAAGTCCAATTTACGCAAACTCGGACTCTATCTCAAACAGAATTCTGAGACAAACAATGGCGTAACCCGTTTCCCTAGATTCTCACATTTGAAATTAAGTATTCTTTAATTTGCTAAATTTAATATTTAAAATTACGAGGTGTTACATTCTCCCCTCCTTAAAGGATTTCGCCCCTGAAATCTCCAAGTTAAGGAGAATGTATATCCTAACATCCAATCATCCATCTACTCAACCATCAAACACAGGCATCCATTGTCCTTACAAAATTTCTAATGCTGTATGAACATATGTAAGAAGTGTGTGTATATGTTCCTTTATCTAATGCAAAATCAGGCGGTCTACTGATTCAGTTGACCTCCTTAATGCAAATCATGATAGTGCCATGCGTCCATTATGTATGCGAAAGAATCCTATCGATACATATTATTTCTACATGTGTCCACAACCATTCATCAAAATGCAGCATCCATATGATAACACAACCATTATACATCCATTAATTTAAATATGCACATACATTTATATGCAATATGAAGGTGATTGAGCCGATCTAGTGTCTAAGGTGTGTGTACATGCATCCACGAGTAACCACTAGCAACCACTTGCATCCATTTGCATTCATCAAACATAACACGTCTCAAACACATGTTTCAACCATAGGGTTCTTCCTTACTAAAGATCGAGGATGTCATCGCAAAGATAATACTAAAAAATAGGACAAGTATCAACAAAGCAGCAGAAAAAGGAGAAAATAAAACATACCCTCAAAAAGGAAAGGGTACAACGTACGCATATTATCTTCCGTCTCCCAAGTCGCGTCTCTTTGATTATCTCCCCATTGCACTTTGACCAACTTGACCTCTTTTTTGCGAAGCTTTTTGACCTCCGATCCAAGAATGCGTGTAGAAGCTCGTCTGATCGTGGCATTGCACTTTACTTCCACTTCTTCGAGCGTGCTCGGATCTACTACTTCCGCCGTATCATGTAAACACTTACGCAAATGTGAAACGTGAAACACATCATGAACTCCGCTGAGCTTCTCTTGTAACTTTACTCTGTACGCCATCTGCCCAATCCTCTCCGTAATTGGAAAGGGTCCTACGAATCTTGGTGCCAACTTACCTACTGATCCAAAACGGACTACGTTTCTCAATGGTGACACCTTAATAAAAACCATGTCCCCAATATTGAACTCAAGATCGGTTCGTCTCCTATCAGCATATGACTTTTGTCGGTCCTACGCCGTCTTCATTCGTCGTCGAATCAGGTCTATCTTCTCCGATCCCTAATCATGTCGGGTCCAAGAAAAACCTTGTCCGTGGATTCCCACCAACAAGTAGGTGATCGACATGGTCGTCCATAAAGATCCTCAAAAGGCACCATGCCAATGCTAGCCTGAAAAATATTATTATAGGCGAACTGCACTAGTGGAAGGTGTTCTTCCCATGTTCCTCCAAAGTCTAGGATGCATAGTCTTAGAAGGTCTTCTAGAATCTGATTTACTCTCTCGGTCTGGTCGTCCGTCTGAGGATGATAAGCGGTACTTAAGCATAACTGCGTCCCAACCGCCTCTTGTACGCTTTTCCAAAATTCGCTTGTGAAAATAGGATCTCTATCGTTCACAATGCTGGAGGGTATGCCATGCAAACGAACTATCTCTCAAAGGTAAACAGATGCTAACCATGTGGCCATCCTTCTACTTTTGACGGGAATAAAATGGGCGCTTTTAGTAAGTCAGTCTGCAATTACCCAAAATCCCCGTATTACCCTTCCTTAATCTTGGTAACCCATCTACAAAATCCATGGAAATGCTTTCCCATTTCCAAAGCGGAATCTATAAGGGATGGAGCAAATCTCCGGGCTTCTTTTGCTCCACCTTGACTTGCTGGCACACTAAGCTTCTAGCAACGAAGTCGGCCACGTCCTTCTTCATTCCAGCCCAAAAGAAAACTCGCTTCATATCCCTGTACATCTTATCACAACCGGGATGTATGGTCATCTTAGAGCGATGTGAGTCTTCAAGAATTTCCTTCTTCAAACTCTCGTCTTGTGGTACGCAAAGTCTCTCATCTCTACGTAGCCAACCTCTCTCATCTATAGCATATCTATCAAGATGTCTTGAGGACTCCTCTCCTATAAGCTTGCCTACTATCTCAACCAACTGTTGGTCGTTTCGCTGTGCCTCTCCAACTCGACCCAAAAGTGTAGGTTGCACCTCTAATGATGCCAACAATCCGGGTACATAATCGACAGAGTGTCTGAAGTCAAAGGAAGATATAAACTCCAAATTCTGCCGTTCTACAAACAAAGGACTTAAAGTTAACTTCTTTCTACTTAAGGCGTCGGCTACAATGTTACCCTTGCCAGGGGTATATGCAATCTCAAAATCGTAGGATGCCAAAAACTCCATCCATCTCTGTTGCCTTAAGTTTAGGTCCTTCTGAGAGAATAAGTACTTTAGCGACTTATGGTCTGTATACAACTCAAACCTCTCACCAAGCAAATAATGACGCCATGACTTAAGCGCAAAAACTATGGCCGCCAACTCTAAGTCGTGGGTAGGGTAATTTTTCTCGTGGGCTTTCAACTGTCTTCCACCATAGCATATCACCCTTCCCTCTTGCATTAAAAATGCGCCAAGCCCTGTCCCGTAAGCATCGGTATATACAGTGAATGCCTTACTCCCGTCGGGCAAAACTAAAACTGGAGCTGTCGTCAAAGCCCTTTTCAGACGTTGGAAAGCATCATCACAGTCAACGTCCCAAGTAAAAGTCAAATTCTTCTTCGTTAATCGAGTAAGGGGCTAATATCTTCGCGAAGTCCTTAATGAACTTCCTATAATAACCAACAAACCCTAAAAAGCTTCTTACTTCTGTTGCGTTCTTAGGCGTTTTCCAATCTTGGATTGCCACTACCTTAGCGGGATCCACAGCTATCCCTTCCTTAGAGACCATGTGTCCTAAGAACCTCACTTCTTTTCTCCAAAAATGGCACTTGGAGAACTTAGCTTTAAGTTGATGAGCTCGTAGGGTCTCTAAGACTTCCCTAAGACATAGGGCATGCTCTTCTTCATTTTTAGAGAAAACCAGAATATCGTCTACAAAGACTACCACAAACTTGTTCAGAAACTCCCTAAACACCCTACTCATTAAGTCAACAAAGTATGCGGGTGAATTCGTCAAACCAAAAGGCATGACGAACCACTCAAAGAAACCGTCAGGAGTTCTAAATGTAGTCTTATCGATGCTATCTTCAGCCACCCTTAGCTGATGAAACCCTGTAGCCAAATCCAGTTGCGAGAAAACTGAGGCACCCACCAACTGATCGAATAAATCGTCTATCCTCGGTAACGGGTGTCTGTTCTTCTTTGTTATCTTATTCATCTCTCTATAGTCCACGCACAATCTAAGTGAACCATCAGCTTTCATAGCAAAAATGACTGGAGCACCCCACTCTGAAATACTTCTTCTTATGAACCCCTTCTCAAGCAATTCTTTCACTTGCTTACTGAGTTCTCTTCTCTCTCTCTCAGAGCCATGTGGCGCACTGGAAATGCAACTAGCTTTGCATTATCTTCTAAGTATATTCGAAAATCTATCTCACACCTCGGGGGTAAACCTCGAACTTCGTCAAAGACGTCCGAGCATTCACGGACCACTCTAACAGACTGCAAATTCTCAACAGACGCGTCAAGCGATTCTAGATAACTTAGCATAACAGAATTCATGGGATTACAAGAGATTTCAAGAGTGTTGCCCAAGCGAGTCATAAGCCTAACCTCTCTCTTTTCACAATCTAGGACGGCTCCATTATTGGATAACCAATCCATGCCCAGAATTAACCCATAGCCCGTGAAGCCCAAAACATAAGCATCACATCTAAACCCAACGCTAAGTATAGAAATTTCCAAATCCAAACAAATCATTGACAAATAGGCTGAGCACCCAATTGGATTTGAAACAACTAAGGGATCCTCTACTATACTGGTGTTTAGGTGTAGTGTCTCAACTAAAGCAGTTGATATAAAAGAGTGCGATGCACCAGAATCAAAGAGTGTGCGAACAGGATAATCAAAAAGATAGACTAAACTTTCAACGGAAATCGCTCTACCTCGTTCTTACAGCGGTGGGACCATGAGAGCCTGGACCTATCCCCTTTCCTGTCCTGGTGCCATGAGAGCCTGAATCTACCCTCCAGAGGTAGGCCCTGCCCTCTGCCCTTTCTTTGGGCAGTCTTTAATCAGATGTCCTGCCTCGCCACAGTGGAAACAACCAGTCTTCTTCTTCTTCCTAAAGTCTTTGCTTAGATGGCCTGGTGTCCCACAGTTAAAGCATCTTTTCTTTCCCTTACCATTGTTGTCTTTACCACCCTTCTTGTTCTGTTGTTGCTGTTGTGGTTTCTTTTGATCCCCTTTCTTCTCAGATGCCTTATTAACATCGGCGCCTTTCTCCTCTTCATGCATAAGCGCCATGTCAACTTGTCTCTCAAAGGTGGCCCCCCATTGGGATGTGGGTCATAGCTAACCCATGTACGGCTCGTTCAAACCCTTAACAAATCTCAGGGCCTTCTTTTCGGGTGTATTCACCAAGTCCAAGCCAAATCTCGCCAACTAATTGAACTTGTTGATGTACTCTTTCACAGATAGATTTCCCTGCCTCAATGCCAAAAACCTTTCCATGTATAGATTCTCTTCGGCCCGTGAGAGAAACTTTGCCTTAAACCTACGCCTGAAATCCGGCCATGTACCAACTGGACGCTCTCCATTAGTGACCTCCCACCAAAACAAGGCCTCATCCTTCATTAACCAGGCAACTAACTAGACCTTTCTTCCATCTTCTACCTCAAAGATTACAAACAATTCTTCCACCTTCTTTAGCCAATTTCGAGCTTCAACAAACGTCTCTGATCCATGAAAAGGTTTCCCGCCCATTGCCCTAAAATCTTTGCATATCTTTGCAAAAGTATAAACACGGGGAGGAGGAGGAGAAGGAGCATTTGTTGGGCTTGCGACATTGGCCATAGCTTCCAGATACCTTCTAAACCATCCTGGTACCGGTATCCCCTCGGGTATCTCGGGAATTCCAGACATGCTGAAAAGAAAATGAAGAGATTCAAACGAAGAATTCGAAAGAAAGATATATGGCTCTTGGGGGTTATGTTTTTTAAAATAAACTTTTCTCTTGAAAATATTCTCCTTAAAACGTATTTTTGAAAGTATTTCTTTATAAAAATGATTTTTTAAAAAATAGTTTTTCAAAATTCATATCTGGTCTAGTAACTTTCAGCTCTTATACCACGTGCAACACCCCATCTCCATTAAGGTTACTCACAAAGGGAATGCCTTAATTTTGGTGGAGTGTTTATTGTGTATAGAACAGAAAAGTAAACAAGACAGATAAATATATTGGTACTTGGAAAATAAAAACCACTTTTATTGCAGCGGAGAAATAGTTTGGTTACATCACATCAAAAACCAACTACAAAACCAAATACACTTGTTATCCATCTTGACAAATAAGTTCTGAGTACATAAATTAAAAGACATAACCCCAACATAAAATAGCCATAAATAAGATAGGCTGAACTTTACTTCAGCAATCCAAGCAACTTCCAAAAGAAAGGGATAAAGGTGTCCAATCAAGCTCCACTAGTACTAGTCCCACCCTAAGCACCTTGGGGGGGGGGGGGAGGGAAGGAAGAAAAGAGGTGGAAACAAAAGGGGTCAGACATAAAGTCTGGCGAGTGCAATAACTTTAACAATATAATCATTAAAGTAACTAGGATAAGGAATAAGCTGGAAAATAAGGAAATGACTGTGAACAAATGGGGTTGGCTGAGCAAACAAAGGAAATAAGATGAACAAAGATAACGTTAAAGGTGCACCTAATCACTATAAGATAATTACTACATTGCACCACACCAAACACCCTAAAAGTTGATCCCGACTACAGAACTTAATAATGATAATGGTAGTTTCGTGTACCCTAGCTGCCTTCATAGGTGCCGTCTGCCCCTATCTCCACTAGGTGTACCCACTACCCCCATTCGATCGGCTCCCTAACTCATAGATACCCGTGATGGCCTCACAGTGGGGTGTATCACTCCCCAAAGTGGCAACCCGATACCACCAAAAATGCACGGCTTATACCTACACGATGCAACAACGCCTTACCTACCAGCCCGGGCCCACACACGCACATGACCCCTTTGGACTTGCGTTGCCACCGCTAACCCATTTTGACCTCTTACAATCAAACCCAGTACGCGTGGCCCGTCCTCGACTTGGGTCGAGCCCACAAAGATGCTTAATGGGTTACTGGTTTGAAAAAGGGCCCCTATGCATGACACAAGCTTTCCACCTATGCTTGGTCCCCTCTAAGGTTTTCCCCACTTAACCCCATTCTTATTCATGTCTTCTTACATGTTTCAATCTTGGTTAAGTGCAACTAATCGTATTTCACATGCCACCCTCTTAATTTCACATGCCACCCAAGGCACCCACTTAACCCCCTATGTCCCACCACATGTTTATCTGGTTAAGTGTTTCTTAATTCATTAAAACTGTAACCTCATAAAGACCTCCCACATTAGACTGGCATTTGTGGCTGCTGGATTTGCCAGGCGGGTCCGGGCAGTCTTACACCACAAACGAGCCTAACCTCGTGTCTTTACAATTGTTACGCATTTAATTCATGCCTTTGACCTCTCACATTAGACTGGCATTCATGGCTGCTGAATTTTCCGGGCGGGTCCGGGCAGTCTTACACCACAAATGAGTCTAACCTCATGTCTCAGGCGGTTTATTATTACATATCTTTATTTAACACCAAAGTGGATTTATATCCCTATTCAAATTTGTCAATAAACTCCAAATATACTTATGTCCATAATTGTCACCTAAATTATGTCCATTTATTTTAAGTATAACAAATTTTAATTATTGCCTCAAATTAATTGTATTCCTTTTAAGGCCATTACATGCCAATTCTTAATATGAGTATATTCAATATTACCCCCATCGTCCCCACGTTGTTCGTTCGCTTATCATGACACACACACACACACACACATATATATATATATATATATATATATTAGACTAGTAATTAGTCTAATTAGATAAAAGGGAAGAAACATCGCTAATTTGCATAACACACAAAAATGGATTTAACTTACAAATAAGGATTCCAACATATCTTGCATAAACTTTGTATTGTCATGAATCTAAACATAGACCTAAAGGTGTGATCTTGCAGGTATGATCATAGTTTTCACCCAAACTTGCATAGGCCATAGTCACAAACTTGCATAAAACTATGTATGTCATAAATCTAAATCTAAAGGTGTAAACTTGCATATATGTGAATCCAATTTCTACCTAAACTTGCATATAGTCATTTTACTTGGTTCACATGTAAACTTGTGTACAATTTACATAGAAACTAGCATATAATCTATACCCAAACTTGCATATAAACTGATGTCAAATATGAATCAAGTTGAACATAAGTGATTGGGCATATAAAAAGGAATCCACAAAAAAACTATCATTATGAACAACTAGCATATATTCACAAAATATCACATTTTTCCAATGATTCACAAACATAGCCATATAACCCAAATTATAACTCAACCTAATTAACTTGTTGATTATCTTATTAAAGAAATCGAACTCACAACTCAAAGAAGGTCTTGAATTTTGGGATCTGTGTTATGAAATTGATTTAGCTCGCCTTTGAAGTAGACAAATTCGTTGTTGTTGTTGTTATAGGCTTGAGTTGAATTGAGTTGATTAGCTTTACTTTTCCTCTAGTTGGTGGCGGCTACTCTAGGTTGCGGGGCGATAGCATGACGGCTATGGTTCTAATTTTGATTAGGTTTTAGGGTTTGAGTCTACATGTGTTTATATAGAGATTAGGATTAATTTAGGCCATCCGATCAACCTAGAATCAATCAAGACCATCCAGTCAAGATAGAGTGACACCTCAACCCTAATGACTTAGCACTGAGTCACAAAATCGTCATCTTTCAGATCTTCCCGGGGGGGGGGGCAGGTCGCCCTGTATAAGGGGAAGTCGACACTAGGGTCGACCCCCAGGTCGGCCTGGCCTTGGGCGGGAAATTTCCCGTCCTGCCCAGTTCTGAGTCTAAATTCGTTTTTGAATTTAAATTTGAATTCCTGGAAACTTCCGACAGCCATAACATCTTCATACGAAGTCCAATTTACGCAAACTCGGACTTTATCTCAACCAGAATTCCGAGACAAACACAATGGCGTAATCCATTTCCCTTGATTTTCAAATTTGAAATTAAGTATTCTTTAATTTGTTAACTTTAATATTTAAAATTACGAGGTGTTACATACCCCTTCAGGTTGGGAACCACTAGATGACTCTGCACCTAAAGCTCGACCTTGACCTCCGCTCGACGTAGCTGAAAATTAAGATACAATGGGATTATACACAAGCTAAGATAAAATCGATTCAATTCAACAAAAGTAGAATACCTAGAAATTATATCAGTATTCCAAGATATGTTTCCCAAAGATAAAGGAAAGCTCAAGGACTCGATTGATGACAAAAAAGAGGGGGATGACATGTTCTTTGTAATGAACCTCGATATAGTGTACTATGTATAATGTTCTGTGTTTTATGATGTTTTGTTTAACTCTGCTCTGATACCAAAATGTAACGCCCTACCCTGAGACCCACCTTAGTAAAGAGTATTACAGAGTAATGTTGTCTATTAAGGAGGAGAACAGAGCTGAATAGGAGCGACCTCTTGTAATCTTGTATTAAATAAGTCCTTGTTTATTTTATTTTATTTGTGGTTCGACGTACTTATTGCTTACTTTATACAATATCACTAGGGTTTCAGGATTGATTTAGAACAAGACAGATATAATATAATAAATCACAGATGACAGAACATAACACAATTACATATATATAATTTTTACACACATCAGGTACAATACAATTATGTATACACCGTTACATTCCCACAAAAGAATATATATACATCAAAAGATGTCAAGCATGAATATGAGTATAAAAAAACTTATCCAAGAAATATAAAGCGAAGAAGTCCATCAAAAGGGCAAGCTACGAAGTAAAGAACAACTTAAATAATTACCTGCAAATACTCGGTCTGACCCGAGCATTAACATACTCGGATCAGTTAGTTGAAATATTATAACATCATATAATAAATAATAAGCACAGATGTAACACCCCACGTCCGTTAATGTCACTCACTAAGGAAATGCATTAAGTTTTGTGAAGCGTTATAGGTAAATAAGAACATAATAGCACAAGACAGACATGTAAAATAGCTGTGGAATTAAAAACTTTATTTAAATCAAAACATCATGGTCCCAAATACTGAGTTTACATCATAAGTGACTAATTACATTAATAGTCTATCTTGCCAAAAATATCAGAGTACAAAAGCATAAACCATATTTCCCTTACAAAGCCATAAGAGAGTTGACAAGCAGTCAAAGTGATACATCTATGTCCAAAATCCAAGCTAAGCTGAAAGAATCCAAATCACTCTAAGCACTTCTACCCTGAGAACCTGGGTTGGGGGGGGGGGAGGAAGAGAGAGAAGAGGAAACAAAAAGGGTCAAACATAAAGTCTAGCGAGTCCAGTGGATTTTAAATATAAATAAATAAAAATATCATGGCAGGTATATAAAAACTGGAAGAACAAGATAACAATAACAATAGTAAGGACAAGTGTGAACTGAACAAGATACGTTTGGATAGAATATACTGCACCTCCTAAATACATTTCTATGTACTGAAAAGATACTAGTATATCAGAAGTAGAATGACCCTTACTAATGCTATTCCATTACATTTTCTTGATTATTAGGTTACTTGGGTTAATAGCACTCAAAACTTATTCGCGCATCGTACCCATTTACTTTTCCATGGATTCACCAAATACAATATATGTAGTCATCTCTCAATATCGAGATACACCTATGGTAACCTACTCGCACGATCTCCAGCGTAATGAACACAATCCCTCATCCTACGCCAGAGTGACATATGGATCTCTATATAATAATGTTACGTTCCGCATACATCTGTCATTACTATGCTACGTAAGCGTATGAACTGCCCCCATTGATGGAATCAGATTCCATATCAGAATAATGTCCTCTAGTCTACGATACACCACCCAGAGCAGATATGCACGTATCTAGACTATCCTACGTATGTACTGTAATTGTAGCTCGATGCCTCATTCGCACGTCCTCTAATGTGCACCGAGTTCCGTAGCAGGGCTAAACAAGAAACACGGAACTCAGTCGGGGGCTTTTCCATATCTGTACAGGCCTGTCTTCATGAACCTCTATGTACAGATAATCCTAGGGTTTGTTTTTCATGGTGGCTATGTCCCCACCTCGACCCCTACATCAACTAGTAAAGACTACAAGAGCTAAGTGACCGCCCCTAATAACAACCAATCTAAACATCCATGTGGCGTCTCCCCTCAACGCCGTACCTCGATAGTGAAAGGTGAAATGATATCCTGGGGTTAGCTCTAGTCTTTTCGCATCCGGCTGGCTGCCAATAAGGGATGTCCGACGGTCTACTATCCTTGTTGGTTGTGATCCTCTCTACCTCCTCGTGAGGAAACCGCCGAACCACCCTTGTATCACCTCGTCATAGCATTCTGACTGCATAGCTACATCTGCAGTCAAGGCCCACCCACTTAGTAGTTACGTGCAGACCCAACCTCTGCAAGTACAGCCTAAGGCATCTGTCACCAAACAAAGGACTACTAGGAGCACCTTACGTACTTCAGGAAGCCGTGTGCTTCCCCTTCCAGTGCCTTGGAGCCATCAAACAATCAGATGAATGTGCGCTCCCTTCGTGCCTTTTAACACCTCGATGATCTACCCCGTTGGGTTATTCACCCTCAACCGTACAGACTGGTCTAAGCGTCTTTCTTTAATATGTTGTTAGACCCTATGTCTAAACATTCTTTTACGCACTTGCCTCTCCTCATCAGGTTTCCAGTTAACTTGGTTATTCCAAACCATATTGAATTCTTATCCATACTACCAAGTTTCTCTTGCTTATTAATTTCAGCATACAACTTAATTCATTTAAGTTTATTAATAAGCTTACAACATGTTATTCTCTAGATTGTGGCCCAATGTCTGTAATCCACAATCTATTTTATATTCTTGCTTGGTTACATCATTACAATAACATGTTTTTACTTAATGTGTAATTAAGTACGTCTCATTTTACATGTTTCCTTTTTAACATGTCAGCCATTATTTATGATTAAATATAACTTATCTTATAAGTTTTCCTCATTCTTTCTCATTTAATCGTAATTCCATTTTTCATTGTTATTACAACTTATCGTTGTTTACTTATTAACTTAGTTCTATTAACTAAGGCCTGTTAATAAGTTTCTCTACCCATATATTATAACCTATGTTATAATTTCCTCTTGTCCCTAGGACAAGCCTAAACATGTTATTCACATCAGCGGGATCCAGACTTCTAGATTACTTAATTTATAATTAAGTACCTCTTATCTTATTGCATAGGTTGTCTCATTTCCTTACAAGTCATGCTCCCCCTAAGCGGTGTCTTTTTATTACATAACTTTATTGTTTCTACCGGTTATGTATACCACTAGGTGTCTTTAATTACATAACCTTATCGTGTTAAGTTTATGGGTCTATATGTAAGTATAACCCACCCCCTCTAATTTACTTAACCCTCCCACTGCCCATCCAGTTTTACTTAACCCTAACTTAAGTTCATAATCATACAACCCTTATGGATTAAATTAGGTTAAGTAGTCTAATTCATTACCATGTCCAGTTATGGTTATAATGGGCTAGACCTCCCACATTAGGCCTACAACATGTGGATGCTAGATATGTCGGTCGGGTCCGGACAGTCTTATTCCATAGTTGGGTTTAACCTTGTGTCTTAGCTCGATTCGTATTTACGTACTTAGACATCCCACATTAGGTTCAACATTAGTGGCTGCTGGATATGCCGATCGGGACCGGGTAGACTTCCACCACTAATGTAACCTAACCTCGTGTCATAAGTACAATTACAATTCCTAATTGTAATTACTAAACATTCCATTTTTATTCAAATCTACCTATGCCATAGTTAGAAATGTGCATAGTAGCATGAAACTTTTTATAGGAGAAGACTTCAATGGCCATGTTGGCTCATCTAGTAGGGTTTTTGAGTGAGTGCATGGTGGTTTTGGCTTTGGAAGTAGGAACCAAAAGGGTGAAGATATATTGAATTTCTATCTCTTTTGATCTCATGATTGCTAATACCTCCTTTCGGAAGAGGCAATCACATCTGATCACCTTTAGTAGTGGCAAACAGGTAAGCTAGATTGACTTTGTCCTAACTAGAAGAGATAGTAAATGAGATTGTGTTGATTGCAAGGTCATACCTGGAGAATGTGTCATATCACAACACCAGCTCTTGGTATGCGTGTTTCGTCTTCGGGTGGTGAAGGATAAGAGAGCGAAGATTAGCCAGACGAAATGGTGGAAACTCAAAGGAGATGCTTCACGGGTGTTTAAAGATAGAGTTATGGGAGAAGGGGCTTGGAATGTGGAAGGAGAAGCAAATGTCATGTGGAATGCGATGGAAACTTGCATTCGGAGAGTCGCTACTGAGGTATTTAGGATAACAAGAGGAAGCAAGAGAGAGACCAAGGATTCGTGGTAGTGGAATGACGAGGTGCAAAAGGCTATCAAAGAGAAGAAGGAATGCTACAAATGCATACACCATCATAGAAGCGAAAAGAACATGCACAGGTATAAAGTGGCAAAGAAGACTGCAAAGGGAGCAGTGAGTGAAGCAAGGGGACAAGTGTAGGAAGATTTGTATCAAAGGCTAAGCATAAAGGAGGGTGAAAAAGACGTTTACAGAATAGCTAGGCTACACGAGAGGAGGACAAGGGACTTCAATCAGGTTAAATGCATTAAGGGCGAGAAAGATAGACTTTTGGTGAAGGACGATGAGATAAAGAATAGGTGGAGAGAATACTTTGATAAGCTTTTCAACAAAGAAAGTAATGGCTCTTCGATCGAGTTGGAAGACTTAGCCGACAACACCAATAGACATTTTGTGCGGAGATTTCAAGAAGCTGAGGTAAAAGAGGCGTTGAAACAGATGAAATCAGGAAAGTCGGTAGGGCCTAATGACATTCCTATTGAGGTGTGGAGATGCTTTGGAGATGCAGGGATAATATGGCTAACTAAGTTGTTCAATAATATTTTCAAATCAAACAAAATGCCAGATGAGTGGAGGAGAAGCATTTTAGTTCCAATCTTCAAGAATAAAGGAGATATTCCAAGTTGCACAAATTATAGAGGAATTAAGCTTATGAGTCATACAATGAAGCTTTGGGAGAGAGTTTGCGAGCAACGTTTGAGGAGGTTGACAAGTGTCTCTCGGAATCAATTTGTTTTTATGCCTGGAAGGTCAACCACTGAGGCGATTTTCTTGGTTAGGCAACTTATGGAGAGATACAGGGAGCAGAAGAAAGATCTCCACATGGTTTTTATTGACCTGGAGAAAGCTTATGACAGAGTGCCGAGGAGGGCAGACTTCCACCACTAATACATACATATATATATACATATATATATTTTGTACAAACCTACTTATTTTCCAATTTATGCCCCAGGTCCATATTAACCCCTTTCAATGCAAGTTATACCCAAATCCACCTTCACATAATTTATGATTAAAATTCATATTCACATATGTTCAAATTTACGTCACAAATCAATATTTAGACATGTCCCATTTTATACCCAATTATATATTTACATATATTCCAATGCGTGCCTAAATTCATATTATCCAACAAGACATATGCCCCCAAACCCATATTGATATATTTCCAAATTTATGCCCAAATTTAGATCCATATTTTCCAACATCAATTATGCCCCAAATTATGTCTTTCCTAATTATTCCCAATTTCGCACATTCGCATTTTCAGCGTCAGGCTTAGGCTTGAAGGTAGCCTGGCTATGTAAAAATAAAAAGATAAGGAGGGAAAGAAGAGAATCAAGAATAGGCATAATGACAAATCAATAATAAATTGATAAAATATGCATAAACTGAATAGGCATATTATGACAAGATATAACATGGTGACGATATAAAAGTATAAGAACGGATCAATGGAATATGTCATAATATAACTAATTAGGCACCGATTCTAGATCCATTTTTTATATACATACCACGATTACTACTTAAATGTTTAGATCTAAAAGCAACATGAACTCACAGTGAATTTGCTGCGAAGAACATGTTGAATAAGTTGTTGTAGCCATCGTTTAATTTGTTGTAGCAATCTTCGAATATGTATAATCTTCTTTGAATTGATTTAGAAGAAGAAGAAGATCCATTTTAATTTCCATTGCAGCAGAGCTTCGCCGTCACCATTTTTTTCAATGAAAAAAACCTAGGTTTAGGGTCCCTTATGTAAAAGCAGCGGAGCAACCAAGACCATCAGATTAGATCAGGAGCCATAGGAATCGTCCACACCGTAAAGAAGCTTCTGGAGCCACGGGTGGGTAGACCCCCCTTCAAGGGTGTCGAATCCTAGGTCGACCTCGAGGTTGACCCCCATGAGCCTGGGTCGACCCCTAGGTCGACCCAGTCGGGTCTCGGGTCGACCTTATATGGTCGGCCTTTCCATGATTCGCTCACCGGATTTCTGGTTTTGCTGATTTTGAATATTTTCTTGAAATTGTATGCATATATATCTTCCTTATATGCACACAAACTTCAAACCTTAATAACTTCTACATAGGTGTCTGATTTACGCAAACCAAATGTCTATCTTGACCAGAATTCCAAGATAGATGCAATGGCGCGATCCGTTTTACTTAATTCTGAATATTTAATTAAGTTTTCCTTAATTCATTGTTAACGGTGTATTTCATATTGATTATTCTTTAATTCATCATCTTTAATGTCGTTAAAATTCCGGGGTTGCAACAGATAAGTGGTATTCTTTAGACAGTAAGATGACGTGAAAACTCCATGTCACGACGATTAGAGATTCACACAAGTTGATGACCACAAGAAATTCCAAGAGTTGTAATCTCTAGAATAGATCAACAATGAGGAAATAATACAATCACCATCATCATCATGTATGTGACTTATACTCATATATGTGTTTGTTCACCCGAAATGAACACTTCATAAAATATCAACAACTAGCCAAGAAAGACCAAGGATCAACAAGATTACACAACTGGATTTAAAGCATCACTAACACTCCTTCATAAAACCAACCACTGGTCTTAAAGCAATAAGGTTGCTTCATATAAAATAGCACCAAATAGCCTAAAGACTAAGTATCAACGAGACATAGATATGGATCCAAAACAACAATTTTCCCCGTCCTTTGGCAACCAAGTTTCACCATCATCAATAGAAAGAATTACTTGCCAAGTACTTTAAATACGCAATTCACTATGTTCTGCCTTGATCGAGTAAGATGACCCGTCTCGGTCCAACAAATTTCTACTGTGACCCACCACGATCAAGTAGGCTCAACTTGTCATGGTCGAGTATAATTAACACAATAACCTGCCTTAGTCTGGTGCGCACCCATGCTACACCTGTCTCCGTTGAGTATATGACTTGTCTCAGTCCGATAAAATTTTATCGCAACCTGCCTCGGTTGGGTATATTTGACCCCTTCGATCAAGTAAATGCGCATATATAAGGCTCCTCTCGAGTTAGTACTGGCATAACAACAAGATGTGTCATAGACTTACGAATAGTAACTCAAAAAGTGAAATCAGTATGTCCCATACCGCATGTTTCACCAATCGATTTACCATAAGTTAGTCTATTCCACACTAGGAATCTCAAAGCGACATAGAAAACCCGTAAGATCACAGGAATACCCGACTTCAACGGAAACACCCAACTTGGGGAAACATCAATTTGGTTTCGACTGACAA
Organism: Allium sativum; assembly: GCA_030737875.1. Taxonomy (NCBI): domain Eukaryota; kingdom Viridiplantae; phylum Streptophyta; class Magnoliopsida; order Asparagales; family Amaryllidaceae; genus Allium; species Allium sativum. The sequence continues at coordinate 385,520,076 of CM060925.1, forward strand.
GTATGAAATTAACCGATATTATATCCCTATGTGTCCCATACCATAAGGTTTACAATACCGTTTAATTGCAAACACGTCTTCTCGAAAGGTGCAATAGTGTGTGTATACTTTTACAAATTTAGAAAATAACTTTTGACGAAAGCAAGTTATAAAACAGTTTTCCAAATAGTAGATGTAATTATTAACACGGAAATCTTTCCCTCTATAGCGGGAATAAAATAGGTTTTATAATAATAATGAAATGTATATATATAATAATAAATTGTTGTCAATTTCATAAATCATTTGGAAATATTTTATTAAAACCAGTTTTGAAAACGTGTACAGAGACGATAAGGTTCAACGAGATTACACCATCGATTTTCACCCAAAACAGCATCGATTCAATAATGTGAATCGTTGATAAATGTGGCTTTTCTTTCTAGAAATGCCATTCACATGACGATAATCGACACCACAAAGATACAAAATAATTTTAAGTAATTTGGGAATAACTAATGCCCCAACAACATGAAGCAAAATACAAGACAACGGACAAAATCCGCTGTTTCAAGCCACTAAACAGCAAGATATTTAAACCCTATGAATAAAATTTTGTTTCATATAATTCAAGCTTTCCAGAATGTCCAAGATAATTTAATTCCGATCAGTAGTTCAAAAGCTATGATCATTTTACTAACAATCAAAAATTCAGCCTGCTGCATGTATTCGACAGGATTGCGACAACAAATGATGATTTTAGCTTATAGAACTTCAAAATTTTGCACAACATATTGAACGAAAGTTGTAGCTTAGGTTTTCATCTTTCCGAATCGTCATGAAAAATCAAATTCCAATTAAAAACGAAAAAGTTATGGTCATTTTACTAACAGTCTAAAACTCAGCCTGATGCATGTATTCGACAGGACAACGACGAACAATGATGATTTGAGCTTAGAAAACTTCAAAATTTTGCAGAACATATTGAACAAAATTGTAGCTTAGATTTTCATATTTCCGAGTCATCAAGAATTATCAAATTCCGATTAAAAAAGAAAAGGTTATGGCTCAAACAATTTCAAGTTTCAGCTCAGAAAATTAGGCAAAAGACAGAATTATACCATCATTTCGAAATCTGTTTCAGGCCTATCAAATGGCAAAATTTCGAAAAACAATCTGAATAGAAAATGTTTCTTATTAAGTCTAGTTTTTAGAAGAAAAAAAATCGAGCTAAATCGGATAAGAAACATGGAAGATATGCTTTTTTACTACACTGGATTTTCAGGAATACGGGATGTAACTGAGTGATAACCCCCTATACCGAATCGAATCAAATCATCTTAAATACACAATAAATTCAAAGAATACCACTTGTAAATGATTTCAACTAGAAGTTGTGAGGTTCACTCACCTGAAAGGAGAATCAACAGCAAGAATTTGATGCAAATTTGGGATTTGGAGCTTGAAATTGCCTTCTCAAAGCCTAAAAAAGAGTTTTATTATGACATGCAAAAGCAATGAAATCAATTACTATAAAAAGATTTATAATCAAAGATTGGAGATGGATTAAGACATGGTTTTAGAGGGATTACCTGCTGGAGATCTTCATTTTCTCTTTAATTGCATTAATTTTTGGGGATTGGAAGCCTTGCTTATTTGAAACTATTTTCTCAGTTTTCTGTGTTCTAATTTTTGAGAAAAAAGGAGGAGGAGGAAGAACACGTATTGTATTCTCCCTTTCTCCAGAAGACTCTTCCTTTAATTCTTTAATTAGAGGCCCATTTGGCCTAACAATCATATTTAATGAAGGTGTAGGCCTTAATTAATTATTTTAGCATGAATTATGCCAATTATGCTATGTTTAAACAATTATACACATACTAACAACATTATTTGTTGTACATTCCATCATTTATACATAATAAGAGTGTTAACACAAGTTTAATCACCCCTTTTAAAATTATTTCTAATTCTTAACCATTAAAGTTTACAAATATTGCCATTTACAAACAAATTCCATTTCTTGAGAAACATTGACAATTTAAATGTTTTAAAGAATAAAAGCTTTATTTTTCTTACGGAGAAGTTTTAGCAACTTATAAAAATTTATTTTCAACACATCCATTTTTATTTATTTATTTTTACAGAAAAATCAACATTTTTACATTTTATTACCAAAAAATACTTAAGAACTATCGTTAAACATCAAATTTACTCTTTACTCACATTTTACAATTTACCTCAACAAATTTTGCCCAAAAATCTTAAATATTTATATTTTGTCTCAAAAACCATTTACAAAATGTTTTTAACACTTGTTCTTCATCAAGGCCTTTAATTTTACTAATCACAAAACCCAATATGTACATATATATTTTTATGCTAATTTGCCTCTTAAATTCTCATGGATAAAAGAAAATCTTATTAATCTTAACTTCACACTCATTTTAAATCTATACATTTATATGCATCCATGTACATATATATGCATATTTCACCAGGATCCCAACGATAACCAAATAATCTCCTCTCAAATTTTCACATTTAAATTAATGAATTCCCATTCTCCGCAACAAAGCATGATTTTTTTTTCAAACCGTGGATTTCATTATTAACCAACAAAAATCCCCATTATAATTCATTAATCGCTATAGCAAGTAATCGACTAAAACTAGGGTTGTTACATTATAACCCGTAAATCAAGGAAAAGGACAGGCTGTGTTCCTTGTATCCCATAAATCAAGGAAAATGAGCGGTGTTAACCTTATAGCCATGAAATCAAGGGTATTGTAATTGGATAGTGATATTAACAAAACTTTGCATAATCAACATTGTGTGGGACTGGACGTAGGAGTAACCCGAACTAGTATAAAATCCGGTGTGTTCTTTTCTTTTCTACATTTTATTTTTGTTTATATCTGCATCTGTGATTTTTTCTGGTGTGATATTTAATCTGTTATTCATATAGAAATTTGAGTAATTGATAATTGGTTAAGATTTCAATAAGTTCTTTAAAGCACTATTCACCCCCCTTTAGTGTTAGTTTTTCCTAAAGATCCTTGATCCTCATCCCTAACAGAAGAAGATGATAAAGTTATGAAATTTCAAATTTAGAAGCCTATTTATAGTTACTAAATAGTCATATCCTTCCAGGAAATAATTTAAACCAATAGGCACAATTTTTGAAATTTGAATTCGAAAAATCATAGTCACTTTGTCGATATGAAGAGTACTACATGCCGACACGCCTTAGGGAAATTTTGAAATTTTATTATCTTGAAAACAATGTAAATGATGTTGAAATAAATCAAGGTAACTTTAGTGTTTAAAAATATTATTGTTCTATATCATAAAATAGTATAATAAATTATAAATAAAATTTCAAAACATATAATTATGATATATAAATGATTATTTAAAACTTATATATGTGATAGCCCGTAACTTCCCCGTGAAGGAAAGCCTGGATTACCTTGAGAACACGACATAATTGAACGCAAACAGAAGAACATTTCATTGTTTATTACAACAATTCCATCAGAATACAAGAATATACAGAGTATGAATAAATATTACACATTCGATAAATATCAGAGATTACAATAAATTACATAGCAGCGGAAAAACAATACAAAACACAACTGAAAGTAATACACAGATACAGAGCTTTTCGAGCATCGTTCCAGCTGCAAATCAGGATCCTGTGAATATAAATCTGCAAAACCAAAACTACTAGCTGCCCGTGTCGAAAATAAGGCACCCAGAGTTTAGGTTAAAACAATAAACTCCAGGTCAGTCATGTGACTGGTGTGAGAACTAAAACAGTTATTAATCTTTATTTTAAAGGAGAATAATTCAAGGGACCACGCCCTATAACACGGAACGGGTTTCCTCCCAAGAATACCAGTGCTTAGAATAAACAACGCAATCCTTTTTCGAAAAATGAAGCTATTATATGACCCAGGTCCCATCACACAATGCAACGCAAGCCGGAGGATAGTGTTTTTACCTTATAATAGCCAAACAAGCTTGGTACGTTTAAAACAAATCATTTGATACTATTATAAGTGTATAGTGTCAAATCAATTCAAATCATAAATATCAATCATAGGCGGCATGGGTTCCATCTATCATGTCCCCTTACTAGGCTCTACAAATAAAACCAACGTATCTCATATTGGAAATTGGATTTCCGTCATGAGTCGAGGCAAGGGGCAAGCTCCTCTCAGCTTCGAGACACTCTAGCAAATGCCTTAGGACTACACACTCTGGGTAACCCCTGGGATCCTCCAAGACCGGTCCCCCTTATGTTTGAGGATTAATTATTCCTGAACACCCGTTTCCCGACCCTATAGGACCTATAATCGAGGCGCCTCGCATCCAACAACCACATAGGTAAAAAGTATATAAATGTCAGCCAGTTTAAGCACTGACACCACCCAAAGCTAGAAAGAAACGTCGTGCACTCCTTGGGTCCTCATCCCATTTTTGACTCATACCGAGGTGTGAGGCTCGCGAATCCACGCTATACACAAAGCTACGCCACACAGGCCGTGCTTTGATCATCAACCACAAGACTTTGCTTTTCAACAGAAGCCTTGATTATCTACCACTTAGGCATGCCACACAGGCAATTCACTCCATGCGATTGATGTCCATCGATATACAACCTCTAAGCTTGTAGATCTCAGAGAAGGGCGTTAAGCAAGAGAATAAATTCTCCGCCGCCAAACAGATGTATATTTAATAGAGATCAATCAACACAGAATAAAATCCATTGTCAGACACACAGTCCATTTACAAGTTCGTTCTAGGTCTGAACGAAACTGGAGGCACTTTCCTCGCATATCCATCGATCTCCAAGCACGTCTAGACGATCACGAACTGATTCCCTCATCTTGGGTGTACAGCCCAATCAAGATCATTGGAAATCACCCAAACGATGTGAAGACTTCCGGTCTTCAACCACCGTCTTCATCTTCGACATATCGTCGAATCGGTTATTCAGAATGGGTATAAACCCAGCCTTTTTGAATAACCCGCGTTTATAATAAACAAATGTTACACCAATACAACATACGCCTCATTTCAATTCAGTGGTCTCTAACCGTAAGTTAACAAGAGAACAATTCCCCAAATATTAACCCCGAAGGCCGAAACCAACATCAGATCAATATCCAGGAAACCATCCTTCAGAGCTAACCTACAATTAGTTTCTAAATTTCACGTTCTTAGGGAATGGTTCCCATTAATTTTATCAAAGATAAATTCTTCTAAATTTATTCTTTAATCCTCCTTTGGATATTATTTCAAACTATATTATGGTTTTCCAAACTAGTCGGGATTAACGAACCACACCGAAGTAATTATTTATTTTATTTCCCAATCCCAACCTATTTATCCCATGGAGCAAAACGGGTAATACTCCATATCTAACACCACGGTGTTATCGGTAAAATTAATTACCATTTCACGTTCAAATCTAATTAAAGATTTAACTATCGCTTTGGAGCAAAACTGGTGATACTCCATTCTCGATCACTTTCCAAATTTGATAATTTAAATTATCAATTCACATTTCAATCCAATTACAGATTCATTAAAACTCCACTTAGTTTTAATCTTCTCAAAAATCAATATCCTGACTTTAACTGGGTTAAAGAACCAATGTCATCTAAAACACGATTCACGATAAACCCAAAATCACATTATATTGTTAATCGGGTTAAAGAACAGGTGTTATTCAAAACACCGCTCATGATAAACCCAAAACCAATTTAAACTCGATTCCAATTAATATTTTTTAATTGGTACACTTCATTAAATCTAAATAGAAAGATTTAATCTTTTTCTCAACTGGGTTTAAGAACAGTGTTAATGAAGACACCATTCACGACAAACCCAAATCACATTTGATATTAAATACAAGGCTCTGAATAGATAATATATCGGCTTATATTAAATATCAAATTCTATGACCAACAAATATCGTATTGGAAATAACGATATATAATATATCTTTCAAATTTCCACAACCATATCTGTATAATCACGAAATCTAACATCGAAATATTCCGAAGATAATTTCGATTCAAATCCATTCCAATTCACGTATTGGAAATTCTAATTATTTTTAAAACCACTTTCAAATTCAATTTATTTATTTCAAAAATAAATTGGTTTTAATTCTAGTTCAAAACTAGTTCATTTCGATAAAAATATATTTTTATCCTTTCAAATGTGGATTTTTTCATCCCAGTTCTTCCCAAATCGCTTCTTATGATTTTACACAAATTATTATTATTTTTAATAATTTTATCAAGGCCCATACAGTCGATTTCCATCAACGGCCATCGAACCGCACTTACAGCGACCTTTTCCAAATTTGATTTGGACATAATTCCAAATCCAACCGTTAGATTTCAAATTTCTAATATTCATTGGAAAGCTCTTTTCGATACGAACCCAAAGGTTCCGGTTTCAGGAGAATCCGACGGTCGGATCTCCTGCAACGTCACTTCGAAGTCAATGGTCGAAATTCACGAACTGCCGCAGCGCGGCGCGTTCTATTCAGGCCATTATATATATAATATATATATTTCGCCGATTTCCTTTTAAAACGAATTTTGTAAATCATTTCAAATTTGTTTCAAAAACAATTTCAACTTTCATTTCAAATTCAAATCAAAATTTAATTTTCCATTTTAAATTCTTTCTACATTCATTTCTATTTGATTTCAATTCAAATCGATTCCAATTCAATTTCAGATCGTTTTCAATTCAATTTGAATTCATTTTATATTCAATTCAATTCGAATTCATTTTATATTCAATTCAATTCGAATTCATTTTATATTCAATTCAATTCGAATTCATTTTCTAAATATTCGATTTTTAAATCTCTTTTCAATATTCATTATAAAAAATGAATATAATCGATATAAATATCGTTCACGTCAAAATAGCGCATCTCTAATCAACACGGCTTTATATTTTTCAATAACTTCGTTATTCTATTCAACAAATGAATATTTATTCTATTCAACAAATGAATCTATATTTCTTTCGACACGTGACTAATATCAACAAATGAGTACCGTCAACACGTGACTATTTTGTTATTTAATATATTTAATAGAGTTATGATTTCTATCGTTTAAAATTTTAATCAAACTCTAACCGTAAATTAGCAAGAGAGCAATTCCCTAAATATTAACCCCGAAGGCCGAAACCAACATCAGATCAATACCCAGGAGACCACACATCTTATCTATTTTCCAGTAAGTTTCTAATTTTATATGTGATAAAGATGTCAATTTTATTGTTAAAATATTTCGTTCAACACATGAATCTATATTTCTTTCGACACGTGACTAATCTCAACAAATGAGTATGGTCAACATCTGAATCTATATTTTATAATATTCTTTATTTTCCCAATTGGAATGAGGCCCAATCAATTACCATATAATGTTAATTATATGGATTCCATACAACACATGTATATAATAGCAACGATAAATAATCAACCATCATCCAAAGTGCACCATGCAACTACATAAGCATTAAATATAAATAATTAACGCTCACACAGTCTATCTAACAATCGATCGACATACAACTAAATAATTGTGATTAGTGTACGTCAAATATCATCCCAACACCCGTGTGGGGTTTCAATCCACAAACACTGAATATTATTTGTGCAGTTGGGCGATGTGAAAATTTTATCGTCCCAATCAATGTCCTTCAAATAGGTGTTCATAAACAAACCGTCCGGTTTGTAAATGAATATTTATTTATTCACATTCACGTTAAAAATTATATTTTTAACGATAATTAATTCATTTCAACACATGAATATTTTATTATCTATTTCACACCAACATCACAAACAAACTTCACAACACATCAAACAAGCATACAATCCGTCCATGATCTGTGGACGACGGGTGTCGGGTGCTACTAAACACCGTCTGCATCCTAGTATATATTATTAACTAGAAAAAGAAAATTTAAGGTGAGAAGTTCTCACCGACTAGCTAAACCAAACGCCACGACTCTTCATATTTTTATTCTTTCTACTATATAAAAATCAAAATTTTATTATCTCCACTATATAAAAATCACATCTTTATTATCTACATTATATAAAAATCATATTTTTATTATCTACATTATATAAAAAATCATATTTTTATATCTTCTATAAGTTAAAAATCGGATTTTTATTCTCTCTATAATATAATATAAAAATCATATTTTTATTCTTTCTATAATATAAAAATTATATTTTTATTCTTTTTGTAATATAAAAATCATATTTTTCTCTACATTTCATAAAAATTATATTTTTAATTCTTGCATATATAAAAATCACATTTTTATATTCTCTGCTATATACAAATTATATTTTTATATAAACAAAGGTTATATTTTTTCCTTGTTATTCATCTAAATAAAAATCAAATCTTTGTTATAACTAAAAATTCTGCCTTTTTGACTTTAAAAATATAACCTTTCTAGCTTTTTAAAAATATAACCTCTCTCTAACTAATTTAAAAACCAATTCCTTCTCTAATTAAAAATTCCATCTTTTCTATGTTTAAAAAAAATCCGACCTTTTCATGATCATTCATACAAATAAAAATCCAATTTTTATGTCATTTATATAAACAAAAATCCACTTTTCATATGCCTATCTATATAACATTGGATTATTATATTTTCAAAACTAATTTTAAACTACAATAAAAATCTAAACTTTCTTTAGCTAGAAATCCTGTTTTTGCATAGTTAAAAATCATATCTTTACTTAACTAAAAATTATATATTTAATCAAGGAAAATCGTATTTTTAATCAAAGAAAGATCATATTTTTATATCAAAATCATACATATAAAAATCGTACTTTTTTTCACTAACCATATATGTAAAACTCCAATCTTTATACACTAATCATAATAAAAGATGATTTTTTTTTTGTTTTCTCTCTTTTTAATCTAATTACATTAAAATAATTAAAGATAAAAAAAAAACTCACCGCGTCATATGAAGAGGGAGGAGGGCGTTTGACTCGAATTGGAAGAATGGGGGAAGAGAGAGGGAAGTGGCGCGAAGAGGGGGCTGGGACCGGAGGCGGTGGTCCGGTGATGGGGAGGCTAGGGTTTGGATCGGATTTTGGGGTGTTAGGGTTCGATTGAGGATGGGGGCGAGTTCGAGGTGGGCTGGCTTCGGGTGGAGATGGGGGAGGCGCGCGAGCTAGGGGTGGCGGCGCCGGCGCCCGTCGAGGTGGCGAGGGTGGACGTCGCGTGGTGGAGCTCGCGGGATTTTTTTTAGTTTCTTTTGACATTTGAATAAATAGAAGAGAGGGAGTAGAGAGTATAACGGAGGGCCCTTATTATTATATAATATTTTATTATTAAATTTTCTAAAAAGCAACTTTTATTTTCGACCTCTAAACGAGACCCACCACCTGTTGTCCATAGCTAATTACCCCCATTCCGAACACAATGGGATATGTATCGTAAGCTGATTCAATCATTTCAATCAGTTTTCTTCAAAATAAAAATATAACTCTATATATTGAATTTGAACGCGCATTTCAATTTACTGGGGTCACATACTAACTCGAAAAATTCCATAAAAATATTTTCTACCTTCGTATTGATGATACAGTCCTAACAAAACTAATTTCGTCAAATTCCAAGACCGTTTGAAAAATGGCCATTTTCCAGTCGATTAAAATCAACTTAAACTGGTCAAACGCATTTTACTTTGCCACGCTCACATATTGAATTCAAAAATTATGAGAATTGGAATTTAGCAATAACTTGACATCCCGGATCCAACAAAAGTGGTTTCGTCGAACACCGAGGTCGTTTGCAAAATTTCCATTTTTAAGAGCCGGGAATTCCATAGCGACTATTCTGAATTTTCAACTGGACGTATCTTTTAATTCCCGCAATGAAATTTTAATTTTTCGAATTCGTTGGAAAGATATTTTAAAATTGATTCAAATATTTTTGGTTTCACCAAAATCCGGTTTATTTTGAATACTGTACATTCATTTGAAATTTGAAATCGAATTATCGAACTACCGCGCCATTTTCAATTCCTTTTATAATTAAAAATATATATATTCTAACGACGATCTATATAAACATATACGTTCGAATTATATTCAAAATAAATTTCTCGTCGATATTATTTAAAATAATCGTTTTAAATAATAAATATTCGCTAAAATTGCCAAAATAAAAATTTTAAACTGCCTCGCATTTCCGGGTTATTACAATATAAATCTATAAATGTAACTATTATAAGAAACTTTTTAAAACTACATAAATATAGAACTATAACTATGAATATAATTAAACAGAAGCTTAAGTAAAATAAATATTGAAACTAAAATATTAGTAGGTAAATATTTGAATTTGTTAAAGATTAATGTAAGCAATCAATTGTAAAATATTCAAATTAGGAGGTAGATTTAAAATATAATAAAAATTAAAAGACATATATTTTAAATAGGAAGTAATTTTGAAATCAATTTGAAAATAAGAAATAAGAAGATTTAAATTGATAGGAAATTTGAAAATAGAAATTCAGTGCTATTATCGAGTTTTAACGAAATTTCTAGGCTATACAACTTATCCTGTTTTCTTGAACTCTTGTTACCCACAAGTCATCAATCTTAAACTCTTCTTCTTTGAAATCTTTAAACTGTACAGTCTTCAAATCAATGTTTGTATATAATTCCTGCATATACACTAATATATAATTCTACTTAATACCGTTGGTATATATTTTATAACAATAACCATTTAAATTGTTGGAGAATGGAGTTTTGATGACAACAACCTTTTTTCAATTATCATTGATTATAAAATATATATACTAACACTTTTTGTACATAATATACACACACACACACACACACATATGCAGGACCTATATACAGAAATATCACTGAAGACTGTACAGTTTAAAGATGATAGAGATTCAGAATTCAGACAAATTTCAAGACTCATGAGTATTCAAGATTTCAAGAGTTCGAGATTAATATAGTTATCGAGTCAAGATTATGTAAGACTCTAAATAACACTCCAGGCTCCATATTCAAATTCTGATTTTGAAACTCTGATTTTCAAATTCTATTTTCTATCCTCAATTCACTTTATTCTATTCCTTATCTTTTCTATTTTCTTTTATTTTTCAAACTTGTTTTATATATTTATATTTTTATAGTTAAAACCTTATAATTTTATAAATATATTTATATAGTTTAAATTTATGTTTTCATATGTTTTTCTACTATATAATATTAATTTACAACACAAGATTTTTATTCAAGAATTTCCAGAATTATATTTAGATCAAAACACTTGAAAATGTTTTAAAATTCAAAAATACACTAGAGTATGTTGACATGTAGAAAACACTATGTCGACATATAACCGTCAGTAATTCAAAATTGAAAGGAAGTGTCTTTTCACCATTTGAAACATTTCAGAAATGTTGCAACCTTTCACACACTATAAAAAGGGCATGAATTCGAATTTTTAATCATCTCTTGTTCTCTAACTTTATCCTCTTTCTTTATATTATTTTTCTTAATCATTTTTATGATTTCTACACTTATACTCTACCGAATTCTATTCTGTTTTGGTTATACTTCTTCTCTCTACACTCTCTTCTCATCTCTCTCTGAATCAAGTGCTATTGAAGAGTTATAGGGCTGTTTGTAATTGCATGGCTTGGGTAAAGTAGGAATCAGTGTGTTCCTTATAGCCGTGAAACCAAGGAAGTAGTAATCGATGATATCCCTTGTAGTTGTGAAATCTAGGAGGTTGTACTTGAATATTGGAATGGTAATAAAACTCTGCGCAATCCAGCATTGTGCAAGACTAAACGTAGGAGCAATCCAAACCAGTATAAAATCCGGTGCATTCTTTCCTTTTCTGCATTTTATTTCTGTTTATTTGTGCATCTGCTTTTGAATATGTGTTTATGATTGTGTTTATGGTGTTTGATTCATTCTGTTATTCACATAAGTTTTAGATTTTGTTTAAATTCTCACAAACACTATTCACTCCCTCTCTAGTGTTTGTTTTTCTTTAACGATCCTTTTCGCAATCCCTAACAATAAGTATCAGAGCAAGGTCTTTCAAAAAGTTCATAATTTGATTTTTTTTGAAACTTTAGTAAAATGGAAAATTTTGGAATCTCTCTTAATACTAGTGTCAATTCATGCATTGCATCAATGTTGAAAGAGTCTACATATAGTAATGATAAAAAGGCATGTGATCTACTGAAATATTGTTCAATTCAGAAAAGGATGAGTTCTATGACTTTTGAAAATTCAAAAGTTGAAAAGTTGGATAAATTGACTATTGGCAATTCAAATTCTGAAAAGATGGCTATTGGAAATTCAAATCCTGAACTGGTGTGATACATGGCCATTGAAAATTTAAATTCTGGAAAGTAATTGGTGGAAATGAAAAAGGACAAATGGATAATGGATAGTGGTTGTTCGAGACATATGAATGGAAATCCAGAACTACTCAATAATATGAAGTATGAAGATGGTGGAATGGTGAACTTCGGGGATAACGCTAAACGATACATTATTGGAATCAGCAATGTTGGTAATTCTGAAACTCCTACTATTTCGGTTGTTTCGTTAGTTAGGAATTTAAAACACAACTTGCTAAGTATAAGTCAACTTTGCGATAAGGGTTATAAAATAAATTTTGAAAAGAATAAACATTTGATAGAAGATAGGAATTCAAAAGTTATATTCGAAGGAGATAGAAAGAAAAATATCTGTATATTGAGTATGAAAATCTCCAGCGATAATTTATGTCTTATGGTCAGTACAAGTGATCCCTAGATCTAGCATAAGAGATTTGGTCATACAAATTTCAAACACATTTCTAGGATTTCTAAATTAGATTCAGTTAGAGGATTACCCAAAATGAAGTTTAAAGTTAATAATTTATGCGACGCATGTCAATTTGGAAAATTAAAGAAGAGTTCATTTAAATCAAAAGAAGAAATTACCACTTCAAAACCATTAGAGTTAATACACATGGATTTATTTGGTCCATCCCAAGTTCAATCGATAAATCATAACAGATATGTAAATGTAATATTCGACGACTTTTCTAGATTTACTTGGACTTTTCTTCTTAAAAATGAACATGATGCTTTCGATCAATTTAAAAACTTTTCTAAAAGAATTCAAAATTTATTATCACTAAAAATTAGAATAATATGTAGTGATCATAGCGGAGAATTCAAAAACGAGCATAATACTGTAATAAAAAGGGAATAACCCACAAATTTTCAATTCCAAGAACCCCTCAACAAAACAGAGTAGTTGAACGTAAAAATAGAACGATACAAGAATGTGCAAGAACTATGTTATCCGATAGTAATTTACTAAGGAATTTTTGGGTTGAGGCAGTTGCAATAGCTTGTTATATTATTAATAGAATTTCAGTTAGACCTTTAACTCATAAAACACCATATGAACTTTTGTATAACAAGAAACCAAAAGTATCATATTTTAAATATTTGGAAGTAAATGTTGTATACTAAATACAAAAGATAATTTAGACAAATTTGATTCAAAATCTGATAAAGGAATATTTATTGGTTATTCAGAAAGAAGCAAGGCTTATAGAGTTTTCAATACCCGAACCAACACCATAGAAGAAACATTAAATGTATCTTTCGATGAAAACTATAAAAGTATAACTCAAAACAATGAAGACGATTGTGAAAATGAAATTAAAGAAATAAATTATGTGGATAATCAACCAAATAAAAGAACTAGATTACTTAGAGACCATCCTGTAGAAAATATCTTAGGAGACATTGAATATGTTGTTAGAACTCGTAATCAATTAAATAATATGAGTAATACTACATTTATATCAACTATTGAACCCAAAAATCCAAAGGAATCTTCTTCCGATGATTCATGGATACTTGCTATGCAAGAAGAACTTAATCAGTTTACTAGGAATGAAGTATGGGAACTTGTTCCTAGACCAGAGGATAAAACGATAATAGGAACTAGATGGGTCTATAAAAATAAAATGAATGAACATGGTGAGGTAGTAAGAAATAAGGCACGAATAGTAGCACATGGTTATACTCAAGAAGAAGGAATAGATAATGACGAAACTTTTCCCCCAGTAGCAAGAATAGAGGCTACTAGAATTTTACTAGCTTTTGCAAACTATAATAATTTCAAATTATATCAAATGGATGTCAAAAGTGCTTCTCTAAATGGATTTGTCAAGGAAGACATATATGTAGAGCAACCACCCCTATTTGAAGATGAAAATTTACCAAATCACATATATAAGACGAAGAAAGCATTATGTGGATTAAAACAGGCTCCTAGGTCTTGGTATGATAGATTACGAAATTATTTGTTACAATCAAACTTTGAAATAGGAAAATTAGATAATACTTTGTTTATCAAGAAGAATAACAAAGTATGCAATTAGTACAAATATATGTTGATGATATAATTTTTGGGTTAACAAATGATAAAATGAATAATAATTTTTTAGATATTATGACCAAAGAATTTGAAATGTATCATATGGGAGAATTATCATTCTTTTTAGGTTTACCAATTCCGTAATTAATGAATGGAATATTTACTAATCAAGAAAAATATGAAAGAGATTTAATTAATAAATACAATATAACAACAACAAATGGTAGACCAACAGTTATGGCAACTAATATTGCTTTAAGTAAAGATGATACATCAAAAGACATCGATCAAAAACTATATAAAGGAATGATAGGATCAATATTATATATAACCGCTAGTAGACTATATATAATGCATAGTGTATGTCTCTGTGCAAGATATAAATCACCACCTAAGGAAACACATTTAAAAGCCATAAAACGTATTCTGAGGTATGTAAAACATACATCATATTTTGGATTATTTTATCCTAAGAATGATTCATTCGATTTAGTTTCGTACTGTGACGCTGGCTATGAAGGATGTAAATCTGATCGTAAAAGTACTAGTGGAACATGTCACTTTCTAGGACATTCCCTTGTATCATGGTTCAGTAAAAAGAAAAATACCGTATCTTTGTCAACAACTGAAGCAGAATATATCTCTGCTGCTTTGGCTTGTTCACAAGTAATATATATGAAACAAACTTTAAACAATTTCGGTTTAAAAATAAATAAATCAACTATATACAATGATAATACAAGTGCGATAAATATTTCTAAAAATCCAACTCATCATTCGAAAACTAAACATATCGATGTGAGACATCAATTTCTAAGAGATAACGTAAGTAAAGAAAAGATATCACTCGAATTTATAGAAACAGATAAACAAATAGCAGATATATTAACTAAACCATTAAATGAAGCAACATCCACTAAATTTAGAAGAGAATAAGGCATATTTTCATTAAGTGGGTTAGAATTATTAAATATATAAAAATATATAAAAATAACATAAGAAATAAACAAATTAATTAAAATTTTGAAACAAGAGTATGTCGATATAGAGTTTTTGATATGTCGTCATATAACTGCTAGAATTTCAAATTTAATTCCCACCAAAAGTTAGTTATTTCAATTATTTAAACCTTCTATTTCGACTTTTCTTCTTCATTTTTATTCTTCTTCTCTGCAAAAAACTCTAAATTAAAAAATACAATGGCCTCTATTAATTTATATACTCGTATTAACTCTGATTCACACGATGGACCATCCGAGGGTCCGTTTCAACGATCTACGCTATCTAGGGTTATCAAAGTCAAAGAAAAAATGGAGTATATACTGCAAATGGTGGATGGGATACAAGTACTCCAGATTAGGATGAGTCAAGAGCAAAATAGGCAAGGGAAAGTAATGAGAAGTCTCTTAAAGTTTATAATGGATAACGAGACTAATCTGATTATCATCAATGACGATAATCAAGTCATGGAAGAGGAGGAAGAACCTGAAGAAGAACCAGCGGTAGAACCAGAAGAGGAAGATGAAATGATGGAGGAGGAAGAATAACAAGAGACTCAACCAACGATTATGGAAGAAGACGAGAAGGTTGAGTGCATAGGAAAGGTTTTATTTGATCAAAATGGGAAAGTGATTAAGAAGAACGGAGAATTTTGTCTCCATTATACAAATTGTCCAATTCACAAGTCTCCCATTGTCAAATAATTAAGCGTTTAAGGGTTTTTCTTGTTATTTCATTTTATTACGTTACTACGATAAATCGGGTTTGTATAAATTTGTGTATTTGTACAAATTCATGCTTAAAAAATTGTCATTTATGTTTATGGTTTAATTAGTTATAACTCTCTAAAGAAAATGGATATAAGATTAAGGGTGAGTATCTTTATTGGATCAGCTACTTAAGTGTTATTAAGAAATTTATACAATTTAGGGGGTGTACCTTTATGGTTTCTTTTTTATAATGCCAAAGGGGGAGAAATTATAAAATATAGACATAGTTTATAGGATTCTTACAGACAAGGAGAATATTAGAAGGATCATCATCAACAGGTATGTACAAGCATAATATTTTATAAACTAAGGTTGTCATCATAAAAAAAGGGGAGATTGTCGGAGAATGGAGTTTTGATGACAGCAACCTTATTTCAATTATCATTGATTATAAAACATATACTAACACTTTTTGTACAGAATATATATATACACACCTATGCAGGAACTATATACAGGAAATATTACTGAAGACTGTACAGTTTAAAGATGATAAAGATTCAAAATTCAGACAAATTTCAAGGCTCACGAGTATTCAAGATTTCAAGAGTTCAAGATTAATATAGTTATAGAGTCTAGATTATGTAAGACTCTAAATAGCACTCCAGTTTCAATATTGAAATTCTGATTTTCAAACTCTGATTTTCAAATTCTATTTTCTATCCTCAATTCTCTTTATTCTATTCCTTATCTTTTCTATTTTCTTTTATTTTTCAAACTTAAGTTTTATATATTTATATTTTTTATATTTTAAAACCTTATAATTTTATAAATATATTTATATAGTTTAAATTTATGTTTTCATATGTTTTTCTACTATATAATATTAATTTACAACATTAGATTTATATTCAAGAATTTCCAGAATTATATTTAGAACAAACACTTGAAAATGTTTTAAAATTCAAAAATACACTAGAGTATATCGACATATAGAAAACACTATGTCGACATATAACAATCAGAAATTCAAAATTGAAAGGAAGTGCCTTTTCACAATTTGAAACGTTTCAGAAACGTTGCAACCTTTCACACACTATAAAAATGGCTTGAATTCGAATTTTTAATCGTCTCTTCTTCTCTAACTTCATCATCTTTCTTTATATCATTTTTCTTAATCATTTTTATGATTTCTACACTTATACTCTGTCGAATTCAATTCCGTTTTGATTAAACTTCTTCTCTCTACACTCTCTTCTCATCTTTCTCTGAATCAAGTGCTATTGAAGAATTATAGGGTTGTTTGTAATTGCTTGGGTTGAGTAAAGTAGGAAACAGTGTGTTCCTTGTAGCCGTGAAACCAAGGAAGTAGTAATCGGTGGTATCCCTTGTAGCCGTGAAATCAAGGAGGTTGTACTTGACTATTGGAATAGTAATAAAACTCTGCGCAATCCAGCGTTGTGCAGGACTGGATGTAGGAGCAATTCGAACCAGTATAAAATCTGGTGTGGTCTTTCCTTTTCTGCATTTTATTTCTGTTTATTTGTGCATCTGTGTTTGAATCTGTGTCTGTGACTGTGTTTGTGTTGTTTAATTCATTCTGTTATTCACATAAGTTTTAGATTTTGTTTAAATTCTCACAAACACTATTCACCCCTTCTAGTGCTTGTTTTGCCTTAACATTCCTTTCCGCAATCCCTAACGGAAATTAGGTTGTTGCGATCAATACTGTGACGGCCCGCCCCGCACCAGCCGGCATTTCCTCCGAAAGTGCGCTGTACACATACCCGACTAGCATAGAACGGTCGCCAAGGAAAGGAAAGAAGGGAATGAACTAATCAAGAACCTGTAGAATGTCTCACAGCGCATGGAGTAAAATATAATATTAATAATATACTTGACATAAAATAGGTGAGACAGTGCATAAGCTGATAATTAAAATCAACATCAACATCAAAGCAGCGGAAATCCAAATACAGCTTATTACAACTTTCCAAATTTACTGTCTCTAAACAAAAGAAAGCTAAAGTAGAAGATGCACCACTAATGCCCAAGCAGTGATCTTCAACAACACAGGGAGAATACTATATATATATTATGTGGAAGCCTCCTGCTCGTCTCCGGATCATCAACCCGTGCATCTCCAGCTAACCTGTCTCTAGTCTGCTAGTGTGAGCACCCAGAGTAATAAGAGGAGATATAAAACTCTGGGTCAGACATAAAGCCTGGTATGAGCGATAAGCATCTAAACAGAATAATAACAGGTATACTAAACCATACCTGAACCTGGGCCTGCAACCAAAGAGTTAGTACCACATACCGTACAGTACTCTAAGGTGCCATAATGAATAATGTAAAGAATACGGGGGTGGGGTGTGTATGTCATAATGATAGCAAACAAACCATCCATAGCAACCATCCTCACATCCCTCACTCAGTGCGTAAAGCATACGATGTCCACCACTGTCAATCGCTAGACCCATTGAAGTAGTGACAGAGTTCGACTTGCACAACTACTGCTACTACCAAGCTTACCACGTGGAGTCATGACCAAGTCTTTACAAATGACTCCACTTCATTGGTTTATAGCCCTTTAGTTGTACCTAGGCCATAGCAGCCCTGAATCCGTTCACGTACTTCCCATGCATAGTGATCCAAAGTCATAGACATCGATAGCCCCTTGGCACACGTCCCGCAGCAAAGCCCAACACATGAAGTGAACTCGTCGATTCCCAACTGGATCCTGAGCTCTAACTTCCATTTGGACTACCTTTGCATCTCGGGTTTCTGTCATCACCGGATCGGTTCGGATCCCCTCTTTGCCATCGGTTCGGTTCGGCCTTTAGCTCCCCCATCATCAACGCGGTGCGGTTCGTGGCGTCCATCTGGTAGCGGTTCGGATCGGCCTCCTCCAAGCACACCGGTTTGGGTCGCACTTTCTGCTCACGAGTGGTTCGAATCGTGGTCACCTCACTGGGTCGGTTCGTGAAGCAACACGGGTCGTCTCGCGAAGTATTGATCGGATCGGATCGGCACCATCGGTTCGGATCGCCCTTACTTCCACCGATTCGGTCCGGTTCGGGCTGATTTCCTGTAGTTCTTCCAGCAAGCAGTTTACGCCATTCGACGGCGTTTTTGACAAATCTAACACTTCTAATCAATCATAAAACACACCATAGAGTCATATCAACATGTAATAGCAACCACAAACACCAAAAAACAATTCAAATGAAGCAAAATGGATCAAAAGTGGCCAAAACTCCTTATTTTCCCTTAAGCATGTTTAAGTAAGACTAATCATAGGGTTAATGAAACTTAATCAAATCGAACCAAATTTCCAACAGAAGCATAAAACATTATTTAAGAATTTCTAAACATTTTTCCAGATTTTATTTGTGTATAAATTCGCTAATTAACACTAATTACCATTTAATCAACCGTAATTAGTGAGAAATCATGCAAATCACTCACCTTTGCCACAAAATAAAACACCAAATCTGAAATACTCTCTGTTTGGGTCTAATTCCGATGTATAGCAGCAGCTCCAACCTTGCTTTGTTGCTATTTGGCCTTGTTTTGATGTAGTTTAGGCTTAATCTTCACTAAAAATGTGTTTTGGAGTGGTTTTAGAGGATGGAAGCCATTACTAAGGTCTCAAGAAGGTTTGTGGCGGCTCAAAACTGAAATGAAAGTGACTTCCTAACCCTAATCAGCCCTCCTATGACTCTAAACCCGAAATTCCCCTCTGGGCCTTGCTGCTAATAACCCGGTTAAGCCCAATTAAGCTGTTTTTCGCCATCTGAAACTTGTTTCAACCATATCTCCCAAACGGTGAGTCCGTTTGGCTATTATGACCACTCCACGGAAAGAGAAACCATCATCCGGAGCCAATGGAAGGGGTTTCAGGTCAAAATTCCTTTCCAGTCAAAAGTTATGGCCAAAACAGTACCAACTAGGGGTAAAATGGTCATTTAAAAATCGGGAAAAATCATGGACATGGGAAATGAACCTAATAGTCTTCTCCCAAGGTTACATGACCATACGACTTCGTATGTGACAGAAATAAATATTCTACGATCCTATGATGCATAGAATGCGGGTCGTTACACTCTCCCCCCTTAAAAAATTTCGCCCCTGAAATTCCCTAATCAGAACATACACAAAGGTCCCGCATGCCTATCAATCATAAAACACCAATCAAACATGCAAACAAGCAAAACAAGTATACCCTAGCATGCAGAAAACTAAATTACAAAGTAAATCTTACCAGGCAAAGAGTTCTGGATATGCCTTCCTAATGCTCTCCTCTGTCTCCCAAGTACAATCACTATCGTTCTCGCCCCACTGGACCTTGACTAGCTTCACCGCCTTCCTTCGAAGTTGTTTCGTATCGTGCCCCTACAATACGAATCGGCTTGCGGTTCCCAACCGCCTCGGGTTCTACTTCGAAGTCCTCTAATTGATCAGGTGAAATAGTCACATCTGAGTCGTGAACGAACTTCCTTAGTTGGGAAACATGAAATACATTGTGAACTCCCGCCATTTTCTCTGGTAAGCCAACTCTATATGCCAAATTCAAGACTAATTCAAGAACAGGGAATGGGCCAACAAATCTTTGTGCTAATTTGCCTCTCCTGCCAAATCGTATCACGCTCTTCAACGGAGAGATCTTGACAAACACCAAGTCACCAACGGAGAATTTCAAGTCTCTTCTCCTCTTATCGGCATAACTCTTCTGCCTATCTTAAGCAGCTTTCATTCGTTGTTGAATGACCTTAATCTTATCTGAAGTTTCCCTCACCACATCTGGTCCAAGCGCAAATTTCTCGCCAGTCTCTATCCAACATGATGGTGAGTTGCACGGTCTTCCGTACAAAGCTTCATATGGAGCCATACCGATGCTGGATTGGTAGCCATTATTATATGCAAACTCTACTAGATGCAAATGGTCATCCCACGATCCACCAAAATCCAATATACAAGCTCTCAAGAGATCTTCCAATATACGATTCACCCTCTCCGTCTGACCGTCGGTCTGAGGATGATATGCGGTACTGAGATGTAATCTTGACCCTGGAGCCTCTTGTAAGCTCTTCCAAAACCCACTAGTGAACAACGGGTCTCGGTCACTCACAATGCTTTTGGGTACTCCATGAAATCTCACTACCCACTTCATATACAATTCTGCCAACTTGGCTGCCGTTCTGGTCGATTTGACTGGTATAAATCTTGCACACTTAGTCAATCGGTCTACAATCACCCAAATGCTATCATGTCCCGATCTAGTCCTTGGCAAACCATCGATGAAATCCATCGAGATTTGCTCCCATTTCCATTCGGGAATTTCTAATGGCTGTAACAACCCACTAGGCTTCTTTTGCTCGACTTTAACTAGCTGGCAATTCATGCATTTGGATATAAACTTCCCAATGTCTCTTTTCATTCCTTCCCAGTAGTAGGTCTGCTTCATGTCTCGATACATCTTATTACCACCGGGGTGTATAGTCAGTTTTGAGTGATGACACCCTCTAAGCACTTCATCCCTCAATCCATTGACATTGGGTACGACTAGTCTTCCATCCTTTCTAAGCCATCCATCTCGATCAAGCCCATACTTGTTCATCTCCTCATCGATACCCATCTCTAACTTGGAGATGATTTCCAATAGGTTAGGATCGTCCCTCTGACTAGAGCCGATACGCTCAATTAAAGTGGGTCTGATCGTCAAACTTGCTAACATTTCTGGATCCAATTCGCACTTTGGTCTGAAATCATACCCAGCGATGTACTCCAGTTGCTTCCATTCTAGAAACATAGCCCCTAGGCTGGCATGTCTCCTACTCAATGCATCAGCCACCGCATTGCCCTTTCCCGGTGTATATGCGATGTCAAAATCATAGGAAGCTAAGAACTCTAACCATCTCTGCTGACGGAGATTCAGATCTTTCTGAGAGAAAAGATACTTTAACGACTTATGATCTGTAAACAGCTCAAATCTTTCTCCCAAGAGATAGTGTCTCCACATCTTTAATGCAAACACAATCGCTGCCAACTCTAAATCATAGGTAGGGTATCTTCTCTCGTGTGGTTTCAATTGTCGACTTGCATAAGTTACGACCCTACCGCCTTGCATCAATACAGCACCCAGTCCGGTACCACAGGCATCCGTGTATACCGTCATCTCTTCATTCCCCTTAGGAATGACTAACACTAGTGCGCTTGTCAACTTGTCCTTTAGACTCTTGAACGCATTCTCGCACCTTTCATCCCAGACAAAAGCTTGATTCTTCTTGGTCAACTGGGTCAATGGTGCTGCTATCTTGGAGAAACCTTGGATAAACTTACGATAATATCCCGCTAACCCCAAGAAACTTCTTACATCTATTTCATTCTTGGCCGTAGGCCAATCCTGTACCATAGCCACCTTTGCTGGGTCCACGGCAATACCACTCTCTGATACAACATGGCCCAAGAATCCCACTTCCCTCTTCCAGAAGTGACACTTAGAAAACTTTGCTTTCAATTGGTATTTTCTCAACACCTCCATCACTATTCTTAAATGTTCCTTGTGTTCTTCCTCTGTCCTCGAATAGACCAAAATATCAACAACGAACACAAGGACAAACTTATTCAACTGATCCCTGAATACCCTATTCATAATATCCACAAAATATGCTGGGGCATTGGTCAGCCCGAATGGCATGACCAACCACTCATAAAATCCAGACGGCGTCCGAAATGCCGTTTTAGCTATACTCTCAGCTTCCACTCTAAGCTGATGAAAACCTGTCACGAGATCCAACTAAGAAAATATTCTCGCGCCACTCAACTGGTCTAACAAATCATCTATCCGTGGTAGAGGATACTTGTTCTTCCTCGTTACTTTATTCAACTCGCGGTAGTCTACACACAAACGAAGGGAACCATTCGCCTTGGTAGCAAACACAACTGGTGCTCCCCATTCAGAAACACTCCTTCTGATAAATACCTTCTTCAAAAGATCACTGACTTGCACCTCGAGCTCTCGCTGCTCCCTTGGTGCCATACGATGAAGTGGCATCACTATAGGACTGGCATCTTTTACCAAATCAATACGAAACTCAATCTCTCGGTGTGGTGGAAGCCCGGTCACTTCCTCGAAAACATCCGGATACTGGCCAACCACGGGCAAACCTGACAACTCACTATGCGGAATATCGAGGGAGTTCAGAAAACTAGCCAATACCCCCTCACTGGGTAGACCACCAAACACTATCCTCCGCCCATCATCCGATCTAGCTGTCACCAAAAAGCCCTCACAGTCTACCACCACCCCGTATCTTCGGAGCCAATCTACTCCCAAAATAATGCCAAACCCAGTAAAGCCCAAAACAAAGCAATCACAAACAAACATGCATCCATGACTCGATAAGACCACATTACGACAAATCATGCTAAGGCTAGTCGAACCACCAATCGGGTTTGTCACTACTAAAGGTCTATCGACAATCTCGGGCTCCAATCCCAACCTATCTACCAGGTCACTAGATATGAAAGAACTGGAAGCTCCGGTATTGAACAAAACTCTAACAGGAATATCGTTAACAGAAAGCATACCTTGGATGACGACATTCTTTCCGTTCTCCGCCGCAGTTAGGGCATTCGACGAAGAAGGAATAGCATTAAGGGCGTAGGCTTTCACCATTTGCTTTTCTTTAAGGGGTTGCGGATACTTGTCCTTGTGATGTCCCATTTGGCCACAATTGAAGCACTTCCTATCCGCTGGCTTGGCCCGACAATTACTAGCATAATGGCCCTTCTTACCACAGCTGAAGCACTCAACATCTTCCTTATTCTTTTTCTTCTGGCCATCCCTAGTCTGACTCTGCTTTCTCTTATTCTGGGAACCACCCTTGCCTCCACCACTTGCTTGTGGCTTCGGCTCATCTGCGGATGCACCCTCAGTCTTCGGCTTAGGGTAGAGACTTTCTGATCTTAATGCTTTCCCCACAATCGATTCAAACGTCTCATCGATGTGGTTAATAAGCCTTTCCCCCAAGTACTGATCCAAACTAGTTATGAATTTCTCATTCTTTTTCTCGGTAGTATCAATAAGAGATAACCCATATTTTGAAAAAGTGTCGAATTCAGCAATATACTCCGAGACAGCCCTGCCATTCTGCTTGAGCTCCAAGAATTTCTTAAACAACACTGACTTCTGAGCAGCTGGAATGAACTTCTCGCTAAAGCGAGCTTTAAACTGCTCCCAAGTAATCTGATCTTCAGGAGTAGCTGCCTTTATAGCATTCCACCAATTCATTGCCCGCCCTTGCAGCTGACGGGACGCTAGCTTTCTCTTTATCGCATCCTCGATACCAAAATTGTAACACCCCGAATATTCTATAACAGTGAAATTCACAAATTAAAGTATAATTAATTTCAAATCAAAGTATTAAGGGAAACGGGATACGCCACTGCGTTCGTCTCGGAAAAAATACGCGAAATAGAGTCCGAGTTTCCGAAAAACGGAGCCTGTATGACCAAATTATGGCCCGATGAAGTTTCAGAAAATTCAAATTTCGAAAACAGATTTGAATTTCAGCCCAATCAGAGTAGGCGGGAAAATTCCCGCCAAAACCCACCAGGTCGACCTGGGGGTCGACCTGCCAGGCCAGGTCGACCTGGGAGTCGACCTAGGTGTCGACCTGCCCAGGCAGGTCGACTCTAGAGTCGACCTGTGGGTCGACTAGGGAGTCGACCTGGCCCCTGAGCCAGGTCGAACCCAGCCCACCCTGGCTGGCCTAGTCTGTGTTTGGTCGATTTTCTGAGCCTTGCCTTGTCACTAGGGCTAGGTGTCAGCTCCTGGTTGGTCTCTCCTTTGAACGAACGGCTATTATTGAACCAAGCTTCATCGACGGTCTAAATCGACTCACAAACTCTATAAAAAGGACCTAAGACTAACCCTAATTCACTTAAACTAAAATGGAGATGAGACCGTCATGCTGCTGAGGAGAGACTGAGGATAGCCGTCATAAATAGAGAGACAATTAGGGGATAAATCAAAAGCTTAAAGCAACGTTATCAAATTAAAGCAACACCTACAACAAAGGATAGCATCTCCAAATTCAGAATTCAGAATCCTGAATTGAAGATTCGTCATACGTTGTAAGTAGAGTGCTATTCCGATGTGAATTAAATAATTGTGTTGATTTGTGTAAAGTAAGAAATGGAATTGTGGCGATAATAACCTATTATTTGTATGTTGCTTTGATGTTAAACGATTTGGGAATATTATGGTATACGATTGGATATTTGCAAGTACGCGATTTGCGTTGGAAATTAACAACGAAATGGAATTGTGGCGATAATAACTTATGTTTGTATGTTATTTTGATTCCAAACGATTTGGCAATGCTATGGTGTACGATTGGATTCATACAAGTATATGGTTTATGTTGACAACCACATGTTGTGGAATTTTAATTGGGATTCATGCAAGCATATGATTCATATTGAAAACTACATGTTTATGGTAGTTATTTACAACACCCATTTGATAATTGCAAGTATATGATTCATGTTGAAAATAACAACTATATGTTGTAATAGTTTATTTAAAATTCATGCAAGTATATGATTTATTGTTATGCCAACATGATGTATAATTCTATGGTTATCTTTAGCGTAATTTGATCCACTTAAGTATTATGATTCATATGAAGGTTATGTTGGAATTGGCATCATAGTTCAAGTATAAAAACCATGATTTTGTGATAGTGACAAAAGCAAGCGTCTTTGTAAGCTTGTATTAATTTTATGAACATGACTAAACTATGTTTGTTATTATGCCTAGTTGAAAACATGTTTTTAGGCTTATGTTGTTATCATAATCATATGATAATATATTTGACACATAAGTTACATTAGAATTACACTAGAATTACTTATAAGTTACATAGATAAGATAAAAACCATGATTATATGAATAGTAGGATTCATGTTCAATTATGTTTATGCCATGACTATATGAATAGAAGGACTCATGTTCAATTATAATTATGCCATAATTATGATTAGAATGGTTCATGTTTAAGTACTATTTATGCCATGACTACATGAATAGAATGATTCATGTTTTGTTTATACCATGATTATGTGAATAGAATGATTTATGTTTACTTATTGCTTATATTATATGTTGTTACAATTGCAAGTTCACATATGCCTACCTTATGTTAATTGAATCGTTATGTTGCAAGTTCATGCGTTCACACTCCCCTTTTTATGTTACCTTATAAACACCATGTTATAAGCCTCCCCTTTTCATATGGCTAAATTGGGTTTAAGTGTTAAACCCAACACACCTTACAGTGGAGCGAACGTATAAAACGGGGGTAATGACGTTTGGGCTAAAATATAGAACATATGTGTTGGCATGTTTGACGCATGCCAACAACCCTTGAAAAACAATTAAGTGGCATAAATAAATCTTAATCAGTAAAGATGAATTTGAATAATGGGCCGCAAATATTTACATATAAAAAGAAAAGAGACAAAATATGTAAATGTAGAAAATACGATGTGTTTAACCCGAGGTTGGATTGAGTTGTGATGTAAACCTGCCCGGAACCGCCCGGCTGTCCAGTAGTCACAACAATACCTATCCAATGTGGGTGGTTAAACACAGAGCCCAATAAGGACCCGAGGTTAGACTGAGTTGTGGCGTAAGACTGCCCGGACCCAACCGGCAACAGGCAGCCACAACAATACCTGTCTAATGTGAGAGGTCAAGGCTTTAATAAGACAATTAAGGCTGAGTCAGGATTGATAGGATTAAGTGAATTAAGACTTAATCGAAATAGAACATGCTAAACTAAACAGACTGATTGGGGGTTAGGTTTATAAGACACTTAACCAACTTAGCATGTTGTCTAGAAATAGAAAACCTAGTAGTGGGGGACCCTTTTCAGCAGTAACGCTACAAGGTATCATGATACCCTGAAACTAGGCAGGGTGGGGCACGATTACTGGGCTGACTGTAAGAGGTCAAATCGACGGCGGTGGTGCAGCAGTGTAGGTTCTAACGGGGTGCGGGCGTGCACACACTCCGGCGCAGAAAAATAAGGCACTGGGCACCAGTAGCATACCTGTGCATTCTAGGATTGTGTCGGGCCGCCACTATGGGACTTGATACACCCCATGGTGGGACCAGCATAGGTAACTACAACATCGGGGGCCGTAAGACACATGTAACTATGCGAGTAGGAGCCGATCATCAGAAAAAGGATCACTTCACCCTGATTATGGGGTGCCTGTTGGGAACTAGTTTATATGGGTACAGAGATTAATATGGGGTACGATAGTATATTCGACCCTAGACAACTTAACTAAGTTTATGGTGCTTTCCCATTTCTAGTTTATACTTATCATACCCAGTTCTTTATTCATAGACTGAATAGTCCTAGACTTACTCAGGCTTTATGTCTGACTCTACTTTTCTTTCGTCTTCTTTTCTTCCGTCCCCCACCCCCCCAGGTCCACAGGGAGGGAACACCGCAGCTTGACCAGCCTTCATATCCAGCTTGAAGAGAAAGAATGTATTGCTTGGATCTTTTCGTTTTGGACTATGGCTTTGGACAGCAATTATGGGACTTTTGCAGTTTATTTATGTTTTCTTTATGCTTCTTTAAATAATGTAATCAAGACAGTTATGAAGATGTTATGTTTTTGGAAGTATTGTAAGAGAATTATGGTATGGTTGGTGTAACACGTATTTTAATGAAATAAAAGTTGTTGTTTTCCGCTGTTCAAAAATATGTGTTCTTATATCTGTCTTGTATATCCGTGACTTATACTTATAAACCTCCACCAAAATTAGGGCATTCCCTTTGAGAGTGACCCTAACGGAGGTGGGGTGTTTCACAAATCCTCGAAGATACGTTCGCAACTATCCAACCAATCTTGAACATCCGTGGCCGACTCTGTTCCGTGAAACGGCTTCCCACCAAGGCTAGTATAATCCTTATTTAGCTTGGCGAAGTCGACCCTCGGCACTTGCACTATTGGACCACCGCCATTTCCACCATTGGGAGCTGCCCTCTGTACATCCCTAAGCATCTCTCTCATGAGGTCAGTAAACATCGTCCTCATGTCAGCAGCATTCCCATTATTGGCCCCTCTACCGGTACCTCTAACATATCGGCTCATCGTCAATCTGAAAAAGGGAAACGATTAACGACCCCATAGTGGTGCTAGTGCAGTGCGACTTCATTCTTATACTACTAATAGTATATAAATATATATCTTTTAAAAATCAAAGTAATCACAAATACGCTCTCTCGTATACGTATACTATCTCTCCCTGATAACTTTCCTAGGTTAACTACGCAACCTAGAGCTCTGATACCAAGTGTGACGGCCCGCCCCGCACCAGCCGGCATTTCCTCCGAAAGTGCGCTGTACACATGCCCGACTAGCATAGAACGGTCGCCAAGGAAAGGAAAGAAGGGAATGAACTAATCAAGAACCTGTAGAATGTCTCACAGCGCATGGAGTAAAATATAATATTAATAATATACTTGACATAAAACAGGTGAGACAGTGCATAAGCTGATAATTAAAATCAACATCAACATCAGAGCAGCGGAAATCCAAATACAGCTTATTACAACTTTCCAAATTTACTGTCTCTAAACAAAAGAAAGCTAAAGTAGAAGATGCACCACTAATGCCCAAGCAGTGATCTTCAACAACACAGGGAGAATACTATATATATATTACGTGGAAGCCTCCTGCTCGTCTCCGGATCATCAACCCGTGCATCTCCAGCTAACCTATCTCTAGTCTGCTCGTGTGAGCACCCAGAGTAGAGGAGACATAAAACTCTGGGTCGGACATAAAGCCTGGTATGAGCGATAAGCATCTAAACAGAATAATAACAGGTATACTAAACCATACCTGAACCTGGGTCTGCAACCAAAGAGTTAGTACCACATACCGTACAGTACTCTAAGGTGCCATAATGAATAATGTAAAGAATACGGGGGTGGGGTGTGTATGTCATAATGATAGCAAACAGACCATCCATAGCAACTATCCTCACATCCCTCACTCAGTGCGTAAAGCATACGATATCCACCACTGTCAATCGCTAGACCCATTGAAGTAGTGACGGAGTTCGACTTGCACAACTACTGCTACTACCAAGCTTACCACGTGGAGTCATGACCAAATCTTTACAAATGACTCCACTTCATTGGTTTATTGCCCTTTAGTTGTACCTAGGCCATTGCAGCCCTGAATCCGTTCATGTACTTCCCATGCATAGTGATCCAAAGTCGTAGACATCGATAGCCCCTTGGCACACGTCCCGCAGCAAAGCCCAACTCATGAAGTGAACTCGTCGATTCCCAAATGGATCCTGAGCTCTAACTTCCATTTGGACTACCTTTGCATCTCGGGTTTCTGTCATCACCGGATCGGTTCGGATCCCCTCTTTGCCATCGGTTCGGTTCGGCCTTTAGCTCCCCCATCATCAACGCGGTGCGGTTCGTGGCATCCATCTGGTAGCGGTTCGGATCGGCCTCCTCCAAGCACACCGGTTCGGGTCGCACTTTCTGCTCACGAGTGGTTCGGATCGTGTTCACCTCACTGGGTCGGTTCGGGCTCCTCTATTCAAGTCAGTCCATTTGGTTCGGGTCACTTCTTCGTGAAGCAACACGGGTCGTCTCGCGAAGTCTTGATCGGATCGGATCGGCACCATCGGTTCGGATCGCCCTTACTTCCACCGATCCGGTCCGGTTCGGGCTGGTTTCCTGCAGTTCTTCCAGCAAGCAGTTTATGCTATTCGACGGCGTTTTTGACAAATCTAACACTTCTAATCAATCATAAAACACACCATAGAGTCATAGCAACATGTAATAGCAACCACAAACACCAAACAACAATTCAAATGAAGCAAAATGGATCAAAAGTGGCCAAAACTCCTTATTTTCCCTTAAGCATGTTTAAGTAAGACTAATCATAGGGTTAACGAAACTTAATCAAATCGAACCAAATTTCCAACAGAAGCATAAAACATTATTTAAGAATTTCTAAACATTTTTCCATATTTTATTTGTGTATAAATTCGCTAATTAACACTAATTACCCCTTAATCAACCGTAATTAGTGAGAAATCATGCAAATCACTCACCTTTGCCACAAAATAAAACACCAAATCTGAAATACTCTCTGTTTGGGTCGAATTCCTATGTATAGCAGTAGCTCCAACCTTGCTCTTTTGCTATTTGGCCTTGTTTTGATGTAGTTTAGGCTTAATCTTCACTAAAAATGTGTTTTGGAGTGGTTTTAGAGGATGGAAGCCATTACTAAGGTCTCAAGAAGGTTTGTGGCGGCTCAAAACTGAAATGAAAGTGACTTCCTAACCCTAATCAGCCCTCCTATGCCTCTAAACCCGAAATTCCCCTCTGGGCCTAGCTGCTAATCACCCGGTTAAGCCCAGTTAAGCTGTTTTTCGCCATCTGAAACTTGTTTCAGCCATATCTCCCAAACGGTGAGTCCGTTTGGCTATTATGACCACTCTACGGAAAGAGAAACCATCATCCGAAGCCAATGGAAGTGGTTTCAGGTCAAAATTCCTTCCAGTCAAAAGTTATGGCCAAAACAGTACTAACTAGGGGTAAAATGGTCATTTAAAAATCGGGAAAAATCATGGACATGGGAAATGACCCTAATAGTCGTCTCCCGAGGTTACATGACCATACGACTTCGTATGTGACAGAAATAAATATTCTATGATCCTATGATGCGTAGAATGCGGGTCGTTACAAATACCATTATCACTATTATCTTAGTCCCTAACAATCTCCCTTTTTTTATGATGACAATCTTTGTTTATAAAATATACTTACCTGATACATTGATTCTTCAGTTACTCCCCCTAACTTCAATAACTCCTTCTGAAACTACTAACTCTCCCTTAATCTAAGTCTTATTTTATAATTCTCCCCTTTTCCATCAACAAAAACTATATACCTATGTTTAATTTATAATATTCCCCCTTGAACAAATATAGGACTTAACCTAGACTAAAAATGTCTCTAATACTCCCCCTTGATCTAATACTAGAAGAACTATATGAAAATAAAATAATGAAATCTGAAAAAGATAAGTGTAGTTATATTATTCAATACCTACATATGTAGAAATATAATTCAAACAAGCCTATCAACACACACACATCAAATCTGATCATGTTAAACTAGTCAATCAAGTCAAACAAATAAATCAGACAACTCAATCATTCTATACTTCTTAAGACAACAAAACTCCCCATAAAATACACTTGTCATGCGTGGAGTTAAAGTTAATATGTAATGCAATATGAAATGTGTGTCATCTACAAAGCAATATGAGATGATATATATAAACTGAAGTGCAACTTGTGATTTACATGATTTTAATATGGCATGCATTATAATTTATGATAATGTAGTTCAATTTGAGGTATCTGGCTTGCTTTTTCGTGGTAATTCGTTGTTGCCTCCTTAAATCCATGACAAAAGCTCATGCTTGGGTGGTGTTTTGGGCTTTGTCTTGTTGTGTTTTGAAGCATTTATTTTTGTCTTTTGGTTCTCATGGTTCTGAGGAGCTCATGCAATAATGTCTCTTTCTATCTTAAATCATGCTAAGTCATGGATCTCGCATGTTTGGATCTGCCTGCTGCTAAGTCATGTTTCTTACAAGTTTGGATCAGTCCTATATGTTGCGGTGGTTGTAACACCCTGCGTTTAATTAAATAAAAGTTTTAAAAGTTTTCAGAATTTGGTCATGGAATTAGCATCATTGCATCCGTGGCGTCTGATCAATTTAAACCTATGGTTTGCAGAAAACATATTTAAAATGAAAAAGTTATCTTTTAATGAAGTTCTGAAACAAATGCGAAAAAGAAGATATAAGAAGAAAACTAATAAGAATAATGACTATCAATGTTGTTAGATTGTGAACAAAAGCTTGTGTAGCCTAGTTGGTAGATGCATGTCTTCTCCAAATGAGTGGTTCAAGTTCGAGTCTCGCTAGCATCATATTTTTAAGGGACAACTGAAAAATGCATGTTCTAAGAGAAAAACAAATAAAAATGTACGTAAAAGGAAAATTATACATATAAATGAGTATAAATACACACACATATGTATATACATATATATATGTTTATGTGTGTGTGTATATATAGGAAATCCAAAAGTAACCTACAAACAATAAAAATGGGTAAGAAATAAACGTGGGCACAACACCGTTTGAATTTTGAAAAGAAATAAAGATTGTGCCTATATATATGTATAAATTCAAAATTTGAAATTAAAAGTAATTTAAGTGTGAGAAGTAATAAATATATAATGAATGAAAATAAGGCAAGAAGATAGTTAAATTCAAAATTTGAATATAAGTTAAAAGGAAGAAACCAATGAATTGATAGCATTAATGATGACAATAACTGGGCAGCTACTAACGGACAAAGATTTGAAGAGTTATATGCATATATATATATATATATATATATATATATATATGTAACACCCGCGAATTCTATAAATGTGAAATTTACAAATTAAAGTATAATTGATTTCAAATCAAAGAACTAAGGGAAACGGGATACGCCATTGCGTTCGTCTCGAAAAAATACGCGAAATAGAGTCCGAGTTTTCGAAAAACGGAGTCCGTATGAAGAAGATATGGCCTTCGGAAGTTTGAGAATTAAATTTAAAATTCAAACAGAATAAAATAAGCCCAGAAAATCAAGTTTAAATTCGAATATGGGGCCCAATGGGCCAGGGCGGAAAAACACCCGCCTTACGCACCCAGGTCGACTGGGCTGTCGACCTGGTATAACCAGGTCGACAGGGCTGTCGACAGGGCTGTCGACAGGCATGTCGACCTGGTCCAGACCCAGGTCGAACCCAGTCCAACCCGGCTGGCCTATGCTATGTTGGTCGATTTTCTGTGGGCTGCTTTGTCACTAGGGCTAGGTGGCAAGTTCTAATTGGTCTCTCTATCGAATGAAAGGCTACGATCAATCCAAGCAACATCAATGGTCTTAATCAGTTCATTACCCCTATAAAAACAACCCTAGACTAACCCTAATCTATTCATTCAAAAATAAGAACAAAGCCGCCATGTTGCTGAGGAACGACTAGGGGTAGCCACCAATTGGAGAGAGGATTAGGAGGAAAATTCTAAAGCTTAAAGCAACCTAAACAAATCAATTCAACAAAGGAATCGTATCTCTAAATTGGAGAATTCGCCTCACCATTGTAAGTAGAGTATTACTTTGGTATGAACAAATAACTGTGTTGGTTTGTATACTTGAATTGTGGCGATAAAGTAATTCATATTTGTGCAAATTATGTTATTCATTATAAAGAACTACATGCGGTAGTTCTATGCAAGTATACGTTTGGAATATTCGCAAATTATGTAATCTATGTTGAAGCTACATGTATGTAGTTGATTGAAATTCATGCAAGTTTGGGCCTTTGCTATTATGCCATCATAACGTGTATTTTTATACAAACATCATTTTTGTGAAGTAATTGGAATAAGTTTGGGTTATCATAATCCATATGAAATTATGTTGAAAATTTGGCATCATGTATTAAGCCATGCTTTGTATTAGAAAACCTATTTGCAAACTTATGAATATGAGTAGGCTATGATTGATAATTTGCATAATTGAAATTGTTAACAAGAATTATATGATGACATATGTGGTACATAGCTAGGTTAGGTTCAAAAATCCCTTTTTGCAAGTTTGCATGACTAAAGTAAAATCATGATTTCATGTTAGAAATATTTATGCCATGGTTATGTGAACAAATTTAACTATACTTATGCCATGCTTATGTTTGACATTATGCCATGCTTATGTTTGACATTATGCCATGCTTATGTTAGAAATATTTATGCCATGCTTATGTTTGACATTATGCCTAAATAAAAATATAGGTTCATGTGTCAATAATGATACCCAATTTAGATTCTTATCTCAATTACAAGTTCACATGCTTTGATTCATGTCACCTATGCTTTATGACCAAAGTATATGTTACCACTATGCAAGTACACCAGTTTCTATTTTGTAGTTCCAACGTTATGTTGCCAGTTCATGCGCTCACCTTCCCCTTTTTGTGTATGTAATCACGCTTTAAGCCTCCCCTTTTCGCATGGCTAAGTTGGGCTTTAAAAGGCTAAGCCCAACATATATATAATAAACGGACGTGTTAAACGGGGGAAAATAACGTTGGGTTAAAATTAATTAATAAATGAAAATATAAAAGAAGGGCCCAAGTTCAAGTATGGGTTGGGCCCATGATTGGTGTAACCTTTACACCATTAACTTAATAATGGGCCGCAAATATTTACATATAAGAAAATAAAGAAGAAAGACAAAATATGTAAATGTAGAACATACGATGTGTTTAACCCGAGGTTGGATTGAGTTGTGATGTAAACCTGCCCGGAACCGCCCGGCTGTCCAGTAGTCACAACAATACCTATCCAATGTGAGAGGTTAAACATGGAGCCCAATAAGGACCCGAGGTTAGACTGAGTTGTGGCGTAAGACTGCCCGGAACCAACCGGCAACAGGCAGCGACAACAATACCTGTCTAATGTGAGAGGTCAGGGCCTTAATAAGACAATTAAGGCTGAGTCAGGATTGTTAGGATTAAGTGAACTAAAGACTTAATCAAAATGGAACATGCTAAACTAAACGGACTGGTGGGGGTTAGGTTAGGAAACACTTAACCAACTTAGCATGTTGGCTAGAGGTAGAAAACCTAGTAACGGGGGACCCTTTTCAGCAGTAACCCTAGAAGGTGTATCAGGATACCCTGAAACTAGGCAGGGTGGGGCACGATTACTGGGCTGATTGTAAGAGGTCAAATCGACGGCGGTGGTGTAGCAGTGTAGGTTCTAACGGGGTGCGGGCGTGCACACACCCCGGCGCAGAAAAATAAGGCACTGGACACCAGTAGCATACCTGTGCATTCTAGGATTGTGTCGGGCCGCCACTATGGGACTTGATACACCCCATGGTGGGACCAGCATAGGTAACTACAACATCGGGGGCCGTAAGACACATGTAACTATGCGAGTAGGAGCCGATCATCATAGAATGGATCACATCACCCTGATTATGGGGTGCCAGTTGGAAACTAGTTTATATGGGTTCAGAGATTAACATGGGGTACGATAGTATATTCGACCCTAGACAACTTGACCAAGTTATAATGCTTGCCCACTTCTTGTTTATACTTATCATACCCAGTTCTTTATTCATAGACAGAATAGTACTAGACTTACTCAGGCTTTATGTCTGACTCTACTTTTCTTTCGTCTTCTTTTCTTCCGTTCCCCCCCCCCCCCAGGTCCACAGGGAGGGAACACTGCAGCTTGACCAGCCTTAACATCCAGCTTGAAGAAGAGAAATGTATTGCTTGGACCTTTTCATCTTGAACTATGGCTTTGGACAATCCACTATGGGGCTTTTGCAGTTTATCTATGTTTTATTTATGCTTCTTTAAATAATGTAATCAAGACAGATTATGAGAGTGTTATGTTATGTTTTTGGAAAAGATGTAAGACAATCATGGTGATGTTTTGTAACACGTATTTGCTTTTATGAAATAAAAGTTGTTGTTTTTCCGCTGTTTACAAATATGTGTTCTTATATCTGTCTTTTACATCTGTGACTTATACTTATAAACCTCCACCAAAATTAGGGCATTCCCTTTGAGAGTGACCCTAACGGAGGTGGGGTGTTTCACTTGGTATCAGAGCATAGGTTTACCAGATAAGATAAAAAGTTTTGAAAAATTTATTTTCAAAAAGGAAATTTAAAGAAGCATTTTTAAAAGAAAAATATTATTTTATTTTAAAAAGGCAAAGTCCACTCCCCAAAGCCATAGGTACTATCTCTTATCCTTCGTTCTGAATCTATCCTTTTTGTTTCAGCATGTCTGAAGATCTTAACTTGCCAGAAGGGGTACCAATACCTGGTTGGTTTAGACGGTTCTTAGAAGCAAGGGCCACTCAGCCAGGTCCTACCGTTCCTCCTCCCCCAGCTGCCGGAAATCATCCAGCTGCAGCAGCACCTTTTCCTCCACCTCCTCCTCGGGGAAACACGTTTGCTAAGATATGTAAGGATTTTAAAGCTATGGGAGGAAAGGATTTCCATGGAACTGAGTCCTTCGTGGCAGCTAGAAATTGGCTGAAAGAAACGGAGGACCTATTCATCGTCTTTGAGGTAGAAGATAGACAAAAAGTACAATTGGCAGTGTGGCTATTGAAGGGCGAGGCTTCCTACTGGTGGGAAGTCACTAATGCTGAAAGACTAGTGGAGACATGGGAGGACTTTAGGGCAAGGTTTGAGACCAAATTTCTCTCAGATGCGGAAAGAAGTTTGCAGTTGGAAAAATTCTTATTTCTCAAGCAAGGGGACAAGACAGTCAGAGAGTATGTGAATCAGTTCGATGAGCTGGCTAGGTTTGGGCTTGACCTAGTCAACACCTCGCACAAGAAGGCTCTCCGTTTCGTCAAAGGGTTGAATGAGCCATTACACAGTTTGGCCATGACCCATATACCCATGGGAGCCACGTATGAAAGATTGGTGCAAATGGCATTGCTGAATGAAGAGGATAAGGGCAAGAAGGAGACAAAGGCAGAAAGATCTCAAGGGAAGAAAGAGGGTTTGCAGCCTAAGAAGACTGACTTTAAGAAAGGCGGGAAAGGCAACAAAGAGAAGAGGAAGTGCAATTTCTGTGGCAAAGTGGGGCACTTAGTTAAGGACTGCCGGAAAAAGAAGGCCAAGGAGAATGGTGGGTGCTTTTCTTGCGGTGAGACAGGCCACAGGGCTAAGGACTGCCCAAAGAAACGAGGACAAGGGCAGAGGACTGGATCCACCCCAGGGGCACAGGTTCATGTTCTAGAAGCGCCACCTCTGCAACAGCGAGGTATAAATACTTCTGTAGAAAGTGTAGTTTATCTTTATGATCACCCCGTTCGCACTTTATTTGATTCTGGCGCATCACACTCCTTTATCTCGTCTACTTTAGTAGAATCTCTGCACCTAAAAACTAGTATGGTAGAGGACCCCTTAATTGTTTCAAACCCAATTGGGGGCCCAGCTCATTTGTCTATGATCTGTTTGGGATTGAAAATTTCTATTCTAAGTGTAGAATTTCAATGTAGTGCCTTTGTTTTGGGCTTTTCGGGTTATGGTTTGATTTTGGGTATGGATTGGCTATCTAGTAATGGGGCCATCCTTGATTGTGAGAAAAGGGTTGTTAGGCTCCTAACCCAGCTCGGTAATACTTTGGAAATTTCTTGTAATCCCTCGTATGCGGTTATGCTTAGTTATCTTGAATCGCTAGATGCCTCTGTTGAAAATTTGCAATCAGTTAGAGTGGTCCGGGAATATCCGGATGTCTTTGAAGAGGTGAAGGGCTTGCCTCCGAAGCGGGAAATAGACTTCCGCATATATCTTGTAGATAATGCAAAGCCCGTTGCGTTGCCCGTTAGACACATGGCTCCACGAGAAAGGAAAGAGCTCAGTAAACAGATTAAAGAGCTTCTAGAAAAGGGGTTCATTAGGAGGAGCATTTCAGAATGGGGCACTCCAGTGGTGTTCGCTACAAAGGCGGATGGTTCACTCCGTCTATGTGTTGACTATAGGGAGCTCAACAAGCTAACAAAAAAGAATAGGCACCCTCTCCCTAGAATTGACGATTTATTTGACCAGCTTGTAGGAGCGTCTGTTTTCTCCCAACTCGATTTAGCAACCGGTTTTCATCAGCTAAGGGTGGCTGAAGATAGCATCGATAAAACGGCGTTCAGAACCCCAGACGGCTTCTTTGAATGGCTTGTCATGCCATTCGACTTGACAAATGCACCTGCTTACTTCGTGGACCTGATGAGTAGGGTATTTAGAGATTTCCTCAACAAATTCGTAGTGGTCTTCGTAGATGATATCCTTATCTTCTCAAAAAGTGAAGAGGAACATGCTCAGCACTTAAGGGCAATCATGGAAACTTTGTGAGCCCATCAATTAAAAGCCAAGTTCTCCAAATGCCACTTTTGGAGGGAAGAGGTGAGGTTCCTTGGGCACATAGTATCCAAACAAGGGTTAGCAGTGGACCCCGCTAAGGTAGTGGCTGTACAGGATTGGAAGACACCAAGGAATGCGACTGAGGTCCGAAGCTTTCTAGGACTAGCAG
The DNA here is from genome assembly GCA_030737875.1 of Allium sativum. NCBI lineage: Eukaryota > Viridiplantae > Streptophyta > Magnoliopsida > Asparagales > Amaryllidaceae > Allium > Allium sativum. The sequence goes on from CM060925.1 coordinate 385,558,538, forward strand.
GTTTCTATCGAAAGTTTATAAGGGATTTTGCGAAAATCTCAGCTCCACTCACGAAATTGACTAAGAAGAATCTAGTGTTCAATTGGGACTTGGATTGCGAGTTTGCTTTCCAACGACTGAAAAGGGCTCTTACAACAGCCCCAGTTTTGACGCTGCCAGATGGGAGCAAGATGTTCACTGTTTATACGGATGCATGTGGGACAGGGCTAGGCGCCGTCTTAATGCAAGAAGGAAGGGTAGTAGCTTATGGCGGGAGGCAGTTGAAAGTACACGAAAAGAACTACCCAACCCACGATCTTGAGTTAGCCGCCATCGTCTTTGCACTCAAGTCTTGGCGACACTATCTCCTAGGTGAGAAGTTCGAACTTTACACTGACCATAAATCGTTGAAATATCTTTTCTCGCAGAAAGATCTTAATTTGAGGCAACAAAGATGGATGGAGTTTCTTGCCTCGTACGATTTCGAAATCTCCTACACTTCGGGCAAAGGTAACGTAGTGGCAGACGCGTTGAGCCGAAAGAAATTGACCCTAAGCCCGTTGTTTGTTGAAAGACAAAGCCTAGAGTTTATAGCCAGCTTCGACTTTAGGCCCTCCTCTGATTTCGTACCAGGCTTGCTAGCATCTCTCGAAGTGCGCCCGACTTTAGTGGATTCAGTAGGGGCAGCACAACGCGAAGACCCTCAGCTTGTGGAAATGATTAATAGGCTAATTAGGGGTGAGACTTCAAGTCACCTCAACAGATACTCCATTGACGATAAGGGGTTACTAAGGCGAGACGGAAGACTATGCGTCCCACAGACAAAAGATTTAATAAAGAAGGTTCTCGAGGAAGCACATCACTCCAAGATGACGATACATCCAGGCGGAGATAAAATGTACAAAGATATAAAAAGGACTTTCTTCTGGAACGACATGAAAAAGGATGTGGCAGAATTCGTTTCTAAGTGTATGGTGTGCCAACAGGTTAAGGCGGAACAGAAAAAGCCTGGCGGACTACTACATCCTCTGGAGGTCCCGCAGTGGAAGTGGGATAGCATCTCAATGGACTTCATCGATGGGCTGCCTAGGTCTAGGAGAGGCAACACTAGCATTTGGGTAATAGTGGATAGGCTTACTAAAAGCGCCCACTTTTTACCTGTCAAAAGTAAGAGAACTGCCTCATCCCTAGCATCACTTTATCTCAAGGAAATCGTTCGACTCCATGGGATACCATCTAGCATTGTTGGCGACCGAGACCCCATCTTCACCAGTGAGTTTTGGCGGAGTCTGCAAGAAGCAGTAGGAACGCAGTTATGCTTGAACACAGCCTATCATCCCCAAACCGACGTCCAAACAGAGAGAGTGAACAGAGTTTTGGAAGACCTCTTAAGACTATGCGTCCTTGACTTCGGAGGGACATGGGAAGACCACCTTCCTTTGGTGGAATTTGCCTACAACAACAGCTATCAAGCAACCATCGGAATGGCGCCCTTCGAAGCTTTATATGGAAGACTGTGCCGATCGCCCACTTGTTGGTGGGAGTCCACGGATAAGCTCATACTTGGACCAGATATGATCCGAGAGACTTCAGAGAAAGTAGACTTAATACGAAGAAGGATGAAGACGGCTCAAGACAGACAAAAGTCCTATGCCGACAAGAGAAGGACCGACCTTGAATTTGAGGTTGGAGACAGAGTTTTTCTCAAGGTATCACAGCTAAGGAACGTTGTTCGTTTTGGAACCACAGGAAAACTGGCACCAAGGTTCGTAGGGCCATTCCCTATCATCGAGAAAATTGGGAAAATGGCCTATAGATTAGAGCTACCCGAGAAGTTGGCTGGAGTCCACAACGTTTTTCACGTTTCACATCTCCGAAAATGTCTACATGAGTCTGTTGAAGTGGTAGAGCCAAATATCCTCGAAGAGGCCGAAGTGGAACGCGAAGCAACCATAAGAAAAGTTCCAACCCGCATCTTAGGAACGGAAGTGAAGAAGCTACGCAACCGTGAAGTCAAGCTCGTCAAAGTTCAGTGGAGCGACGCCGAGGGAGACGCGACTTGGGAAACTGAAGCTAGAATACGTACTGCTTACCCTTTTCTATTCGAGGGTACATCCTTGATCTTTCTTTTTCCTTAAGTTGCGCTTTTATCTATCTTTTTAGGTATATTTCCTCGACCTTATCTTTTAGGTAGAAACCCTTTGGATGGAAACATGTAGTTGAAACATGTTATGGATGATGGTTGCAAGTGGTTGCAAGTGATTGCTAGTGGTTGTTCGTGGTTGCATATACACACACAATCTAGGTTTTAGATCGGCTCAGTCACTTCATATTGCATATGCATATATGTTTGCATTCATATATGGTTGAACTTTAATGTGTTGTCATATGGATGTTGCATTTGTATTGAATGATTGTGCACTCATGTAGAATCAAGAATAGAAAAATTTGCATACATAATGGATTCATGGCACTTACATAATTCGCATTAAGGAGGTCAACTGAATCAGTAGACCGCCTGATTTTTGCATTAGATAAGTTCATGTACACACACACACTTCGCATTTGATCATGAAGCATTAGAAGCCTTTTAAGGACAATGGATGCTCGTGTTTGATGGATGAGTAGATGGATGATTGGATGTTAGGATATACATTCCTCCTAACTTGAAGATTTCGGGGACGAAATCCTTTTAAGTGGGGGAGAATGTAACACCCGCGAATTCTATAACTGTTAAATTTACAAATTAAAGTATAATTGATTTCAAATCAAAGAACTAAGGGAAACGGGATACGCCATTGCGTTCGTCTCGGAAAAATACGCGAAATAGAGTCTGAGTTTCCGAAAAAAGGAGTCCGTATGAAGAAGATATAGCATTCGGAAGTTTGAGAATTAAATTTAAAATTCAAACAGAATAAAATAAGCCCAGAAAATCAAGTTTAAATTCGAATATGGGGCCCAATGGGCCAGGGCGGAAAAACACCCGCCTGACGCACCCAGGTCGACTGGGCTGTCGACCTGGTCGACAGGGCTGTCGACAGGGCTGTCGACAGGCATGTCGACCTGGTCCAGACCCAGGTCGAACCCAGTCCAACCCGGCTGGCCTATGCTATGTTGGTCGATTTTCTGTGGGCTGCTTTGTCACTAGGGCTAGGTGGCAAGTTCTAATTGGTCTCTCTATCGAATGAAAGGCTACGATCAATCCAAGCAACATCAATGGTCCTAATCAGTTCATTACCCCTATAAAAACAACCCTAGACTAACCCTAATCTATTCATTCAAAAATAAGAACAAAGCCGCCATGTTGCTGAGGAACGACTAGGGGTAGCCACCAATTGGAGAGAGGATTAGGAGGAAAATTCTAAAGCTTAAAGCAACCTAAACAAATCAATTCAACAAAGGAATCGTATCTCTAAATTGGAGAATTCGCCTCACCATTGTAAGTAGAGTATTACTTTGGTATGAACAAATAACTGTGTTGGTTTGTATACTTGAATTGTGGCGATAAAGTAATTCATATTTGTGCAAATTATGTTATTCATTATAAAGAACTACATGCGGTAGTTCTATGCAAGTATACGTTTGGAATATTCGCAAATTATGTAATCTATGTTGAAGCTACATGTATGTAGTTGATTGAAATTCATGCAAGTTTGGGCCTTTGCTATTATGCCATCATAACGTGTATTTTTATACAAACATCATTTTTGTGAAGTAATTGGAATAAGTTTGGGTTATCATAATCCATATGAAATTATGTTGAAAATTTGGCATCATGTATTAAGCCATGCTTTGTATTAGAAAACCTATTTGCAAACTTATGAATATGAGTAGGCTATGATTGATAATTTGCATAATTGAAATTGTTAACAAGAATTATATGATGACATATGTGGTACATAGCTAGGTTAGGTTCAAAAATCCCTTTTTGCAAGTTTGCATGACTAAAGTAAAATCATGATTTCATGTTAGAAATATTTATGCCATGGTTATGTGAACAAATTTAACTATACTTATGCCATGCTTATGTTTGACATTATGCCATGCTTATGTTTGACATTATGCCATGCTTATGTTAGAAATATTTATGCCATGCTTATGTTTGACATTATGCCTAAATAAAAATATAGGTTCATGTGTCAATAATGATACCCAATTTAGATTCTTATCTCAATTACAAGTTCACATGCTTTGATTCATGTCACCTACGCTTTATGACCAAAGTATATGTTACCACTATGCAAGTACACCAGTTTCTATTTTGTAGTTCCAACGTTATGTTGCCAGTTCATGCGCTCACCTTCCCCTTTTTGTGTATGTAATCACGCTTTAAGCCTCCCCTTTTTGCATGGCTAAGTTGGGCTTTAAAAGGCTAAGCCCAACATATATATAATAAACGGACGTGTTAAACGGGGGAAAATAACGTTGGGTTAAAATTAATTAATAAATGAAAATATAAAAGAAGGGCCCAAGTTCAAGTATGGGTTGGGCCCATGATTGGTGTAACCTTTACACCATTAACTTAATAATGGGCCGCAAATATTTACATATAAGAAAATAAAGAAGAAAGACAAAATATGTAAATGTAGAACATACGATGTGTTTAACCCGAGGTTGGATTGAGTTGTGATGTAAACCTTCCCGGAACCGCCCGGCTGTCCAGTAGTCACAACAATACCTATCCAATGTGAGAGGTTAAACATGGAGCCCAATAAGGACCCGAGGTTAGACTGAGTTGTGGCGTAAGACTGCCCGGAACCAACCGGCAACAGGCAGCCACAACAATACCTGTCTAATGTGAGAGGTCAGGGCCTTAATAAGACAATTAAGGCTGAGTCAGGATTGTTAGGATTAAGTGAACTAAAGACTTAATCAAAATGGAACATGCTAAACTAAACGGACTGGTGGGGGTTAGGTTAGGAAACACTTAACCAACTTAGCATGTTGGCTAGAGGTAGAAAACCTAGTAACGGGGGACCCTTTTCAGCAGTAACCCTAGAAGGTGTATTAGGATACCCTGAAACTAGGCAGGGTGGGGCACGATTACTGGGCTGATTGTAAGAGGTCAAATCGACGGCGGTGGTGTAGCAGTGTAGGTTCTAACGGGGTGCGAGCGTGCACACACCCCGGCGCAGAAAAATAAGGCACTGGACACCAGTAGCATACCTGTGCATTCTAGGATTGTGTCGGGCCGCCACTATGGGACTTGATACACCCCATGGTGGGACCAGCATAGGTAACTACAACATCGGGGGCCGTAAGACACATGTAACTATGCGAGTAGGAGCCGATCATCATAGAATGGATCACATCACCCTGATTATGGGGTGCCAGTTGGAAACTAGTTTATATGGGTTCAGAGATTAACATGGGGTACGATAGTATATTCGACCCTAGACAACTTGACCAAGTTATAATGCTTGCCCACTTCTTGTTTATACTTATCATACCCAGTTCTTTATTCATAGACAGAATAGTACTAGACTTACTCAGGCTTTATGTCTGACTCTACTTTTCTTTCGTCTTCTTTTCTTCCGTTCCCCCCCCCCCCCCCCGGTCCACAGGGAGGGAACACTGCAGCTTGACCAGCCTTAACATCCAGCTTGAAGAAGAGAAATGTATTGCTTGGACCTTTTCATCTTGAACTATGGCTTTGGACAATCCACTATGGGGCTTTTGCAGTTTATCTATGTTTTATTTATGCTTCTTTAAATAATGTAATCAAGACAGATTATGAAAGTGTTATGTTATGTTTTTGGAAAAGATGTAAGACAATCATGGTGATGTTTTGTAACACGTATTTGCTTTTATGAAATAAAAGTTGTTGTTTTTCCGCTGTTTACAAATATGTGTTCTTATATCTGTCTTGTACATCTGTGACTTATACTTATAAACCTCCACCAAAATTAGGGCATTCCCTTTGAGAGTGACCCTAACGGAGGTGGGGTGTTTCAATATATATATGCGCACGTAAGTTTGAAATCAAATGCCCGACATACATTATAAACGGAAGAAAATAATTTACATAGTGATATTTGGCAACAAAAGGAAACATTATCAACAAACATTAAACAAGAAGTTAATATAGGCAAAAAATAACTTTAATGGCCTAGGCCATTTAACGTTATATTTTTCCACTTGTACGCTTCGGGTTTTATTTTATTTAATCTGAAAGACTAGAATCTTCTATAAACCTATAAATGGACTAGCCGAGCGTTGCCTCCAACACATATTTTCTAAGATGACACCAAGGCTCTGCCATTTTCTTTCTTCTCCAAATCTTTCAGAAATTAGACTATTAGTCTTTGGGAATTCTGATTCAAGATTTGAAGACAATGACCATAAATCTACAATATAGGTGTTCAGATTTCTTAACAACGCAAGGTAAATCATGTGAATCTAAATTATTTAGGTTTTATTTCCTTCCTTCTTCTTTTAGCATCATATTTGTAAATTCGTGATTATCTTAATATTAGATTCAATTTGAAAGACACCGGAATAGCAGATCTGAGTCAGATTCAAGGATAGGAAAGCAGTCAAGTGAGTGGATTTAAAATTATACCTTTTGGTAACAAAATATTTATCGTTTAGATTCCCCGTAATTCTTAACATGATAAATAATTGAAATTTATGGTAATAGTGACATAATCTATTTTTAAGTACGTTAAGAATGTTGTTGTTGTTGTACATATCTATTCCATTACTCTTTTGTTTGGACTAAGAATTATTGTAATACTAAAATTGTGGAATTTACAATAAACATGAATATGTTCTTAAGATTGTTATTTAATGAAAAATTGGATATGTTGTAAACAGAATTACACTGAAATTGGGAATAATGGAAAAGGAATTGATATGCCTAATTTTGTTTGGATAATTTACAATGATTGGAAAGGGAAAATGAAACGACCCAAACTCGCCCTTACGGGAAACCCGGATTGAGTTGAGAACACGAGAAATCAGAACACAAACAGAAGAACATTTCATTTCTTATTACAACAATTTCATCAGAGTACATGAATATACAGGGTATGATTAAATAATGTACATCGGAAAATATCAGAGATTTAAAATTACAATGTAGCAGAAAAATAATACATAACACAACTGTAAGAAATACTCGGATACAGAGCTTTCCGAATATAGCTCCAGCTGTAAACCAGGATCCTAGAAAAGAAATAATCTGCAAAACCAAAACTACTAGCTGCCCTGTGGAAAATAGGGGCAGCCAGAGTTTAGGTTAAAACAATAAACTCCAAGTCAGTCATGTGACTGGTGTGAGAACTAAAATGATTACTAACTTGATTTTAAAATTAGGTAAATCAAGGTACAACGCTGTATAATACGGAACAGGTTTCCTCCCAAGAATACCAGTGCATACAACAAACAACGCAATGCACTTTGGTAAAATGAAGCTATTATAAGACCCAGGTCCCATCATATAATGCAACGCAAGCCGGAGGATAGGGTTTTCCCTTATAATAGCCAAACATGCTTGGTACGTTTAAAACAAATCGTTTAGATATTACTATAAGTGTATAGTGTCAAAAACGATTTCAAATATAAATGTATCAATCATAGGCGGCATGGGTACCATCTATCATGTCGCCATACTAGGCTCTACAATTCTATCTATAAACTAAGGCAAGGGATCGTCCTTACTGCTTCGAGAATGTCTAGCCCGAGCCTCAGGGTCAGAACGCATCGATCCTTGGATCGTCAGGGGTGGTCCACACGAAGTGGATTAAAATGCCTGAATAATGTATTTCCCCACCCTATGAGGCGTAAGTCTGGTCAGTATGTCGACCATGTCATCCATCGGCCCCGTAGTGATCAATATATCCGAGTCGCCTCGCTATCCATCATCCACATAATTAAAAATGCCTGGGCTCCATACCATGAAACCACTCCTGGATAGAAGGAAACACCTGCTCTCCCTAAAGTACTCTCCCGTTTCTGGTTTACACCGGGGTGTGAGGCTCGCGAATTAACGCTATATACGAAGCTATGCTATATTAAAGCCGTGCTTTGATCATCAACCACAAGACTCTGCTTTTCAACAAAGCCTTGATCATTTGCATCTTAGCATGCCACACCGACAATTCACGCCATGCGACCGATGTCTAACGATATATAACCTCTGAGCTCATACGTCTCAAAGAAGGGTGTTAAGCAAGAGAATAAATTATCCGCCACCAAACAGATATATATTTAATAGAAATCAATCAACACAGAATAAAATCCAATATTAGACACACATTCATTTACAAGTTTGTTCTGAGTCTTAACGAAACCGGTGGCACCTTACTCCTCGTCCCACATGTCCAATACAGGAGAGAGGTCCTCGCATATACTGTCGATCTCCAAGTACGTCTGGACGATCACCACTTATTACCTTGTCTTGGGTGTACAGCCCAATCAAGATATCAGTAACCATCCAAATGATGTGAAGACCTCCGGTCTTCAAACACTGTCTTCATCGTCGACTTATTGTTGATTCAATTATTCAGAATGGGATAAACCCAATCTTTATAAATAACTTGCGTATCTGATAAACAAATGTTATAAAAACACAACATATGCCTGAATATTCTTTTATTCAAATATTCATATCGTTTGGGAAAGGTTCCCATTAATTTTATCAAAGATAAATCCTTCAAATTTATTCTTTAATCTTCCATTGGATATCAATTCAAACCAAATTAAGGTTTATCCAAACTAGTCAGGATTAGCGAACCTTACCGAAGTAATCATTTGTTATATTTCCCAATCCCAACCTATTCATCCCATGAAGCAAAAATGGTAATGCTTCATATCTAACACCACGGTGTCATCGGTAAAATTAGTTACCATTTCACATTCAAATCTAATTAAAGATTTAACTATCGCTTGGAGCTAAACTGGTGATACTCCATTCTTGATCATTTCATGAATTCGATAAATTTAATCATCCTATTCGCATTCCAATCTAATTAAAGATTCATTAAAACTCTAATTCAGTTTTAATCTCAAGAATCATTACTTAATGATTATTCAGAGTTAAGAAATTAATCTTATCTTTAACTGGGTTAAAGAACTATTGTCATTTAAAACACAGTTCATGGTAAACCCAAAATCCCATTCCATTAATTATGGAATCTTCATGGAAAATAGATCAATATATATAATCAATATAAACTTCTGTATCCAACCAATAATATAAATGGAATAATGGTAAAGCCTTTTAAATTCCATATATAGTAATAGTCTTCCTCCACAGAAGTTCACTTCTATTATTACCAAATAAAATTCCATCCCATTCCAATTTATTTTATCAAATTGGAAAACTTTTCTTTGGAAAATTCCCCTAAATCTTAGTTAAAAGATTTATAAATTCCAAATCATATTTCACTGTTAATCGAGTTAAAGAACAAATGTCGTTAAAAACACAGTTCACAATAAACCCAATTCACATTCCATTTTATTTCAACTACCAAATGTAACTGGGAACTCTAATAATCTTAATTAAAAGATTTATTCTTTTTCAAATGGGGTTTAAGAATAGTGTTACTGAAAACACCATTCACGACAAACCCAAAATCCCATTTGATATTAAATACAATGCTCTGAATAGAAATTATATCGGCTTATATTCAATATCAAATTCTAAAACCAACAAATATCGTATTGGAAATAACGATATAAATATATCTTCCAAATTTCCATAATGATATCCATATAATCATAGAATCCAAGATAGAAATATTCCAAATATTATTTCCATTACAAATCCATTCAGATTTGTTCGTTGGAAATTTCTGGTTATTTTAAAACCATTCACCAATCAAATTTATTTTATTTAAAAATTATTGGATTTCAAATCTAGTTAATAACTAGTTCTTTTTGACAAAAATATATTTTATCTTTACAAACATGGAAATTTTCATCCCAATTCTTTCCAAATCATTAATTATGATTTTACACAAATTATTAATATTTTTAATAATTTTATTAAGGCCCTTTCAGTCGATTTCCATAAATGGTCATCAAACTGCACTTACAACAACCTTTTCCAAATTTGATTTGGACATAATTCCAAATCTACCGTTAGATTTCAAATCTCTTGTATTCTTGGAAAGCTCTTTTCGATACGAACCTAATGGTTCCGGTTTTAGGAGAATTCGATGGTCGGATCTCCCATAATATCAATTCGAAGTCAATGGCCAAATTCGCGAACGGCCGCGGTGCGACGCGTTCTATTCAGACCATTATATTTTACATATAACATATATAATATATATTTCGTCGATTTCCATTTGAAACGTATTTTATAAATCGTTTATAAATTCGTTTTAAAACGATTCTAACTTCATTTCAAATTTCAAATCAAATTTGAATATTCCTTAATAAATTCGTTTTAAATTCATTTTAAAACGATTTCAATCCCATTTCAAATTTCAAATCAAATTTGAATATTCCTTAATAAATTCTTTTTAAATTCATTTTAAAACGATTTCAATTTCATTTCAAATTTCAAATTTCAAATCAAATTTGAATATTCGTTAATAAATTCGTTTTAAACTCATTTTAAAATGATTTCAATTTCATTTCAAATCAAATTTGAATATTCCTTAATAAATTCTTTTTAAATTCATTTTAAAATGATTTCAATCCCATTTCAAATTTCAAATCAAATTTGAATATTCCTTAATAAATTCGTTTTAAATTCGTTTTAAATTCGTTTTAAAACGATTTCAATTTCATTTCAAATTTCAAATCAAATTTGAATATTCCTTAATAAATTCGTTTTAAATTCATTTTAAAACGATTTCTATTTCGTTTCAAATTTCAAATCAAATTTTAATATTCCTTAATAAATTCGTTTTAAATTCATTTTAAAACGATTTCAATTTCATTTCAAATTTCAAATCAAATTTGAATATTCCTTAATAAATTCGTTTTAAATTCGATTTCAATTTCATTTCAATTTTCAAATCAAATTTGAATATTCCTTAAAAAAATCATTTTAAAACGAGTTCAATTTCATTTCAAATCAAATTTGAATATTCCTTAATAAATTCGTTTTAAATTCATTTTAAAATGATTTCAATTTCATTTCAAATCAAATTTGAATATTCCTTATCATTATAATATTAATATGATAATATTTTCAAAATATCAGATTTTGATTATACACTGAATATTATTAAAAATATTTGTTAATTCTAAATTGGAATCAGACTCAATTAATTACCATATAATTTCAGTTATATGGATTTCAACATCACATGTATACAACAATAATGATAAACAATCATTAAAAATCCATACAACATCCAAAGTGCATTTTACAACTATATAAGCATTAAAATAAATAAATAACGCTTATACAGTCTGTCAACCCATCGATTGACACACCACTAATTATTGGGATCAGTGTATGTCAAATATTGTCCCAATATCTGTGTGGGGGTTTCAAACGACAAACAAAGATTATTATTTGTGTAGTTGGGTGATGTTTAAAATATTATCGTCCCAATCAATGTCAGTTAAATGGGTGTACATAAAAAAATCGTCTGATTTGTAAATGAATATTTATTTCAACACATGAATATTTTATTCAGTTCATATAGACAATAAAAATGATATTTTTATTGTTTAAATATTTTATTCAACACATGAATATTTTATTCAGTTCATATATACAATAAAAATGATATTTTTATTGTTTAAATATTTTATTCAACACATGAATATTTTATTCAGTTCATATATACAATAAAAATGATATTTTTATTGTTCAAATATTTTATTCAATACATGAATACTTTATTCAGTTCATATATACAATAAAAATGATATTTTTATTGTTCAAATATTTTATCCTATTTCACATCATAATCACAACCCAATACAGTCCAAACACACAATCATGGTTTTTACAATAAATAGTGCCGGGTGCTTCTAAGCATCGTCTGCATCCTAGTATATATTTTACTATAAATAAATTGAGTGAGAAAGAGTTCACACATTCGGTTTCCACTCCACCAATTTTATTTCTGAATTTCTGAACAGTTTGGATTTGACTAAATTTCTAACGTGCTCCAAACTGGGCCCGGTTAGTCTCGTTGTGAAGCTCTCGTCCCCACGATCGCAACAAATGCAGTTTCGCGCGATTTGGAACTCGTATGAAGAAGTTGCGCTATTATAAACATTTGATAATTAAATAATTATTTAATTATTAATTAGGCCCTTAATTACATTTTCCCCTTCTGCTTACCACATCGTCTTCCTCTAATATCGTCGAACCCATCGTTAGAACCATTCACCCAAAATTGCACCCCCTTGAAGCCATTAGAATCCGATCCAACACCTCCATATTGAAGAGCTTCGACACTCCTCCCCATGCCTGGCACCGCTCCCAGTTCGCACCCCCTCCCAGCGCGCCCAAACCCGGTGCGAACGTGGACCCTTTGCATAAGAAATTCTCTCGAATTACAATCCCAGAGATGATTAATGCTGTATAGATTTAGAGAGAATGAAAATCTCTTCAATAATTGCTTTAGAAGTTGGAAATTTATTGAATGGAATTCGAGAAAATTAGGAAGAAAGTGTAACGAATTGGGATTTTCGACTCCGAAAATCAACACAAAACTACCATGTTGACAATTCGAACATCCGAAATACCTGATCATTAATAGAAAGAAGTTAGAGGGTGAGAATAGATAAGATAGAAAATTAGAATAGAAGAAGAAGAAAATCACCATAGAACAGAATCAGAGTAATACGAATCTCACAGCGGAACGAATAAAATATAATATATAACATAACTTTGCAATAAAACAGTATATATATACAATAACATTATCAAAGCACAACACATACACACAGCGAAAACAACAATAGCTATATAATCCTGAAGCCTCCTACTTCAAGCTCCTCCAAGTATATCTGTAAAGACCTGAACTACTTGACCGCTCGTACAAATTTGGGCACCCAAGAGTTTAGGGAAAATAAAACAAAATGAACTCTGGGTCAGTCATGGGACTGGTGTGAGTAAATTCAAATCATTTGGTTTAACTTTTCAAAATCCTTTTCAAAAGAAAAGGTAATCTAAGACCGATCCACACATAAAAATGGACGGTTTTTACCTTACGATAACCCAAAACAGTTTTGGAAATCAATACTTTTCTGATATTATAATAATGTCTAATCACAAGTAAATAACAATCTAGCAGAACGCTTGCATCTCACGTTCCACATATATAGTATACAAATCAAAATCACGGGCTCTTATTGGGGATTGGATTCCGACTATGACAAGGTATAGGACCACCTGCCGATAGTGTATCTCTAGAGGCGAATACACTGGGTTCAACAAGAATGTCTTGCAACCCGACCCACACGTGACCGACCACTCATTTCGCTTGGGTGTATCGAATGTATATCACCAACGGTTGGGAGCTACCCACCTTTTCCCGAAAAGGGACAACATCAAAAATAGATAAAACAATGAAATGGATTTTCTCTAGATAGGTGATATACACCCTAATGGGAGCGACCCACGTAGTCATGCTGCCTGCCCGGTTTCTGTCATTTCCCGGTTGATGAGGCTTGAGGTCATAACGTATATTTTGGAACACCGGACCACCATTCACTTTGAATGCCACATCGTCAAACCCGCCAAATCACAAATTGATTTCCCCAAAAATACCATGAGTATAAGGCTAAGAGAAACGAATTCCTCCGCCACCAAACGTAAGTACGTTTGAAGAGATCAACTTACGCGATCCGTTAGATATACTTTGTCAGACATTCGTCCATTCACGTTGTCCTGGGACTGGACAAACCGAAGGCACTATTTTGCAAACAGGATAGCCCTTGCATAACTCCGTCTTCAATTATTTTCATCATATTTGATCGCAACGCTAATGTCCATATAGAGTGGTTTTCAGATAATGAATCTGATCCCGGTCTCTCCGTGTTGACAACGGAAAAATGGTCAAAAACTACGATAGTCAGTGATTTAACTATCAAAGAAAAAAACGTGTGCAAACAACGATATTATTTCCATATGGAAAATCTATCGATCAATCATCATTCCAAATTTATCTCATTAGATTAAATTATCATTAATTTATCTATTTACCCATTTCTATATATTCTTAAATTCTTATTTCTAGATTCAGAAAATATACTTTATTAATCATTGGAAACATTTCTGTATTTGCTCCATTCCTTATTTCCTATATTAGAAAATAAGTCTGATTCTTATTTGGAAAACATTTCCAAAAATCCTTCATTTGATTTAAATAGATGTTTAAATAAAACACCACTAAGCCAACTCAAACCATTACACTCATTAACTAAATTCAATTAACCAATTTCACTATCGAACCTTACCTATCCCTTAGTTAAAACGAAGTCAATCAAGTTGGGGTATAATTACCTCTCAGACCTTAACTGAACAACATTTCTAACCTCGAAATAGACAAAGTTCGCCCTTTTAAATCTTTTAACCAACTTCCTTACGTAACTCAGATTCTATTTACGAATCCACTTCTTTTACCAAAATCATTTGATTATAACGATGGTGTTATAATCCCATACTTCCGAAATATAATAATTTAAATATAACTTTTCTTTATTAATTTGGATAAGTAAACAAATAACTAATTTATTAATGAATAAATAAATCTTGGTTTTAAAAAAAATGGAAAGTATTTAGTACCTTACCTGATTCGATATAATCGAATCTCAACTTACAATTCTCTCTCGAATAATCTCTATTCGATAACTCCCTTTCGAATAACTATTTTCGATTATCTCTCTTCAAATAACTATATTCGATAATCCCTCTTTCAAATAAACTATATTCGATAATCTCTCTTTCGAATAACGATATTCGATAATCTCTCTCGAATAACTTATATTTGATAATCAAATATCAATTCCTAACCAAATACTAATTTCCTTGTAAAATCCTGATTTATTGAATATATAATTTTTTCAAATAAATCATTTTTAAAACATTGACTTATTTGAATTCTAACTACAAATCTTTACGGATTTTATTTAATCCCTTTTTACATTTCGAGTATCGAAATGGATTTCATCATTCCCTTTTCAAAACAACTCCAAATTTCCCATTTTAATTACCGTTGAATTTGAAATCTCAATTATCCACTGATAATTCTATTTTAGTTCATTTATAAACATTGTTTATAAATCACAACACTTGTTTTCTTTATTTAACAAGTTATTTATTTCTAACCATTTGAAATCCCATCTCTGTTTAACTTTTATTTCAAAAACCCAATTTCCTTTACAAATGTTTTTATTTCTAAAATCTTTACTTAATTCCATTTTTCACATTGAATGTGAATAATATCCCTTTTATACAATCCCTTTAGTTTGATTTCGTATTTTAAAACAATATCCCAATTCCAACTTCTATTTATAGATTTATTTATACGAAACCTTCTTTTTATTTCTAACACTTAAATCTCATTTAAAATTCCCTTTATAAATGCTGAGTTCACATTCTATTTAAAATATTGGTGTTAAAAACCGATCTCTACTTCTCTATAGAAGTTCAGACTTATATATTCCATTTATCAAAAGATAAATATTCTTTTTAATTTATAAACATCGTTTACAAATTTATTTGCACAATTTATCTGCTGAAACAGATTTCTATTTAAAATCCACTTTGAAACCATCTCCTCTTTGTTCTTTTATATCTTCTCAATTCTCTTTTATAATTCTATTTATTTCCCTAAATAATTTCTTTTATAATTCAATTTGATTTCCGAAATATTTCCTTTCAATTCTATTTTTTTCCTAAATATTATATTTTCTCCATAAAGCTCTTTATTTACTTCTTATTACTTTCATTTAGTATTTTAACCAAATCAGTCTTTTAAACTTCCATATAACTGTTGTTAACTTCGTATAGAGGTCTTTTATTTAATTTTCAAATATCTCCTTTTAATAAGTCCATTTGATTTTGTAAAATTCCAAAATCCTATATTCGCTTCATACATTTCTTTTTATAACATACTTCGATTTTATACGAATATTTTTATTTCAATATACACTTCGAAAATTTCCTTTTTATATAAAATCCTTTGATTTTATATAAATATTTTTTTCAAATTATAGTCTGAAATTTCCCTTTTCACACTCCAGTGTTTCCCTTGGTATTTAAAAGTACAAAATAACAATGATCAAACACACATAATCAACAATAGATTATAAATCACATCTTATATCACAATATATGAAAAATAGTAAAAGAAATGTTGAGGAACCCAATTGGGTTCCCCCGACCTGTTTCCCTGCATCCACAGATGTTAATCAACATAAGTAACACGAATATGAAGTATTCTGATAAGCAGAATTAATATTCGATTAACTATTTATATCTATATTGTTATCTATATTTTTAACCAATTGACTAGCAGTTCAACCAAATAGCCAACACACAGCAAACAACCATCATTTATGAATTCTAAAAATATTTTATAAAAATATAAATTGAGCAGAGTTAGTTAGACTTACACACATTGGACGGTTTCTCGTTAATAACGATAACCATCGCTTGATTCCGACGGACAATTTATTTCACTATAAATTGTAACGGGCTCCAATTCACGCCCAACTAGTTCCATTTTATAGTCGTCGTCCATACGATCCTAATGGATCCTATTTTATCGAATTCTGATAATGTATGAGAAAGCTATCTAATTTACAATTTATATGTATTTGATTTAAGTAAACTTGAATTAATAAAAATATTGGGCCTCACCCACTTGAACTCGGCCCAAACCCATGTATGTATAAACCTGCTACCGCTACACCCCTGTACTCTTTCTTCTCCAAATAAGCTCGACAGTATCCACTCCTATTAAATACCATTTACGAATTTTCGAAAATCCCATGCTCCTCCCGTACTAAATGAAAAATCCATTAAAAACAATCATTCCCTTCCTCTCTACAAATGCTATCACTTCCACCCCCTCTTGCTCCACTCGTGCGCATCATCCCCGGTGCGTTCTCCAGCATCAAAAGCTCCTGGCGAATAAAGTCACGACATCAAAACTGCTAGAATCCAACCCAAAATCCTCTTACCAGCTCGAAATCATCTCATCTTTCCAAAACTACTACCCAAACACCAATCGAAGCTTTCTACATCGGTAAATTAGTAACCCTAATTCCAAGCGTTCACTGTCGAACTGCAAAAATGAACATCGCACCAAGAAAAAGTGGCATAAGGTGGAAGTTTAGGCCTAACCGATCTCAAATATATACATATACTGATTTATTGTGTTTGATTCTATTTTACATGGATTTTAGAAGAGGAGATCAGTTGGGTTTCTTGGGTTTGTTGCGGCCACAATATCGGTTGACTGTGGTATCAAAATGGTTTAGGGTTAGAGAGAGTAATGGGTATTTATAGGGTATAGTCTGGATTGTTTTAGAAGCTTTGCACTATTTTTATATTAATTTAATTCGTATCTCTACTTGTATTTATTATCTAAAAATCCACGTGATATCCAAAAATCATGAAAATGGGCATGCAGCTAGAGTCTTACATTACGAACCCAACGAAACTGGTTTCGTCGAATTCCGACTCCGTTTGCTCACACAACATATTTTTAATCATCAAAATATTGACTGTTTTTCACATTAAAAATACGTACGGCCACACACTGACCCCAAAAATCACGGAAATTGAAATCTAACAATAATTTAATATTGCGGATCCCACAAAATTAGTTTCGTCGAAAACAGAGGTCATTTGCAAAACTGGCTATTTTTAAAGCTCTAAATGACCCATTTAAATATATAAATATATTTAAAAATAATTATATTAAATATTTAAAAATATATATTATCGTATATATCCACACTAGAATATCATACAACTCCAATTGGATTTGTAACTCGATATTTCAAAATTCCCAGTTATATCGATATTCGATTTATATATAAAATCCTTTTATAATATAAATATAAATTTATAAATTTCAAAGGAATTCCATAGAGACTTTTCTAAAATTTGATTTGGACATAAATCAAAATTTACACAATGAAATCCCAATTTTTCTCTTCCACTAGAAAAATATACTTCACCAGCTCCTAACGTTTCTTGTTTCACAGAAATCCGATTTAAAATGGACTTGTATATTCAGTTGAAGTTCAAATCGCCAAATAGCGAACTGTCGCGCCATTTCGAGCTCGATTATAATTATATTATAATTATACGTTCAACGTTCGAACAATATATTGTTATTCTAATTCAATTATAAATCAAATTATATATTTTGAATTGTCCAATTCACACAATATTGTGAATCCTGTTATTTCTGATTATTTCAGAAAAAAAATATATTATTCTATTATTTATATTAATTAAATATTCCATATTATTTAATTCAAGTTATCGATGTCGCCAAATCAATATTTAATAATTAAATTAATTAATTTTTCAACCGTTAAAAATACCGGACATTACATTCTTCCCCCCTTAAAATAATTTCGACCTCGAAATTGCTAAGTTAAGAAACAAGCCCTATTAACTGGGTTAAAAATTATTCATATGTTTACTTTTAATTTTAGTTTCAACTGATCCAATTTATTCCAATTAAATATTAATTCATTTCGATTAACGAAAATTTTCAAAAATTCTGAAAATTTTCTAACACTCTAAATTTCCGGAAAATTTCGCCACCACCTCCTTTGTATCGGTCAATAGTTCAATCCTCAACTCGCCTCTCTAGGACCTTTCCTTTCAAAAAGAAAATCAAAAAGCCAAGCGGCTTGCCGATTCGGCACATAAAACCTCATATGGAAATTTAAACATGTACCTTTGTGTCGGGCATATCATTACATCCTTGCATTTGCTTCTACTCAATACCTGCTGATCATATATCCATCTATACCATTCGATTTCCAATCAATTTCAATCAATCAAATCTCAACACAATTATTCGCTTATATCCAAGCTAAATTTCATTTCAAACTCGAATTCCATTCTCGATTCCAAACTCCTAACTCACCAATCCAATACCATTTCAGATTCTTATCTCATAATTCAAAATCTGATTTTACTTGATACGTTATATTCCAATTCAATTTCCAGTTAATTGGTTTCAATTCAATTCCAGCTTGTTTTCACAAATTTCTTTTTAAATTTCTTTTTTCTCAAACAATCCCTCTTAGGAGTTTTTAAACTGTTCAGCTCTTTCAAAAATCAAATATTCCTTTTCAGGTTTCAAAACAACTTGTTTTCTCAAAACAATTCAACTCAAAATCTTTGGTAGTAATCTGTCACTTACAACTCGAAAATGAACACTGTTGATGTGGCCAGCTTCATCAGAGTTATTTCCCATCTACTGAAGTGAGTTCAATACTATATCATTTCAAAATTTAAACACATTCATTTTGAAATCTATTTCAAAATACCGTACACAATGCTCGTAAAACAATTTTAAAATCTCCCAGGATTTTAAAATTCTCATATATTCAATCCAAATTCATTTACCAACATTTTCCCAATTTCCAGAATTTTAATTCCAATTCTGATTTAAATTTCCGATATAATTAACCTGATTCCATATACTACACTTATATGAATTCTAATTGGTTATTTACATAACCATTTAATTTATAATCTTACTCGAGTATAATAACAAACAACTCATCCAATATACCATAATATTTCCAATATATATATATATATATATATATATATATATATATATATATATATATATATTCTTTATATCGAAATATACTTTGGGTAAAATTGTTTAATTTTCTCTTTTCAAAACATACTGCGTTGGTTTATCGTATTCAAGTGTTTGGTAATCCCTATCGATACAGGGGATCAAACTGATCGACCAGAATTCACAAACTACCCGACCAATAAATCCCCATAATATAAAACATTTTATCTAAAATCTACAAATACGTTCACTCGTATATATACACTCAACTCAATCTAGGGCATTACTAACTGTATCTCTACCGAGTCACGCCACAAAGCCAAGGTAATCACTTAACCTTCAGCTCTGATACCACTGTAACGAACTGGCGATTTCAGTAGGCTTTTCAACCATCCCTCAACCCCCAAGTCAGCGGGCTATCATCCCACCGTGGCTTACACTAGCACCCCACCAACTCATTTTACGGCCAGCCTTTCGACTTCACAACCAACCCTCCCTTACTTTTGAGGTACATGTAGAGGCAAGAGTCTCCCGTCCGCCACCTAACGCGAAGCGAGAACCCTCCATCATGCGTACCTAGCTCACACAGCCAGCAACGAGTTGGGGTATTATCACCTCTCAGACCTTAATGAACAACATTTCTAACCTCAAAATAGACAAAGTTCACCCTTTTAAATCTTTTAACCAACTTCCTTACATAACTCGAATTCTATTTACGAATCCACTTCTTTTACCAAAATCATTTGATTATAACGATGGTGTTATAATCCCATACTTCCGAAATATAATAACTTAAATATAACTTTTCTTTATTAATTTGGATAAATAAACAAATAACTAATTTATTAATGAATAAATAAATCTTGGTTTAAAAAAAACGGAAAGTAATTGGTACCTTCCCTGATTCGATATAATCGAATTTCAACTTACAATTCTCTCTCGAATAATCTTTATTCGATAACTCCCCTTTTGAATAAATATATTCGATTATCTCTCTTCAAATAACTATATTCGATAATCCCTCTTTCAAATAAACTATATTCGATAATCTCTCTTTCGAATAACTATATTCGATAATCTCTCTCGAATAACTTATATTTGATAATCAAATATCGGTTTCCAACTGAATACTAATTTCCTTGTAAAATCCTGATTTATTCAATATATAATTTCTTCAAATAAATCATTTTTAAAACATTGACTTAATTGAATTCTAACTACAAATCTTTACGGATTTTATTTAAACCCTTTTTACATTTCGAGTATCGAAATGGATTTCATCATTCCCTTTTCAAAACAACTCCAAATTTCCCATTTTATTTACCGTTGAATTTGAAATATCCATTATCCACTAATAATTATATTTTGGTTCATTTATAAACATTGTTTATAAATCACAACACTTGTTTTCTTTATATAACAAGTTATTTATTTCTATCCATTTGAAATCCCATCTCTGTTTAACTTCTATTTCAAAAAACCAATTTCCTTTTCAAATGTTTTTATTTCTAAAATCCGTACTTAATTCCATTTTTCATGTTGAATGTGAATAATATCCCTTTTATACAATCCCTTTAGTTTGATTTCATATTTTAAAACAATATCCCAATTCAAACTTCCATTTATAGATTTATTTATATGAAACCTTCTTTTATTTCTAACACTTAAATCTCATTTAAAATTCCCTTTATAAATACTGAGTTCACATTCTATTTACAATATCGGTGTTAAAAACCGATCTCTTCTTCTCTATAGAAGTTCAGACTTATATATTCCATTTATCAAAAGATAAATATTCTTTTTAATTTATAAACATCGTTTATAAATTTATTTGCTCAATTTATTAGCTGAAACAGATTTCTATTTAAAATCCACTTTGAAACCATCTCCTCTTTTTTCTTTTATATATTCTCAAATCTCTTTTATAATTCTATTTATTTCCCCAAATAATTTCTTTTATAATTCAATTTGATTTCTGAAATATTTCCTTTCAATTCTATTTGTTTTCCTAAATATTATATTTACTCCATAAAGCTCATTATTTACTTCTTATTACTTTCATTTAGTATTTTAACCAAATCGGTCTTTCAAACTTCCATATAACTGTTGTTAACTTCTTATAGAAGTCTTTTATTTGATTTTCAAATATCTCCTTTTAATAAGTCCATTTGATTTTATAAAATACCAAAATCCCATATTCTCTTCATACATTTCTTTTTATAACATACTTTGATTTTATACGAATATTTTTATTTCAGTATACACTTCGAAAATTTCCTTTTAAAATCCTTTGATTTTATATAAATATATTTTTTCAAATTATAGTTTGAAATTTCCCTTTTCACACTCTAGTAATTCCTTTGGTATTTAAAAGTACCAAATAACAATGATCAAACACACATAATGAACAACAGATTATAAATCACATCATATATCACAATATATGAAAAATAGTAAAAGAAATGTTGAGGAACCCAGTTGGGGTCCCCGACCTGTTTCCCTGCATCCACAGATGTTAATCAACATAAATAACATGAATATGAAGTATTCTGATAAACAGAATTAATATTCGATTGACGATTTATATCTATATCATGATCTATATTTTCAACCAATTAACTAGCAGTTCAACCAAACAGCCAGCCCACAGCAAACAACCATCATTTATGAATTCTAAAAATATTTTATAAAAATATAAATTGAGCGGAGTTAGTGAGATTTACTCACATTAGACGGTTTATCGTTAATAACGATAACCATCGCTTGATTCAGACGGACAATTTATTTCGCTATAAATTGTAATGAGCTCCAATTCACTCCCAACTAGTTCCATTTTGTAGTCGTCATCCGTACGATCCTAGTTGATCCAGTTTTGTCGAATTCCGATAATGTATGAGAAAGCTATCTAATTTACAATTTATATGTATTCCATTTAAGTAAAATTGAATTAATAAAAATATTGGGCCTCACCCACTTGAACTCGGCCTAAACCCATGTACGTATAAACCCTATACCACTACACCCCTGTACTCTTTCTTCTCCAAATAAGCTCGACAGTATCCGCTTCTATCAAATACCATTTATGAATTTTCGAAAATCCCACGCTCCTTCTATACTAAATGAAAAATCCATTAAAAACCATCATTCCCTTCCTCTCCACAAATGCTATCACTTCCACCCACTCTTGCTCCACTCACGTGCATCGTCTCCGGCGCGTTCTCCAGCATCAAAAGCTCCAGGCGAATGAAGTCACGACATCAAAACTGCTAGAATCCAACCCAAAATCTTCCTACCAGCTCGAAATCACCTCATCTTTCCAAAAATACTACCCAAACACCAATCGATGCTTTCTACATCGATAAATCAGTAACCCTAATTCCAAGCGTTCACTGTCGAATTACAAAAATGAACATCGCACCAAGAAAAAGTGGCATAAGGTGGAAGCTTAGGCCTAACCGATTTCAAATATATACATATACTGGTTTATTGGGTTTGATTCTATTTTACACGGATTTTAGAAGAGGAGATCAGTTGGGTTTCTCGGTTTTGTGGTGGCCACAATATCGGTTGACTATGGAATCAAAATGGTTTAGGGTTAGAGAGAGTAATGGGTATTTATAGGGTATAGTCTGGCTTGTTTTCGAAGCTTTGCACTATTTTTATATTAATTTTATTCGTATCTCTACTTGTATTTATTATCTAAAAATCCACGTGATATCCAAAAATCATGAAAATGGGCTTGCAGCTAGATTTGACATTACGGACCCAACGAAACTGGTTTCTTCGAATTCCGACTCCGTTTGCTCGCCCAGCGTATTTTTAACCTTCAAAATACTGACTGTTTTTCACATTAAAAATCCGTACGGCCACACACTGACCCCAAAAATCACGGAAATTGAAATCTAACAATAATTTAATATTGCGGATCACACAAAATTAGTTTCGTCGAAAACGAAGGTCGTTTGCAAAACCGGCTATTTTTAAAGCTCAAAATAACCCATTTAAATATATAAATATATTTAAAAATAATTAAATTAAATATTTAAAAATAAATATTATCGTATATATCCACACTAGAATATCATACAACTCCAATTGGATTTATAACTCGATATTACAAAATTCCCAGTTATATCGATATTCGATTTATATATAAAATCCTTTTATATTATAAATATATATTTATAAATTTTAAAGGAATTCTATAGCGACTTTTCTAAAATTTGATTTGGACATAAATCAAAATCTACACAATGAAATCCCGATTTTTCTCTTCCACTAGAAAAATATACTTCACCTGCTCCTAACGTTTCTTGTTTCGTAGAAATCCGATTTAAAACAGACCCTATATATTCAGTTGAAGTTCAAATCGCCAAATAGCGAACTGCCACGCCATTTCGAGCTCGATTACAATTATATTATAATTATAGTTCAACTGTCATTCGAATAATATATTCGTTATTCTAATTCAATTCTAAACTGAATTATATATTTTGAATTGTCCAATTCACACAATATTGTAAATCCAGTTATTTCCGATTATTTCAGAATTTTTTTATATTATTCTATTATTTATATTAATTAAATATTCTATATTATTTAATTCAAGTTATCGTGTCGCCAAATCGATATTTAATAATTAAATAAATTAATTATTCAATCGTTAAAAATACGGGACATTACAGAAAGAAACGATCGTTCCTGGCCATAGAAGAAGAGAGCGACGACGAGTTTATGGAGTTGACCGAGTAGTTAGGGATTTTGACCCTCTTTTATAGAAAACTTTATATTATTTAATATTTCAAATTCCAAAAATAAATGTTAATCGCTACGAACTCCAAATCGAACCCAACGACTGTCGCCACTAGCAAAATACCCTCATTTCGGACATAATGAAATATGTTTCATAATCCAATTCTATCGTTTTGATCAGTTTTTATCAAAATTAGATATAAATCAATATATATTGAATTTAAACATACATTTTAATTTACCGGAGCCACATACCGACTCCAAAAATTCCAAAAAATTGTTTCTAGCATTGTTTTGACGATATGGTCCTAACAAAACTAATTTCATCGAATTTGGAGACCGTTTGAAAAACGGTCATTTTCCAGTCGATTAAACTCAAACTGAATTGACCAAACACGTTTCACCACGCTCACATATTGATTCCAAAAATTATGAAATTTGGAATCTAGCAATAATTTGACATTCCGGATCCAACAAAAGTGGTTTCATCGAAAACAGAGGTCGTTTGCGAAATCGCTATTTTTAAGGGCCATATATTATATTAAATTCCATAGCGACTATTCTGAATTTTCAACTCTATATAACCTTTTATTCCCGTTATGAGATCTGGATTTTTCACATTCGTTGGAAAGATATCTTCAAACGGATTCAAATATTTCTGGTTTTACTGAAATCTAATCTATTTTGAATCCTGTACATTCATTTGAAATTTGAATTCGAATTTTCAAACTGCTGCGCAATTTCAGGCTCGTTATATAATTAAAATAAATTTATTCATTCCAACTTCGATTAAAATAAATTTTTAGTCGTTACTATTTAAAATAAATCATTTTAAATGTTCAAAATTCATTAAAATTGCTATAATAAAAAAATTAAATTGGTTCTGAAAATCCGGGTTGTTACAGTAAATGAAAATAGGAATTAACCTCTAACTCAAAAAATAAAAAAGGGAAATTTGTAGTGGAATGAGTTAGTTGGATTTAGAGAAAAATGGATACATTCCATAAAGACAAAACGACTAAGGACGTAGTTGCAAGAAAAGAAAAAAATAAGGATTAGTGTGAAATAGGGATTCTTTTATCGCATTTCATATTAATCAAATAACATATGTGTGTATGTCCGTATTGAAAATAGAAGAAATAGCTTGCAACTACGAATCTTAACTGACATACGTCATCGAAATAAATTGTTACATCTTTTCGCTAACTAATTTAATGAGGTGTGTGAAATATTTTCCTGAAATAATAAAAAGGTACATGACGGTAGTTAAAGAAAGATTACAACAAAGTTTGTTCATATTACGGAACCTAAGAAGGATTGCGATGAAAAGGAAATATAACCTATTATAATTAATTATATGATTGAGAATGAAATATAATAGGTAGGCTTGTCTTAGGGACAAGAGAAATTACAACATAGGTTATAATTTAGAAAAGAGAACTTATTAATAAACCTTAGTTAGAAAAATTAATTTAATTAGTAAACAACAACAAGTTGTGATAACAGAGTAAGACAAGGTTATGATTAAATAAGAAAGTATAAAGTATACTTGTCATTACTAGACTTATAATTAAAAGTATTAAGTCTAATAAATGTAATAAATAATAAATGGAAGTCCGCTCCGACGGCATAGGGCTGAATAAGGAAAGTAAGCAGCCAATTGTGAGCTAATGAACCAAGTAACTTAAATAAAAGTGAATATGTGGATAATCAAGTTAATTAGCAAAGTGATGAGACAAAGAAAGCGCATGATTAAAAGATTAAACGTAGGATATAATAACACGTTGGTGTGATGCACTTACACCAGTCCGTACGTATGAAGGTTAAGAACCCAACGGGGCAGATCATCGTGGTGTCTAGAGATACGAGAGGAGCACGTCCAACTGATTATTCTACGGGATGTGGTAGGTTACTTCGTGGCGGTCCTCCATGCGGTACGTGCTTAGGCCGTACTCGTAAGGGTTTGGTCTATACGGTACCATCTGGTGAGTATATCTTGACTACAATCGAGGTGTGACAGTTAGAAGGCTGTGGCGGATGACATTGGGTGAATCCGCACTTTGCCTCAGGAGAGGTTAGTCAAGGTGAAATTAAGGATAGTAATCGTCGGATACCTTTCAAGGGCAGTCATTGTGAGGCGGAAAGACTAGAGCTAAACCCACAGACATTTGATGCTTCACTATCGAGACGTTGGTTGCTAAACACACCAAACTGGATGTTAGATTGGTTGATAGAGGCAAGTCTCTTAGCTCTTGGAGAAGCCTTTCATTAGGAAAGTCTCTTAGCTCTTGTAGAAGCCTTTCACTATCGAGAGATTTCGATATTGGATTCCATGACTATAAGAATATTGTGAGGAGTTTGAAAGATACAGATATCGTTATTCCCAATACGATATCCGTTGATTTCAGAATTCGATACTGAATATAAGACAATATTATTTTCTATTTAGAGCCTTGTATTTAATATCAAATTGAATTTTGGGTTTGTCGTGAATGGCGTCTTAAATAACACTGTTCTTATACCCCGATGAGAAAAGAATAAATCTTTTAAATAAGATTTAGAGATTTTTACCAATTAATTAATATATAATTGGAACTGAATTGAAACTGGATTTTTGGGTTTGTCGTGAATGGTGTCTTCAGTAACACTGTTCCTAAACCTTGTGTGAAAGGAATAAATCTTTTAATTAAGATTATTAAAGTTTCCAATTATATTTAGTAATTGGAATAAAATGGAATGTGAATTGGGTTTATCGTGAACTGTATTTTAAGGACATTCGTTCTTTAACCCGATTAACTGTAACAACCCGTATTTTAATAACATGTTAAAACCATAAATCAAGGCAGAATTAATTTTTAAAACAAGTATCAAGGGAAACGGGTTGTGCCATTGCGTTCGTCTCAAAATTCTGCTTGGAAACGAGTCTGAGTTTTCGAGAAACGGAGTCCGTATGAGGGAGATATGACCCTCCGAAGTTTTAGGAATTTTCAGAATCGAAAACAGCTCGAAATTCGAATTCGAATTTCAAATTCAAACCCCAGTGCAAGCTGGGCGGGAATTTTCCTGCCCAGGACCAGGTCGACCTAGGGGTCGACACTATGGTCGACCTCCCAGTCACTAGATCGACCCTATGGTCGACCTGGGGGTCGACCTGGTGCTGAAGCCCAGTTTTGAGCCTGGGTTCATTCTGATGTATCTGGTCTCGTTTTCTGTCTAGATTCGTTCGTCTAATCCAATATAAACAGCCTCCAAGCCTCATTCTCTTTACACCATTCTTCTCTAACCTTATGCTGCACATATTCTTGATGGACATGGCTTCTTCTTCTTCCTCTAAATTAAACTAAGATAAATTAAAGTAAAACACGAAGACTATTTCTTGAAGACTACTGCTAGGAATTGCATATTGGGGATTTGCTTCTACAATCAAATCAAGATTCAACGATTCAACAATTTGACGACTAGTTTCTAGACTTGACTTCTGCATCTCAATTTCTTATACCACGATCTTTAAGTCCAAGTTACTTTTAGATTAAAACTATGAACTTAATATGGACATGTTATAAATTGGAATTGGACCTTTGTATGATAATTGATTCATATCTATTCTTGTTCATCTTGGATCTTGACTTTTGGGAATATTGCTATGAAATTAATTTGGGCCTATTCATGTTGTAAATCGAATCCTTTCGTGTCCATAATATTATCATGCCTGTGATGTTGAATCAGTTATTATTCACAAGTTTGGGACTATCACCTTATGTCAACTTTTATCATGACTATCGCGTTATTATGCTAGATTTGAAATCCTATTATTTTCTATATGCCAGTGATGTTGTAACCAATTATCTCAAGTTATATCGTGCTAGTCTTGTAATCTCTTCTATCACTTTATGCTCGTCCTTTTTTCCTACCATAGTTTTGATGTTATTCCCCTTATTTCTGGGTTTCGATTTACTTGTAATACTAGATCGATTCACGTTTACGTGCGGTGGGAATACGATTTGGGTAGATTAGGAAAAACATAAATTGGTTATGAACATGAAACATGAACATTGTTATAACTTGATTCTGGATATGGACATGAAACTTGCCTTGAAACTTGACACGAACTTGACACGAAAACTTGAACATGGACATGACACTAGAATAAACCTGAAAATGGCCAACTCGAGGTTGGGTTGAGTTTGCAGTGTAATTTTGCCCGGAACCGCCCGGCAAATCCAGTGACTCCAAACAATAGGATCCAATGTGATTAGTTGGTCATATCGCGCTTGAAACCCGAGGTCAGACTAAGTTGTGGTGTAAATCTGCCCGGAACGGCCCGACATATCCAGTGACCACAACAACAGGTCTGATGTGAGAGGTTGGGGTGCATTAATGAATTAATGCCACATTATAGGCTTAAGTCATGAACATGAAAGACAACACTTAACCAACTTGACACATGATTCGTAGGGCTAAGTCATGAGCTTGAACGACAACACTTAGCCAATTTGACATGACACGTAGACGGGTTAAGTCATGAACTTGAACTACAACACTTAACCAACATGACATGCTAGACTGATAAGGGTTAGTTAAGTCACGAATTTAAATGACAACACTTAACCTATTGGACGGAAACCCTAGTTACACGGTCCATTTCAGCAGTAACCCACTAGATGTATCATGGTACCCTGGAACTAGGCAGGGTGGGGCACGATTACTGGGCTGATTGTAAGCGACCAGAATGACGGCTGAGTTGGTGTGCCAGTGTAGGTTCAGGCAGACTATGGCCATGCACGTAGTCCGGAGTTGAAAAAGCAGGCATTGGGCATCAGTAGGTTTACCAGTGCATGCTTGATTCGTGTCGGTGGTTGGCACCCTAGGGCTTGATACACTCTATGGTGGACCTAGCACAGGTGACTACATTCGTGATAGGGTCATATGACACAGACACACGACGAGCTAGAACTTGTAGGGAGCCGATCGATTAGTGGATCGTTCCGTTGGGCCAAATAATGGGTCATTTCATGATATTGGGCCAAGGGATCATTTAATGGTTAATATTTGACATGGGTTTAGAATACTAGTATAGTTGGTGCAACAAACCTTGAACATGCGATGCTATACTTGATTTATACTTGATTATCATGCCATCTTAGTCTATCTTGCCCATCTTGTCATCATCCTTGTGTTTACTTTCAGTTTATATATGTCATGTTACCTTTACCTGTTTTTATGCTGAAAGTCACTAGGACTTACCAGTCTTTATGACTGACCCGTTTTCTTTCACCTCTTTTTCTTTCATTCCCCCCCCCCCCAAGGTTCTCAGGGAGGAAACTCTAGCACTTAGCTTGGATTTCGCTTACTTTTGGTTCAGCTCATGTACGGTTTGATCTTGAGCTATGCTATGGCTGCATTTCTGCTACCTTTGGGGAATTTAGCTACTTTTGTTGTTTTAAGTTTATGCTTCTTTAATTATGCAAGACAGAATTTGTTGTAATGGAAAATAATGACTTTGGCTATTTGGTACTTTGGATGTAAAAGGTTTTGACTCTTTTTGAAAGTAATGAAATTTGTCTTTTGATTCTTCAGCTGTTTTATTTATGTTCTGTCTTGTAATATTTCTGTGTTTGTTTACCTCGATAACGCTCCTCCAAAACTAGTGCATTCCGTTTGTGAGTGACCCTAGCGGAGGTGGGTGTTACACTTTCTGGGCAAAAGTTTTCAGAAAACCTTCTAAAACTATTTTCAAAACCGTTTACAAAGAAGCATTTTTCGAGAAAAAGTTTTGTTTTATTTAAAGGCTATTCCCTAAAAACTATTAGCACTATCCTTTGTTTCCTTGTTTTGAATCTCTTCTTTTCCATTTCAGCATGTCTGGGAATCTTAATCTTCCAGAGGGCGTGCCAATACCTGGCTGGTTCAGGAGGTACTTAGAGGCTAGGGCCAACGATGCAGGCCCAGCAGATATTCCTCCTCCAGCCGCAGCGGTTCCTCCTCCCCCCCCCTCGTGCGGTTGCTTCTCAAAGATGTGTAGAGATTTTAGGGCCATGGGTGGAAAGGATTTCAAGGGAACTGAATCATTCGTAGAAGCGAGGAATTGACTCAAAGAAACTGAGGATCTGTTCGTTTTCTTCGAGGTGGACGATAGGCAGAAGGTACAGTTGGCAGTATAGTTGCTCAAAGACGAAGCTTCATATTGGTGGGAAGTCACTAACGCTGAAAGACTTGTTGACACATGTATGGATTTCAGGATAAGGTTTGAGATAAAATTCCTCTCACAAGCTGAACGAAGTCTACAACTAGAAAAGTTCTTATCTCTTAAGCAAGGAAGTATGACTGTCAAGGAGTACGTCAATCAATTCAATCAGCTGGCCCGGTTTGGATTGGACTTAGTGAACACTCCTCATAAGAAGGCTCTCTGTTTTGTCAAGGGATTGAATGAGCCACTTCACAGCTTGGCTGTGACCCACATACCTATGGGGGCTACTTATGAAAAGTTAGTGGACATGGCGCTCTTAAATGAAGAAGACAAGAATGGCAAGAAGGAGGTTAAGGCGAATGAGTCTCAAAACAAGAAGGTAGACTCCGAGAAAGGAGGCAAGAACAACAACAACAACAATAATGATAACAAGACACGTGGGAAAAGAAAATGCCACTTCTGTGGTATTGATGGGCATATAGTCCAGAATTGTAGAAAGAAGAAGATGAAGATGGGAGCATGCTTTCAGTGTGGTGATACTGGACATATCAGCAAGAATTTCCCTAAGAAGCAAGGGCAAGGCCTGCAAGCAGGACCTTCTAGGGGTACATCTTTAACTTCTTCTCCTAGATGTTTTGTTTTATCTTGCTTATCTTCTCAATCCTATCTTGAGAACCTTAGGTAGAACCCTTTTGGATGTAAACATGTGATTGAAACATGTTATGGTTGATGTTTGCAAACGGTTGCAAGTGGTTGCTCGTGGTTGCATAAAACACATTAGGCACTAGATCGACTCAGACACATTTTCATATTGCATATGGATGAGTGTTTATACTTGTACATGGATGGAAACTTGATATGCTATCATTTGGATTTTGCATATGAATGAATGTTTGTGCACTCATGTAGAGATTATAAAGTATGTTAAGAATTTGCATACATGTTGGACTCATTACACTAACATATTTTGCATTAAGGAGGTCTACTGAATCAGTAACCGCCTGATCCTTTGCATTATATAAGTACATATACACACACTCTTGCATAAGTTCATACAGCATTAGAAATATTTTAAGGATAATGGTTGCTTGTGGATGATGGTTGAGTAGATGGATGATTGGACGATAGTATGCATTCTTCTTAACTTGAAGATTTCGGGGACGAAATCGTTTAAGGAGGGGAGAATGTAACAACCCATATTTTAATAACATGTTAAAACCATAAATCAAGGCAGAAATAATTTTTAAAACAAGAATCAATGGAAACGGGTTGCGCCATTACGTTCGTCTTGAAATTCTACTTGGAAACGAGTCCGAGTTTTCGAGAAACGGAGTCCGTATGAGGGAGATATGACCCTCCGAAGTTTCAGGAATTTTCAGAATCGAAAACAGCTCGAAATTTGAATTCGAATTTGAAATTGAAACCCCAGTGTAGGATGGGCGGGGATTTTCCCTCCCAGGACCAGGTCGACCTGGGGTTCGACACTACGGTCGACCTCCCAGGGACCAGGTTGACCCTATTGTCGACCTGGTGCTGAAGCCCAGTTTTGAGCCTGGGTTCATTCTGATGTATCTGGTCTTGTTTTCTATCCAGATTCGTTCGTTTAATCCTATATAAACAGCCTCCTAGCCTCATTCTACTTTACACCATTCTTGTCTAACCTTATGTTGCACAAATTCTTGATGGACATGGCTTCTTCTTCTTCCTCTAAATTAACTAAGATAAATTAAAGTAAAACACGAAGACTATTTCTTGAAGACTACGGCTAGGAATTGCATATTTGGGATTTGCTTCTACAATCAAATCAAGATTCAATGATTCAACAATTAGATGACTAGTTTTTAGACATGACTTCTGCATCTCAATTTCTTAGACCACGATCTATAAGTCCAAGTTACTTTTAGATTAAAACTATGAACTTAATATGGACATGTTATAAATTGGAATTGGACCTTTGTATGATAATTGATTCATATCTATTCTTGTTCATCTTGGATCTTGACTTTTGGGAATATTGCTATGAAATTAATTTGGGCCTATTCATGCTGTAAATCAAATCCTTTCGTGTCCATAATATTATCATGCCTATGATGTTGAATCAGTTATTATTCACAAGTTTGGGACTATCACCTTATGTCAACTTTTATCATGACTATCGCGTTATTATGCTAGATTTGAAATCCTATTATTTTCTATATGCCAGTGATGTTGTAACCAATTATCTCAAGTTATATCGTGCTAGTCTTGTAATCCCTTTTATCACTTTATGCTCGTCCTTTTTGCCTATCATAGTTTTGATGTTATTCCCCTTATTTCTGGATTTGGATTTACTTTTAATACTAGATCGATTCACGTTTACGTGCGATGGGAATATGATTTGGGTAGATTAGGCAAAACATAAATTGGTTATAAACATGAAACATGAACATTGATATAACTTGAATCTGGATATGGACATGAAACTTGCCTTGAAACTTGACACGAACTTGACATGAAAACTTGAACATGGACATGACACTAGAATAAACCTGAAAATGGCCAACTCGAGGTTGGGTTGAGTTTGCAGTGTAATTCTACCCAAAACCGCCCGGAAAATCCAGTGACTGCAAACAATAGGATCCAATGAGAGTAGTTGGTCATATCACGCTTGAAACCCGAGGTCAGACTGAGTTGTGGTGTAAATCTGCCTGGAATCGCCCGGCATATCCAGTGACCACAACAACAGGTCTGATGTGAGAGGTTGGGGTGCATTAATGAATTAATGCCACATGATAGGGTTAAGTCATGAACATGAAAGACAACACTTAACCAACTTGACACATGATTTGTAAGGCTAAGTCATGAACTTGAATGACAACACTTAGCCAATTTGACATGACATGTGGACGGGTTAAGTCATGAACATGAACGACAACACTTAACCAACATGACATGCTAGACTGATAAGGGTTAAGTCACGAATTTAAATGACAACAGTTAACCTATTGGACGTAAACCCTAGTTACACGGTCCATTACAGCCGTAACCCACTAGATGTATCATGGTACCATGGAACTAGGCAGGGTGGGGCACGAATACTAGGCTGATTGTAAGCGACCAGAACGACGGCTGAGTTGGTGCGCCAGTGTAGGTTCAGGCGACTATGGTCGTGCACGTTGTCCGGAGTTGAAAAAGAAGGCATTGGGCATCAATAGGTTTACCTGTGCGTGCTTGATTCGTGTCGGTGGTTGGCACCCTAGGGCTTGATACACCCTATGGTGGACCTAGCACAGGTGACTACATTCGTGATAGGGCCGTATGACACAGACATACAATGAGCTAGAACTTGTAGGGAGCCGATCGATTAGTGGATCGTTCCGTTGGGCCTAATAATGGGTCACTTCATGATATTGGGCCAAGGGATCATTTCATGGTTAATATATGACATCGGTTTGGGATACTAGTACAGTTGGTGCAACGAACCTTGAACATGCGATGCTATACTTGATTTATACTTGAATTATCATGCCATCTTAGCCTATCTTGCCCATCTTGTCATCATCCTTCTGTTTACTTTCAGTTTATACATGTCATGTTACCTTTACCTGTTTTTATGATTTAAGTCACTAGGACTTACCAATCTTTATGACTGACCCATTTTCTTTTGCCTATTTTTCTTTCATCCCCCCCCCCCAAGTTCTCAGGGAGGAAACTCTAGCACTTAGCTTGGATTTCACTTGCTTTCGGTGCAGCTCATGTACGGTTTGATCTTGAGCTATGCTATGGCTGCATTTTTGCTACCTTTGGGGAATTAAGCTACTTTTGTTGTTTTTAGTTTATGCTTCTTTATTTATGCAAGACAGAATTTGTTGTAATGGAAAATAATGTCTTTGGCTATTTGGTACTTTGGATGTAAAAAGGTTTTGACTCTTTTTGAAAGTAATGAAATTTGTCTTTTGATTCTTCCGCTGTTTTATTTATGTTCTGTCTTATAATATTTCTGTGTTTGTTTACCTCGATAACGCTCCTCCAAAACTAGTGCATTCCCTTTGTGAGTTACCCTAGCGGAGGTGGGGTGTTACATTAACAGTGAAATGTGGATTGGAATTTGTAAATATTTTAATTAAGATTAATGAAAATTTTCCATAGTGAAATTTTCCAATTTAATATATTAAATTGTAATTGAATGGAATTCGATTTGGTAATAATCGAAGTGAACTTCTGTGGAGGAAGGCTATTAATATGTATGGAATTTAAAAGGCTCTGTCGTTATTCCATTTATATTATTAGTCAGATACGAAAATTGATATCGATTATATATTGATCGGTTCTCCGTGAAGATTCCAAAATTAGTGGAATGTGATTTTGGGTTTATAACAAACTGTGTTTTAAACAATGTAACACCCCACCTCCGCTAGGGTCACTCACAAAGGGAATGCACTTGGTTTGGTGAAGCATTATCGAGGTAAACATGCACATAAATATTACAAGACAGAACATATATAAAACAGCGGAAGTAAAACAAATTTCATTACCTTATAAAAGAAGGTCTAAAGCCTTTTACATCAGAATACATCAAAACCTGTCTTGCAATAGTAAAGAAGCATAAAACCTTTTCATAAATTATTCCCTAAAATAAAGCGGTGAAGCAGCCATAGCCAAGAGAAGACCAAGCTATACATGATGACCTTCAAGCATAAGAGGTCTGAACTAAACAACATCATTTCCTCCCTGAAAACCTGGGAGGGGGGGGGGGGACGGAAGACAAAGAGACAAAACAAAACGGGGTCAGTCATAAAGACTGGTAAGTCCTATCTACTTCCAGTATAAAAACAGTTAAAGGTAACATGACATGCATAAACTGAAAGTAAACATAAGGATGACTACAAGACAGATAAGCTAAACCAAGATAACAGGTTGAACTACTGTATCAAGATAAACTAAGGTATCATGATAAACTACGGTGTCAAGATAAGTCAAGGTATCACATCGTCAGGTTTTTATCAAGTATACTATCCCAAGATATCTATCGTGTATAACATCCCGAGGTTACTACCAAGTATAGTTCTCATGGTTCTAAAATGTATATTTGCTCTGCACCTCTCGTACTAGTATCCCAACCCGCGTCATGTATTAACTATGAATGTCCCTTGCCCAATGTCATGCAATGGTCCATGTCAACCCAATATATAGCATATGTAGGTTTCCCCAACTCGTATGTTTCTTTCCATGTACAAGTTCAGTCCTTTGCCGTAGGCCGTACGGGCTTTCCCATGTAAATCTATACCACATTAACATAGTACCATTTTATCCTTGAAGTTGTTTTGGACTGCTATCCTTGATCTGGTTATGTTTTCTTACCATGAACTATCGCGTGTTCACTTAGGATTTATGCCACCCAGGACCACTAGGGATTATGCTACCTAATGAACGTTTCTGTGTCTCGGTTTGGGTTCAAGCCACCTAGGGCCACTAGGGATTATGCCACCCGTCAACCACGCCTTTTATCCCACGTATGTATTGTGAATCCTTTTCCATGTCTAGACGCACATGTATCTCAATGTGCCATCCGAGTTCCATGCCAGGGCAAATCGAGAAATACGGAACTCGGTCGGGAGCTTTAAGTCGTCTGCTGATGCAGATATCAAGGTCTGTTTTTGTATCCGTGGCTATGGTCCCACGTGACCCCTCCCTCAACTACTGAAAGGCAATCCAAGAAAAATCATGTATGAGAACTACATTCCGGCCCCACTATGCCCCACTTTCCTATTGGCCAACCTCACCCATGACTCGATAGCAAGAACATGGTCTGCTGGGAGTTCTCTGCCTTTCCGTTTGTACACGATTGACTAAAGATGGTAAGTAGTCGGCGACGTGCTATCCAGAGCAGAAATCAAGTATCGTCGACTCCACGCTAATCCATCCCCGTCTTTAGGTTGCTCGCACAGCAACCAAGGCATACCCTTGGCTCTTCTACCGCAGACCTTAACCTCTGTGAGGCCAGGTTTCATGGACCATCTGCCACCTCACAGAGGGATACCAAGAGTACCCTCACGTCCCCCGAAGCTACCACTTC
This sequence comes from Allium sativum, assembly GCA_030737875.1. Classification (NCBI taxonomy): domain Eukaryota; kingdom Viridiplantae; phylum Streptophyta; class Magnoliopsida; order Asparagales; family Amaryllidaceae; genus Allium; species Allium sativum. The sequence goes on from CM060925.1 coordinate 385,595,223, forward strand.
GTCACCTAGTTCGCTGGAGCTTTTTATCAAAATCAGATAAGTTGCTCCTCCTCGTATACTAAGCGATGACCTACCGTATCAGGTTACTCATCTATTTATGAACTAGTCCCATGTCCATTGATAAGAATTATTACTTAGTTATTATTAACTAAGGTTTACCACTTAGCTTCTTTTCCTGTTATCCTTGATTAACTACGATTTTCAACCTAGTCCCCTGAGCTAGGGTTTTGTCTAATGGGTTAAGTGTTGTCATTCAAGTTCATGACTTGACCCGCCTATGAATCATGTCAAGCTTTGACTGAGTATCCAAGTCTGAGACTTAGCCCTACAAGTTGGTTAAGTATACCAAGAAGCTCATGACTTAACCCTATTCAATCATCAAGTCAAATTGGTTAAGTATTTATTTATCTTAACCCTAACAGATTATCGTGTTAGATTGGTTAAGCATAGATTATCTTAACCTCATCAGATTATCGAGTAGGATTGGTTAAGTATAGGTTAACTTAACCCCATCCACTAATCATATTAGAATGGTTAAGTATATTTAAACGGTCTTGTGACTTAACCCTATCAAGTTCTCATATTAGATTGGTTAAGTATGGTTGCTTAACCTCATCAAATCATCATGTATAATTGATTAAGTATAAGCTACTTAACCCCATTAAATTATCATGTTAAGTTGGTTAAGTATTGGTTACTTAACCTTGTTGAATTACCAAGTTTAGATTAGTTAAGTGTAAATTACTTAAACCCATCGAATTACCGTGTTTAGATTAGTTAAGTGTAGGTTACTTAACCCCATCTTATTACCGTGTTTAGATTAGTTAAGTCTAAGTTACTTAACCCCATCTAATTTCCAAGTCGGATTAGTTAAGTATAAATTACTAACCCCATCCCCTAATTGTCTTGTATGGTTAAGTGTCATTAAGAAATCAAGTCCGGTTCCACTTAACCTACCCATTCGTGTCATATCGGTTAAGTGTCATTAGTCAAAATTACTTAACCTTTTCATGTGGCATTAATTAGATTAATGCACCCCAACCTCTCACATTAGACTTTGTTGTGGTTACTAGTTAAGCCGGGCAGGTCCGGGTAGATTTACACCACAACCTAGTCTAACCTCGGGTTTTAAGTGCTATATGACCAACTACTCACATTGGGTCCTATTGTTTGTAGCCACTAGTTAAGCCGGGCGGGTCCGGGTAGATTTATGCTACAAACTCAACCCAACCTCGAGTTGGCCACTTTCATGTTTGGTCTAGTGTCATATTACACTTACAACCCATACGTGTCTAGTTTCAAATCCCATGTTTACCCCCACATGTCATGTCCCCATTTAGGTGTATCATGAGTGTCATATTTTCATGAAATCCCATGTCAAATTATCATGTCATAATCACGCACGTCTAACCTACCCCAAATCGTGTTTCCAACCCAAGTAAAAGCGAGTCAACATAGTAAGGATACTATGCTACATATTGGCCTCAAAACATGCACGATGACAAAAAGGGATTGGCCACATACATGCATAGTATCATAAGGGAATTTGGCCACAAACATGCATAGTATCATAAGGGAATTTGGCCACAAACATGCATAGTATCATAAGGAAATTTGGCCACAAACATGCATGATAACATAAGGGGTATGGGTTCATTTACATGCATAAGCCCCAAAGTCAAGTCTTTGCCAATGCTTCACAAGTCAAATGGTTCCCAAAGGTTCATGCTAACATTCCATAGATAAAGACTCAAACTTGCAAGATAAACTAGGTTAAACATAGCATGAGTGGCATGATTAAGTCGCTAAAACTTAGCCTAAGGTCATAGATCATTGAAAAGGGGCAAAATTAGGTTCACATAGGCTAGCATACTTATGTTTCATCGCATTTTATTCCATGTCACATTAGAACCACCGTTAGAATCTACAAGTAGCTAGAACTTACATAGCGAGGCTTAGGTAAGGATCATGCATCGTCTTGACGAAGAAAGGTGGCTCCTTTTTGAAGAATCGTCATGAAATTTGCATAGCAACGTTGATCCACTCCCTTGATTTGATGTAGCAAGCTAGCACCTTTGATTCGGATCCGATTTGAATGCATAAGCTCTTGGAGTGTGAGATGGAGGCCATGATCAAGAGGGATTTGGGCAGCACTTCGTTGCTAGATTGATTTTGAGTGATTTAGGTTAGATCCTAGGGTGTTTTTATAGAGATTAGGAGTAGTTTAGGCCATAGGATAAACCCTAGGATAGATCTGAGCCCTCAAAATCCGTCACAAGCCTCCAAACATGTCTTGAGGAACAAGTCAGGTGCACCCAGGCCAAACTGGCCGACCACCCAAGTCGACAGGGGTGTCGACTGGGGAGTCGACACCACCTGGGGTGTGTCGACTCCCAAGTCGACTCCCCAGTCGACTTGGGGGTGGCGGGAATTTTTCCCGCCTCTTCTGCTTGGCTGAATTTGAATTCTGAATTCAAATTTGAACTGTTGTTGAACTTGAAATTTTCTGAAAAATTTGACGAGCCATAACTTGGTCATACGGACTCCGATTTTCGAAAACTCGGACTCTATTTCGCGTATTTTTCCGAGACGAACGCAATGGCGCAACCCGTTTCTCCTGATTCAGATTTTATAATTAAATTATGCCTTGTTTCTTGTCTTAGCATGTTGTAAAAATCCGGGTTGTCACATTCTCCCTAACTCAAAGGATTTCGTCCCCGAAATCTCCAAGTTAGGAAGAACGTATCCTACCATCCATCATCCATCTACTCAAAACATCATCCACAGGAAACCATGGTCCTTAAAAAGACTCCTAATGCTTTATGAACACATGCAGAATGTGTGTGTATATGTTCCTTAGCTAATGCTAAAGATCAGGCCTGAATGATCTTTCTAATGCAAAATATGTTTAGTGCCATGAATCCAACATGTATGCAGATAGTCCTAGTCATATAAGTACTATATGCGTGCACAAACATTCATCCATATGCAACATCCGCATGACAACACATTCAATTTCATCCATAAACAAGTATAAATACTCGTGCATATGCAACATGAAACGTGACCGCGTCAATCTAGTATCTAATGTGTATTCGCGCATCCACGAGCAACCACTTGCAACCATTTGCAACCATATCAATCATAACATGTTTCAAATACATGTTTACATCCATAGAGTTCTATCTAAGGTTCCCAAGATAGGATCGAGAAGATAAACAAGACAAACACCTTACGGGGTTTGCAACAGAAACAGTACCGAGAGGATATCCACCAAGCGATAGCATGCAAGCAAGCTCTACAGGAGAACCAGGGATCAACGATATACTCTTAAAAAGAGACATGATGCGCGCGTCTAAGCCGCTTTTCCATGAGCTTAATTCCATTGTACCTTGACCGCTTTTGACTTCATGATTTCGTAGCTCCTTGATTCCTATTTCCAAGGTATGAGTCGGAACTCATTTACTGTCGCCTCTCGTTCCTTTTTCACTTATTCTTTTCTAAAATACTTGGCTCAACCATAACTGCGTACTCATTCAAGCTCTCCAAAATTCACTAGTGGATTCTGGATCTCGTTTACCGATGCCAATCCATGTTACCACCTGCACTTACTAGGGTGATTACTATAACTCATGCTTAAGCGGGATGAACCATCCACCTTACTGGCGAACGTTACTCGATCGGGTCAGAGATTTCCTCTAAATGCATCAAGAGATTCTAGGTAACTAACCATGACAGAACTCATAAGGTTACACGAGACTTCGAGGGTATTACCAAGGCAAGTTAAGAGTTTAACTACCCTCCTTTCAAGACTGAGAATGGCATCCCTTACTGGATAAACACTTCATCCCTAGAATCCATCCATAGCTCAACAATAGGAGCATTGCTTCTAATCTCAACACTTGGCATTTACACTCTCAATTCCAAACAAGTCATGAATAAATGGACCGACTCTCCAACCAGATTTTTTGGACAAAAGTGGGATCTTCTACCATGCTAGTACTAAGGTGCAGAGACTTAACTATTGAGGCAGACTTAAATGATGCGATGATCAAAACAAGGTCTAGACGGGACGATAGAAAAGAAAGGCTAAGCCTTTAACAGAAGCGGTACCATTCCTCTTAGGTATGCTAGAAATGAGAACATACAATTGCCCTCTCGCTGATCTTGTCCTTATCTTCCTTTGTGGATCAAGCCATACCAACAAGCTGCTTATTCTTAAGCTTGTGTCCTTTATCCTTGCTCTTATTATCCCTTCTTATAACTTCGGTAACAGGTCTCTCGAGAACTTCCTCCATCGCATGGGAAAACACTTACGTAGCTAGACAAGGGTTAGTCGTAGTTAAAGCTAATGTGACTACAGATGGAGGAAAGAAAGGAAAAGAGGTTCAATCAAGGAAACAAAGGATAGTGCTAATGGCTTTTGGGGAATAGCCTTTAAAAAAAAACTTTTCTTGAAAAATGCTTCTGTGTAAACGGTTTCTCAAATAGTTTTCGAAAGGTTTTTAAAACTTTTGCCCAGTCTGGTAACCTTCTGCTCTGATACCAAATGTAACACCCCACCTCCGCTAGGGTCACTCACAAAGGGAATGCACTAGGTTTGGTGAAGCATTATCGAGGTAAACATGCACAGAAATATTACAAGACAGAACATATATAAAACAGTGGAAGTAAAACAAATTTCATTACCTTATAAAAGAAGTTCTAAAGCCTTTTACATCAGAATACATCAAAACCTGTCTTGCAATAGTAAAGAAGCATAAAACCTTTTCATAAATTATTCCCCAAAATAAAGCGGTGAAGTAGCCATAGCCAAGAGAAGACCAAGCTATACATGATGACCTTCAAGCATAAGAGGTCTGAACTAAACAACATCATTTCCTCCCTGAAAACCTGGGGGGGGGGGGGAGGGAACGGAAGACATAGAGGCGAAACAAAACGGGGTCAGTCATAAAGACTGGTAAGTCCTATCTACTTCCAGTATAAAAACAAGTAAAGGTAACATGACATGCATAAACTGAAAGTAAACATAAGGATGACTACAAAATAGATAAGCTAAACCAAGATAACAGGCTGAACTACTGTATCAAGATAAACTAAGGTATCATGATAAACTACGGTGTCATGATAAGTCAAGGCATCACATCGTCAGGTTTTTATCAAGTATACTATCCCAAGATATCTATCGTGTATAACATCCCGAGGTTACTACCAAGTATAGTTCTCATGTTTCTATCATGTATATTTGCTCTACACCTCTCGTACTAGTATCCCAACCCGCGTCATGTATTAACTATGAATGTCCCTTGCCCAATGTCATGCAATGGTCCATGTCAACCCAATATATAGCATATGTAGGTTTCCCCAACTCGTATGTTTCTTTCCATGTACAAGTTCAGTCCTTTGCCGTAGGCCGTACGGGCTTTCCCATGTAAATCTATACCACCTTAACGTAGTACCATTTTATCCTTGAAGTTGTTTTGGACTGCTATCCTTGATCTGGTTATGTTTTCTTACCATGAACTATCGCGTGTTCACTTAGGATTTATGCCACCCAGGACCACTAGGGATCATGCTACCTAATGAACGTTTCAGTGTCTCGGTTTGGGTTCAAGCCACCTAGGGCCACTAGGGATTATGCCACCCGTCAACCACGCCCTTTATCCCACGTATGTATCGTGAATCGTTTTCCATGTCTAGATGCACATGTATCTCAATGTGCTATCCGAGTTCTGTGCCAGGGCAAATCGAGAAATACGGAACTCGGTCGGGATCTTTAAGTCGTCTGCTAATGCAGATATCAAGTTCTGTTTTTATATCCGTGGCTATGGTCCCACGTGACCCCTCCCTCAACTACTGAAAGGCAATCCAAGAAAAATCATGTATGACAACTACATCCCGGCCCCACTATGCCCCACTTTCCTATTGGCCAACCTCACCCATGACTCGATAGCAAGAACATGGTCTGTTGGGAGTTCTCTGCCTTTCCGTTCGTACACGATTGACTAAAGATGGTAAGTAGTCGGCGACGCGCTATCCAGGGCAGAAATCAAGTATCGTCGACTCCACGCTAATCCATCCCCGTCTTTAGGTTGCTCGCACAGCAACCAAGGCATACCCTTGGCTCTTCTACCGCAGACCTTAACCTCTGTGAGGCCAGGTTTCATGGACCATCTGCCACCTCACAGAGGGATACCAAGAGTACCCTCACGTCCCCCGAAGCTACCGCTTCGTCACCCAGTTCGCTGGAGCTTTTTATCGAAATCAGATAAGTTGCTCCTCCGCGTATACTAAGCGATGACCTACCGTATCAGGTTACTCATCTATTTATGAACTAGTCCCATGTCCTTGGCTAAGAATTATTAATTAGTTATTCATAACTAAGGTTTACCACTTAGCTTCTTTTCCTGTTATCCTTGATTAACTACGATTTTCAACCTAGTCCCCTGAGTTAGGGTTTTGTCTAATGGGTTAAGTGTTGTCATTCAAGTTCATGACTTGACCTGCCTATGAATCATGTCAAGCTTTGACTAAGTATCCAAGTCCGAGACTTAGCCCTACAAGTTGGTTAAGTATACCAAGAAGCTCATGACTTAACCCTATTCAATCATCAAGTCAAATTGGTTAAGTATTTATTTATCTTAACCCTATCAGATTATCGTGTTAGATTGGTTAAGTATAGATTATCTTAACCTCATCAGATTATCGAGTCGGATTGGTTAAGTATAGGTTAACTTAACCCCATCCACTAATCGTATTAGAATGGTTAAGTATATTTAAACGGTCTTGTGACTTAACCCTATAAAGTTCTCATATTAGATTGGATAAGTATGGTTGCTTAACCTCATCAAATCATCATGTATAATTGATTAAGTATAAGTTACTTAACCCCATTAAATTATCATGTTAAGTTGGTTAAGTATTGGTTACTTAAACTTGTTGAATTACCAAGTTTAGATTAGTTAAGTGTAGATTACTTAACCCCATCGAATTACCGTGTTTAGATTAGTTATGTGTAGGTTAATTAACCCCATCTCATTACCATGTTTAGATTAGTTAAGTCTAAGTTACATAACCCCATCTAATTACCAAGTCGGATTAGTTAAGTATAAATTACTAACCCCATCCCCTAATTGTCTTGTATGGTTAAGTGTCATTAAGAAATCAAGTCCGGTTCCACTTAACCTACCCATTCATGTCATATCGGTTAAGTGTCATTAGTCAAAATTACTTAACCTTTTCATGTGGCATTAATTAGATTAATGCACCCCAACCTCTCACATTAGACTTTGTTGTGATTACTAGTTAAGCCGGGCGGGTCCGGGTAGATTTACACCACAACCTAGTCTAACCTCGGGTTTTAAGTGCTATATGACCAACTACTCACATTGGGTCCTATTGTTTGTAGCCACTAGTTAAGCCGGGCGGGTCCGGGTAGATTTATGCTACAAACTCAACCCAACCTCGAGTTGGCCACTTTCATGTTTTGTCTAGTGTCATATTACACTTACAACCCATACGTGTCTAGTTTCAAGTCCCATGTTTACCCCCACATGTCATGTCCCCATTTAGGTGTATCATGAGTGTCATATTTTCATGAAATCCCATGTCAAATTATCATGTCATAATCACGCACGTCTAACCTACCCCAAATCGTGTTTCCAAACCAAGTAAAAGCGAGTCAACATAGTAAGGATACTATGCTACATATTGGCCTCAAAACATGCACGATGTCAAAAGGGGATTGGCCACAAACATGCATAGTATCATAAGGAAATTTGGCCACAAACATGCATAGTATCATAAGGAAATTTGGCCACAAACATGCATAGTATCATAAGGAAATTTGGCCACAAACATGCATGATAACATAAGGGGTTTTGGTTCATTTACATGCATAAGCCCCAAAGTCAAGTTTTTGCCAATGTTTCACAAGTCAAATGGTTCCCAAAGGTTCATGCTAACATTCCATAGATAAAGATTCAAACTTGCAAGATAAACTAGGTTAAACATAGCATGAGTGGCATGATTAAGTCGCTAAAACTTAGCCCAAGGTCATAGATCATTGAAAAGGGGAAAAATTAGGTTCACATACGCTAGCATACTTATGTTTCATCGCATTTTATTCCATGTCACATTAGAACCACCGTTAGAATCTACAAGTAGCTAGAACTTACATAGCGAGGCTTAGGGAAGGATCATGCATCGTCTTGACGAAGTAAGGTGGCTCCTTTGTTGAAGAATCGTCATGAAATTTGCATAGCAACGTTGATCCACTCCCTTAATTTGATGTAGCAAGCTATCACCTTTGATTCGGATCCGATTTGAATGCATAAGCTCTTGGAGTGTGAGATGGAGGCCATGATCAAGTGGGATTTGGGCAGCACTTCGTTGTTATATTGATTTTGAGTGATTTAGGTTAGGTCCTAGGGTGTTTTTATAGAGATTAGGAGTAGTTTAGGCCATAGTATAAACCCTAGGATAGATCTGAGCCCTCAAAATCCGTCACAAGCCTCCAAACATGTCTTGAGGAACAAGTCAGGTGCACCCAGGCCAAACTGGCCGACCACCCAAGTCGACAGGGGTGTCGACTGGGCAGTCGACACCACCTGGGGTGTGTCGACTCCCAAGTCGACTCCCCAGTTGATTTGGGGGTGGCGGGAATTTTTCCCGCCTCTTCTGCTTGGCTGAATTTGAATTCTGAATTCAAATTTGAACTGTTTTTGAACTTGAAATTTTCTGAAAACTTTGACGGGCCATAACTTGGTCATACGGACTCCGATTTTCGAAAACTCGGACTCTATTTCGCGTATTTTTCCGAGACGAACGCAATGGAGCAACCCGTTTCTCCTGATTCAGATTTTATAATTAAATTCTGCCTAGATTCTTGTCTTAGCATTTTGTAAAAATCCGGGTTATCACAAACAACATTGGTTCTTTTACCCAGTTAAAGACCGGACTACATTTTTAACATTGTATTTCGAATTATATTGTTGATCTCTATTATGTATATATTTGTTTGGTGAAGGGGAATTTATTCTCTTGCTTAACACTCTTCTCTGAGACGTACGAGCTTAGAGGTTATATATTGGCAGAAATCAATGGTATGGTGTGGATTGCCGATGCGGCCTGTTTGATTTCCCAAGGTTAAATAATCATTAATAATGATTGTTGGAAGATTAAAACTGAACTAGAGTTTTAATGAATCTTTAATTAGATTGAAATGTGAATGTGATAATTTAAATTATCAAATTTGGGAAATGATCGAGAATGTAGTATCACTAGTTTTGCTCCAAGTGATAGTTAGATCTTTAATTAGATTTGAACGGGAAATGGTAATTAATTTTACCGATATCACCGTGGTGTTAGATATGGAGTATTAACAGTTTTGCTCCATAGGATGAATAGGTTGGGATTAGGATAATAAAAGAAATGATTACTTCAGTATGGTTTGATAATCCCGACCAGTTTATAAACCTTAGTTTGGTTTGAAATGATATCCAAAGGGAGATTGAAGAATAAATTTAAAAGAATTTATCTTTGATAAAATTAGTGGGAACTTTTCCCTAAAGATATGAATATTTGAATAAAAGAATATTCTGGATTGGAATGAGGCGTATGTTGTGTTTTTATAACACTTGATTACAAGATACGCGAGTTATTCGGAAAGACCGGGTTTATGCCCATTCTGAATAACTGATTCGACGATAAGTCGACGATGAAGACGGTGATTGAAGACCGAAGTTCTTCACAACATTTGGACGATTACTGATGTCTTCATTGGTCTGTACACCAAAGACAAGGTAATAAGTGGTGATTGTCCAAACGTACTTGGATTTCGACCGGATATGCGAGAACCTCTCTCTTGTATTGGACATATAGGACAAGGAATAAGGTGCCTTCGGTTTCATTCAGACCCAAAACGAACTTGTAAATGGATGTTTGTCTGACCTTAGTTTTCATTTTGTGTTTATTGATCTCTATTAAATATATATTTGTTTGGTGGCGGAAAATTTATTATCTTACTTAAAACCCTTATCTGAGATGTACGAGCTTAGAGGTTATATATCGATACACATCAGTCGCGTGGCATGAATAGTCAGTGTAGCATGATGAGATGCACATGATCAAGGCTTTTGTTGAAAAGCAGAGCCTTGTGGTTGATGATCAAAGCACGACTTTAAATAGCATAGCTATGTGTATAGTGTTAATTTGCGAGCCGTACACCCGGTATGAACCAGAAATGGGAGAGGACTGCAAGGAGAACATGCATTTATTTCTAGCTAGGAGTGGTGTCATGGTATGGAGCCCAGGCATTTTTACTTATGTGGATGATGGAAAGAGAGGTACCTCGGATATATCGGTCACTACGGGGACGATGGATGATATGGTCGACATAATGACCAGACTTACGCCCCATAGGGTAGGGAAAAGAATTGTTTAGGAATTACTAATCCTCAAACGTAAGAGTGGACCGGCCCCGAAGATCGAAGGTGCAGTTGCGACTGATCCTAAGACATGGTAGGCTAGATTGTCTCGAATTTGGTAAGGATGACCCCTTGTCGTGGTTCATAGATGGAATCCAATTTCCAATATATGACACTTCGGTTTTAATTGTAGAACTAGTATGGAGACATAGTAGGATGGGGTACTATCCCATCTATGATTGATACATTTATGTTTGAAGTTGATTTTGACACTATACACTTATAGTAATACCGGATTATTTGTTTTAATCGTACCAAGCATGTTCAGCTATTATAAGGGAAAACTCTATCCTCCAGCTTGCGTTGCATCGTGTGATGGAACTTGAGTCTTATAATAGCTTCATTTTTCAAAATGCATTGAGTTGTCTATAAAAAATTTTATGCATTCGTATTCTTGGGAGAAAACTCGTTCCATGTTGTACGGCGTGGTCTCTTGATTTACTTTATTTCTAAAGTAAAGTTTTAAATAACTGCTTTAGTTCTCACACCAGTCTCATGATTGACCTGGAGTTTATTGTTTTAACCCAAACTCTAGGTGCCCCTATTTACCATACGGGCAGCTAGTAGTTTTGGTTTTGCAGATATTATTTTCATAGGACCCTGGTGTACAGCTGGAGTTATATTCGGAACGATGTGTATCTGCAATTGTGTTTGTTAATGTATTTGTGCTACGCATTGTATTAATTTTCCACTGCTTCGTAATTAAAAATCTCTGATATTTTTATGTTCTATATTGTTTATTTATACCCTGATACCTGGTACTCTGATGTAATTGTGGTAATAGCAATGAAATGTTCTGTCGTTTGTGTTTCTGATTTGTCGTGTTCTCAATTCAATCCGGGCTTTCACGTAAGGGTAAGTTTGGGTCGTCTCAGTTTAGTATCAGAGCTTTGGTATACAGAGCTCGAGAACAAGACACATTAGAACCAAATGAAAGAATTCATAAGAGGTTGGATTAGTAATATCAAATAAGAAAGACTCGTTAGAGATGAGATCAGTAGTATCCTAGAACGAATGTGAAGATTGTGATTTTTAAAATTTAGTTTTAAAATTTTATATCAATTTATTCGTATTTGAATATTTTATTTTAAACTGAATTTGGACAATCGAGTACATGAAGATTTTGAATATACGTGTAATTAACGTGTATTCGAAGTCTCAAATATACTGGATAGATATAGAATCACACTCTAGTCGCCCGGAGATAATCCTGGTGATTAATCGATTATCATCAGTATCTATGTTCGAGTTTTGAAAGTAGGATATCTACATATTTCCAATTGCTGGTGTGAGAACCAAAACTTAGATAGGGTCTATTGTTGTGATTTGACATAAAAATTGCATTTTTGAATATATATAGAAGTTACACATTTTAAAAAGCTAACCAACTAATTGATTGCTGGTTGTGATGTTTGATTATTTGTTAAATGATAAAATCACTAAGAAAATGAAAGTCAATTTAGCCAAATTGAACCAATATTGAAATGACTTGAAAATTGATTGGAATTGCATGCACGTACATATATATATATATATATATATATGTGTGTGTGTGTGTGTGTGTGTGTGTGTGAACAGGTCATAGCAAGGATGCTAAGAAGAAGAATAAAATTGTATGCCCGACAAATAGGTACATATTATTGTATTTCTTGGGTTTTGACGATTTTGTGATCCGATTGGCTTTTCCTTTTTTGTTTGGATTGATGAGGGCCCTGTGAGGCTAGTTGTGGTTTTAAAGGTCTCCCCGTACAAAGGAGGTTATGGCAAAAATTTTCGAAAATTCAAGGTGTTAGCCAAATTTTTGAAAAATTAGAAAATTCTTAGAAACTGAAAAGTTGAAGAATGAAAGCCAGAATGAAAGTTGAGTTGGTTGGTTAAACAACTTTCATCTCCGTTCCGTTTCGAGGACAAAAAGATTTTAAGTGGGGGAGATTGTAACAACTCGGATTTTCAGAACCAATTTAATTTTTTTATTTTAGCTATTTTAATGGATTTTGATTATCTTAAATGATTTATTTTTAATAATAACAACTAAAAATTTATTTTTATCAAATTTAGAAAATATATATTTAATTTAATTATAAAAGGAGTTTGAAATGGCATGGTAGTTTGAAATTTCGATTTCTAATTTCAAATGAATGTACATAATTTAAAATAAATCGGATTTCAGTCAAACAAGAAACATTTGAATCTATTTAATTATATCTTTCTAACGAATGTGAAAAATCCAGATTTCTTAATATAAATCGAAAGTTATGTCCAGTTTAAAATTTAAAATAGTCTCTATGGAATTTATATATATTTAATATATAGCCTTTAAAAATAGCCATTTTGCAAACGATCTCCGTTTTCGACGAAACTACTTTTATTGGATCCGGAATGTCAAATTATTGTTATGTTTCAAATTTCATAATTTTTGGTATTAATATGTGAGCATAGTAAATATAAACGTGTTTCGTCATATTTAGTTTGAATTGAGTTGACCAGAAAAGGGCATTTTTCAAATGGTCTCCAAATTCGATGAAATTAGTTTTGTTAGGACTGTATCATCAAAGCAAAGCCAGATATAATTTTTCTGTAACTTATGGAGTCACTATATGACCCCGGTAAATTAAAATATACGTTTGAATTCAATATACATTGATTTATATTTTAATTAACGAAAACTGATTAAAACAGTCGAATTGGCATATGAAACATATCCCATTGTGTCCGGAATGGGGGTATTTGGTCCGAGGTGACAATCATTGGGCCTCTTTTGGAGCTTGGAGCGTTAAATAGATAATTATTAATTTAAATTTTATTAAAAATATTATATAAATAGACCGTTTCCTCCAAAACCCTAATCAGTTCCCTTCACACGGAAAACGCGCTGCCACCTGATGTATTATATGACCGAAATTGTCCCAAATAAATTCCCAGATCGGTTCAAATCGACTCAATAAATTCGTAACTTCAAAAAAGGAAAATCGAAGAGATTCACAAGATCTACGAATTGGTATGGGCAAGATGATTATCAGTGAAGTAACGGGGTCGGATTTCAAGCTCAAACGAGCTTTGTTCGAAGTTGTTTCCAGGTCAGATAAAGGGGCCGAGCTCGCCACTATCACCAACAGTTGGAGGAGGTTTCACGGCTTCGTTTTGGTCAGGGTTGATCGAGGTCCGATCATTAGTATAGGGTGCAGCGTTGGGTTTTAAAAGTCGAAGTTGGGTTCTTTTTTTTCGAAACCTGGAATAGAAACGGGAAGATGAAGAAAGGGATTAAGGGGAGATTATCTAAAGTAAATAATTGTTTAATTGTTTAAAGAATTATTTTATGTAATTAACATTTGCAAGACCGTAACTCGTTCAAATGGAATCAGAATCGCGCGATTTTAGTTTCGTGGAATCGTCTTCGCGAGAGCTATGCAATGAAATCAACTAGAACAAATTTGGAGCAAATCAGAATTTTAGACGAATTTAAATTCAAACTGTACTGAAATCTTCAAATAAAGAATGACGGAGTGGATCCCAATGTGAGAACTCTTTCTCACTCAGATTATTTTATAGTTAAATATATATTAGGTTGCAGACGAGACTTAGTAGCTCCTAACACTATTTATTGTACAAACCATGGATGTTTGTTTGAATTGAATTATGGTGAAACTGACTGTATTGTGGTGAAATTGACTGTATTGTGTGTTGATTGTGATGCTAAAATGTTTAAAATATTAAAAATGATTTAATATTATTTTGTGGTAGCCGAAATTTAATTACAGATATCCATTTATAATTTAAACAGTGAAAATTGGTTAATTAGGAATAAAATAATTTAAATTTAATTAGAACAGGTTAAATTTATTAATCATTAATTATTTTGAATCGACTGTTGTGTTTGGAAATCCCACACGGGTCTGGGGATGATAATTTATCCACATCTCCCCTGAATTTAATTATATGTCAATCGATTGATCGACAGACTGTGATAAGCGTTATTTAATTATTTATTGCTTATACAGTTGTAAATTGCACTCTAGATGATGTTTGAACGTTGAATGATTATTTATCATTATTGTTGTATACATGTGATGTATGAAATCCATATAACAGAAATTATACGGTAATTGATTGAGTCGCATTCCGATTCAGAAATAAAGAATATTTTAAAATTAAGAATATTTTAAAATAATGAATATTATAAAATAATATTCAGTGAATAATCAAAATATGATTTTGATGTCCGATTTTGCATGGACATGAAAATATTAAAATATATGGAGTCGAGTTAAGTGCATATGCCATTTAACCCGAATGGGTTTAGCGATCGATTTTATTTATTTTATAGTGAATATCAAAAGGAATTGATTTCAAAATATGATATGTTGAAAATATTATCATTTTTAATATTATAATGATACGGAATATTCAATTTTGATTCAAAATTGAAAATGGAGATGAAATCATTTTAAAAGGAATTTATAAACGATTTATAAAATGCGTTTTAAATGGAAATCGACGGTATATATATTGTATATATTTAATGGCCTAAATAGAACGCGCCGCGTAGCGACTGTTTGCGAATTTCGACAACTAACTTCAAATGGACGTAACGGGAGATCTACAGTCAGATTCTCCTCAAACTAGAACCATTGAGTTCGTACCAAAAAGAGCTTTCCAACGAATATAAGAGATTTTAATTTGAACGGTCGGATTTTAAAACATGTCCAAATCAATTTCAGAAAAGGTCGCTATGAATGCAGTTCGATGACCTTTTTTGGAAATCTACTGCAAAGGCCTTAATAAAATTATTAAAAATATTAATAATTCGTGTAGAATCATAATAAATGATTTGGAAAGAATTAGGATGAAAAATTCCATATTTGAAAAGATAAAAATATATTTTTATCAAAATGAACTAGTTATTAACTAGAAAAATAATCCAATGGTTTTTAAATAAATAAATTGGAATGGATTTGAATAGAAATCATCTTTGGGAGATTTTGATATTGGATTCCGTGACTATACAAATATTATGAGGAGTTTTGAAGATACAGATATCGTTATTCCCAATACGATATCCATTGATTTCAGAATTCGATATTGAATATAAGCCGATATCATTTTCTATTCAGAGCCTTGTATTTAATATCAAAATGAATTTTGGGTTTGTCGTGAATGGTGTCTAAAATAACACTATTCTTATACCCTGATGAGAAAAGAATAAATCTTTTAAATAAGATTTAGAGAAGTTTACCAATTAATTAATATTTAATTGGAATTGAATTGAAATTGGATTTTTGGGTTTGTTGTGAATGGTGTCTTCAGTAACATTGTTCTTAAACCCCGTGTGAAAGGAATAAATCTTTTAATTAAGATTATTAGAGTTTCCATTTATATTTAGTAATTGGAATAAAATGGAATGTGAATTGCGTTTATTGTGAACTGCGTTTTAATGACATTCGTTCTTTAACCCGATAAACAGTGAAATGTGATTTGGAATTTATAAAACTTTTAATTAAGATTAATGGAAATTTTCCAAAGTAAAGTTTTCCAATTTAATATATTAAAGTGGAATTGAATGGAATTCGATTTGGTAATAATCGAAGTGAACTTCTATGGAGGAAGACTATTAATATATATGGAATTTAAAAGGCTTTGTCGTTATTCCATTTATATTATTAGTCGGATACGGAAATGGATATCGACATTTGATACCAAATGTGACGGCCCGCCCCGCACCAACCGACATTTACTCCAAAAGTGCATTGTACACATGTCCAGCTAGCACGGGACGGTCATCAAAAGAAAGGAAAGAAGAGAATGAACTAACAAGGAACCTGTAGAATGTCTCACAGCGCATAGGATAAAATATAATAACAACATACTTGACATAAAACAGGTGAGACAGTGCATAAGCTGAAAATAAACTAACATAGCAGCGGAAAATCCAAATACAGCTTATGATCCAAAGCCAACATTATTACAACTTTTCAAACTGTCTCAAAAAGCAAAAGCAAGATAAAGGAAGGTACACTGCTAATGCCCAAGTAGCGACCACCAACGACACAGGGAGAATATCTACATATCATACGTGGAAGCCTCTTGCTCGCCTCCGAATCAGCTACTAGCGCATCACCAGCTAACCTGTCTCTAGTCTGCTCATGTGAGCACCCAGAGTAATAAGAAGAGATATAAAACTATGGGTCAGACATAAAGCCTGGTATGAGCAATAAGCATCTAAACAGAACAATAATAGGTAGACTAAACCATACCTGAACCTGGACCTGCAACCAAAGAGTTAGCACTACATACTGTACAATACTCTAAGGTGCCACTAAACATAAGGTGTAAAGATACGGGGGAGGGCGTGTGCATGTCATAGTGATAGCAAACAAATCAAGCATAGAAACCATCCTCACATCTCTCACTCAGTGCGTAAAGCATACGATACCCATTACTCTGTTCACCTAATCCTTTGGGCCATGACGGAGTCCAACCCCGTACAACTACACTACGAGCCCCCAATCCATCTACCAGTGGTAAACCAAAGTGATAGGCATCGACAACCCCTTTGCACACATCCCGCAGCAAAGCCCAATCGTGAAGTTAACTCGTTGGTTTCCAACTGGATCCTGAGTACAAGCTTCCCATTTGGACTACCTTTGCATCTCGAGTTTTGGTCTCCTCTTGATCGGTCTTCATTCAGTTAACAGCTCACACCTCGCGTTCAAGCTTCCTGGTTCAGTCTGCAGTCACCATACTGGTTCGGGTCGAGTTCCTCCATTCGGATCGAGTCGTGGCCAACCTTCGGGTCCATCGGTTCGGTTCGTGCTACCTCATCTGGATCGGGTCGTGGTCTTCTCTTCGAATCGTGTCGTGGAGTGCACCGGTTCGTGGTCCATGTGTGCGAGCAGTTCAGATCGGAGGACTTCAGAGGCGAACGGATCCGAGATAGCTGGATCGTGGGCGGATCGTATACTAGCTCGGCTCGTAGCTTACTTAGGCGATCGACTCGTGGATATTAGGCACGATCAGGTTGGGTTGTGATACCCCTCCTGCGATCCGATCCGGTCTATTTCCTGCACTTCTTCCAACAAACTGATTACGCCATTCAACAGCGTTTTCGACCAATCTAATTGTTCTAAACAATCACAAAGCATACCATACAGTCATAGCAACATGTATAAACATCCACAAACAGCAAAACATCAATGTGGTAGGTCAAAACGGATCAAACATACACAAATACCCATATTTTCCCCTTAATCATGTTTAAGAACAACTAACAATATGTTTAGCAAAACTTAACCAAATTACCCAAATTTTCTAACAGAGGTCTAAAACAATATTTCAGAATTTACGAATATTTTTCCAGATTTTTAACATGCATAAATTCGCTAATTTCCACTAATCACCCCTTAATCCCCCAAATTCCGGGATTTGCAAAATTATTCGAAATTAACCCAAATTCATATAAGAGGCATAAAATAATGTTTTAGAATTTTAGGATTTTTTCTAGATTTTTCTGACGCATAACTTCGCTAATCTTTGCTAATTACCATAATTAGCCGTAATTAGTGAAAAACAATGCAAATCACTCACCTTTGCCACAAAGTAAACTATAGATCTGAAATGATTCTCTGTTCGGGTCGAATTCTAATGTGTTCCAACAGCTCTAATCTTGATTTGGTGAAGATCTCCGTTGATTTGATGTTGCTAATCCCAATCTTCAAGTTGTAGGTGATTTGGAGGTGTTTTGAAGAGATTTAGAGAGTGGAGGCCATTACTATGGTTTCAAGAACGAAAGTGGCGGCTCAAAAACTGAAATGAAATGTTTTTGCTAACCCTTTCAGCCCTCCCATAACCCTAATCCCGAAATGGGTTATGGGCCTATCTGTTAACTACCCGGTTTAGCCCAATTAAGCTGTTTTTCACTATCTGAAACTTGTTTCAG
Source organism: Allium sativum (assembly GCA_030737875.1). Taxonomy (NCBI): domain Eukaryota; kingdom Viridiplantae; phylum Streptophyta; class Magnoliopsida; order Asparagales; family Amaryllidaceae; genus Allium; species Allium sativum. Next base: position 385,613,643 of record CM060925.1, read on the forward strand.
CCATATCTCCCAAACGGTAAGTCCGTTTTTCACATGTGACCACTCTACGGGAAGGTAAACCATCATCCGGATCTAATGGAAGTGGTTTCAGGTCAAAACTCCTTTCCAATCAAAAGTTATGGCCGAAACCAGATCAGCTAGGGGCAAAACGGTCATTTAAAAATCGGCAAAAATCATGAACATGGGAAATTACCCCAATAGTCGTTTCCCAAAGCCACATGACCATACGACTTCGTATAAGAAAGAAATAAATATTCTACGATCCTCCGATGCGTAGAATGTGGATTGTTACATTCTCACCCCCTTAGGAAATTTCGTCCCCAAAATTCCTTAACCAAAACATACAAATAATTCCGCATGCCTATCAATCATTTTCAAACAATAAAACATACAAAACAACACAACAAGCCTATCCTAGCATGCGGTTTACTAATAAGGGAAGAACTATCACTACCAAAACTTTACCAGGCAAAGAATTCTGAATACTTCTTCCTTATGTTCTCCTCTGTTTCCCAAGTACAGCCTTCCTCATCACCACCCCACTGGGCTTTGACTAGTTTCACCGCCTTCCTTCGAAGTTGCTTTGTATCGTTCCCAACAATACGCATAGGCTTGCGGTTCTCAACCACCTTGGGTTCAACCTCGATATCGTCCAACTGATCTGGTGAAATAGCCACATTAGGGTCTTGCACAATCTTCCTTAACTGGGAAACATGAAATACGTTGTGAACTCTCGCCATCTTGTCAGGTAGCTCTACTTCATACGCCAAACTCCCAACTTGCTCGAGGACCGGGAATGGACCAACAAATCTTGGTGCTAACTTACCTCTCCAACCAATCCGAATCACATTCCAATGGGGAGATCTTGACGAACACCAAGTCGTTAACGAAGAATTCCAAATCTCTTCGTCTCTTATCGAGATAAGTCTTCTGTCTATCTTGGGTAGCATTCATTCTCTAATATACAATTCACTCAAATACCATCATGACCTGACCTAGTCCTTGGTAAACCATCAATGAAATCCATTGAGACTTGTTTCCAACGGTTGTGACAAACCACTAGGCTTCTTTTTGCTCAGCTTTAACTAACTGGCAATTTATGCATTTGGACATAAACTTCCCAACGTCTTTCTTTATCCTTTCCCAGTAGTAGATCTGCTCCATGTCTCAATACATCTTGTTACCACTGGGATGTATAGTCAATTTCGAGTGATGATATGCTCTAAGCACTTCATTTCTCAGTCCGTCTACGTTGGGTACAACTAGTCCCTTATTCTTTCGAGGCCACCCTTCTCGATCAAATCCTTACTTGATCATTATCTTTCCATCGATACCCATCTCTACCCTAGAGATGGTTTCCAATAGGTTAGGATCGTCCTTCTAACTGGAACCAATCCACTCAATCAAAATCGATATAATCGTCAAGCTTACTAGCGTTTCTGAATCCAATTCACTCTTGGGTCTGAAATCATATCATGTGATATACTCTAGTTGCTTCCATCCTAGAAACAAAACCCCTAAACTGGCATGTCCCCTACTCAATGCAACTATTACCGCACCCAAATCCTTTACTATGATCACTCTGCCCCATGGAGTCATGGCGAATCAACTGCACTGATCCATAGCCACTAGTCCTTTGCTATGTCCACTCTGCCCCATGAAGTCATAACAACTCCACTGCACTGGCTCATAGCCTTACTAATCCTTTACTATGTCCACTTTGCCCCTCGATTCATGACGACTCTACTGCATTGGCTCATAGTCCTACTACAATCACTTTGTTCCCCATCGCTGGAACCCTACAGGTGATAGTCTACTCAAGGGAAGAAAAATAGGAACAACATAGCAACCATAACATCCATCAAACAAGTCCTACCTATCACCTGCTAAATTCATAAACACATCGACACCTACATGATTGGTCTAACCAATCCCAATATGTCGATTCTAGTATGTCTGGTCGAACTAACATCAATAACTAATGGAAGCCCAGCCTCCTTACATACACCGATGCCTACTTGACTGGTCCAACCAATCCCAGGCCAATGGAAGCCCCGCCTCCCTACGGACTACCGTACGTCCAACGTACGTTTATCCTCCAAGGATAACTAGATCACGTCCAACGGATCCAAGGTAACGGGCGTCCCCAGATACCCCTGCTTTTAGTCCGCCTAAAATACTTGAGTCCAACCCAAGTCTATACATTATCTTGCTGCCCTCTCGAGTCCAACTTGAGCCGAATCCAATTCCTTGCAGCCTTCTCGAGTCAATCTATAACTCAGACCCAGTCTTGAGTATCCATTACCGACAAACTCTAGTCCAACATGAGTCGTCTCCCTATTCGTTGCATCTCAACGAACACCCATTTTCTTTTACGAATTTAAGTCCAACTTGAATCGCCCTAATCTTCGTTGTATCCTCCATGATCAACGAACACATCCTATTCCTTCAAAGTCCTACTATCCAAAGAGAACATCAACATAGGGTTCTAAACAATCCATTACTTTGCATCTTTCTCGAGTCCCAGTCGAGCAATCTCATAACCCTATCGAGTCTAACTCTGGGCAGTCTATACCATTGAACAGTCTTACCATGTTCCGTCTTCCCATCACTCCTCGAGTAAACCAAGATATCATCCAATGAAAAATCACAGCAACTATTTACCCCTCACGCAAACCATCCTAGTCGAAATTGACATTCCCCAAGCACAAGCCCCAAAGGCCTAAACCAATATCAGACAAGCACCCAAGGAACATCTCCTCCGAGTTCGGACAACCCACGTGAGGTGATACTAGCAAAACAATCTAGAACTGGAGCACTCATTTGCCTTCCAGAGACAACTAGAACATATTACAACGATAACCTCTTAGCTTCCTTAATTCCAGTTACTATCGCCATCACTAGGTAGGTACCTAATACCACCCTATTCCTTTGGAGTAGATCGACTCCCCAAATAATGCTAAACCCAGTAAAGCCCAAAACAAAGCAATCACAAGGAAACATACATCCATGACTCGATAAGACCTAACCACAACAAATCATACTAAGATCAGTCGAACCACCTATCGGGTTCGTCACAATTAGAGGTCTATCGACTATCTCGGGTTTGTCAAACAATACCCGAACAGAAACATCTTAAATAGAAAGCATACCTTTTATAACGACACCCTTTCCCTTCTGCTTCGCACTTGGAGCATTCGACGAAGAAGGAACAGCGTTGATAGCATACGCTTTCACAATCTGCTTCTCCCTAGGAGGTTGTGGGCAATCATCCTTGTGATGTCCCGCCTGGCCGCAGTTAAAGCAATTCCTTTCCCCAGGCTTTTCTCGACAATCTCTGGCATAGTGGCCCTTCTTGCCACAACTAAAGCATTCGCCATCTTTCTTATTTTTCTTATTCTGACCATCCTTGATCGGGTTCTGCTTCCTCTTGTTCTGAGAATTCTTCTTGTCTTCACTGCCTGCTTGCGGCTTTGGCTCCTCTGCAGATGCAATAGCAACCTCAGTCTTCGACTTCAGGAAAAGGCTCTCTGACCTTAATGCCTTTCCTACAATAGACTCGAACATCTCATAGATATGGTTTATAAGTCTTCCCCCCAAGTACCCATCCAAGCCAGTTATGAACTTCTCATTCTTCTTTTCGATTGTATCGATAAGGGACCATCCATATTTCGATAAAGTATCGAATTCTGCGATGTACTCCGAGACTGCTCTACCATTCTGCTTAAGCTCCAAGAACTTCCTGAACAATTCTGATTTATAAGCAGTTGGAATAAACTTATCACAAAAGCGAGTCTTAAACTGATTCCAAGTAACTTGATCCTCTGGAGTAGCTGTCTTAATGGCATTCCACCAATTCATCGCTCGCCCTTGCAGCTGACGAGACGCTAGCCTTCTCTTCATCGCATCCTCGATACCCAAGTCGTCGAAGATACGATCACAGCTATCCAACCAATCCTGAACATCCGTGGCCGACTCTGTTCTGTGGAACGGCTTTCCACCAAGGTTAGTGTAATCCTTGCACAACTTAGCAAAATTGGCCCTAGGCGCCTGCACTACTGCACCACCACCATTAGCAGCATTAGGAATGGCTCCCCGAGCATCCCTAAGCATCTCTCTCATGAGGTCAGTGAACATAGTCCTCATGTCAGGAGCATTCCCTTTATTGGCTCCTCTACCAGCACCTCTCAAATTTCGGCTCATCGTCAAATCTGTAGAGAGAAAACGATTAACCATCTCCATAGTGGTGCCAGTGCAGTACGACTTCATCCTTAGCTATGCTAATAATATATATAGATATAGCTTTTGAAAACCAAAATAATCACAAATACACGCTCTCATATACGTACTATTTCTCCCTGATGTCTTTCCCTAGGTTAACTACGCAACCTAGAGCTCTGATACCAAATGTGACGGCCCGCCTCGCACTAACCGACATTTACTCCCAAAGTGCGCTGTACACATGTCCAGCTAGCATGGGACGGTCGTCAAAAGAAAGGAAAGAAGAGAATGAACTAACAAGGAACCTGTAGAATGTCTCACAGCGCATAGGATAAAATATAATAACAACATACTTGACATAAAACAGGTGAGACAGTGCATAAGCCGAAAATAAACTAACATAGCAGCGGAAAATCCCAATACAGCTTATGATCCAAAGCCAACATTATTACAACTTTTCAAACTGTCTCAAAAAGCAAAACCAAGATAAAGGAAGGTACACTACTAATGCCCAAGTAGCGACCACCAATGACACAGGGAGAATATCTATATATCATACGCGGAAGCCTCCTGCTCGCCTCCGAATCAGCTACTAGCACATCACAAGCTAACCTGTCTCTAGTCTTCTCGTGTGAGCACCCAGAGTATTAAGAAGAGACATAAAACTCTGGGTCAGACATAAAGCCTGGTATGAGCGATAAACATCTAAACAGAACAATAACAGGTAGACTAAACCATACCTGAACCTGGACCTGCAACCAAAGAGTTAGCACTATATACTGTACAATACTCTAAGGTGCCACTAAACATAAGGTGTAAAGATACGGGAGAGGGGGTGTGCATGTCATAGTGATAGCAAACAAATCAAGCATAGCAACCATCCTCACATCTCTCACTCAATGCGTAAAGCATACGATACCCATTACTCTGTTCACCTAATCCTTTGGGCCATGACGGAGTCCAACCCCGTATAACTACACTACGAGCCCCTAATCCATCTATCAGTGGTAAACCAAAGTGATAGGCATCGACAACCCCTTTGCACACATCCCGCAGAAAAGCCCAATTGTGAAGTTAACTCGTTGGTTCCCAACTGGATCCTGAGTACAAGCTTCCCATTTGGACTACCTTTGCATCTCGGGTTTTGGTCTCCTCCGGATCGGTCTTCATTCAGTTAACAGCTCATACCTCGCGTTCAAGCTTCCTGGTTCAGTCTGGAGTCACCATACTGGTTCGGGTCGAGTTCCTCCATTCGGATCGAGTCGTGGTCAAGCTTTGGGTCCATCGGTTCGGTTCGTGCTACCTCGTCTGGATCGGGTCGTGGTCTTCTCTTCGAATCGTTTCGTGGTCCACGTGTGCGAGCAGTTCAGATCAAAGGACATCAGAGGCGAACGGATCGGAGATAGCTGGATCGTGAGCGGCTCATATACTAGCTCGGCTCGTGGCTTATTTAGGCAATCGACTCGTGGATATTAGGCACGATCAGGTTGGGTCGTGATACCCCTCCTGCGATCCAATATGGTCTATTTCCTGCACTTCTTCCAACAAACTGTTTACGCCATTTGACGGCGTTTTCGACCAATCTAATTGTTCTAAACAATCACAAAGCATACCATACAGTCATAGCAACATGTATATACATCCACAAATAGCAAAACATCAATGTGGTAGGTCAAAACGGATCAAACATACACAAAAACCCATATTTTCCCCTTAATCATGTTTAAGAACAACTAACAGTATGATTAGCAAAACTTAACCAAACTACCCAAATCTTCTAACATAGGTCTAAAACATTATTTTAGAATTTATGAATATTTTTCCAGATTTTTAACATGCATAAATTCGCTAATTTCCACTAATCACCCCTTAATCCCCCAAATTCTGGGATTTGCAAAATTAGTCGAAATTAACCCAAATTCATATCAGAGGCATAAAATGATGTTTTAGAATTTTAGGAATTTTTCTAGATTTTTCTGACCCATAACTTCGCTAATCTTCGCTAATTACCATAATTAGCCGTAATTAGTGAAAAACAATGCAAATCACTCACCTTTACCACAAAGTAAACTATAGATCTGAAATGATTCTCTGTTTGGGTCGAATTCTAATGTGTTCCAGCAGCTCTAATCTTGATTTGGTGAAGATCTCCCTTGATTTGATGTTGTTAATCCCAATCTTCAAGTTGTAGGTGATTTGGAGGTGTTTTGAAGAGATTTAGAGAGTGGAGGCCATTACTAGGGTTTCAAGAATGAAAGTGGAAGCTCAAAAATGGAAATGAAATGATTTTCCTAACCCTTTCAGCCCTCCCATAACCCTAATCCCGAAATGGTTTATGGGCCTAGCTGTTAACTACCTGGTTTAGCCCAATTAAGTTGTTTTTCACTATGTGAAACTTATTTCAGCCATATCTCCCAAACGGTAAGTCCGTTTTTCACATGTGACCACTCTACGGAAAGGTAAACCATCATCCGGATCTAACGGAAGTGGTTTCAGGTCAAAACTCCTTTCCAATCAAAAGTTATGGCCGAAACAAGATCATCTATGGGCAAAATGGTCATTTAAAAATAGGCAAAAATTATGAACATGGGAAATTACCCCAATAGTCGTTTCTCAAAGCCACATGACCATACGACTTCGTATGAGAAAGAAATAAATATTCTACGATCCTCCGATGCGTAGAATGCGGGTTGTTACAAATTCGATTTGGTAATAATCGAAGTGAACTTCTATGGAGGAAGACTATTAATATATATGGAATTTAAAAGGCTTTGTCGTTATTCCATTTATATTATTAGTCGAATACGGAAATTGATATCGACTATACATTGATCTGTTTTCCGTGAAGTTTCCAAAATTAGTGGAATGTGATTTTGGGTTTATCGTGAATTGTGTTTTAAACAACACTGGTTCTTTTACCCAGTTAAAGACAGGATTACATGTCTAACATTGTATTTCAAATTGTACTATTGATCTCTATTAAATATATATCTGTTTGGTGGAGAAGAATTTATTCTCTTGCTTAACACCCTTCCATGAGACGTATGAGCTTAGATGTTATATATTGGCAGAAATCAGTGGTACAGTGTGGATTGTCGATGCGACATGTTTGATTTCCCAAAGTTAAATAATCATTAGTAATGATTGTTGGAAGATTAAAATTGAACTAGAGTTTTAATGAATCTTTAATTAGATTGAAATGTGAATGTGATAATTTAAATTATCAAATTCGGGAAATGATCGAGAATGGAGTATCACCAGTTTTTCTCCAAGAGATAGTTAAATCTTTAATTAGATTTGAACGGGAAATGGTAATTAATTTTACCGATAACATCATGGTGTTAGGTATGGAGTATTACCAGTTTTGCTCCATGGGATGAATAGGTTGGTATTGGGATAATAAAAGAAATGATTACTTCGGTATGGTTCGATGATCCCGACCAGTTTATAAACCTTAATTTGGTTTGAAATGATATCCAAAGGAAGATTAAAGAATAAATTTAAAAGAATTTATCTTTGATAAAATTAATGGGAACCTTTCCCTAAAGATATGAATATTTGAATAAAAGAATATTCTGGATTGGAATGAGGCGTATGTTGTGATTTTATAGCACTTGATTATAAGATACGCGAGTTATTCGAAAAGAACGAGTTTATGCCAATTCTGAATAATTGATTTGACGATAAGTCGACGATGAAGATGGTGATTGAAGACCGGAGTTCTTCACATCGTTTGGACGATTATTGATGCCTTAATTAGGCTGTACACCCAAGACAAGGTAATACGTGGTGATCGTCTAGACGTACCTGGAGATCGACCAGATATGCGAGGACCTCTCTCTTGTATTGGACATATGGGACGAGGAATAAGGTGCCTTCGGTTTCGTTTAGACCCAGAACGAACTTGTAAATGGATGTGTATCTGACATTGGATTTCGTTCTATGTTGATTAATCTCTATTAAATATATATCCGTTTGGTGGCGGAAAATTTATTCTCTTTCTTAACACCCTTCTCTGAGACATACAAGCTTAGGGGTTATATATCAATAGACATCAGTTGCATGGCGTAAACTGTCAGTGCGGCATGCTGAGATGCAAATGATCAAGGATTTTTTTGAAAATCAGAGCCTTGTGGTTGATGATCAAAGCATGGCTTTAAATAGCATAGCCTTGTGTATAGCGTTAATTCGCGAGCCTCACGCCCCGGTATGAACTAGAAACGGGAGGGGACTATAGGGAGAACAAGCATTTCTTTCTAGCTAGGAGTGGTGTCTTGGTATGAAGCCCGGACATTTTTACTTATGTGGATGATGGAAAGCGAGGTACCTCAGATATATCGGTCACTACGGGCCGATGGATGATATGGTCGACATACTGACCAGACTTATGCCCCATAGGACAGGGAAACGTATTGTTCAGGAATTACTAATCCTCAAACATGAGGGAGGACCAGCTCTGAAGATCCAAGGTGCAGTTGCGACTGATCCTGAGACATGGTAGGCTAGATTGTCTTGAATTTAGTAAGGATGATCCCTTGCCTTGGTTCATAGATGGAATCCAATCAATGCATGACATTTCGGTTTTAATTACAGAACTAGTATGGCGACATATTAGGATAGGGTACTATGCCGTCTATGATTGATACATTTATATTTGAAGTTGATTTTGACACTATACACTTATAGTAATATCAAATGATTTGTTTTAAATGTACCAAGCATGTTTGGCTATTATAAGGGAAAACTCTATCATCCGGCTTGCGTTGCATTGTGTGATGGGACCTGAGTCTTATAATAGCTTCATTTTTCAAAAAGCATTGCGTTGTTTATAAATTGTTTTATGCACTGGTATTCTTGGGAGAAAACCCGTTCCGTGTTATACGGCGTGGCTCCTTGATTTACTTTATTTCTAAAGTAAAGTTTTAAATAACTGTTTTAGTTCTCACACTAGTCCCATGACTGACCTGGAGTTTATTGTTTTAACCTAAACTCTGGATGCCCCTATTTACCATACGGGCAGCTAGTAGTTTTGGTCTTGAGATATTATTTTCACAGGATCCTGGTGTACAACTGGAGCTATATTCGGAACGCACTGTATCCGTGTATCACTTTCAGTTGTGTTTGTTAATGTATTTCCGCTACGCATTATTAATTTTCCGCTGCTTTGTAATTTAAAATCTCTCATATTTTTCTACTGTATATTATTTATTTATACTCTGATATCTAGCATTCTGATGTAATTGTGGTAATATCAATGAAATGTTCTATTGTTTGTGTTTCTGATTTGTCGTGTTCTCAATTTAATCCGAGATTTTACATAAGGGTAGGTTTGGATCGTCTCAGAGGCGGTCCTTTATAAATACTGAAAGCTCCCGACCGAGTTTCGTGCATTGGACGCAACCTTACTATGGGACTTGGGTTATAGTAGATAGTATGTAACAACCCGGAAATTCTGAACTAATTTAAAAATTTTATTTTAGCTATTTTAATGGGTTTTGAATATTTAAAATGATTTATTTTAAATAATAACGACTAAAAAATTTATTTAAATCGAAGTTAGAACGTATAAATTTATTTTAATTATAAAACGAACTTGAAATGGTGCGGTAGTTTGAAAATTTGATTTCTAATTTTAATAGAATATACAGAATCCAAAATAAGCCAGAATTGGACAAAACAAGAAACATTAGAATCTGTTTAAGTATATTTTTCTAACAAATGTAAGAAATTGAGATTTCACTTTATAAATTATATGTTATGTCCAGTTTAAAATTCAAAATAGTCGCCATGGAATTTATATATATTTTTATATAATATATAGACCTTAAAAATAGCCATTTTGCAAACGACCTCCGTTTTGGACGAAACCACTTTAGTTGGATCCGAAATGTCAAAATATTGTTAGTTTCAAAATTCATAATATTTGGAATTAATATGTGTAATGACCCGCATTGGCAGAGGTATTATAATTAATTTATTTAATTATATAAATAGTGATATAGTGAATTAAATGGTGGTTTAATTAAATAACTAGGAATATTTGATTAAAATAATAATTAAATAATATATTTAATTCTAAAATAATCAGAATTGGCGGAAATAGCGATATGGTGTGAAATGGGCAATTCAAAATATATAATCCAGTTTAAATTTGAATTACGATAACGAATATATTATTTGAACGACAGTTTGAACGTATAATTATATTATAATTAAAATCGAGCTTGAAATGGTGCTGTAGTTCGTAAATTGGAAATTTGAACTTCAACTGAATGTACAGGGTTCGTTTTTAATCGGATTTCTGTGAAACAAGAAACGTGTGGAGCTGGTGGAGTATATCTTTCTAGTGGAAGAGAAAAATCGGGATTTCGTCGTGTAGATTTTGATTTTCGTTCAAATCAAATTTCAGAAAAGTCACTGTGGAATTCCTTTATAATTTATAAAGGAATTATTTATATTTTAAAAAGGAATTTCATTTTAAAACGAATATCGATTTAATCGTGATTTGAATTATCAAGTTATAAATCTCAGTAGAGCTGTATGGTATTCTACTATGAATATATACGATAATATTTATTTTTAAATATTTAATTTAATTATATTTAAATATATTTATATATTTAAATGGGTTTATTTTAAGTTGAAAAATAGTGTTTTCACAAACAGTTTCAGAATGTGACGAGACTGGTTTTATTGAGTCTGGAATAGTGATATATAGCGGAGTGCCAATTTCCGTGAAATTCCGGATTGGTATGAAGTCGTACAGACATATAACGTCGAACCAGAATATAATGAAAATATCCTAACAAATATCTCATCAAAATATCACTTAACAAATATCTAAAATAACCTATAAATAACCCCCCTTCACCGTATAACCTAATCTCCACTTTTCATCCTCTGTAAACTCAAAGAAAAGGGGCCGCCACTTTGCTAAATCCTTCAACAAATTGTATTAATTCAAATACTCCACAAAATCGAGCAACTTCGGATCCGTTTGAATCCTGGAAGCAAGAGCTTCACGTGAGAACGATTCAGTTCGGGTTCGGTGAATTTTTGGGTTTCTCGACTTCGGTCCAGTCGAACTAGGGCATGGGTCGCTAGGGGTTTGTTGAGGCGGAGGTCGGAATGGGTGATGTAGTCGAGATCGTGGAATCGAGGTGCACCTATTGGCATCGACGAGTGGGACTCCGGTGGTGGAAGGCGAAAAGCGACTGGAGGAGTTCGTGACGAAAGCAGCAGGTCGAGGTACCGGGGGGGGGGGGGGGGGGTAGATCGAGCGTGGCTTTGGTTGGCGTTCTGGTAGAGGTTGGTCTGCTGAGATTATTGGTGATGATGGCGGCACCGGAGGATGGCCGAAGGGGAGGAGTAGGGCGGTCAAAGCTGAAGTCAAAGGTAAAGGAGGATGGGTAGAATAAGCGGGTTCCATGATTTTTGTAATGACCCAGATTTTTGGTGACTTTGGTTATCGACATAAACTCGATGTCGATAACCAAAACATCGAAAAATCCTGATAATTAGTGAAAGAAATTAGAGGGTGCGGATAGATAAGATAGAAACTTAGAATAGAAGAAGAAAAGAAGAACTTACATCATCAGAGTAACACGAATCTCACAGCGGAACGAACAACATATAATATATAACATAACTTTGAAATATAACAGTTATGTATACAATAGCACTTATCAGAGTACAACACTTACAACACAGCGGAAATAAACTATAGCTATATGATCCAGAAGCCTCCTGCTCCATCTCTTCAAGTATATCTGTAAATCCCGACTACTTGACTGCCCATACAAATTTAGGCACCCAAGAGTTTAGGGAAAACAACAAAGTAAACTCCGGGTATGTCATGGGACTGGTGTGAGTAAAATAGTTTAACACAATTTAACAGATATATAATATCTCATTAGACCACACTGTGAATACGGAACGGGTTTTTCCCTTATGAGAATCCAAAATCTTTGACAAGCAATATCATTCTGATATTATAATAATGTCTAAGTACAAATATATATCAATCTAGCAGAAACGCTTTCATCTCACGTTCTACATATATAGTATATAATGAAAACCGCAAGCACGTATTGGGCAATGGGTTTCCAACTATGACAAGGTATGGAACCACCTTTCGCTAGTGTACCTCTAGAGAGGAATACACTGGGTTCAACAATAACATCTTGCAACCCGGCCACACATGACCGATCACTCATTTCGCTGAGTGTATCGAATGTATATCACCAACGGTTGGGATCAGCAACCGTTTCCCGAATGGGACAACATCAACAATAGATTTTTAGAAATAAATGAAACTCTAGATCAGGTGATTATACACCCTAATAGGTGGGACCTACATACCCATGCTACCTGCCCGATTTCTGTCATTTACCGGTTGATGAGGCTAGAAGCTACGCTTTATTATCACATCGGATTCCCTTCGAATGTCACATCGTCAAATCCATCAAATCACCGATTGACGTCTACAACAGTACATTATGTGTTAGCTAAAGAAGTTTCCTTCTCCGCTTCCACTCTTGGTACGGTTGAAGAAATCAATGTACGTGACCTTTCTGGAAATACTCTGTCAGACATTCATCTTCATTCACTTAAACTGTCACACCGTCATACCCGCCAAATCACAAATTGATTTCCTGAAAAATACAACGGGTATACAGCTAAGAGAAACGAATTACTCCGCAACCAACGTATATACGTTTGAAGGGATCAACTTACGTGATCCATTGGATATACTCCGTCAGACCTTCGTCCATACAAGTTGTCCTGGGACTGGACAAACCGAAGGCACTATTCAGTATATCCATCTTAGTCACTGTTATCTAAGACTTATACAACAGCCCTTGCACTTTACTCCGTCTTCAATTATCCTTGGCATAAATGATTCGAAACGCTTATGCCAATACAGAGTGGTTCTTTGGATAATAATCTAACCGGTCTCTCCATATTAACAACGTTAAAATGGTCAAAACTTCGATAGTCTGTGAGTTAACTATCAAAGAAAAACAAGTGTGCAAACATCGATATTATTTCCAGATGGAAATTATATCGAACAAACATCATTTCAACATTTATCTCCTTAGTTCATTTTTCATCTCCTGTTTCCCTATATTCAACATTTCTTATTTTCTAGATTTAGAAAATATATGTTATTACCATTGGAAAACATTTCCATTTCCTTGTTTTCTATATTAGAAAACAATTCTGATACTTCGTTGGAAAACATTTCCAAAACTCAAACATTGGACTTAGACAGATGGTTAAACAAACCATCGCGATGCCAACTTAAACCATTTTACTTATTAACTAAATCCACTTAACCACTTCACTCTCGAACCGTAACCATATCTTAATTAAACCGCAGTCAATCAAGTTGGGGTATAGCTACCTCTCAGACCTTAACTGAACAACACTTCTAACCTTGAAATAGGCAAAGTTCACTTTATATTTCTTTAACTAACTTCCTTACTTAACCTTCCTTTCGAATACTATATTCGATTAACTCCTTCACTTAACTCTATTCGATTAACTCCTTTGGATTAACTCTACTTGATTTACTCGATTTGATTTACTCTATTCACTTAACTCCTGTCAAATAAACTATATTCGATTAACTCCTCTAACTCTATTCGAATAAACTATATTCGATTAACTCCTCTAACTCTATTTGAATAAACTATATTCGATTAACTCCTCTAACTCTATTCGAATAAACTATATTCCATTAACTCCTCTAACTCTATTCGAATAAACTATATTCGATTAACTCTTCTCTCGAATACACTATATTCGATAACTCTACTCAATTAACTCCATTTGAAAAACTCTAACTGGTTAACTATAACTGGTTGACTCGAATTGATTTATTCTAACTGGTCAACCTTAATTGATTTTACTTGGTTTGACTCACTCAATTAATTAACTCGACTGACTAATTCAACTCGATTAACCTCAATTGATTTTGCTTATCTCGATTTAACTGAACTAATCACTTTGATTAACTCGACTAATTCACTTTGTTTAACTTAACCAAATTCACTTTGATTTAACTTCACTAATCCACTTTGATTAACTTATCCAAATTACTTAGTTTAACTCAACTAATTCACTTTGTTTACTTAACCAACTCACTTAGTTTAACTCAACTAATCCACTTTGTTTACTTAACCAATTCACTTAGTTTAACTCAACTAATCCACTTTGATTAAATCCTATTTGTTTAACAATAAATATTCCTTTATTCTATTTACTCCCTAAATAAATAAATCATTTAACTTTATTTATAACCTAAATAATAAATTCTTTTACCTTTATTTATTTCCTAAATAAATAAATCCTTTTATATCTATTTGTAAATGGTTTACAAATATCCCTCTTTCTATTTGTTTTGACAATATTTTCCTTTATATATATTGTTTTACAAATATTCTCCTTTATATTTGATTTCACAAATATATCTCCTCTATATTTGTTTAACAATAAAATCCCTTTTTATTTGATTTACAAATATAATTCCTTTATATTTGATTTACAAATATAATTCTTTCATATTTGATTTACAAATATAATTCTTTTATTCAAAATCCTTTTTCTTTTATAATATAAAATCCATTGATTTTATATAAATAAATTATTTTTAAAATATACTTTGAAAATCCCTTTATCACATTCTGGTATTTCTTATGGTATTTAACACACCATATAACAACGATAAATATCGTCCAAACATACATAACGAACGTCAGATTATACATCACATTGTATATCACAATATACATATCACAGTAATATAAATGTTGAGGAATCCAGTTGGATTCCTCCAACATGTTTACCTGCATCACAGATGTTAGACAATATAATTAACATCGATTTCACTTCACTGTGAAATATTCTGATAACAGAATCACATATAAATATTTAACGGTTTATATATATATATATACACATATCTATATATATATATAATTTCTACTAACTGACTAGCAGTTCAATCAAATAGTCAACACACAGTCAAACAGACAATATTTAACAGTTCTAAGAATACGTTGTAAAAATAGAACTGTAGAGTGTTGGTGAGTTTTACTCACTTTTGCAGTTCATCGTTAAAGAATGATAAATTGTTATTTGATTTGAATCAAACAATTTATTTCGCTATAAATCCATACGAGGCCAATCCACTTCAAACCAGTTCCATTGTGAAGTGTTCGTCCATACGATCCCAACGGATCCAACCGTTCGAAATTCTGATCATGTACGAGCGAAATACATCATTTATACGATTGCATATATAATTAAATTAAATAAAACCTTTAAATATAACAATTTGGGCCTTAGCTTTTATCTTAGCCCATTCAGACATCGGACCCGACCCACTTAAGATGCTTCCTCCCCAAAAGCTTATACCCGAATCCTCAGTCCAGAAAACACACCATCACCGATCCTTGAACCCCCCTTTCTCCTTCGTTCTTCACTTCATGATACTTCAAATGAATATCACCACCGAACTTCTCAATCTCCCAGAACCAAACTCCTCAACCTCGACTTCAACTTCCTACCTTGCGTCGAACGGTACAGCCGTGAGTACCAGAGAACCATCGACACTAATACTCACCGAACCCTCCACAATTACCACAAACGAAACCGCATCCCACCACAAACCCAAATCCATACTCGATTTCGATCAACAACGCACCAAACTCCATCAGATTTGAACCCTAACTACTCGCTGTACACCTTTCAGTGGAAACAAATTGGTGCGAACATCCCAAAATTGCTATCAACATGTAGAGCAAGTTCCTGGGATCATAACTATATTTATTTGATGATTTTTAGAGTTTTGTTTCTATTGGTTTCATTTTCTCTTTCTTGCGATGGGTTTTTGTCTGAGAAAAGTTTGGTGGCGGCTTGGAACTTGATTATATAAGGAGACGAGATGTTTTGTGTGGATGAAAGGTGTTTGTGTGGCCTTTGTTTGGTCCACTCATGTTTAGATATTTAAGTTTTATTTATTTTATATTCGTATCCGTCTTCTTAAAATTCGTACGATCACATACGATATCTAAAAATCACAAAACTGGACATGCGGCTACAGTTCAACGTTACGGTCCCAACGAAACTGGTTTCATCGAATTCCGACCTCGTATGCTCACACAGCGTATTTTTAACTATCAAAATACTGACTGTTTCTCACTCTAAAAACCGTACGGCCACACACTGACTCTAAAAATCACGAAACTGGAAATCTAACAACTATTTGATATTGCGGATCCAACAAAATTAGTTTCGTCGAATTCCGACTTCGTTTGCAAAAGTGGCTATTTTTAAAGCCTTGGATCACCCATTTAAATATATAAATATCTTTAAATATAATTAAATAAAATATTAATAAATTAATATTATCGTATATATATTCGCAGTGGAATACCATACAGCTCTACTGGGATTTATAACTTGATATTTCAAATCTGGGTCAACCCGATATTCGAATTATATTGAAATTCTTTCTAAAAATATAAATAATTCCTTTATAAATTATAAAGGAATTCCACAGCGACTTTTCTAAAATTTGATTTGGACATATCTCAAAATCTACATAATGAAATCCTGATTTTTCCCTTCCACTAGAAAGATATACTCCACCAGCTCCACAAGTTTCTTGTTTCACAAAAATCCGATTTAAAACGAACCCTGTATACTCAGTTGAAGTTCGAATCGCCAAATAGCGAACTGCCACGCCATTTCGAGCTCTATTTTAATTATATTATAATTATACGTTCAAACTGACGTTGATTGAATATATTCGTTATTCAAATTCAATTCTAAACTGAATTATATATCACAGATGATCCGGTTCACACCATATCGTCATTTCAGCCAATTTTGATTATTTCAGAATTAAATATATTATTTAATTTATTATTTTAATTAAATATTCATCATTATTTTTTTAACCGACCATTAAATCCTTTCCATCACTAATTAAATAATTAAATTAATTATTTATTACCCTGTAACAATGCGGGTCATTACAATCTTCCCTACTTAAAATAATTTCGTCCTCGAAATTGCTAAGTTAGAGGACAACCCTATCTATTGGAATTCCTAAGATTTGTTTACCCCTTATTTCTGATTTCAACTGAACCAATTAAATTTTAATTAATTCTTATCAACGAAAATTTTCAAAAATCCTAAAATTTTTCTAATAATTTAACTCTTCGAAAAATTTCGCCAGCACCTCCTTTGTACTGGTCAATAGGTCAAACTCCAACTCGCCTCATTGGGCCATCTCCATCCCAAAAGAAAATCAAACAGCCAAGCAGCTTGATAATTCGGCTCATAAATCTTATATCCAATAGAAATATAAACTTGTACCTTTTGTCGGGCATATCAACTTTATCACTTCCATATGCTATCAACCCAGCATATACCATTGTTATCCTAAATCAAACTCCGAAATCACTTTTATCTCCAACACAACCATTCGCTTTTTACCAAGCCAAATATCATTTCACTCGAGTTTCTTCTCGATTCCCAACTCTTAACTTGATTATCACATTTCACTTCAAATTTGAATCACACAATCCAATTTGTCTTGATATCATTCTAATTCAATCTCAGTTACCACTTTACTGTCTTTATTTTAATTCAAATTTGCTTTCACAAATTTCTATTAAATTTGTTTTTAATTCAAACAGTTTTCCCTGAGAGTTTTCAAATAGTTTACTCTTTCCAAAAATCAAATTTTCCTTTTGAAAACGTCACTGAGCCCTTAATTAATATTCCATTAGTTAAATCACTTCTCTATTTCTTTATCAATATTTGTTAACCAAGTATTTTCAATAACCATACTGGCCTTTTATGTTATTTGGAAAACATTTCCGAATATCGCCTTCCTTTATTTTCTAAACTTTTAGAAAATATATGCTATTTATAATTGGAAAATATTCCAATTACTTATTTCTTTTTCGATCTCGTTTATTTCTATACTTAGGAAATATTCATTATTCTATTTCCAAGTTTACACTTATTTGGGTTAAAACGGATGTTGTGTAAAACATAGTTACGACAACCCAAATACTATATTCAACTAACTCTTATTAAACATTGATCTTCGAGCCTGAAATCTTACTATTTATTTGTTAATAATGAAATCAATCAAGTTGGGGTATAACTACCTCTCAGACCTTGACTGAATAACATTTATAACGTCAAAACAGATATGACTACTTACTTGAATAACCAATACCATACAACTATTTATTCACTTTTAAACACATATAAACTTTCTCTTTCTATTCTTACTAGATTTTATTCTTAGTCTTCCTTTTTGATTTTACTATTCTATTTCTAAGTTCGTTTCGTTATCGACTTTTTTAAATATATATCGATACGTTGATTTCTAACTATCAAATTATCTTAAAAATATTCTAACTCCTTAAATTCTCAGAAAAATTTGCCACAACCTCCTTTGTATCAGGAGAATCGGGATATTTCAAATAGCCTCCCATGGCCCTCACCAATCCAAAAGAGAAGGAAAAAGCCAAGCGGCTAGCTGATACGGCGCATAAAATCTCATATATGAATTAAATACGTACCTTTTTGTTGAGCATTCTATTTATTTCACTTCTATACTTTATTCCAAACCTGTCTCGTGTATCTATACCTGCCCAATCTATTTTAACTATACCAATCGTTTTTAACTCAATTTGTGTAATTAAATTTGTTACTTAACTCTTTAGTCTATTTCACTTTCTATTTATCCAAATCTATTTCACTTCTATTATTCAAATCTATATTATAAATCCCATTTGAATTTCTATATTCAAATTCTATATTATAAATCCCTTTTGAATTCCTATTTCACTTCTCTTATATTCAAATCCCATTTTGAAATTCAACACAACTTGTCTTTTCCAAAACAAATTCAAAAGCAAAATCTTTGGTAGCAATCCGTCACTTAACAACTTGAAAATGAGCACTGATGATGTCGCGATTCATCATCAGGGTTATTTCCCAGTTATCAAGTGAGTTCAATACTATATTACTTTCAAAACCATTTCTAAACACTTCTATTTTGAAATTAGTTCAAAATATCGTATGCAATGCTTTAAACACATTTAAAATCTCCCAGGATTTTAAAATTCTCATATCTTAATTCAAATTCACTTCAAACACTTATTCCAACTTCCAGAATTTTTATTCAATTTCTGGTTCAAATTCAAATTAAAATCATTTCGTAACACCTATACGAATTTTAATTGGTTATATATATATATATATATATATATATAACCATTTTACTTTTATAATCTTATTCGATTATAATAACAACCAAAATATCCAATATATTATAATTTTGATATATATATCTTTTCTATATCAAGCTATACCTTGGGTAAACTTATTTTAATTTACCCTCTTTTCAAAACATATCGTGTCGGTTCATCGTATATTCAAGTGTTTAGTAACTCCTACCGATACAGTGGATCAAACTGCTCGACCAGAATCCATAAACAACTTAACCAATAAATCTCCACAATATAAAACAAATTTTTATATCAAATACAAATACGTTCACTCGTATATATACACTCAACTCAATCTAGGGTATTACTAACCCTATCTCTACCGAGTCACGCCAAAGAGCCAAGGTAATTCTTAACTTAAGCTCTGATACCAACTGTAATGACCCGGATTTTTGGTGACTTTGGTTATCGACATAAACTTGATGTCGATAACCAAAACATCGAAAAATCCTGATAATTAGTGAAAGAAATTAGAGGGTGAGAATAGATAAGATAGAAACTTAGAATAGAAGAAGAAAAGAAGAACTTACATCATCAGAGTAACACGAATCTCACAGCGGAACGAACAACATATAATATATAACATAACTTTGAAATATAACAGTTATGTATACAATAGCACTTATCAGAGTACAACAATTACAACACAGCGGAAATAAACTATAGCTATATGATCCAGAAGCCTCCTGCTCCAGCTCTTCAAGTATATCTGTAAATCCCGACTACTTGACTGCCCGTACAAATTTAGGCACCCAAGAGTTTAGGGAAAACAACAAAGTAAACTCCGGGTCAGTCAAGGGACTGGTGTGAGTAAAATAGTTTAACACAGTTTAACAGATATATGATATCTCATAAGACCACGCCGTGAATACGGAATGGGTTTTTCCCTTATGAGATCCAACATCTTTGACAAGCAATATCATTCTGATATTATAATAATGTCTAAGTACAAATATATATCAATCTAGCAGAAATGCTTTCATCTCACGTTCTACATATATAGTATATAATCAAAACTGCAAGCACGTATTGGGTAATGGGTTTCCAATTATGACAAGGTATGGAACCACCTTTCGCTAGTGTACCTCTAGAGAGGAATACACTGGGTTCAATGAGAACATCTTGCAACCCGGCCACACATGACCGACCACTCATTTCGCTGAGTGTATCGAATGTATATCACCAACGGTTGGGATCAGCAACCGTTTCCCGAATGGGACAGCATCAACAATAGATTTTTAGAAATAAATGAAACTCTAGATCAGGTGATTATAAACCCTAATAGGTGCGACCTACATAGCCATGCTACCTGCCCGATTTCTGTCATTTATCGGTTGATGACGCTAGAAGCTACGCTTTATCATCACATCAGATTCCCTTCGAATGTCACATCGTCAAATCCATCAAATCATCGATTGACGTCTACAACAGTACATTACGTGTTAGCTAAAGAAGTTTCCTTCTCCGCTTCCACTCTTGGTACGGTTGAAGAAATTAATGTACGTGACCTTTCTGGAAATACTCTGTTAGACATTCATCTTCATTCACTTAAAATGTCACATCGTCATACCCGCCAAATCACAAATTGATTTCCTTAAAAATACAACGGGTATACAGCTAAGAGAAACGAATTTCTCCGCAACCAACGTATATACGTTTGAAGGGATCAACTTACGCGATCCATTGGATATACTCCATCAGACCTTCGTCCATACAAGTTGTCCTGGGACTGGACAAACCGAAGGCACTATTCAGTATATCCATCTTATTCACTGTTATCTAAGACTTATACAACAGCCCTTGCACTTTACTCCGTCTTCAATTATCCTTGGCATAAATGATTCGCAACGCTTATGCCAATACAGAGCGGTTCTTTGGATAATAACCCAACCGGTCTCTCCATATTAACAACGTTAAAATAGTCAAAACTTCGTTAGTCAGTGAGTTAACTATCAAAGAAAAACAAGTGTGTAAACAACGATATTATTTCCAGATGGAAATTATATCGAACAAACATCATTTCAACATTTATCTCCTTAGTTCATTTTTCAACTCCTGTTTCCCTATATTCAACATTTCTTATTTTCTAGATTTAAAGAGTATATGTTATTACAATTGGAAAACATTTCCATTTCCTTGTTTTCTATATTAGAAAACAATTCTGATACTTCGTTGGAAAACATTTCCAAAACTCAAACATTGGACTTAGACAGATGGTTAAACAAACCATCGCGATGCCAACTTAAACCATTTTACTTATTAACTAAATCCACTTAACCACTTCACTCTCGAACCGTAACCATTTCTTAATTAAAACCGCAGTCAATCAAGTTGGGGTATAGCTACCTCACAGACCTTAACTGAACAACACTTCTAACCTTGAAATAGGCAAAGTTCACTTTATATTTCTTTAACTAACTTCCTTACTTAACCTTTCTTTCGAATACTATATTTGATTAACACCGTCACTTAACTCTATTCGATTAACTCCTTTGGATTAACTCTACTTGATTTACTCGATTTGATTTACTCTATTCACTTAACTCCTGTCGAATAAACTATGTTCGATAACTCCTCTAACTCTATTCGAATAAACTATATTCGATTAACTCCTCTAACTCTATTCGAATAAACTATATTTGATTAACTCTTCTCTCGAATACACTATATTCGATAACTATACTCATTAACTCCATTTGAATAACTCTAACTGGTTTACTATAACTGGTTGACTCTAATTGATTTATTCTAACTGGTCAACCTTAATTGATTTTACTTGGTTTGACTAACTCAATTTATTAACTCAACTGACTAATTCAACTCGATTAACCTCAATTGATTTTGCTTATCTCGATTTAACTGAACTAATCACTTTGATTAACTCGACTAATTCACTTTGTTTAACTTAACCATATTCACTTTGATTTAAATTAACTAATCCACTTTGATTAACTTAACCAAATTACTTAGTTTAACTCAACTAATTCACTTTGTTTACTTAACCAATTCACTTAGTTTAACTCAACTAATCCACTTTGTTTACTTAACCAATTCACTTAGTTTAACTTAACTAATCCACTTTGATTAAATCCTATTTGTTTAACAATAAATATTCCTTTATTCTATTTATTCCCTAAATAAATCATTTAACTTTATTTATACCCTAAATAATAAATTCTTTTACCTTTATTTATTTCCTAAATAAATAAATCCTTTTATATCTATTTGTAAATAGTTTACAAATATCCCTCTTTCTATTTGTTTTGACAATATTTTCCTTTATATATATTGTTTTACAAATATTCTCCTTTATATTTGATTTCACAAATATATCTCCTCTATATTTGTTTAACAATAAAATCCCTTTTTATTTGATTAACAAATATAATTCCTTTATACTTGATTTACAAATATAATTCTTTCATATTTGATTTACAAATATAATTCTTTTATTCAAAATCCTTTTTCTTTTATAATATAAAATCCATTGATTTTATATAAATAAATTATTTTCAAAATATACTTTGAAAATCCCTTTATCACATTCTGGTATTTCTTATGGTATTTAACACACCATATAACAACGATAAATATCGTCCAAATAAACATAATCAACGTCAGATTATACATCACATTATATATCACAATATATATATCATAGTAATATAAATGTTGGGGAATCCAGTTGGATTCCTCCAACCTGTTTACCTGCATCACAGATGTTAGACAATATAATTAACATCGATTTCACTTCACTGTGAAATATTCTGATAACAGAATCACATATAAATATTTAACGGTTTTTATATGTATATAATTTCTACTAACTGTCTAGCAGTTCAATCAAACAATCAACACATAGTCAAACAGACAATATTTAACAGTTCTAAGAATACGTTGTAAAAATAGAACTATACAAAGTTGGTGTGTTTTACTCACTTTTGCAGTTCATCGTTAAAGAACGATAAACTGTTATTTGATTTGAATCAAACAATTTATTTCGCCATAAATCCATACGAGCCAAAATCCACTTCAAACCAGTTCCATTGTGAAGTGTTCGTCCATACGATCCCAACGGATCCAACCGTTCGAAATTCTGATCATGTACGAGCGAAATACATCATTTATACGATTGCATATATAATTAAATTAAATTAAACCTTTAAATATAACAATTTGGGCCTTAGCTTTTATCTTAGCCCATTTAGACATCGGACCCGACCCACTTAAGACGCTTCTTCCCCAAAAGCTTATACCCAAATCCTCAGTCCAGAAAACACACCATCACCGATCCTTGAACCCCCTTTCTCCTTCGTTCTTCACTTCATGATACTTCAAATGAATATCACCACCGAACTTCTCAATCTCCCAGAACCAAACTCCTCAAACTCGACTTCAACTTCCTACCTTGCGTCGAACGGTACAGCCGTGAGTACCAGAGAACCATCGACACTAATACTCACCGAACCCTCCACAATTACCACAAACAAAACCGCATCCCACCACAAACCCAAATCCATACTCGATTTCGATCAACAACGCACCAAACTCCATCAGGTTTGAACCCTAGCTACTCGCTGTACACCTTTCTGCGGAAACGAAATGGTGCGAACATCCCAAAATTGCTATCAACATGTAGAGCAAGTTCCGGGGATCACAACTATATTTATTTGATAATTTTATTTCATTATTTCTTTCTTGCGATGGGTTTTTGTCTGAGTAATGTTTGGTGGCGGCTTGGAACTTGATTATATAAGGAGAAGAGATGTTTTGTGTGGCTGAAAGGTGTTTGTGTGGCCTTTGTTTGGTCCACTCATGTTTAGATATTTTAGTTTTATTTATTTTATATTCGTATCTGTCTTCTAAAATCCGTACGATCACATACGATATCTAAAAATCACGAAACTGGACATGCAGCTACAGTTCAACGTTACGGTCCTAGCGAATCTGGTTTCATCGAATTCCGACCTCGTATGCTCATACAGCGTATTTTTAACTATCAAAATACTGACTGTTTCTCACTCTAAAAACCGTACGACCACACACTGACTCTAAAAATCATGAAACTGGAAATCTAACAACTATTTGATATTGCCGATCCAACAAAATTAGTTTCGTCGAATTCCGACTTCGTTTGCAAAAGTGGCTATTTTTAAAGCCTTGGATGACCCATTTAAATATATAAATATCTTTTAATATAATTAAATAAAATATTAATAAATTAATATTATTGTATATATATTCGCAGTGGAATACCATACAGCTCTACTGGGATTTATAACTTGATATTTCAAATCTGGGTCAACCCGATATTCGAATTATATTGAAATTCCTTTTTAAAATATAAACAATTCCTTTATAAATTATAAAGGAATTCCACATCGACTTTTCTAAAATATGATTTGGACATATCTCAAAATCTACACAATGAAATCCCGATTTTTCTCTTCCACTAGAAAGATATACTCCACCAGCTCCACACGTTTCTTGTTTCACAGAAATCCGATTTAAAACGAACCCTGTATACTCAGTTGAAGTTCGAATCGCCAAATAGCGAACTACCGCGCCATTTCGAGCTCTATTGTAACAACCCGGAAATGCGAGCCAATTTAAATTTTTTATTTTGGCAATTTTAGCGAATTTTGAATATTTAAAATGAATTATTTTAAATAATAACAATAAGAAATTTATTTTGAATGGAATTCGAACGTATATTTTATATAGATCGTCGTTAGAATATAAATAATTATTTATGTATATAAAAGGAATTGAAAATGGTGCTGTAGTTCGATAATTCGATTTCAAAATTCAAATAAATGTACAGGATTCAAAATAAACCGGATTTTAGTGAAACCAAAAATATTTGAATCTAATTGAGAATATCTTTCCAACGAATCCGGGAAATCAAAATTTCATAGCGGGAATCAAAAGTTATGTCCAGTTGAAAATTCAGAATAGTCGCTAAGGAATTTCGGCCCTTAAAAATAGCCATTTTGCAAACATCCTCAGATTTCGACGAAACTACTTTTGTTGGATCCGCAGTGTCAAGTTATTGCTAGGTTTTAAATTTCATAATTTTTCGAATCAATATGTGAGCGTGGCGAAGGAAAACGCGTTTGACCAGTTTCAATTGATTTTAATCGACTGGAAATTAGCCATTTTGCAAACGGTCTTAGAATTTGACGAAATTAGTTTTGTTAGGACCGTATCGTCAATACGAAGCTACAAATAATTTTTTTGGAATTTTTAGAGTCAGTATGTGGCCACGGTAATTTAAAATATGCGTTTGAATTTAATATATAAGGATTTATATTTTAAATTTGGCGAAAACTGACTGAAACAGTCGAATGGGCCTACGAAACATACCCCATTGTGTTCGGAATGAGGGTATTTGGCTAGGGGCGACATTTGTTGGGTAGGATTTGGAGTTCGGATGGATAAACAACTACTTTTGTAATTAAATTAATAAAAAAATATTTTCTATAAAAGGGTCAACACATGAAACCCTAGACCCTCTTTTGTTTCCGCCGCCAGCAGATATCGAACGGGCGATATTGCTCCGATTTGAATCCTCCAAAATCTTCCCTTTCGATTCGAATTCAACCCCATCCCAAAGCAAAAACGTTAGAGATTTTCATATCCTTCGAAGTTATACGGTTTTGATGAACAATCGGTTGGCGGTTTGCTCAAATTCCTGAGGTGAAGTCTTCGGATTCGGGCAAGTTTTGCTCGCCGAGGGGTTGACCGAGTTGCCTCGATCTTCGTGCTTGGGTAGTCCTCTGGTAGCCGCTCCAGGTGGCGCCAGCAGATCGGGGTCTAGAAGCTTGAGGCGGCTGCGATTTTTAGCCCTAGAAATGGACGAGGTTGGGTTTGGCAGCGGCATACGTCATCGGGGAAGAAAGGGGTTAAGTTTTTTTTATTAATTATTAAATTAATTACCTCGTTTAATTATTCAAATGTATTAATGCCCATAACTTTCTCATAGGAGGTCGTAATCGCGCGAAACTGGATCCCTTGCGATCGTATAGCCGAGAGCTTCGCAACAAAACTGACCGCGTCCAAAACAGAGCATGTCAGAATTTCAGGCAATTTCAAATCGAAACAGAACAGAAATTCAGATAAAACTGACGGAGTGGATCCCAATGTGAGAATTCTCTCACTATATTCTGTATAGTTATTTATTGTATAATTGCATATATGAATTGTTCCCCGTCGTCCACAAACCATGGACGACTTGTTCGATTGTATTCTGTGTGAAAATTGATCGTGATGTGTAATGAACTGTATATATTAGAAGTGTATGAAATATATATATCGAAAATGAAATATCGTATCTATTGAAAGTGAAAATATCGTATATATGAAAAATGGAAATAATATATATATATATATATATATATGAAATGAAAACGATGTATATGTGAAATGAAAACGATATATATATATATATATGAAATGTGAAATGTGAAAAGGATTTGATTGTTAAAAATATAATTTTTAACATATATATATATACACTGTACAAAAGTGTCATGTATATGAAACATTAGATTTTGAATAAAATAAAAAAAATGAATTTGAATTGAACTGAATAGAAAATGAATTCGAATTGAACTGAATAGAAAATGAATTCGAATTGAACTGAATAGGAAATGAATTCGAATTGAACTGAATAGAAAATGAATTTGAAATGAATTGAATCGAATTGAAATTGAAATGAAATAGAATTGAAATAGAATTGAATTCGAATTGAAACGAATTGAAATCAAATTGAAATGAATTTAAAACGAATTTATAAGGAAAAATTCAATTTTGATTTGAATTTGAAATAAGAAGTTGAAATTGATTTGAAAAGGAATTTAAAACGATTTATAAAATTTGTTTTAAATAGAAATCGATGAAATATATTTTATATATATCATATAATGGCCTGAATAGAACGCGCCGCGCTGCGGCAGTTCGCGAATTTCGACCATTAACTTCGAATGGACATTACGGGAGATCCGACCGTCGGATTCTCCTAAAACCGGAACTGTTGGGTTCGTATCGAAAAAAGCTTTCTAACGAATATTAGAGATTTGAAATCTAACGGTTGGATTTGGAATTATGTCCAAATCAAATTTGGAAAAGGTCGGTGTAAGTGCAGTTCGATGGCCGTTGATGGAAATCGACTGTACGGGCCTTGATAAAATTATTAAAAATATCGATAATTTGTGTAAAATCATAAGAAATGATTTGTGAAGAATTGGGATGAAAACTCCATATTTGAAAAGATAAAAATACATTTTTATCGAAATGAACTAGTTATTAACTAGAAAAATAATCCAATTATTATAAATAAATAAATTGGATTAGATTTGAATTGAAATTATCCTTTGGATATTTTCGATATCGGATTCCGTGATTATACAGATATTCTGATGGGAATTTGGAAGATATCGATATTGTTATTCCCGATATGATATCTATTGGTTTTAGGTTTGATGTTGAATATAAGTCGATACTATCTCTATTCAAAACCTTATATTTAATGTCAAATTTGATTGATTGATTGTTTGGATTGTGCTCGACCAGTTTATGAGCAGAATATGCTTTTACATTTAGCATTGGGTTGGGTTGAAAATATCTGTGTGCTAACACCTTGTGAAACACTTCACGATTTGACGATAAGGTGTTTAGCGAGTTGTGTTCATTTCAAATTTAATGAATGATTTGGAAATGATATTTTTCTTTGGATATTTTCGATATTGGATTCCGTGATTATACAGATATTGTGATCGGAATTTGGAAGATATCGATATCGTTATTCCCGATATGATATCTGTTGGTTTCAGGATTTGATGTTGAATATAAATTGATACTATCTCTATTCAAAACCTTATATTTAATGTCAAATTTGATTGATTGATTGTTTGGATTGTGCTCGACCAGTTTATGAGCAGAATATGCTTTTACATTTAGCATTGGGTTGGGTTGAAAATATCTGTGTGCTAACACCTTGTGAAACACTTCATGATTTGACGATAAGGTGTTTAGCAAGTTGTGTTCATTTCAAATTTAATGAATGATTTGGAAATGATATTTTTCTTAAGTGAAAAGAAATATATTCCCGATTTTGGACAGGGAATGTTTTATAAAAATGTTTTATAAAACAAAAAGGATTTCGAGGCCTAAAACCCGATGATTTCTAAAATGATTTAGAAATGTATTATGTGTTACATTGTGGTTCGTCGCGTATTGATTAGTTGCTACTAATGATGTATCTGTTTGGTGGCAGAGAATTTATTCTCTTGCTTAACACCCTTCTTTGAGACGTACGAGCTCAAAGGTTATGTGATTAATAGTGACTGATCAAATGTGTGAATTACTGTTGTGAAGTACTATATTTTGAAAGTACTTGTGATTATTATGTTGTGAAATGATTTTCCCTACTTCGGGATATGAAATGGTTTGGTATGTGGCTAAAGAGTCGGGTAACCCTGAGACTAAAATTACGGGTGAGAGGGCAGTGTATGCTCTCCATGTGTGGGAGGTGCATCATCGGTGTAGCCTGCTCCTATGTGGGGGTAGGTGCACATTTATATATCGAGTTACGAGGTGCGTACCCTTTGCCTTGTCGATGGGGAGCACGATATTTGGTTGCATACTTGTTTGTATGCATTGTTATGTTTTGGAATTCACATTTCCAAATGATTTGATTTGAGATCCCGAAGTGAAATCTACTTTGATATAGAAAGTTAGATAGGTATTTCAAATGATTTGAAATAAGAAATCGAGAATATAATCCAAAGGAATAATTTCTATAAATTGAATTGGATTTGGAAAATCTAAGTGGGTAGATTGGGATATTGCATGTTGATTGATGCATAGTAGATCCATATACCTATATTGATTGTTGTTTATACACTTGCATTCTTGGGTGTAAACCTATTCCGCGTTAACGGCGTGGTCCCGTGATATGCGATATTATTAAATAAGTTAATTATAACTGTTTAGAGTTTCTCACACTAGTCCCATGACTGACCTGTAGTTTGCTTTTCCCTTGCGAACTCGGGTGCCCCTATTTTCCACACGGGCAGTCGAGTAGTTTTAATTTGCAGATGTTTTGAGCAGGATTTTGGATTGATGCTTTAAGCTGTGTCCAGGCATTTACAGTCTTCCGTTGTGTAGTTTATATTTCCGCTGTGCATTTTATTACATTTATGTAAATTTATCTTCTGCTGTGTATTATTTCCGATCTACTCTGATATTCTGTACTCTGATGTAACATTATTATGATGTTTATAAAAGTCTTCTGTTATTTATTCTGATGTGTTGTATACCCAAAGTTAGCGTATACGGGATTCTTACGGTCTTGGTCGATTTAGCGATCGATTAGGTCTGGGCGAAATCCGTATCGTTACACGTGGTATCAGAGCTTTGGTTAACTCAAATCTTTGGGGTACAACTCATTAGAACTGAACAAAAGACTCATCAGAGGTAGGATTAGTAATGTCCTATAAAAGAATCATCATTAGAGATAGAATCAGTAGCATTCTAGAATGAGTGACTCGTTAGAGATGGGGTTAGAAATGCCCTAGAATGAGTCGAGAGTTATTTGTTTATAAATAACGTATTTGTGATTATATATATAATCTGGTTTTAGAAAATATGATTTTAAATATATAAAGTTATATATTTGAAAAATCTAATCAATTAATTGATTGTTTGTTGTGTTGTTTGATTATTAGTTAACTAATAAAATCAACATTTGAATTGAAGGAACCAATTAGGCCAAATTGTATACAAATTGAACCAAATAGTAAACTGTATTGAAAATTGGTTGCAAATGCATGCATATACATGTACTTACATTGAACAGGTCATTGCAAGGAGGCTAGAGCAGAGAATAAAATTGTTTGCCCGACAAACAGGTACATGTTTATCATAATTTACTGTTTCGTTTGGGTGATGATGATTTTATGAGTCGATTGGCTAGCCCTTGGCTTTTTCTTTTTCGTTTTGAGATCAGAGGGCCTATATGGCAATTTCGGGATTTTCCCGGTACTCCCGGTGCAGGGGAGGTTATGGCGAAATTTTTCGAAAATTTAGGGTGTTAGCCAAATTTTTGAAAATTTTGAAAGTTTTTAGAAATTGAAAGGTTGAAGGACTTAAGCCGTAATCAAAATAATGGAAGTTGAGTTGATTAGATAAACAACTTTTGGCTTCGTTCCTTTTCGGGGACGAAAAGTTTTAAGTGGGGGAGATTGTAACAACCCGGAAATGCGAGTCAATTTAAATTTTTTATTTTGGCAATTTTAGTGAATTTTGAATATTTAAAATGAATTATTTTAAATAATAACAACGAGAAATTTATTTTGAATGGAATTCGAACGTATATTTTATATAGATCGTCGTTAGAATATAAATAATTATTTGTATATATAAAAGGAATTGAAAATGGCGCGGTAGTTCGATAATTCGATTTCAAACTTCAAAATAAATGTACAGGATTCAAAATAAACCGGATTTTAGTGAAACCAAAAATATTTGAATCTAATTGAGAATATCTTTCCAATGAATCCGGGAAATCAAAATTTCATAGCGGGAATCAAAAGTTATGTCCAGTTGAAAATTTAGAATAGTCGCTATCGAATTTCGGCCCTTAAAAATAGCCATTTTGCAAACATCCTCAGATTTCGACGAAACTACTTTTGTTGGATCCGCAGTGTCAAGTTATTGCTAGGTTTTAAATTTCATAATTTTTCGAATCAATATGTGAGCGTGGCAAAGGAAAACGCATTTGACCATTTTCAGTTGATTTTAATCGACTGGAAATTAACCATTTTGCAAACGGTCTTAGAATTTGACGAAATTAGTTTTGTTAGGACCGTATCGTCAATACGAAGCTACAAATATTTTTTTTGGAATTTTTAGAGTCAGTATGTGGCCACGGTAATTTAAAATGTGCGTTTGAATTTAATATATAAGGATTTATATTTTAAATTTGGCGAAAACTGACTGAAACAGTCGAATGGGCCTACGAAACATATCCCATTGTGTTCGGAATGAGGGTATTTGGCTAGGGGCGACATTTGTTGGGTAGGATTTGGAGTTCGGATGGATAAACAACTACTATTGTAATTAAAATAATAAAAAAATATTTTCTATAAAAGGGTCAACACATGAAACCCTAGACCCTCTTTTATTTCCACCGCCAGCAGATATCGAACGGGCGATATTGCTCCGATTTGAATCCTCCAAAATCTTCCCTTTCGATTCGAATTCAACCCCATCCCAAAGCGAAATCGTTAGAGATTTTCATATCCTTCGAATTTATACGGTTTTGATGAACAATCGGTTGGCGGTTTGCTCAAATTCCTGAGGTGAAGTCTCCGGATTCGGGCAAGTTTTGCTCGCCGAGGGGTTGACCGAGTTGCCTCGATCTTCGTGCATGGGGAGTCCTTTGGTAGCCGCTCCAGGTGGCGACAGCAGATCGGGGTCTAGAAGCTTGAGGCGGCTGCGATTTTTAGCCCTAGAAATGGACGAGGTTGGGTTTGGCAGCGGCATACGTCATCGGGGAAGAAAGGGGTTAAGTTTTTTTATTAATTATTAAATTAATTACCTCGTTTAATTATTCAAATGCATTAATTCCCATAACTTTCTCGTACGAGGTCGTAATCGCGCGAAACTGGATCCCGTGCGATCGTGGAGCCGAGAGCTTCGCAACAAAACTGACCGCGTCCAAAACAGAGCATGTCAGAATTTCAGGCAATTTCAAATCGAAACAGAACAGAAATTCAGATAAAACTGACGGAGTGGATCCCAATGTGAGAATTCTCTCACTATATTCTGTACAGTTATTTGTTGTATAACGGCATATATGGATTGTTCCCCGTCGTCCACAGACCATGGACAACTTGTTTGTTTGTATTCTATGTGAAAATTGATCGTGATGTGAAATGAACTGTATATATTAGAAGTGTATGACATATATATATCGAAAATGAAATATCGTATCTATTGAAAGTGAAAATATCGTATCTATTGAAAGTGAAAATATCGTATATATGAAAGATGGAAATAATATATATATATATATATATACACGAAATGAAAACGATGTATATATGAAATGAAAATGATATATATATATATATATGAAATCTGAAAAGGATTTGATTGTTAAAAATATAATTTTTAACATATATATATACACTGTATAAAAGTGTCATGTATATGAAACCTTAGATTTTGAATAAAATAAAAAAAATGAATTCGAATTGAACTGAACAGAAAATGAATTCGAATTGAACTGAATAGAAAATGAATTCGAATTGAACTGAATAGGAAATGAATTCGAATTGAACTGAATAGAAAATGAATTCAAAATGAATTGAATCGAATTGAAATTGAAATGAAATAGAATTGAAATAGAATTGAATTCGAATTGAAACCAATTGAAATCAAATTGAAATGAATTTAAAACGAATTTATAAGGAAAAATTCAATTTTGATTTGAATTTGAAATAAGAAGTTGAAATTGATTTGAAAAGGAATTTAAAACGATTTATAAAATTTGTTTTAAATAGAAATCGATGAAATATATTTTATATATATCATATAATGGCCTGAATAGAATGCACCGCGCTGCGGCAGTTCGCGAATTTCGACCATTAACTTCGAATGGACATTACGGGAGATCCGACCGTCGGATTCTCCTAAAACCGGAACCGTTGGGTTCGTATCGAAAAAAGCTTTCTAATGAATATTAGAGATTTGAAATCTAACGGTTGGATTTGGAATTATGTCCAAATCAAATTTGGAAAAGGTCGGTGTAAGTGCAGTTCGATGGCCGTTGATGGAAATCGACTGTACGGGCCTTGATAAAATTATTAAAAATATCGATAATTTGTGTAAAATCATAAGAAATGATTTGTGAAGAATTGGGATGAAAAACTCCATATTTGAAAAGATAAAAATATATTTTTATCGAAATGAACTAGTTATTAACTAGAAAAATAATCCAATGGTTATAAATAAATAAATTGGATTAGATTTGAATTGAAATTTTTCTTTAGATATTTTCAACATTGGATTCCATGATTATACAGATATTGTGATGGGAATTTGGAAGATATCGATATCGTTATTCCCGATATGATATCTGTTGGTTTCAGGATTTGATGTTGAATATAAGTCGATACTATCTCTATTCAAAACCTTATATTTAATGTCAAATTTCATTGATTGATTGTTTGGATTGTGATCGACCAGTTTATGAGCAGAATATGCTTTTACATTTAGCATTGGGTTGGGTTGAAAATATCTGTGTGCTAACACCTTGTGAAACACTTCACGATTTGACGATAAGGTGTTTAGCGAGTTGTGTTCATTTCAAATTTAATGAATGATTTGGAAATGATATTTTTCTTTGGATATTTTCGATATTGGATTCCGTGGTTATACAGATATTGTGATGGGAATTTGGAAGATATCGATATCGTTATTCCCGATATGATATCTGTTGGTTTCAGGATTTGATGTTGAATATAAGTCGATACTATCTCTATTCAAAACCTTATATTTAATGTCAAATTTGATTGATTGTTTGTTTGGATTGTGCTCGACCAGTTTATGAGCAGAATATGCTTTACATTTAGCATTGGGTTGGGTTGAAAATATCTGTGTGCTAACACCTTGTGAAACACTTCACGATTTGACGATAAGGTGTTTAGCGAGTTGTGTTCATTTCAAATTTAATGAATGATTTGGAAATGATATTTTTCTTAAGTGAAAAGAAATATATTCCCGATTTTGGACAGGGAATGTTTTATAAAAATGTTTTATAAAACAGAAAGGATTTCGAGGCCTAAAACCCGATGATTTCTAAAATGATTTAGAAATGTATTATGTGTTACATTGTGGTTCGTCGCGTATTGATTAGTTGCTATTAATGATGTATCTGTTTGGTGGCGGAGAATTTATTCTCTTGCTTAACACCCTTCTTTGAGACGTACGAGCTCAAAGGTTATGTGATTAATAGTGACTTATCATATGTGTGAATTACTGATGTGAAGTACTATATTTTGAAAGTACTTGTGATTATTATGTTGTGAAATGATTTTCCCTACTTAGGGATATGAAATGATTTAGTATGTGGCTAAAGAGTCGGGTAACCCTGAGACTAAAAGTATGGGTGAGAGGGCGGTGTATGCTCTCCATGTGTGGGAGGTGGATCATAGGTGTAGCCTGCTCCTATGTGGGGTAGGTGCACATTTATATATCGAGTTACGAGGTGCGTACCCTTTGCCTTGTCGATGGGGAGCACGATATTTTGTTGCATACTTGTTTGTATGCATTGTTATGTTTTGGAATTCACATTTCCAAATGATTTGATTTGAGATCCCGAAGTGAAATCTACTTTGATATAGAAAGTTAGATAGGTATTTCAAATGATTTGAAATAAGAAATCGGGAATATAATCCAAAGGAATAATTTCTATAAATTGAATTGGATTTGGAAAATCTTAGTGGGTAGATTGGGATATTGCATGTTGATTGATGCATAGTAGATCCATATACCTATATTGATTGTTGTTTATACACTAGCATTCATGGGGGTAAACCCGTTCCGCGTTATCGGCGTGGTCCCGTGATATGCGATATTATTAAATAAGTTAATTATAACTGTTTAGAGTTTCTCACACCAGTCCCATGAATGACCTGTAGTTTGCTTTTCCCTTGCGAACTCGGGTGCCCCTATTTTCATACGGGCAGTCGAGTAGTTTTATTTTGCAGATGTTTTGAGCAGGATTCTGGATTGAAGCTTTAAGCTGTGTCCAGTCATTTACAGTCTTCCGCTGTGTAGTTTATATTTCCGCTGTGCATTGTATTACATTTATGTAAATTTATCTTCCGCTGTGTATTATTTCCGATCTACTCTGATATTCTGTACTCTGATGTAACATTATTATGATGTTTATAAAAGTCTTCTGTTATTTATTCTGATGTGTTGTATACCCAAAGTTAGCGTATATGGGATTCTTACGATCTTGGTCGATTTAGCGATCGATTAGGTCCGGGCGAAATCCGTATCGTTACATCTATTTTAATTATATTATAATTATACGTTCAAACTAACGTCGATTTAATATATTCGTTATACAAATTCAATTCTAAACTGAATTATATATCACAGATGATCCGGTTCACACCATATCGTCATTTCAGCCAATTTTGATTATTTCAGAATTAAATATATTATTTAATTTATTATTTTAATTAAATATTCATCATTATTATTTTTAACCGACCATTAAATCCTTTCCATCACTAATTAAATAATTAAATTAATTAATTATTACCTCGTAACAATGCGGGTCATTACAATCTTCCCTACTTAAAATAATTTCGTCCTCGAAATTGCTAAGTTAGAGGACGACCTTATCTATTGGAATTCCTATGATTTGTTTACCCCTTATTTCTGATCTCAACTGAACCAATTTAATTTTAATTTAATTTTAATTAATTCTTATCAACGAAAATTTTCAAAAATCCTGAAAATTTTCTAACACTTTAACTCTTCGAAAATTTTTGCCAGCACCTCCTTTGTACTGGTCAATAGGTCAAACTCCAGCTCGCCTCACTGGGCCATCTCCATCCCAAAAGAAAATCAAACAGCCAAGCGGCTTGCCAATTCGGCTCATAAATCTTATATCCAATAGGAATATAAACTTATACCTTTTGTCGAGCCTATCAACTCTATCACTTCCATATGCTATCAACCCAGCATATACCATTGTTATCCCAAATCACACTCCGAAATCACTTTTATCTCTAATGCAACCATTCGCTTTTTACCAAGCCAAATATCATTTCACTCGAGTTTCTTCTCGATTCCCAACTCTTAACTTGATTATCACATTTCACTTCATATTTCAATCACACAATCCAATTTTTCTTGATATCATTCTAATTCAATCTCAGTTACCACTTTACTGTCTTTATTTTAATTCAAATTTGCTTTCACAAATTTCTGTTAAATTTGTTTTTAATTCAAACAGTTTTTCCCTGGGAGTTTTCAAACAGTTTACTCTTTCCAAAAATCAAATTTTCCTTTTGAACACGTCACTGAGCACTTAATTAATATTCCATTAGTTAAATCACTTCTCTATTTCTTTATCAATATTTGTTAACCAAATATTTTCAATAACCATAATGGCCTTTTATGTTATTTGGAAAACATTTCCGAATACCGCCTTCCTTCATTTTCTAAACTTTTAGAAAATATATGCTATTTATAATTGGAAAATATTCCAATTACTTTTTTCTTTTTCGATCTCGTTTATTTCTATACTTAGGAAATGTTCGTTATTCTATTTCCAAGTTTACACTTATTTGGGTTAAAACGGGTGTTGTGTAAAACATCGTTACGACAACCCAAATATTATATTCAACTAACTCTTATTCAACATTGATCTTCGAGCCTGAAATCTTACTATTTATTTGTTAATAATGAAATCAATCAAGTTGGGGTACAACTACCTCTCAGACCTTGACTGAATAACATTTATAACGTCAAAACAGATATGACTACTTACTCGAATAACCAATACCATACAACTACTTATTCACTTTTAAACACATATACACTTTCCCTTTCTATTCTTACTAGATTTTATTCTTAGTCTTCCTTTTTGATTTTACTATTCTATTTCTAAGTTCGTTTCCTTATCGACTTATATATATATATATATATATATATATATATCGATACGTTGATTTCTAACTATCAAATTATCTTACAAATATTCTAACTCCTTAAATTCTCGGAAAAATTCGCCATAACCTCCTTTGTATCGGGAGCATCGGGATATTTCAAATAGCCTCCCATGGCCCTCACCAATCCAAAATAAAAAGCCAAGCGGCTAGCTGATACGGCGCATAAAATCTCATATATGAATTAAATACGTACCTTTTTATCGAGCATTCTATTTATTTCACTTCTATACTTTATTCCAAACCTGTATCCTGTATATATACCTGCCCAATCTATTTTAACTATACCAATCGTTTTTAACTCAATTTGTGTAATTAAATTTGTTACTTAACTCTTTAGTATATTTCACTTTCTATTTATCCAAATCTATTTCACTTCTATTATTCAAATCTATATTATAAATCCCATTTGAATTTCTATATTCAAATTCTATATTATAAATCCCTTTTGAATTCCTATTTCACTTCTCTTATATTCAAATCCCATTTTGAAATTCAACACAACTTGTCTTTTCCAAAACAAATTCAAAAGCAAAATCTTTGGTAGCAATCCATCACTTAGCAACTTGAAAATGAGCACTGATGATGTCGCGATTCATCATCAGGGTTATTTCCCAGTTATCAAGTGAGTTCAATACTATATTACTTTCAAAACCATTTTTAAACACTTCTATTTTGAAATTAGTTCAAAATATCGTATGCAATGCTTTAAACACATTTAAAATCTCCCAGGATTTTAAAATTCTCATATCTTAATTCAAATCCACTTCAAACACTTATTCCTACTTCCAGAATTTTAATTCAATTTCTGGTTCAAATTCAGATTAAATTCATTTCGTAACACCTATACGAATTTTGATTGATTATATATATATATATATATATATATATATATAACCATTTTACTTTTATAATCTTACTCGATTATAATAACAACCAATATATCCAATATATTATAATTTTGAGATATATATCTTTTCTATATCAAGATATACCTTGGGTAAACTTATTTTAATTTATCCTCTTTTCAAAACATATCGTGTCGGTTCTTCGTATTCAAGTGTTTAGTAATTCCTACCGATACAGTGGATCAAACTGCTCGACCAGAATCCATAAACAACTTAACCAATAAATCTCCACAATATAAATTTTTTTTTATATCATATACAAATACGTTCACTCGTATATATACACTCAACTCAATCTAGGGTATTACTAACCCTATCTCTACCGAGTCACGCCACAGAGCCAAGGTAATTCTTAACTTAAGTTCTGATACCAACTGTAATGACCCGGATTTTTGGTGACTTTGGTTATCGACATAAACTCGATGTCGATAACCAAAATATCGAAAAATCCTGATAAATAGTGAAAGAAATTAGAGGGTGAGGATAGATAAGATAGAAACTTAGAATAGAAGAAGAAAAGAAGAACTTACATCATCAGAGTAACACGAATCTCACAGCGGAACGAACAACATATAATATATAACATAACTTTGAAATATAACAGTTATGTATACAATAGCACTTATCAGAGTATAACACTTACAACACAGCGGAAATAAACTATAGCTATATGATCCAGAAGCCTCCTGCTCCAACTCTTCAAGTATATCTGTAAATCCCGACTACTTGACTGCCCATACAAATTTAGGCACCCAAGAGTTTAGGGAAAACAGCAAAGTAAACTCTGGGTCAGTCATTGGACTGGTGTGAGTAAAATAGTTTAACACAGTTTAACAGATATATGATATCTCATAAGATCACGCCGTGAATACGGAACGGGTTTTTCCCTTATGAGAATCCAACATCTTTGATAAGCAATATCATTCTGATATTATAATAATGTCTAAGTACAAATATATATCAATCTTGAAGAAACGCTTTCATCTCACGTTCTACATATATAGTATATAATCAAAACCGCAAGCACGTATTGGGTAATGGGTTTCCAACTATGACAAGGTATGGAACCACCTTTCGCTAGTGTACCTCTAGAGAGGAATACACTGGGTTCAACAAGAACATCTTGCAACCCGACCACACATGACCGACCACTCATTTCGCTGAGTGTATCGAATGTATATCACCAACGGTTGGGATCAGCAACCGTTTCCCGAATGGGACAGCATCACCAATAGATTTTTAGAAATAAATGAAACTCTAGATTAGGTGATTATGCACCCTAATAGGTGCGACCTACTTAGCCATGCTACCTGCCTGATTTCTGTCATTTACCGGTTGTTGAGGTTAGAAGCTACGCTTTATCATCACACTAGATTCCCTTCGAATGTCACATCGTCAAATCCATCAAATCACTGATTGACGTCTACAACTGTACATTACGTGTTAGCTAAAGAAGTTTCCTTCTCCACTTCCACTCTTGGTACGGTTGAAGAAATCAATGTACGTGACCTTTCTGGAAATACTCTGTCAGACATTCATCTTCATTCACTTAAAATGTCACACCGTCATACCCACCAAATCACAAATTGATTTCCTCAAAAATACAACGGGTATACAGCTAAGAGAAACGAATTTCTCCGCAACCAACGTATATACGTTTGAAGGGATCAACTTACGTGATCCATTGGATATACTCCGTCAGACCTTCGTCCATACAAGTTGTCCTGGGACTGGACAAACCGAAGGCACTATTCAGTATATCCATCTTAGTCACTATTATCTAAGACTTATACAACAGCCCTTGCACTTTACTCCGTCTTCAATTATCCTTGGCATAAATGATTCGCAACGCTTATGCAAATACAGAGTGGTTCTTTGGATAATTCCAACTGGTCTCTCCATATTAACAACGTTAAAATGGTCAAAACTTCGATAGTCTGTGAGTTAACTATCAAAGAAAAACAAGTGTGCAAACAACGATATTATATCCGGATGGAAATTATATCGAACAAACATCATTTCAACATTTATCTCCTTAGTTCATTTTTTATCTCCTGTTTCCCTATATTCAACATTTCTTATTTTCTAGATTTAGAAAATATATGTTATTACCATTGGAAAACATTTCCATTTCCTTGTTTTCTATATTAGAAAACAATTCTGATATTTCGTTGGAAAACATTTCCAAAACTCAAACATTGGACTTAGACAGATGGTTAAACAAACCATCGCGATGCCAACTTAAACCATTTTACTTATTAACTAAATCCACTTAACCACTTCACTCTCGAACCGTAACCATTTCTTAATTAAAACCGCAGTCAATCAAGTTGGGGTATAGCTACCTCTCAGACCTTAACTGAACAACACT
Organism: Allium sativum; assembly: GCA_030737875.1. Taxonomy (NCBI): domain Eukaryota; kingdom Viridiplantae; phylum Streptophyta; class Magnoliopsida; order Asparagales; family Amaryllidaceae; genus Allium; species Allium sativum. Next base: position 385,654,225 of record CM060925.1, read on the forward strand.
TCTAACCATGAAATAGGCAAAGTTCACTTTATATTTCTTTAACTAACTTCCTTACTTAACCTTTCTTTCGATTACCATTTGATTAACTCCTTCACTTAACTCTATTAGATTAACTCCTTTGGATTAACTCTACTTGATTTATTCGACTTGATTTACTCTATTCACTTAACTCCTGTCGAATAAACTATGTTCGATAACTCCTCTAATTCTATTCGAATAAACTGTATTCGATTAACTCCTCTAACTCTATTCAAATAAACTATATTCTATTAACTCCTCTAACTCTATTCGAATAAACTATATTCGATTAACGCATCTAACTCTACTCAAATAAACTGTATTCGATTAACTCCTCTAACTCTATTCGAATAAACTATATTTGGTTAACTCTTCTCTCGAATACACTATATTCGATAACTCTACTCGATTAACTCCATTTGAATAACTCGAATGGTTAACTATAACTGGTTGACTCTAATTGATTTATTCTAACTGGTCAACCTTAATTGATTTTACATGGTTTGACTAACTCAATTTATTAACTCGACTGACTAATTCGACTCGATTAACCTCAATTGATTTTGCTTATCTCGATTTAACTGAACTAATCACTTTGATTAACTCGACTAATTCACTTTGTTTAACTTAACCAAATTCACTTTGATTTAACTTAACTAATCCACTTTGATTAACTTAACCAAATTACTTAGTTTAACTCAACTAATTCACTTTGCTTACTTAACCAATTCACTTAGTTTAACTCAACTAATTCACTTTGTTTACTTAACCAATTCACTTAGTTTAACTCAACTAATCCACTTTGATTAAATCCTATTTGTTTAACAATAAATATTCCTTTATTCTATTTATTTCCTAAATAAATAAATCATTTAACTTTATTTATACCCTAAATAATAAATTCTTTTACCTTTATTTATTTCCTAAATAAATAAATCCTTTTATATATATTTGTAAATGGTTTACAAATATCCCTCTTTCTATTTGTTTTGACAATATTTTCCTTTATATATATTGTTTTACAAATATTCTCCTTTATATTTGATTTCACAAATATATCTCCTTTATCACATTGTGGTATTTCTTATGGTATTTAACACACCATATAACAACGATAAATATCGTCCAAACACACATAATCAACGTCAGATTATACATCACATTATATATCACAATATATATATATATATATCACAGTAATGTAAATGTTGAGGAATCCAGTTGGATTCCTCCAACCTGTTTACCTGCATCACAGATGTTAGACAATATAATTAACATCGATTTCACTTCACTGTGAAATATTCTGATAACAGAATCACATATAAGTATTTAACGGTTTATATATATATATACACACATATCTATATATATATATAATTTCTAATAACTGACTAGCAGTTCAATCAAACAGTCAACGCACAGTCAAACAAACAATATTTAACAGTTCTAAGAATACGTTGTAAAAATAGAACTGTACAGAGTTGGTGAGTTTTACTCACTTTTGCAGTTCATCGTTAAAGAACAATAAACTATTATTTTATTTGAATCAAACAATTTATTTCGCCATAAATCCATACGAGCCCCAATCCACTTCAAACTAGTTCCATTGAGAAGTGTTCGTCCATACGATCCCAACAGATCCAACCGTTCGAAATTCTGATCATGTACGAGCGAAATACATCATTTTATACGATTGCATATATAATTAAATTAAATAAAACCTTTAAATATAACAATTTGGGCCTTAGCTTTTATCTTAGCCCATTTAGACATCGGACCCGACCCACTTAAGATGCTTCTTCCCCAAAAGCTTATACTTGAATCCTTAGTCCAGAAAACACACCATCACCGATCCTTGAACCCCCCCTTTCTCCTTCGTTCTTCACGTCATGATACTTCAAATGAATATCACCACCGAACTTCTCAATCTCCCAGAACCAAACTCCTCAAACTCGACTTCAACTTCCTACCTTGTGTCAAACGGTATAGCCGTGAGTACCAGAGAACCATCGACACTAATACTCACCGAACCCTCCACAATTACCACAAACGAAACCGCATCCCACCACAAACTCAAATCCATACTCGATTTCGATCAACAACGCACCAAACTCCATCAGATTTGAACCCTAGCTACTCGCTGTACACCTTTCAGCGGAAACGAAATGGTGCGAACATCCCAAAATTGCTATCAACATGTAGAGCAAGTTCTTGGGATCACAACTATATTTATTTGATGATCTTTAGAGTTTTGTTTCTATTGATTTCATTTTTTCTTTCTTGCGATGGGTTTTTGTCTGAGAAAAGTTTGGTGGCGGCTTGGAACTTGATTATATAAGGGGACGAGATGTTTTGTGTGGCTGAAAGGTGTTTGTTTGGCCTTTGTTTGGTCCACTCATGTTTAGATATTTTAGTTTTATTTATTTTATATTCGTATCCATCTTCTAAAAATCCATACGATCACATACGATATCTAAAAATCATGAAACTGGACATGCAGCTACAGTTCGACGTTACGGTCCCAACGAAACTGGTTTCATCGAATTCCGACCTCATATGCTCACACAGCGTATTTTTAACTATCAAAACACTTACTTTTTCTCACTCTAAAAATCCGTACGGCCACACACTGACTCTAAAAATCACGAAACTGGAAATCTAACAACTATTTGATATTGCGGATCCAACAAAATTAGTTTCGTCGAATTCCGACTTCGTTTGCAAAAGTGGCTATTTTTAAAGCCTTGGATGACCCATTTAAATATATAAATATCTTTAAATATAATTAAATAAAATATTAATAAATTAATATTATCATATATATATTCGTAGTGGAATACCATACAGCTCTACTGGGATTTATAACTTGATATTTCAAATCTGGGTCAACCCGATATTCGAATTATATTGAAATTCCTTTTTAAAATATAAATAATTCCTTTATAAATTATAAAGCAATTACACAGCGACTTTTCTAAAATTTGATTTGGACATATCTCAAAATCTACACAATGAAATCCCGATTTTTCTCTTCCACTAGAAAAATATACTCCACTAGCTCCACACGTTTCTTATTTCACAGAAATCCGATTTAAAACGAACCCTGTATACTCAGTTGAAGTTCGAATCGCCAAATAGCAAACTACCACGCCATTTCGAGCTCTATTTTAATTATATTATAATTATACGTTCAAACTGACGTCGATTGAATATTTTCGTTATTCAAATTCAATTCTAAACTAAATTATATATCACAGATGATCCGGTTCACACCATATCGCCATTTCAGCCAATTTTGATTATTTCAGAATTAAATATATTATTTAATTTATTATTTTAATTAAATATTCATCATTATTTTTTTATCCAACCATTAAATCCTTTCCATCACTAATTAAATAATTAAATTAATTAATTATTACCCCGTAACAATGCGGGTCATTACAATTTTTATTTGGGGAAGAAGAGTGATCGTGGGTTTTAGTTTTGGGGTCTGGGCTTTGGCAATGAGAAGGAGTGGGCGGGCCAAGTTTTTGAATGGGCCAGAAGAAGATTGAGGTTAAGCCCATTTATAAAAGGAGATTTAATTTATTTTAAATTTTCAATACCTGTATTAACTTTAAAATATTATAACTATTTCATACGATATCGGAATTCAGAAAAACAAGTTCCGTTGGGATCGTATGGACGGACACTACCCAATGGAACTGACTGGAAGTGGATTGGGGCTAGTTTGAATTTACGGCGAGATAAATTGTTTGATTCAAATCAAACAAACAGTTTATCGTTCTTTAACGATGAACTGCAAATGTGAGTAAATCTCACTAACTCTGAACAGTTTATAATTTCATGTTGTATTTTTAGAATTGTTAAATATTGGCTGATTGACTGTGTGTTGACTGCTTGATTGAACTGCTAGTCAGTTAGTTGAATTTCTATATTGATTCTGTTTAACAGAATATATCATATGGAACTGAAAGTGATGTTATATATATTGTTTAACATCTGTGATGCAGGGAAACAGGTTGGAGGAATCCAACTGGATTCCTCAACATTTATTTTACTGTGATTCATATATTGTGATATATGATCTGTTGTTGATTATGTGTGTTTGGACGATATTTATCGTTGTTATATGGTATGTTAAATACCATAAGAAATACTGGATGTGGGAAAGGGGATTTTCAAAGTGTATTTTGGAAATGAATTATTTATATAAAATCGATGGATTTTATATAGAAAAAGAAAAGGATTTTTATAAAAGAAAATAATTATAAAATCGAAGGATAAGTTATAATAAAAGGAAATATTTATTTGTTAGAATAAATAGAATAGATATAAAAGGAAATATTATTTGTTAGAATAAATAGAATAGAAAATAAGGAAATATTTATTGGCTAAATAAATAGAATATATAAGTGAGATATTTATTTGTTAAATAAATAGGATAAGATAATGGATTTATTTATTTGTTAAATAAATAGAATAAGGAAAGGACATATTTATTTGTTAAATAAATAGGGTTATAAAGGAAACATTAAGAATAAATAAATAGGATATTAAACGGATTATTTATTTAGGGAATGAATAAGATATGATAAAGGAATATTGACTTAGAAATTGAATAAGTTATAAAAGAGATGTTAAGCAAAATGTAATGACCTAGGGATTTCGGCCTTGGAAATCGACATAAATACCTTCACTGTAACTCATGCCGACCCTCCAAGCACCGAAAACACTGGATAGTTATTAGAAATAAATTAGAGGGTGAGATAAGAAAGAAAGAAATAATAGAATAGAAGAAGAAGGAACAACACAACAGAGTCTCACATCGCAACGGAACAAAATATAATACATAAATAAATCTTTATTGAAAGCTTTAAAATACTTACAGTATCAGAGTACATCATACAATGGGACAGTTATAATAACCTGTTCCCATATACAACACACAGCGGAATAGTAGCTATATAATATCATACGTCTGAACATCTTCAGCTCATCTTTGGACTTCGCAGCATCTGATGACCTAGACCTATACACCCCGGGCTAACCCGAGCATTTACAAAACACCGGGTCAGTCTGGTGAACCAGAGTGAGATAAACTCGCACAGTATTTAGGATAAATCATCCAATCATGATTTTAAAGTTCAAAATCTTTCAAAAGAAAAGGATAATCGTAAGACCAAATCCACACATAAACACGAACGGTTTTTACCTTACGATAACCCAAAACATTTTTGAAACCAATATCTTGTCTGATATTATAATAATGTCTAAATACAAGTAAATAGAAATCTAGTAGAACGCTTGCATCTCACGCTCTACATACATAGTATGCAATCAAAAACCGCGGGCGCTTATTGGAGATTGGATTCCAACTATGACAAGGTATGGGACCACCTGCCGATAGTGTATCTCTAGAGACGAATACACCGGGTTCAACAAGAACGTCTTGCAACCCGGCCCTCACATGACCGACCACTCATTTCGCTTGAGTGTATCGAATGTATATCACCGACGGTTGGGATCAGCAACCGTCTCCCGAAAAGGGACAGCATCGAAATATAGATTTAAGAACAAATAAGAATTTCTCTAGATAGGTGATTATACACCCTAATGGGAGCGACCCACATAGCCATGCTGCCTGCCCGATTTTTGTCATTTCCCGGTTGGTGAGGTTTGAGGTTTAGATTAACTCTTGACATCTGGTCGCCATTTACTTTGAATGCCACATTGTCAGATCCGTCAGATATCACTAATTGATATCCACAAAAATACTCTAGCTGGAAGCTAAGAGAACGGCGATTCTTCGCCAACAACTGTAGTACGTTTGAAGAAATCAACGTACGTGACCCTTTGGAAATACTCTGTCAGACATCTGTCCATACAAGTCATCCAGGAACAGGATGAACTGAAGGCACTATCCTACTGCATCCATATAGGAATCACCCCATGGATCAGTAGCGAGAAGTCCTTGCAACCCGTAGAATCCAACCACGACAGAATCGCAGCTTATCTCTGCTTGTCGGGCAAAGAATATTAGTGGTTCTTCCGTTTATGAATATCCACGGTCTTCAATGCTCCATCTCGGTCATCTTCTGATATCTTCACGTATTTGTTGGTCCGAATGGTTTTCGAATGTAAATTCGATCCCGGTCTTTCCATACCAACAATCGTATTGGACAGATTTGATAGTCGGTGTTTTAACTATCAAAATATACAGTGTTTCAATCATGACACTCCAATGAGTTCACTAGTTCAATATTCAGCATCACTCAGCCTTTAACAAACTGATTTACTTTTGTTAAATTATAACTTCTAACTCTTTTAATATTTAAAAATACGATATTTGAATACCTCTAATTCGATTTAACTCTAATCGATTTATTCTAATTGATTAGCTCTAACTGGTTAACTCTAACTGATTTATTCCAACTGACTAACCCGGCTTATTTAACTCCTATCGATTAACTATCATTAGACTTAACTCCATTCGCTTGACTCTAGATCGCAGCGATCACAATGGTTACGCCTGATTCCCTCAGGAAACATCCGACCGTCGTAGGCTATCTGCAGCCCTGCGAATTACGCTAGCAGTCGCACGAAATGGCAACTCGTCCTGAATAACCATGTTTGACTGACTCCATCTCGAATAACTATATTATTATATACTAATGTCCTTAGAACCCTTACGTTATAATACTTAGTAAAATAACTTATAACCGTATATAATTCCCACTCAATTCTTCTTTCAAAACATTGTTACATTTTTCTTTATTATTTAAATCTGAGAAATTCATTCAACTTATTATACGTGAAAACACGTTACGAAATGTCCTTTATTTTGTTTTGAAATAATAACTAATAGTTATTAGCATAGAAATAAACTAAAATTTACACTTCCTTTACTTCGGATCTCTCGTTATATAATCTCTAAATTCTTACCAACGTTGCATTATTTCACTAATGGAAATAATGAACTATCATTAACCTCTTTTACGATTACCAACTAATATCATCTTCAGATAATCCCAATGTTGTTCAAGTTGGGGTATTCTAATTACCTCTCAGGCCTTGATCAACAACGTTCATACCCTCCGATAAATATAAGCTGTAATCAAACCAATATTCCATATCAAACCTCAAACAAATTATAAATCGTATTCAGTTATACAACCCTACGACCAAATCTTTAACCAAATTTACTATTGCCAATCTCCATTCAAATCTATTCACCCATTCCCTGCTTTGGAAACTCATTTCACTTCCCCCTTTTTACTTGATCTCATTTTCAAGTAACGTTAATTTAATATTATCGTTCTTACACTTTAAATCCCATTTATATAATCCTGGTTTATTATAAAACCTTCTTATCTTATTTTCCTTTAACCTAATTCAAAGAATTAAGTGACATATAAATTAAAGTTATCACCTTCGCTTAAAAATTCTCTTTAAATAAAATCTTATTTAACTTTATGCAATATCCATTAACTAATCTAATCAAATCATATCAATTTGATAATCAATCCCAATTCAAACTAGTCGATTTAATTAACTCAAAACTCGATTATCTTATTAACCGATTCCAATTAATCCTCACTTTAAAGTTATTAAAAATATAATTAATTTAAATAATCCCATTAATTGTTTTCTTTACAAAACAATTATCAAAGTTCAACCACTCGATTCATTTCTTATTCTCATACTTGTAAATCTGATTTAACATTGGCGTTTACTTTATAAAATAATTTATTTACAAATCAAAATCTTAAATAAGATATTTATTTATTTCTCTTTTATAACTTTTATTCAAAATAATATTTTCAAAAACTAACCCCAGTTAAAAAATAAATTTTATAACTTCATCTCTATCGATTCACCTGACGGTGAATCAATATTTATAAAACGATTGATTTTACAGACCATACGCTGCCAAATACCCAACCAATATCACCCATTGGTTTAAACTAACAGATGTTGAACATTCAATAATCAACCATCAAATCAATCACCCCAAATAGGACAGTTCATATTTGATAAGATGAAAATAAACAATATTTTTGAGGAATCCGGTTGGATCCCTCCAACCTGTTCTTCCCTGTACTCAAATGGTTATCTCAAATCAGACTGTTCAGTTTTGTCTAACTGATAACAATAAATAACGGCCATTTAACATCAACCACACGCCATTCAAACAATTCAACCATTTTAAACATGTTTATAAATAAATGTGACCAACCAAGGTGAGTTACCTTTATTGGAACCAATCGTTAAAATAACGATTTGGTATTTCACTGAAATTAAACACAGTTTAATTCCATCAGTTAAATCAAGAAATAAATTTTAACTAACAAACAGTCAATCATTGGCAAGCAGAGCACACAATATAAAAACCCAATTTATATAAAATATAAATGGGAAAACTGAGTGAGTTTAACTCACCTTGATCTCATTATTTCTGCAGCGGTTCAGTTACAATCAAATCAAACAATGTTTAATTTGACAGTAAATTCCAGCTATCCCCGTTTTTATCCAACACAGTTCCACAATATCCTGTTTGTCAAGACGATCCCAGTGTGTCTTAAATCGTCCAATTTTGATAATATTTAAACGAGTTATTAATATTTTCCAGATTAATACTATTTAGTTTAAAATAAATAATCCTTAATTAAAATTAATATTTAGTTAATTACATCTGTTAACAGTTTGAGAGGCTGAATCCATTTTATCTCCATTCCCATTTAGGTCTCCAACACGGTCCTGCAACAGTTTACGATTTTCTATTATACGATTAGAAATAATCGAATTCCCAATTACAAATTCATTTTAGGCAAATTACACGGTTAGTATCTAACCAGGTTGACCCCAAAAGTTTAACGTGCTTCATTCAACGTTGTCCCTATTCACTGCATTCCCTGTATCATTCATGTTCACGATGGACATTAGTATGGTTTGAACATAATTAAATTACTTAATTATGGAATTAAGTTCAATGGATTTATTCTTATTACTAAATCAGTTCCAAATCTCTTTCTCCTTCTTATGTTATCCAGCCTTATCGGAGCTGCTCACGGATTCCTGTGTTTCAATCCAAACATGAATTAATTAATTAACTATCTAGTTAAATTGTAACTAAAATAATTAAGATTATTGAATAACAGTTTTCAGGGTAATTAGTCCTTCTTCGTTCCCTTTAGTTACGGACCCGAATCATGCTAACATTCTCGCCTACAACCTGTTCACAATTTATATATAAAATTAATCATCTTTTCTTAATTAAATTATAGTTAAACTAAACATGCTTAGTGAATAACGTTACAGTCTAATTAGTTCAAGTTTTAACTCACGGTTTGGGTTCCTCATCCCAACTCGCACTCGTTCGCTAATCCCAGGCAAAAGTTATAAGGTGAACCAGGCCAAACCCTTCGTTCCTACTTCTCGTCATCTTCGAATACTACTCTGGCTCGAAAAAGTCCAAGTCGCCCCTCCAGGAGATCATCGAACCCCCATCTGTCACCGCCGGAAGAAGCAGCGCCAACCCGATGACCTCCGCCTGAAAATCCCCCAGATCCGGTCCTCCTTAACACCAGAAAAGTCCACTTGAACAGTGCAGCTATATGACCCATTTCCGCCTACTCCGGTGACCAGATATTGATCATGACCGGTCAATCTAGGCATCACGTTGAGCCGGAGCATTTTATATTAGAAAGAGTTGAGAATTGATTCGTGGATTATTAGTTTATGGAGGGAGAAGGTGATGAATTCTGGTGCGTTCATTATATGATGGCGGCGGAATTTCTGGTTTGACCAAAACGATTGGGAAAATAGGGTTATACTGTTGGGGGGGGGGGGTTATATATAGGGTTTATATAATATTAGTTTATTAAAATAGAAACTTCACCGTAAAGTAATTGATTAAAACCCCTATAAATGATCCCTGTCTACCGATAAAAATGCTAATCTTGGTGTAAAAAGTTATTTCAGACCCAATGGGACAAGTTTTGTCACAATCTGAGGTCGTTTGAAAAAAATTCCTTTATAAAACCAGAAATGAACACGCATTTTATTTTTCCACGGTCACCAGATATATCGAATCATCTTGAAACTTTGAAATCCTACAATAATTTGTTGATACGAACCCAACGGCACTAGTTTCGTCGCATTCTATGACTGTTTCCCCAGTAGGCTATTTTTACTGCGTACCGCAATACCCTTTTCAACACCAAATTATCCGGTCTCTAAAAATAACAAACTATATACCTATCCTGACTCTAATTGACGATACGAACTCAACGGGACTGGTTTCGTGGCCTAATTCGATCGTCTGCTCGAGTTACACTCAAAACCCTCTTTATTTATTTAGATACGCGCTATAGAAATGAACGGGCATTTATGGCTACCGTGGTCACATACGACATCAGTTTTCCATGCCATTCACCCCCGTGCAATAATTTAACGCTACGGTCCCAATGAAACTGATTTCATCAAAATCCGAGATCGTTTGAAAAACGGCCATTTTAAAGGCCTATATTTTAATAACGATTTTCCATAGCGACTATTTCAAAATTTTGATTTGGCCATAACTTACTATCTACAACATGAAATCTGGATTTTTCTCTTTCATATGAAAATTATCGTCAATACAGTTCCAACATTTCTTGTTTCACAGAAATCCGACTTATATCGAATCCTGTATTCTCAGTTGAAGTTCAAAATTCAATATTACGAACTATCGCGCCATTTCGAGCTCGATTTATATTATATATAAATTATAACGTTCAACTTCGTTTTTAATAACGAATTAAATATTAAATTCCATTAATATTCCTATTATAATATTTAAAATAAATTAATTAAATTAAATATTTGACGGTCAAAAACACGGGTCGTTACATTCTTCCCCTCTTAAAATAATTTCGTCCTCGAAATTGCTAAGGTAAGAAAGAACGTTATAAACCCATTAATTTCCAAATCTAATTTAGTTTAAATAAAAAATCAATTCAATACCATAAATAAATATTTTCCAAAATATTGAAAATTTTCTAACACCTTAAATTTTCGAAAAATTTCGCCAGCACCTCCTTTGTACGGCTCAATCGGTACAACCACAACTCGCCTTTCTAGGCCTTCTCCAATCCAAAAGAAAATAAACCAGCCATGCGGCTTGCCAAATAGGCTCATAAATCACCAAACCCATATGAAAATAAACATGTACCTTTTTGTCGGGCATATCATTATATCCCTTCCATCTGTTACCCTGTCAACTTATACAAATGCATTCCCAACGAAATTCCAACTTTATCCTCAAAACCAAATCCTTCATGCATCCAAGCCAAATACCATTCTTAACTCAATTTCCATCCATTACCAATTCCAACTCTTAACTTACCAGTCCAACACCATTTCAGATTCCTGTCTCGCAATTCAAAATCTGGTTCTGCTCGATATAATATATCTCGATTCAATTTCCAGTTAATTGGTTCCAATTCGATTCATATTTGCTTTCACAAGTACCTACTTAAATTTGGCCTTTGTTCAAACAATTTCCCTAGGAGGTTTTAAACAGTTTAGCTCTTTCCAAAGTCAAATATACCTTTCAGGATTCAAAACAACTTGTTATTCTCAAAGCAATTCAAAACAAGATTTTTGGTAGCAATCCGTCACTTAGAACTCGGAAATGAACACTGATGATGTGGCCAACATCCTTAGAGTTATTCCCCAGCTACTGAAGTGAGTTCAATACTAATATCACTTGTCAAAACCGTATTCAAACATTTTCATTTTGAAATCTATTTCAAAATACTAAACACAATACTCGTAAAACAATTTAAAATCTCCCAGGATTTTAAAATTCTCATATATTCAATCCAGGTTCATTTTCCAACAACTTTCCCACTTTTGGGAATTTTAATTCCAATTCTGATCTTAATTTCAGAATTAATAAATCTGCTTTTATATTATACGAATTCTAATTGGTTATTTATATATCCATTTCAATTATAGTCAACCAACACATCCAATATACTATAATACTTCCAGTATATATATTTTCTTTATATCAAAATATAATTTGGGTAAATTATTTCATTACCCTCTTTCAAAACATACTGCGTCAGTTTATCGTACTTGAGCGTTTGGTAATCCCTATCGATACAGTGGATCAAACTGATCGACCAGAACTCACAGACAACTCAAACAAATAAATCTCCACAATACAAAACAAATTTTTATAAAATCTACAAATACGTTCACTCGTATATTATACACTCAACTCAATCTAGAGTATTACTAACCCCATCTCTACTGAGTCACGCCACAGAGCCAAGGTAATCACTTAACCTTCAGCTCTGATACCACTGTAACGACCCAGGGATTTCGGCCTTGGAAATCGACATAAATACCTTCACTGTAACTCATGCCGACCCTCCAAGCACCGAAAACACTGGATAGTTGTAACGGCGCGATTTTCGATGCCTCGAAAGTCGTGTCATTATTGAAAGAATTTAGAAGATGTGATAGAACTTATAGAATAGATGAATAAGAAGACATCAAAATTACACAGCGGAATAAATCTCACAGTGGAATTTCACAAATTTCATAATATATTACATAACAAAGTTTGTTACATCAGAGTACATTATTCGAATACAACATCATATGTGATACTGGCCCCATACAAAAACTGGATACTTGGAGATGGATATAGCTACTGGCCTTGAAACTTGAACTTCATCAGATTCCTCTTGCCTTACCTGAATTACTTGCCTACTCATAACAAGTGTTATGAGTACCCAAGAGTTTAGGAAACACAGAAAATAAACTCTAGGTCAGTCAGGGGACTGGTGTGAGTAAACACAGTTAAAAGATGTGAATAGGGAAATAAGGATTAAGGTTTTCCATTTTGGACAGATTTACTTCAGAAATCTTTAGATCAATCCATGTCTAATATCTGGATAATGATCTAAGTATTTTATATCAAAACGTTTGATATTACTATAGTTTGTATCAAATAAATAACCATCTAGTGAAACGCTTGCATCTCACGTTCACGTATATAGTATAAAATCAAAAACCGCAGGGCGCTTATTGGAGATTGGATTCCAACAGACAAGGTATGGGAGCACCTACCGATCAGTGTACTCTAGAGGGTATACACTGCAGGTTCAACAAGAACGTCTTGCAACCCGTCCACACATGACCGTTCACTCATTTAGCTTGAGTGTGACGAATATATTATCACCCCCACGGTTGGGAGCGACCCACCGTTTCCGAAAGCTGCAGCAGCGAAATATAGATTAAGAAGCAAATAAGAATTTCTCTAGATGGTGATAATACACCCTGCTTGGGAATGACCCAACTAGCCATGCTGCCTAGCCCAACTTTTGTTACATCCTGGTTGTGAGGTTTTGAGGTCACGTTTATCCTTCTGACAGATTTCTCTTCAATTACTTTTAATGCCACATCGTCCTATCCGTCAGAAATACCCATTCGATTACCCAAATATATCATGGGTAATAAAACTAAGAGAAACGAATTTCTCCGCTGCCAACGTAATATACTTACGTAAGACGATGTGTAGAATCTAACTGACATACGTTGTCAGACACTCGTCCATTCTGGTTTGTCCTGGGACTGAACAGACCGAAGATACAATAGCCTTTGCATATCGTCGTCTTCAGTATTCTGATATGCGCCGTATAAATCGAGTCGAAGTGGGATGTTTATCCCGGACTCTTCGAAATAATGTACGAAATGTCTTTTATAGTCGATAAATAATTATCGGCTTAACCGGATTATTTATTCAGTCTACTGTTGAATTATTATTATAAACAGTGTTTGGTTTCCTGGTTCATCACAGAATAGTTTAATTATCCTTTAAAAATAAGCAGTCAAGGTGTATGGGTTTTACACAGTGTTTTGTTCAGTTTTAATCATCATCCGGGGATGAATAAGTAATGCACGTGCTTCGCACACGACACTTTTTACTTCTTTTATCATCGTTGTTCGGGCGATGTTTCATACTCTTCTTTCCCTTTTTATTTATTCCTTTATGATTAATTAATTATAAATATTTTAAATAATTAATTTAAATTATTTATTTACTTATTATTCAAATTTCAAACCTGATCGACTTCTACCGTCGAACTTGTCGGTTTGACCTTCTGCGTCTACTTTCCACTGGTCCAATATTTTTGGCTTACGTCTTTCTTTAATCATATTTTATAAACCTTTAAAATCTGCTTTCATTTTTAGTTCTCTTTATTATATATTTCCTATTCCAATTTAAATTTAACCTGTACAAATCTTGGCCCAATACCATTGGCCTGAATACCCCTTTCCTCCTTTATTTAACTTTTTCTTCTTTAAGCTTTTCTGACCCAATTACCTCGAACGGCCCACTGCCCTTTACCCCATTTATCTAGCCCACTAACGCTTCCTTCTTGCCATTTTAAAATTCCTAATACCAATTTTCTTGCTTCTCTGTTGCGCCACATCTAACTCCATCCTATACCACTGGTGTTCTCAGTACTTCAACGTCTGAACCACTTTAGCATGATTAAACAACCAAGATCGACTGAGCCCAAACCGTTGTACTGCTCTTCCTTCTTCCCCTTAGTTTTCTGAGCTACCCCCAGTACACACATGCACACGGTGCACATGCACGAGCGTCCCACACAACACAGTTATCCTCCGATCATCTCCGCATGCCACAAATCAACTACTGACTCCACCGCAAAACCCAGATTTGGTCATTTTCACCTTCTCCGATATTTCACTATTCAACTCGACTTTCCAGTATCACCTTCGATCCAAGAATCCTCCTGTTTCTACCTCCTCCGTTTACTAGAACATGCCAGACTTCGTCCACATTATGGTGACGACCTCCTGCTTCGAATCCCCCTAGTGCGCATGCTCCTCTTATCGTTGCGACGGTGCAGATCCTCGATGAACTCAAGGTACAAAAAAAGTACCCTAAAACCCTACTTTCCCAACGTCCTCTCAAATCTCGCAATGGAAAAATTATTAGACATTTTTCCGGTGATCGTCAGACACTCGCGCTCCTTCTGACTTCATATTGTTGAACTCCATCACGTGGTTCGTCGGAATTTGGCCTAAACGCCATTTCCGATCATCTCAATATTCCTCGACCATCACACTACTAAAAAATATGTTCTTCATTCTAAAATTCATCATTTCTTTACAAGATCACGTTAATATGCCTGAAATCCGTATTTATGATATTCGAGATTTCATGTTTTAGAATGGGTTACTGGTAATGGAGTGTATATTGAGATTATACATATTAATATCATCTAAAACTATTTTTGCCTTACACTATAGGCCTATATCAAAAAATTTCATGTAGACATTAAACACCAAACCTGTCTAAATTTCACCTGAGGATTTTTATATAGTATGTGGTAAGTTTGAGTTTATATAAACAGAGACTTCTTTTACAGGATTTATTTACAAGGTGTTCCATCCACATACAAGAGTTATAAGTGATAGTTTACATACTCAAACAAGTATGCAGACTAAACGAACTGTAAACCTTTAATCTTAGTCAAGAAAAGACTTAAACAAGGGTTTAAAATGAGTTTACTCACTTACTAATGTTAAAGGTGCAGGTTGAATTATAATAGGTGTATGGTTCTTCTCTGTTTTGTGATTACAGGCTTGGCTAATATATATTCAGTGTGCTTAAAATATCACAACAGAGAATCATGATTGAATAAGTTGGTAATGTACCCATCAGCAGTATATTTATGTAACACACCTATTTTGCTTATCAATAAGAACAGAGATTTGTAAACAGAAGATAGATAAAAAGTTTTACTCACCTAAGTGCTTTCCTCTCTTATTCCTAGTATGCTCCTGCCATTGTTTTCATTTGATTTTCAATTGTTTGTGTGAGAAAATGTGGAGAGTTTGTGATGGTATTTATAGGCAAGTTCAAGTATATAAAAAAAAACATTTCTTTGCACATGTTTCAACAGTGAACTTCATCCTAGCCTTAACCCTTTACTCTCTAGTTTCCTATGGCTAAATGCATGAAGATGTTTGTTTTTCCTAGCTAATGAATGGGTACTAGGTGCTATCTTCTAGAAGATTTAGCCTTACCTTCATTAAATGCATGGATCATTTCTTTAGATTTTAAGGCTTTAAACAATTGTTTTCCATTGTCTCTTCTTGCTGATATTTCTTCTTAGTGCAAGTGGTGCACATGCAAGTTCATGTGAGAATTATTTAAATGTTTTTAGGGAATGGTTTTTGAAATCCTAGCCTTACTATATGTAGCATCTTAGTTTACTATTTAAGTAAGTGTTCATTAAATGCTTGTCCTTTCATGCATTATAAAATAGGTTTCTTCATCCTTAAGTGTAGAGATATTTTGCAAACAATCGTTTTATATATGCAAGTTGTATAGAGGGTACTAGGTGATGGACATTACCTACTTATAGTTATACTATTTGATGTTGAATCTTGTTAATGATATTTGTCATGGCTTCTTACTTTTGTTTTATTGTCACATGCATTTCCCCTTTGATATTTTCATTGAGTAAATTTACCAAACATGTTACATTCAAATGGGATTTTATGTTTTGAACCATTTTGTTGCAACTTACCATATGTTTTCAACATAACTAATTATACACATTATTAGTGTACTTATCTATATATATTTATAATTGCTTTAGCTTGTTTAGTAGACATATTCTATGATTTAGTTACCTATTAAATCAATATTTATCTTTTACAAATACTAGCGAAAAACCGGGACATTACAGTCCACCCCCCTTAAAAGAATTTCGTCCCCGAAATTAAAGTAAGAAAGATAGAAAGATTTTCCCAAAGGTGATATTCCATATCATAATCACTTAGTACACTCTAATTATACATTAGACTCAAACTCGTACTAGGCATACATATCATATTACTACCTAGGCATCCATATCATATTACCATACTAGTGCTACACTTGACTGATTCAAGTTGTAGACTATCATATCATATATATTTTGATATATATATATATATATATATATAGTTCAACTCATTCCTCCATCCTACACCTCTGACACTGTGTAGGTACTTTTCATGATTCCTTTTCCCTTCGTGTCCCCAGAAGTTGACGGCTCATTCATGATAGTGTAAACATTAGGCTATGGTGCCTTCTTCATCAGTGGGCAGTTCCTGATCATGTGTCCAGGCTGATGGCAATTGAAACAAAGGTTCTTTATCACCATTTCATTTCTTTGATTCTGGTTCTGCTGCTGTTGAGGTTGATGTTGGGTTTGTTCAGGTTCATTATTCTTTGGCTCTTTACAAAATCTAGCGATATGTCCCTTTTGTTTGCAGTTGTGACACCGAACATTCTTGAAACGATTTTCATACTTCTCCTCCCCTGTATTTCCCTTTTCCTTGTTCTCCCAATTTGGATTAAATTTCCTCTTCCGGGGATTCTCTCCATTGATTTCTCCAGTCTGACCCTTTGCTGTTGTGAGTTTCTTAGCTTCCAAGGCTTCATACCTGAGTGCTAGATCCACTAGTTCAACAAATGGGTCTTTCAGATGTCCCATCATACAGCCTTGCAGACTATCCTTCAGTCCAGCTACAAACATCTCGTTCTTCTTCAGTGAAGTATTTACCAATTCTGGCCCAAAGCTTGACAGTGCATTGGACTTGTTCTCGTATTCAGTGACAGTCATGTTTTCTTGCTTCAGGTCAATGAAGTCACGGTACATCCTGGTCTTCCCAGTCGCAGGCAGATACTGGGCTTCAAAAGCTTCTTTGAACATAGCCCAAGTAAAATTCTCCTCTGGAGTATTTGCAGTCTGTGCATCCCACCAGATAGCTGCAGCTCCTTCCAGATTCCATGATGCTAACAGACGTTTGTACTCGTCGTCCAACTTCAGTCCCTTAAAAATCTTTTCGCATGATCTAATCCATGCTTGGACGTCAACCAGTGATTCCGTTCCCTAAAAAGTTTTTCCTCCCAGAGTAGTATAGATCTTGCAAATCATAGCGAAGTTTGGCTGCGTTGGAGCTTGGACTACTTCAGTCATATCTACTTGGGTCTGATTAATAGTGTGCCCATTGGTTGTGGTTGCCCTGCTTGCTCCTCGACCTCGTCTTCCTTGAGAACTTATTATCAACTTTCTGAGTATACGATTTGAAAGTTAATACCCATTCGGAAAACAGTCTTTAGGGATATCCTAACCAAATAACTAGGGTCGTCCTATACTATATGGTTTTTATAAAATACGCTCTCTCAGCACTAACTCTAAGCCTAGGTGTTCAAAAAACCTAAGCTCTGATACCAACTGTAACGGCGCGATTTTCGATGCCTCGAAAGTCGTGTCATTATTGAAAAAATTTAGAAGATGAGATAGAAAAGATAGAACTTATAGAATAGATGAATAAGAAGACATAAAAATTAAACAGCGGAATAAATCTCACAGCGGAATTTCACAAATTTCATACTATATTACATAACAAAGTTTGTTACATCAGAGTACATTATTCGAATACAACATTATATGTGATACCGGCCCAATACAAAAACTGGATACTTGGAGATGGATATAGCTACTGGCCTTGAAACTTGAACTTCATCAGATTCCTCTTGCCTTACCTGAATTACTTGCCTACTCATAACAAGTGTTATGAGTACCCAAGAGTTTAGGAAACACAGAAAATAAACTCTGGGTCAGTCAGGGGACTGGTGTGAGTAAACACAGTTAAAAGATGTGAACAGGGAAATAAGGATTAAGGTTTTCCATTTTGGACAGATTTACTTTAGAAATATTTAGATCAATCCATGTCTAATATCTGGATAATGATCTAAGTATTTTATATCAAAACGTTTGATATTACTATAGTTTGTATCAAATAAATAACCATCTAGTGAAACGCTTGCATCTCACGTTCACGTATATAGTATGAAATAAAAAACCGCAGGGCGCTTATTGGAGATTGGATTCCAACAGACAAGGTATGGGAGCACCCACCGATCAGTGTACTCTAGAGGGTATACACTGCAGGTTCAACAAGAACGTCTTGCAACCCGGCCACACATGACCGTCCACTCATTTAGCTTGAGTGTGACGAATATATTATCACCCCCACGGTTGGGAGCGACCCACCGTTTCCGAAAGCTGCAGCAGCGAAATATAGATTAAGAAGCAAATAGGAATTTCTCTAGATGGTGATAATACACCCTACTTGGGAATGACCCAACTAGCCATGCTGCCTAGCCCAACTTTTGTTACTTCCTGTTTGTGAGGTTTTGAGGTCACGTTTATCCTTCTGACAGATTTCTCTTCAATTACTTTGAATGCCACATCGTCCTATCCGTCAGAAATACCATTCGATTACCCAAATATATCACGGGTAATAAAGTTAAGAGAAACGAATTTCTCCGCTGCCAACGTAATATACTTACGTAAGACGATGTGTAGAATCTAACTGACATACGTTGTCAGACACTCGTCCATTCGGGTTTGTCCTGGGACTGAACAGACCGAAGATACTATAGCCTTTGCATATCGTCGTATTCATTATTCTGATATGCGCCGTATAAATCGAGTCGAAGTGGGATGTTTATCCCGGACTCTTCGAAACAATGTACGAAATGTCTTTTATAGTCGATAAATAATTATCGGCTTAACCGGATTATTTATTCAGTCTACTGTTGAATTATTATTATAAACAGTGTTTGGTTTCCTGGTTCATCACAGAATAGTTTAATTATCCTTTAAAAATAAGCAGTCAAGGTGTATGGGTTTTACACAGTGTTTTGTTCAGTTTTAATCATCATCCGGGGATGAATAAGTAAAGCACGTGCTTCGCACACGGCACTTTTTACTTCTTTTATCATCGTTGTTCGGGCGATGTTTCATACTCTTATTTCCCTTTTTATTTATTCCTTTATGAATAATTAATTATAAATATTTTAAATAATTAATTTAAATTATTTATTTACTTATTATTCAAATTTCAAACCTGATCGACTTCTACCGTCGTACTTGTCGGTTTGACCTTCTGCGTCTACTTTCCACTGGTCCAATATTTTTGGCTTACGACTTTCTTTAATCATATTTTATAAACCTTTAAAATCCGCTTTCATTTTTAGTTCTCTTTATTTTATATTTCCTATTCCAATTTAAATTTAACCTGTACAAATCTTGGCCCAATACCATTGGCCCGAATACCCCTTTCCTCCTTTATTTAACTTTTTCTTCTTTAAGCTTTTCTGGCCCAATTACCTCGAACGGCCCACTGCCCTTTACCGCATTTATCTAGCCCACTCACGCTTCCTTCTTCCCATTTTAAAATTCCTACTACCAATTTTCTTGCTTCTCTGTTGCGCCACATCTAACTCCATCCTATACCACTAATCTTCTCAGTACTTCAACGTCTGAACCACTTTAGCATGATTAAACAACCAAGATCGACTGAGCCCAAACCGTTGTACTGCTCTTCCTTCTTCCCCTTAGTTTTCTGAGCTACCCCCAGTACACACATGCACACGGTGCACATGCACGAGCGTCACACACAACAAAGTTATCCTCCGATCATCTCCGCTTGCCACAAATCAACTACTGACTCCATCGAAAAACCCAGATTTGGTCATTTTCACCTTCTCCGATATTTCACTATTCAACTCGACTTTCCAGTATCACCTTCGATCCAAGAATCCTCCTGTTTCTACCTCCTCCGTTTACTAGAACATGCCAGACTCCGTCCACACTACGGTGACGACCTCCCGCTTCGAATCCCCCCAGTGCGCATGCTCTTCTTATCGTTGCGACGGTGCAGATCCTCGATGAACTCAAGGTACAAAAAAAAGTACCCTAAAACCCTACTTTCCCAACGTCCTCTCAAATCTCGCAATGGAAAAATTATTAGACATTTTTCCGGTGATCGTCAGACACTCGCGCTCCTTCTGACTTCATATTGTTGAACTCCATCACGTGGTTCGTCAGAATTTGGCCTAAACGCCATTTCCGATCATCTCAATATTCCTCGACCATCACACTACTAAAAAATATGTTCTTCATTCTAAAATTCATCATTTCTTTACAAGATCACGTTAATATGCCTGAAATCGGTATTTATGATATTCGAGATTTCATGTTTTAGAATGGGTTACTGGTAATGGAGTGTATATTGAGATTATACATATTAATATCATCTAAAACTATTTTTGCCTTACACTATAGGCCTATATCAATAATTTTCATGTAGACATTAAACACCAAACCTGTCTAAATTTCACCTGAGGATTTTTATATAGTATGTGGTAAGTTTGAGTTTATATAAACAGAGACTTCTTTTACAGGATTTATTTACAAGGTGTACCATCCACATACAAGAGTTATAAGTGATAGTTTACATACTCAAACAAGTATGCAGACTAAACGAATTGTAAACCTTTAATCGTAGTCAAGAAAAGATTTAAACAAGGGTTTAAAATGAGTTTACTCACTTACTAATGTTAAAGGTGCAGGTTGAATTATAACAGGTGTATGGTTCTTCTCTGTTTTGTGATTACAGGTTTGGCTAATATATATTCAGTGTGCTTAAAATATCACAACAGAGAATCATGATTGAATAAGTTGGTAATGTACCCATCAGCAGTATATTTATGTAACACACCTATTTTGCTTATCAATAAGAATAGAGATTTGTAAATAGAAGATAGAAGAAAAGTTTTACTCACCTAAGTGCTTTCCTCTCTTATTCCTAGTATGCTCCTTCCATTGTTTTCATTTGATTTTCAATTGTTTGTGTGAGAAAATGTGGAGAGTTTGTGATGGTATTTATAGGCAAGTTCAAGTATATAAAAAAAACATTTCCTTGCACATGTTTCAACAGTGAACTTCATCCTAGCCTTAACCCTTTACTCTCTAGTTTCCTACGGCTAAATGCATGGAGATGTTTGTTTTATTAAGGTTCCTAGCTAATGAATGGGTACTAGGTGCTATCTTCTAGAAGATTTAGCCTTACCTTCATTAAATGCATGGATCATTTCTTTAGATTTTAAGGCTTTAAACAATTGTTTTCCTTTGTCTCTTCTTGCTGATATTTCTTCTTAGTGCAAGTGGTTCACATGCAAGTTCATGTGAGAATTATTTAAATGTTTTTAGGGAATGGTTTTTGAAATCCTAGCCTTACTATATGTAGCATCTTAGTTTACTATTTAAGGTAGTGATCATTAAATGCTTGTCCTTTCATGCATTATAAAATAGGTTTCTTCATCCTTAAGTGTAGAGATATTTTGCAAACAATCGTTTTATATATGCAAGTTGTATAGAGGGTACTAGGTGATGGACATTACCTACTTATAGTTATACTATTTGATGTTGAATCCTGTTAATGATATTTGTCATGGCTTCTTACTTTTGTTTTATTGTCACATGCATTTCCTCTTTGATATTTTCATTGAGTAAATTTACCAAACATGTTACATTCAAATGGGATTTTATGTTTTGAACCATTTTGTTGCAAGTTACCATATGTTTTCAGCATAACTAATTATACACATTATTAGTGTACTTATCTATATATATATTTATAATTGCTTTAGCTTGTTTAGTAGACATATTCTATGATTTAGTTACCTATTAAATCAATATTTATCTTTTACAAATACTAGCGAAAAACCGGGACATTAAAATAGTTATTAGAAAGAAATTAGAGGGTGAGATAAGAAAGAAAGAAATAATAGAATAGAAGATGAAGGAACAACACAACAGAGTCTCACATCGCAGCGGAACAAAATATAATACAGAAATAAATCTTTATTGAAAGCTTTAAAATACTTACAGTATCAGAGTACATCATACCATGGGACAGTTATAATAACCTGTTCCCATATACAACACACAGTGGAATAGTAGCTATATAATATCATACGTCTGAACATCTTCAGCTCATCTTTGGACTTCGCAGCATCTGATGACCTGGACCTATACACCCCGGGCTAACCCGAGCATTTACAAAACACCGGGTCAGTCTGGTGAACCAGAGTGAGATAAACTCGCACAGTATTTAGGATAAATCATCCAATCATGATTTTAAAGTTCAAAATCTTTCAAAAGAAAAGGATAATCGTAAGACCATATCCACACATAAACACGGACGGTTTTTACCTTACGATAACCCAAAACATTTTTGAAACCAATATCTTGTCTGATATTATAATAATGTCTAAATACAAGTAAATAGAAATCTAGTAGAATGCTTGCATCTCACGATCTACATACATAGTATACAATCAAAAACCGCGGGTGCTTATTGGAGATTGGATTCCAACTATGACAAGGTATGGGACCACCTACCGATAGTGTATCTCTACAGACGAATACACTGGGTTCAACAAGAACGTCTTGCAACCCGGCCCTCACATGACCGACCACTCATTTCGCTTGAGTGTATCGAATGTATATCACCGACGGTTGGGATCAGCAACCGTCTCCCGAAAAGGGACAGCATCGAAATATAGATTTAAGAACAAATAAGAATTTCTCTAGATAGCTGATTATACACCCTAATGGGAGCGACCCACATAGCCATGCTGTCTGCCCGATTTTTGTCATTTCCCGGTTGGTGAGGTTTGAGGTTTAGATTAACTCTTGACATCTGGTCGCCATTTACTTTGAATGCCACATTGTCAGATCCGTCAGATATCACTAATTGATATCCACAAAAATACTCGAGCTGGAAGCTAAGAGAACGGCGATTCTCCGCCAACAACTGTAGTACGTTTGAAGAAATCAACGTACGTGACCCTTTGGAAATACTCTGTCAGACATCCGTCCATACAAGTCATCCAGGAACAGGATGAACCGAAGGCACTATCCTACTGCATCCATATAGGAATCACCCCATGGATCAGTAGCGAGAAGTCCTTGCAACCCGTAGAATCCAACCACGACAGAATCACAGCTTATCTCTGCTTGCCAGGCAAAGAATATTAGTGGTTCTTCCGTTTATGAATATCCACGGTCTTCAATGCTCCATCTTGGTCATCTTCTGATATCTTCACTTATTTGTTGGTCGGAATGGTTTTCGAATGTAAATTCGATCCCGGTCTTTCCATACCAACAATCGTATTGGACAGATTTGATAGTCGGTGTTTTAACTATCAAAATATATAGTGTTTCAATCATGACGCTCCAATGAGTTCACTAGTTCAATATTCAGCATCACTCGGCCTTTAACAAACTGATTTACTTTTGTTAAATTATAACTTCTAACTCTTTTAATATTTAAAAATAAGATATTTGAATACCTCTAATTCGATTTAACTCTAATCGATTTATTCTAATTGATTAGCTCTAACTGGTTAACTCTAACTGATTTATTCCAACTGACTAACTCGGCTTATTTAACTCCTATCGATTAACTATCATTAGACTTAACTCCATTTGCTTGACTCTAGATCGCAGCGATCACAATGGTTACGCCTGATTCCCTCAGGAAACATCCGACCGTCGTAGGCTATCTGCAGCCCTGCGAATTACGCTAGCAGTCGCAGGAATTGTAACTCGTCCTGAATAACCATGTTTGACTGACTCCATCTCGAATAACTATATTCTTATATACTAATGTCCTCAGAACCCTTACGTTATAATACTTAGTAAAATAACTTATAACCGTATATAATTCCCACTCAATTCTTCTTTCAAAACATTATTGCATTTTTCTTTATTATTTAAACCTGAGAAATTCATTCAACTTATTATTCGTGAAAACACGTTACGAAATGTCCTTTATTTCGTTTTGAAATAATAACTAATAGTTATTAGCATAGAATTAAACTAAACTTTACACTTCCTTTACTTACGATCTCTCGTTATATAATCTCTAAATTCTTACCAATGTTGCATTATTTCACTAATGGAAATAATGAACTATCATTAACCTCTTTTATGATTACCAACTAATATCATCTTCAGATAATCCCGATGTTGTTCAAGTTGGGGTATTCTAATTACCTCTCAGACCTTGATCAACAACGTTCATACCCTCCGATAAATATAAGCTGTAATCAAACCAATATTCCATATCAAACCTCAAACAAATTATAAATCGTATTCGGTTATACAACCCTACGACCAAATCTTTAACCAAATTTACTATTACCAATCTCCATTCAAATCTATTCACCCATTCCCTGCTTTGGAAACTCATTTCACTTCCCCCTTTTTACTTGATCTCATTTTCAAGTAACGTTAATTTAATATTAACGTTCTTATACTTTAAGTCCCATTTATATAATCCTGGTTTATTATAAAACCCTTCTTATCTTATTTTCCTTTAACATAATTCAAAGAATTAAGTGACATATAAATTAAAGTTATCACCTTCGCTTAAAAATTCTCTTTAAACAAAATCTCATTTAACTTTAAGCAATATCCATTAACTAATCTAATCAAATCACATCAATTTGATAATCAATCCCAATTCAAACTAGTCGATTTAATTAACTCAAAACTCGATTGTCTTATTAACCGATTCCAATTAATCCTCACTTTAAAGTTATTAAAAATATAATTAATTTAAATAATCCCATTAATTGTTTTTTTTACAAAACAATTATCAAAGTTCAACCACTCGATTTATTTCTTATTCTCATACTTGTAAATCTGATTTAACATTGGCATTTACTTTATAAAATAATTTATTTACAAATCAAAATCTTAAATAAGATATTTATTTATTTCTCTTTTATAACTTTTATTCAAAATAATATTTTCAAAAACTAACCCCAGTTAAAAAATAAATTTTATAACTTCATCTCTATCGATTCACCTGACAGTGAATCAATATTTATAAAACGATTGATTTTACAGACCATACGCTGCCAAATACCCAACCAATATCACCCATTGGTTTAAACTAACATATGTTGAACATTCAATAATCAACCATCAAATCAATCACCCCAAATAGGACAGTTCATATATGATAAGATGAAAATAAACAATATTTTTGAGGAATCCGGTTGGATCCCTCCAACCTGTTCTTCCCTGTACTCAAATGGTTATCTTAAATCAGACTGTTCGGTTTTGTCTAACTGATAACAATAAATAACGGCCATTTAACATCAACCACACGCCATTCAAACAATTCAACCATTTTAAACACGTTTATAAATAAAAGTGACCAACCAAGGTGAGTTACCTTTATTGGAACCAATCGTTAAAATAACGATTTGGTATTTCACTGAAATTAAACACAGTTTAATTCCATCAGTTAAATCAACAAATAAATTTTAACTAACAAACAATCAATCATTGGCAAGCAGAGAACACAAAATAAAAACCCAATTTATATAAAATATAAATGGGAAAACTGAGTGAGTTAAACTCACCTTGATTTCATTATTTCTGCAGTGGTTCAGTTACAATCAAATCAAACAACGTTTAATTTGACTGTAAATTCTAGCTATCCCCGTCTTTATCCAACATAGTTCCACAATATCCTATTTGTCAAGACGATCCCAGTGTGTCTTAAATCGTCCAATTCTGATAATATTTAAACGAGTTATTAATATTTTCCAGATTAATACTATTTAGTTTAAAATAAATAATCCTTAATTAAAATTAATATTTAGTTAATTACATCTGTTAACAGTTTGAGAGGCTGAATCCATTTTATCTCCATTCCCATTTAGGTCTCCAACACGGTCCTGCAACAGTTTACGATTTTCTATTATACGATTAGAAATAATCGAATTCCAAATTACCAATTCATTTTAGGCAAATTACACGGTTAGTATCTAACCAGGTTGACCCCAAAAGTTTAACGTGCTTCATTCAACGTTGTACCTATTCACTGCATTCCTTGTATCATTCATGTTCACGATGGACATTAGTATGGTTTGAACATAATTAAATTACTTAATTATGGAATTAAGTTCAATGGATTTATTCTTATTACTAAATCAGTTCCGAATCTCTTTCTCCTTCTTGTGTTATCCAGCCTTATCGGAGCTTCTCACGGGTTCCTGTGTTTCAATCCAAACAAGAATTAATTAATTAACAATCTAGTTAAATTATAACTAAAATAATTAAGCTTATTGAATAACAGTTTTCAGGGTAATTAGTCCTTCTTCGTTCCCTTTAGTTATGGACCCGAATCATGCTAACATTCTCTCCTACAACCTGTTCACAATTTATATATAAAATTAATCAGCTTTTCTTAATTAAATTATAGTTAAACTAAACATGCTTAGTGAATAACGTTACAGCCTGATTACTTCAAGTTTTAACTCACGGTTTGGGTTCCTCATCCCAACTCACGCTCGTTCGCTAATCCCAGGCAAAAGTTATAAGGTGAACCAGGCCAAACCCTTCGTTCCTGCTTCTCGTCATCTTCGAATACTACTCCGGCTCGAAAAAGTCCTCGTCGTCCCTCCAGGAGATCATCGAACCCCCATCTGTCACCGCCGGAAGAATCAGAGCCAACCCGATGACCTCCGCCTGAAAATCCCCCAGATTCGGTCCTCCTTAACACCAGAAATGTCCACTTGAACAGTGCAGCTATATGACCCATTTCCGCCTACTCCGGTGACCAAAAATTGATCATGACCAGTCAATCTAGGCACCACGTTGAGCCGAAGCATTTTATATTAGAAAGAGTTGAGAATTGATTCGTGAATTATTAGTTTATGGAGGGAGAAGGTGATGAATTCTGGTGTGTTCATTATATGATGGCAGCGGAATTTCTGGTTTGACCAAAACGATTGGGAAAATAGGGTTATACTGTTGGGGGGGGGGGGTATATATAGGTTTATATAAGATTAGTTTATTAAAATAGAAACTTCACCATAAAGTAATTGATTAAAACCCCTATAAATGATCCCTGTCTACTGATAAAAATGCTAATCTTGGTGTAAAAAGTTATTTCAGACCCAATGGGACAAGTTTTGTCGCAATCTAAGGTCGTTTGAAAAAAAATTCGTTTATAAAACCAGAAATGAACACGCATTTTATTTTTCCTCGGTCACCAGATAAATCGAATCAACTTGAAACTTTGAAATCCTACAATAATTTGTTGATACGAACCCAACGGCACAAGTTTCGTCGCATTCTGAGACTGTTTCCCCGGTAGGCTATTTTTACCGCGTACCGCAATACCCTTTTCAACACCAAATTGTCCGGTCTCTAAAAATAACAAACTATATGCCTATCCTGACTCTAATCGACGATACGAACTCAATGGGACTGGTTTCGTGGCCTAATTCGATCGTCTGCTTGAGTTACACTCAAAAACCTCTTTATTTATTTAGATACGCGCTATAGAAATGAACGGGCATTTATGGCTACCGTGGTCACATACGACATCGGTTTTCCACGCACTTCACCACCGTGCAATAATTTAACGCAACGGTCCCAATGAAACTGATTTCATCAAAATCCGAGATCGTTTGAAAAACGGCCATTTTAAAGGCCTATATTTTAATAACGATTTTCCATAGCGACTATTTCAAAATTTTGATTTGGCCATAACTTACTATCTACAACACGAAATCTAGATTTTTCTCTTTCATATGAAAATTATCGTCAATACGGTTCCAACATTTCTTGTTTCACAGATATCCGACTTATATCGAATCCTGTATTCTCAGTTGAAGTTCAAAATTCAATATTACGAACTGTCACGCCATTTCGAGCTCGATTTATATTATATTTAAATTATAACATTCAACTTCGTTTTTAATAACGAATTAAATATTAAATTCCATTAATATTCCCATTATAATATTTAAAATAAATAAATTAAATTAAATATTTGACGGTCAAAAACACGGGTCGTTACACAAAATAAATGGAATAAAGGATTTTCTATTTAGAAAATAAATAGTAGAATTAATCGAATATTAGTTATTCGAATTAGAGTTAATCAAATAGAGTAAATCGAATAGAGGTAAAGAAATAGAGTTAAACAAGATTAGAAACTTACTAGAGATTAGTTAAGTTGAATAGTTTTCTGAGTATCGATCTGATGTTGGTTTCGGCCTTCGGGGTTTATACTTAGAGAATTGTTCTCCTACTAGTTACAGTCAGGGACTGATAGTTGTGAAATGATAGTGATATGTAAATAAACAATGGAAATGTTTTCCAGTGTTAATAACGTATATTTTCTAAACATAGAAAATAAGGAAATATATATATATATATATAGTTATATATATATATATGATTGATGATTGATTGATAGAATTCCCATTTGGAAATAATATCATTGTTTGCACACCTGTTTTGTTTGATATTTAACTCACCGACTATCGAAGTTTTTGACCATTTTAACGTTGTTAATATAGAGAGACCAGTTGGATTATTATCCGAAGAACCACTCTGTATTGGCATAAGCGTTGTGAATCATATATGCCAAAGATAATTGAAGACGGAGTAAAGTGCAAGGGCTATTGTATAAGTCTTAGATAACAGTGCTTAAGGTAGATATACTGAATAGTACCTTCGGTTCATCCTATTCTTGGATGACTTGTATGGACGGATGTCTGACAGAGTATTTCCAGACGATCACGTATATTGATTTCTCCAACCGTACCAAGAGTGGAAGCGGAGATGGAAGCTTCTTTTAGCTAACACATAATGTATTGTTGAGGACGTCAATCAGTGGTTTGATGGATTTGACGATCTGACATTCGAAGTGAATCTGGTGTGATTATAAATCGTAGCTTCTAGCCTCATCATCCGGTAAATGACAGAAATCGGGTAGGCAACATGGCTAAGTCGGTGGCTCCGAAGTAGGATGTATAATCACCTGATCTAGAGTTTCATTTATTTCTAAAAATCTATTGTCGATATTGTCCCATTTGGGAAATGGTTGCTGATCCCAACCGTTGGTGATATACATTCAATACACTCAAGCGAAATGAGTGGTCGGTCATGTGTGGCCGGGTTGCAAGATGTTCTTGTTGAACCCAGTGTATTCCTGTCTAGAGTTACACTAGCGAAAGGTGGTTCCATACCTTTTCATAGTTGGAAATCCATTACCCAATACGTACTTGTGGTTTTAATTGTATAATATATATATGTAGAACGTGAGATGAAAGCGTTTCTGCTAGATGATTATTATATTGTGGTTGATAGACATTATTATAATATCAAAAAGTTTTTGATATAAAGATAATTTGGATTCTCATAAGGGAAAAACCCGTTCCGTTATACGGCGTGGTTTATGAGATATCATTTACCTGCTTGAACTGTTTTTAAACGGTTTTACTCATACCAGTCCCATGACTGACCCGGAGTTTATTTTGTTTTGTTTTCCCTAAACTCTTGGGTGCCCAATTTTGTACGGGTAGTCAAGTAGTTAGGAATTTACAGATAGTTGAAGAGCTGGAGCAGGAGGCTTCAGGATCATATAGCAATAGTTATTTCTGATGTGTTGTAAGTGTTGTACTCTGATAAGGTTATTGTATACATATACTGATTTTATTACAAGGATATGTTATCTATTATATGTTGTTCGTTCCCCTGTGAGATTCGTGTTACTCTGATGTTGTGTTCTTCTTCTTCTATTCTAAGTTTCTACCTTATCTTTCCTCACCCTCTAATTTCTTTCATTAATCATCTGGTATTTTTGACCCTTGGATGTTCGATATGTGTTGTATATCGGATAACCAAGGTCGCCAAAAACCCAGGTCATTACAGTTGGTATCAGAGCTTAAGTTTAAGTGAATTACCTTGGAACTGTGGCGTGACTCGGTAGAGATAGGGTTAGTAATACCCTAGGTTGAGTTAAGTGTATATATACGAGTGAACGTATTTGTTATTTATATAAAAATTTGTTTTATATTGAGTAGATTCATTGGTTGAGTTGTTTATGCGTTCTGGTCGATCAGTTTGATCCACTGTATCAGTAGGAGTTACTAAACACTCGAATACGATGGGTCGACACGATATGTTTTGAAAAGAGGGTAAATTAATTAAATTTACCCAAGGTATATCTCGATATAGAGAAGATATATATATCGAAATTATAATATAGTGGATATATTGGTTTTTATTATAATCGAGTAAGATTATGAATTAAATGGTTATGTAAATAACCAATCAAAATTCGTATAAGTGTTACGAAATGAATTTAATCTGAAATTTTAAACCAGAAATTGAGTTAAAACTCTGGCGAATTGGATAAGTGTTTGCAGATGGATTTGGATTAAAAATAAGGAAAATTTAAGATCTTGGGAGATTTTAAATTGTTTTACAAGCAGTGTGAATTATATTTTGAAATGAATTTCAAAGTGGAAACGTTTAGAAATGGTTTTATAGTATTGAACTCACTTCGATCGCTGGAAAATAGATTCTGATGATGACAGCTGCATCATTAGTATTCATTTTCGAGTTGTAAGTGACGAATTACTACTAGAGATACTGTTTTGAATTTGTTTTGGGAAAGACAAGTTGTGTTGAATTTCAAAAAGGGAAAATTTGATTTTTGAAAAGAGTAAACTGTTTAAAAACTCCCAGGGAAAGACTGTTTGAATTAAAAACAAATTTAACAGAAATTTGTGAAAGCAAATTTGAATGAAAGTAAAGCCAGTAAAGTGGTAACTGAGATTGAATTAGAATGATATCAAGGCAAATTGGATTGTGAGATTCAAATTTGAAGTGTAATGTGATAATCAAGTTAAGAGTTGGGAATCGAGAAGAAACTCGAGTTGAAATGATATTTGGCTCGGATGTAAGCGAATGGTTGTGTTGTGGATAAAAGCAGATTGGAATTTGATTGGGATGACCCTTGTATCCACTGAATTGATAACAGGTGGAAAGGATATAATGATATGCCAACAAAAGGTACAAGTTTATATTTCTATTGGATATAAGATTTATGAGCCGATTTTGCAAGCCGCTTGGTTGTTTGATTTTCTTTTGGGTTGGAGATGGCCTAGAGAGGCGAGTGGGAGTTTGAAATATTGACCAGTACAAAGGAGGTGCTGGCGAAATTTTTCGAAAAGTTAAGGTGTTGGAAAATTTTCAGGATTTTTGAAAATTTTCGTTGATAAGAATTAATTAATATTTAATTGAAATTAAATTGGTCCAGTTGAAACTGAAATTAGGAAGTGAACAAATAAGTTCTAACCAGTCGATAGGGTCGTTCTCTACCTTAGCAATTTCGAGGACGAAATTATTTTAAGTGGGGAAGAATGTAACGATCCGCATTGGCAGAGGTATTATAATTAATTTATTTAATTATACAAATAGTGATATAGTGAATTAAATGGTGGTTTAATTAAATAACTGGGAATATTTAATTAAAATAATAATTAAATAATATATTTAATTTTGAAATAATCAGAATTGGAGGAAATGGCGATATGGTGTGAACTGGGCAATTCAAAATATATAATTCAGTTTAAATTTGAATTACGATAACGAATATATTATTTGAACGACAGTTTGAACGTATAATTATATTATAATTAAAATCGAGCTTGAAATGGCGTTGCAGTTCGTAAATTGGCAACTCAAACTTCAACTGAATGTACAAGGTTCGTTTTTAATTGGATTTCTGTGAAATAAGAAACATGTGGAGCTGGTGGAGTATATCTTTCTAGTGGAAGAGAAAAATAGGGATTTCGTTGTGTAGATTTTGATTTACGTTCAAATCAAATTTCAGAAAAGTCCCTGTGGAATTCCTTTATAATTTATAAAGCAATTATTTATATTTTAAAAAGGAATTTCATTTTAAAACGAATATCGATTTAATCGGGATTTGAATTATCAAGTTATAAATCCCAGTAGAGCTGTATGGTATTCCACTATGAATATATATGATAATATTTATTTTTAAATATTTAATTTAATTATATTTAAATATATTTATATATTTAAATGGGTTTATTTTAAGTTGAAAAATAGTGTTTTCACGAACAATTTCAGAATGTGAGGAGACTAGTTTTATTGAGTCTGGAATAGTGATATATAGCGGAGTGCCAATTTCCGTGAAATTTCGGATTGGTATGAAGTCGTACAGACATATAACGTCGAACCAGAATATAATGAAAATATCCTAACAAATATCTCATCAAAATATCTCTTAACAAATATCTAAAATAACCTATAAATAACCCCCCTTCACCGTATAACCTAATCTCCACTTTTCATCCTCTGTAAACTCAAAGAAAAGGGACCGCCACTTTGCTAAATCCTTCAACAAATTGTATTAATTCAAATACTCCACAAAATCGAGCAACTTCGGATCCGTCTGAATCCTGGAAGCAAGAGCTTCACGTGAGTACCATTCATTTCGGGTTCGGTGAATTTTTGGGTTTTTCAACTTCGGTCCAGTCGAACTAGGGCATGGGTCGCGAGGGGTTTGTTGAGGCGGAGGTCGGAATGGGTGATGTAGTCGATATCATGGAATCGAGGTGCACCTATTGGCATCGACGAGGGGGACTCCGGTGGTGGTTGGCGAAAAGCGACTGGAGGAGTTCATGACAAAGGTAGCAGGTCAAGGTACGGGGGAGATTGAGCGTGGGCTTTGGGTGGCGTTCTGGTAGAGGTTGGTCTGCTGAGATTATTGGTGATGATGGCGGCACCGGAGGATGGCCGAAGGGGAGGAGTAGGGCGGTCAAAGCTAAAGTCAACGGTAAAGGAGGATGGGTAGGATAAGCGGGTTCTAGGATTTGTATTTGGGAAAGAAGAGTGATCGTGGGTTTTAGTTTTGGGTTCTGGGCTTTGGCAATGAGAAGGAGTGGGCGGGCCAAGTTTTTGAATGGGCCAGAAGAAGATTGAGGTTAAGCCCATTTATAAAAGGAGATTTAATTTATTTTAAATTTTCAATACCTGTATTAACTTTAAAATATTATAATTATTTCATACGATATCGAAATTCAGAAAAACAAGATCCATTGGGATCGTATGGACGGACACTACCCAGTGGAACTGATTGGAAGTGGATTGGGGCTAGTTTGAATTTACGGCGAGATAAATTGTTTGATTCAAATCAAACAAACAGTTTATCGTTCTTTAACGATTAACTGCAAATGTGAGTAAATCTCACTAACTCTAAACAGTTTATAATTTCATGTTGTATTTTTAGAACTGTTAAATATTGGTTGATTGACTGTGTGTTGACTGTTTGATTGAACTGCTAGTCAGTTAGTTGAATTTCTATATTGATTCTGTTTAACAGAATATATCATATGGAACTAAAAGTGATGTTATATATATTGTTTAACATCTGTGATGCAGGGAAACAGGTTGGAGGAATCCAACTGGATTACTCAACATTTATTTTACTGTGATTCATATATTGTGATATATGATGTGATATATAATCTGTTATTGATTATGTGTGTTTTGACGATATTTATCGTTGTTATATGGTATGCTAAATACCATAAGAAATATTGGATGTGGGAAAGGGGATTTTCAAAGTGTATTTTGGAAATGAATTATTTATATAAAATCGATGGATTTTATATAGAAAAGGAAAAGGATTTTTATAAAAGAAAATAATTATAAAATCGAAGGATAAGTTATAATAAAAGGAAATATTTATTTGTTGGAATAAATAGAATAGATATGAAAGGAAATATTATTTGTTAGAATAAATAGAATAGAAAATAAGGAAATATTTGTTGGCTAAATAAATAGAATATATAAGTGAGATATTTATTTGTTAAATAAATAGGATAAGATAATGGATTTATTTATTTGTTAAATAAATAGAATAAGGAAAGGACATATTTATTTGTTAAATAAATAGGGTTATTAAAGGAAACATTTAAAATAAATAAACAAGATATTAAACGGATTATTTATTTAGGGAATGAATAAGTTATGATA
The DNA here is from genome assembly GCA_030737875.1 of Allium sativum. Lineage (NCBI taxonomy): Eukaryota > Viridiplantae > Streptophyta > Magnoliopsida > Asparagales > Amaryllidaceae > Allium > Allium sativum. Next base: position 385,689,087 of record CM060925.1, read on the forward strand.
AAGGAATATTTACTTAGAAATTGAATAAGTTATAAAAGAGATGTTAAGCAAAATAAATGGAATAAAGGATTTTCTATTTAGAAATAAATAGAAGAATTTATCGAATATTAGTTATCCAAATTAGAGTTAATCAAATAGAGTAAATCAAATAGAGGTAAAGAAATAGAGTTAAACAAGATTAGAAACTGACTAGAGATTAGTTAAGTTGAATAGTTTTCTGAGTATCGATCTGATGTTGGTTTCGGCCTTCGGGGTTTATACTTAGAGAATTGTTCTCCTACTAGTTACAGTCAGGGACTGATAGTTGCTAAATGATAGTGATATGTAAATAAATAATGGAAATGTTTTCCAGTGTTAATAACGTATATTTTCTAAACATAGAAAATAAGGATATATATATATATATATATAGATATATATATGATTGATGATTGATTGATAGAATTCCCATTTGGAAATAATATCGTTGTTTGCACACCTGTTTTCTTTGATAGTTAACTCACCGACTATCGATGTTTTTGACCATTTTAACTTTGTTAATATGGAGAGACCGGTTGGATTATTATCCAAAGAACCACTCTGTATTGGCATAAGCATTGCGAATCATATATGCCAAAGATAATTGAAGACGGAGTAAAGTGCAAGGGCTATTGTATAAGTCTTAGATAACAGTGCTTAAGGTGGATATATTGAATAGTACCTTCGGTTCATCCTGTTCCTTGATGACTTGTATGGACGGATGTCTGACAGAGTATTTCCAGACGATCTCGTATATTGATTTCTCCTACCGTACCAAGAGTGGAAGTGGAGAAGGATGCTTCTTTTAGCTAACACATAATGTATTGTTGAGGACGCCAATCGGTGATTTGATGGATTTGACGATGTGACATTCGAAGTGAATCTGGTGTGATGACAAATCGTAGCTTCTAGCCTCATCATCCGGTAAATGACAGAAATCGGGCAGGCAGCATGGCTAAGTCGGTCGCTCCGAAGTAGGGTGTATAATCACCTGATCTAGAGTTTCATTTATTTCTAAAAATCTATTGTCGATACTATCCCATTCGGGAAACGGTTGCTGATCCCAACCGTTGGTGATATACATTCGATACACTCAAGCGAAATGAGTGGTCGGTCTTGTGTGGCCGGGTTGGAAGATGTTCTTGTTGAACTCAGTGTATTCCTCTCTAGAGGTACACTAGCGTAAGGTGGTTCCATACCTTGTCATAGTTGGAAATCCATTGCCCAATACGTGCTTGCGGTTTTGATTGTATACTATATATGTAGAACGTGAGATGAAAGTGTTTCTGCTAGATGATTATTATTTTGTGGTTGATAGACATTATTATAATATCAAAAGGTTTTTCATATAAAGATAATTTGGATTCTCATAAGGGAAAAACCCATTCCGTTATACGGCGTGGTCTTATGAGATATCATTTACCTGCTTGAACTGTTTTTAAACTGTTTTACTCATACCAGTCCCATGATTGACCCGGAGTTTATTTTGTTTTGTTTTCCCTAAACTCTTGGGTGCCCAATTTTGTACGGGCAGTCAAGTAGTTAGGAATTTACAGATAGTTGAAGAGCTGGAGCAGGAGGCTTCAGGATCATATAGCTATAGTTATTTCCGCTATGTTGTAAGTGTTGTACTCTGATAAGGTTATTGTATACATATACTGATTGTATTACAAGGATATGTTATCTATTATATGTTGTTCGTTCCGCTGTGAGATTCGTATTACTCTGATGTTGTGTTCTTCTTCTTCTATTCTAAGTTTCTACCTTATCTTTCCTCACCCTCTAATTTCTTTCATTAATCATCCGATATTTTCGACCCTTGGATGTTCGATATGTTTCGTATATCGGATAACCAAGGTCGCCAAAAACCCGGGTCATTACAGTATGTGAGCGCAGTGAATTTAAATATGTTTGGTAATTTTAGTTTGAATTTAATCGACTGGAAAAATGGCATTTTTCAAACAGTCTCCAAATTTGACAAAATTAATTTTGTTAGGACCGTATTAGGAAAACATAGCTTGATTTATTTTTCTGTAATTTTTGGAGTCAGTATATAGCCCTGGTAAATTAAAATGTACGTTTAGAATTTAATATATGGATTTATATTTTAATTTATAGAAAAACTAATCAAAACAGTTGAATTGGCTTAAGAAACATATTCCATTGTGTTCGGAATAGGGGTATTTAGTTAGAGGCGACGGTCATTGGGTGTGATTTGGAGTTCGTAACGTTAAACAAGCATTTTTAAAATTAATTAATTATTAAATTATATATATATATAATTCATTTCCTCCTAACCCTCACTCTCTACCCAGCGCGCCGGCCCTATAAAGAACGGCGAAAATCACCCCAACTTCAAAATCCAAATTCTCCAAATCCTAGAATTATTTCGCACTACTTCCAATGTGAATTATGTGGAGATTTCTTCCTTCTTTAATCTCATACGGTTGAGATTGGCTTATCAGCTATCTCGTTCGATTTGGGGTCTCGAAGTTCACCAGTTCGAACGGCTTTTATGCCGCTATGATGGGACCGAGTTCATCAGAACTCTTGGAGGAGGGAGGCGCCACGTAGGAGAGCGTGGTGCGGTGTTTGATCGGAGTCTGATTGCGAGATGGCGGCTCAATTTTGGATGGACGAAGTCGACGGCAGGTTCATGGTCTCCAGGTGTCCAAAACGAAGAGGATAAGAAACAAACGACAACATTTAAGGAAGTGTAATTAAATTAAGTTAATTATATTTTTATTGTTTAAATTATGTAATCAATATATAAACCACTGTAACTTTTTGATACGAAATCAGAATTCAGTGAAACGAGTTGCATTGCGATCGAGACAACAAAATCCACATTTCAGAACTGACTGGGTAAAATTTGGAAGCAGTTAAAATTTTTAACTAAATTAAACGTCCGGTTTAATTTAGTTAAAACCATCGCCAAATAAAGGATGATGTAGTGGAAACCAAAGTGAGAACTCGTTCTCACTAAATTATATTTTATCATGTTATTGTATTCATGTACAAAAATATATAGAACTGTTAGTGTAGATTTTTATCAGTTTTAATTATTATAAATTGTATAAAGTGCTTGTTAGCTCACCTCCCTCGTCCACAAACCATGGACGATTTAATTGACTGTATTGTGTGTTGATTGTGTTGTTGAAATGTTTAACATATTAAAAATAATGTTAACATTAATGTGGTAGTTGAAATTAAATTATAAATATCTATTTATAATTTTAAACTGTGAAAATTGGCTAATTAGAAAAATAATTCAAACGAAATTATAATTGGTTAAATTTGTTAACCAATAATTTATTTAAATAAACTATTGTTATTTGAAAACCCCACACGGGTCTGGGGATGATAATTTATTCACATCTCCCTTGAATTTAATTATATGTCAATCAATGGATCGACATACTGTGTTAAGCGTTATTTAATTATTTAATGCTTATACATTAGTAAATTTCACTCTGGATGTGAATTGGTTGTTTAATAGTTGTTTATCACTATTTTTAAATACTTGTGATGTATGAAATCCATATAAATAAAATTATATGGTAATTTATTGAGTCTGATTCCGATTTAGAAATAACAAATATTTTAAAATAATATTCAGTGAATAATCAAAATATGATTTTGATGTCCGATTTTGGATGGACACGAAAATATTGAAGTATATGAAGCCGAATTAAGTTAATATATGCTATTTTAACCCGAACGAGTTTATCGATCGATTTTATTCATTTTATAATAAATACGAAAAAGAAGTGATTTCAAAATCTGATATTTTGAAAATATTTTTATTTTAATATTATAATGATATAGAATATTCAATTTTGATTGAAAATTGAAATAGAAGTGGGAATCGTTTTAAAATGAATTTATAAATATTTTATAAATACTATTTGAACGAAAATCAACGAAATATATATTATATATATTAATGGATTGAATAGAACGTATCGTTCTGCGACCGTTCGCGAATTTCAACCATTAACTTCGAATCGGTATTACAGGAGATCCGACCATCGGATTCTCCTAAAACCGAAACCGTTGGGTTTGTATTGAAAAGATCTTTCCGATGAATATAAGAGATCTGAAATATAATGGTTGGATTTTAAGATATGTCCAAATAAGTTTTGGAAAAGGTCGTTATGGAAATAGTTCGGTGGCCGATATTGGAAACCGACTGTACGGGCCTTAATAAAATTATTAAAAATATGGAAAAATTGTATAAAATCATAATCAATGATTTGGAAGGATATTGGATGAAAAATTCCAGCTTTGAAAAGATAAAAATATATTTTTATCAAAAGGAACCGGTTAATAAATAAAATTATAATCCAATGTTTTTAAATAAATAAATTGGATTGAGAATGGGTTTTAATATAACCAGAATTTCCAATATATGAATTGGATTGGAGTTAAATAGAAATAATCTGCAGAATATTTCAATATTAGATTTCGTGATTATACGGATATGGTTAAGGAATTTGGAAGATATATATATCGTTATTTCCAATACGGTATTTGTTGGTTTTAGAATTTGATATTGAATATAAGCCAATACAATTTCTATTCAGAGCCTTATATTAATATCAAATTAGATTTTCGGTTTGTCGTGAACAATTTTTTAAACAACATTCGTTCTTTAACCCAATTAACAATGAAGATGTGATTTGAAATTTATAAATCTTTTAATTAAGATTAATGGATTTTTCGAAAGTATTTTTTTTTCCAATTTAATATATTAAATTGGAATTGAATGGAATTCGATTGGGTGATAATGGAGATGGGCTTCTGTGAAGGAAGACCGTTATTATGTATGGAATTTAAAAGGTTTTTATGTTATTCCATTTATATTATTAGTCTGATACAGAAATTTATACCGAATATATACTGATATGTTTTCTGTGAAAGTTCCAACTTGATGGAATACGATTTTGGGTTTATCGTGAACTGTGTTTTAAAGGACATTCGTTCTTTAACCCTATTAAAGACTGAAGTTCATGTCTGACATTATATTTCGAGCTGTATTTGTTGATCTCTGCTAAATATATATCTGTTTGGCGGCGGAGAATTTATTCTCTTTCTTAACACCCTTATCTGAGACGTACGAGCTTGGAGGTTATATATTGGTAGAAATCAATGGTATTATATAGATTGTCAATGTGGCATGATTGATTTCCCAAATTTAAATAGTCATTAAATAATGATTTTTGAGATTAAAACTAAGTGGAGTATCAATGAATCTTTAATTAGATTGAAAATGGAATGGGATAATTAAAATTATCAAATTCAAGGAAGTGACCGAGAATGGAGTACCACCAGTTTTACTCCAGGCGATATTTAAATCTTTAATTAGATTTGAACGTAGAATGGTAATAGAATTTATTAATAATACAGTGGGTGCTAGATACGGAGTACTACCAGTTTTGCTCCATGGTATGAATAGGTTGGAATGGGATGATAAAATGATTGATTACTTCGGTAAGGCGTTAATCCTGACTAGTTTGATAAACCTTGATTTAGTTTAAACTGTGAAAAGATACCATAAAATATTTTGAAATGATTTCCAAAGAAGTGGATTAAAAAAATTGTTTAAAAGTGATAATCTTTGATAATATTAATGAGAACCTTTCTAGAATAAAGAAATACGAATAAAATAATATTTTGGATTGGAATGAGGCGTATGATGTGTTGTTATAACACTTGATTATAAGATACGCAAGTTATTCGGAAAGTCCGGGTTTAACCCATTCCAAATAGTTGATATGATGACTAACAGTCGAAGAGATTGAAGACGGTGCAAGACAGATGATCTTCACAACGAATGGATGGGTTGCTACAGATACCCATGATTGGAGTAACTACCTTGAAGGGGCAACAGTGGTAGCCGTCCGGACGTATTTGTTGATCGTTCGGATATGCGAGGGCCTCTCTCCTGTATTGGACATATTGGATGAGGAATAAGGTGCCTCCGGTTTCATTTAGACCTCAAACGGACTTGCAAATGGATGGTGTGTCTGATATTTTATTCCAATATACTGTATTCATTGATCTCTGCTAAATATATACCTATTTGGTGGCTGAGAATTTATTCTTTTGCTTAACACCCTTCTCTGAGATGTATGAGCTTAGAGGTTATATATTGGTAGAAATCAATGGTATGACATGGATTGATAGTGTCGCATGCTGAGTTGCAGTGATCCAAGCTGTTGTTGTAAAGCAGAGCTTGGTGGATGATGATCAAAGCATAGCCTTAAGTAGCACAACTTTGTGTAGCATTAATTCGTGAGCCTCACACACCGGTATGATGGTGAATTGATGGTTAAATCAGTATACTTTATAGAGGAGGATGGATTTGGTCGACCGAGATAGGCTGGGTGTTGTCGCTCCACATCTGGTAGGGATAGGGGCACACCCCCAATTCCCATATTGTATAGAGTAAGCGGCGTTTTCTCATGTACGGGACGTAAGTCGTGGAGATACTCGATTTCCTAGATATAGTGCGGATGTGCATTACGACATTTTCTCCTGCCTAGGACGTAAGCCGTGGGGAATTGCACTATGCGATTGATCTTTCGGATCAGTAGCCATCATGATGGAAATCCAACTTCCAATACGAAATTTTATGGTTTTAGTTGTATACTATTGGCGGCATAGTGGTATGGGACATTCATGTCGTCTATGATTGATACATTTTTATTTGAAGTCGTTTTGACACTTTGCACTTATAATGGTATCAAAAACATTTTTTTTAAAACGTACCAAGCATATTTGGCTATTATAAGGTAAAACTCTATCCTCCGGCTTGCATTGCATTGTGTGATGGGACCTGAGTCTTATAATAGCTTTATTTTTCTTTAATTAGCATTGCGTTGTTTGTTTTAGGCACTGGTATTTTTGGGGGTAAACTCATTCCGTGTTATACAGCGTGGTCCCTTGATTTACCTTATTTTAAAGTAAAGTTTTAATAACTATTTTAGTTCTCACACCAATCCCATAACTGACTCGAAGTTTATTGTTTTAACCTAAACTCTGGGTACCCATGTTTTCCACATGGGCAGCTAGTATTTTTGGTTTTCGCAGATATTACTTTTCCTAGGATCCTGGATTATAGATGGAGCTATACTCGGAAAGCTTTGTATCCGTGTATTTCTTTCAGTTGTGATGTTGATGTATTTTCCGCCATACATTGTATTTATACATTTAAATTTCCGCTGCTGTGTATTTTAATCTCTGATATATTCCACTGTATATTATTTATCCATACTCTGATATATTCTTGTACTCTGATGTAAATTGTTGTAATAGCAACGAAATGTTCTGTAGTTTGTGTTCTGACATGTCGTGTTCTCAAAGCAATCCGGGCTTTCCCGTAAGGGGAAGTTTGGGTCATCTCAGTTTGGTATCAGTGCTTTGGTTTACAAAGCATGAGAACAAGACACATTAGAACTAAACGAAAGAATTCATCAGAAATAAGACTAGTAACATCCTATAAGAATCACTCGTTAGAGATAGGGTTAGCAACGCCCTAGAATGAGTTAGAGGAGTGTTATTTAAAAAAATGAATTTGGTTTTGAAAATTATATCTTATTATACGTATTTGATTATTTTATTTTATATCGAATTTGGACTATCGAGTATAAGGAGATTTTTAATATACGTCTGACCCACATGTATTCGAAGTCTCAAGTATACTAGATAGATATAGAATCACACTCTAGTCGCCTGGAGATGATTCAGATGATGATCATGACATCATCGGTGTTTGTGTTCGAGTTTCGAAAGTGGATATCTATATATTTCCATTTGACTGGTGTGCCTTGTGAGAACCAAACTTAGTTAGAGTTTATTGTTTGTGTTTTGGCATTGTAAATATGATTTTTGAGTATATATAGAAAAGTTATATGATTGAAAAAATAATCAACTAATTGATTGTTGGTTGTGTTGTGTGATTATTAGTCTGACTAATAAAAATATTGGAATGAATAAACCAATAAGAGAATGAAGGGTAAATTTAGCCAAATCAAATTTAATATTGAACAGAATTGAAAATTAATTGAAATTTCATATATGTACATGTATATATATTGAACAGGTCATAGCATGGAAGCTAAGAAGAAGAATAAAATTGTATGTCAGACAAATAGGTACATATTTACTGTATGTATTGGGGTTTGATGATTTTATGAGCCGATTGGCTAGCCGCTTGGATTTTTCTTTTTGATTGATGAGGGCCCTTTGAGGCAAGTTATGGTTTTACCAATCATCCCGTACAAAGGAGGTTATGGTGAAATTTTTCGAAAATTTAGGGTGTTAGCCAAATTTTTGAGAAATGAGAAAGTTCATAGAAACTGAAAAGTTGAAGAACTCAAGCTAGAATGAAAGTTGAGTTTGTTAGTTAAACAAATTTCAGCTCCATTCCTTTTCGAGGACGAAAAGATTTTAAGTGGGGGAGATTGTAACAACCCGGAAATTCTGAACCAATTTAAAATTTTTACTTCAGCTATTTTAATGGATTTTGAATATTTAAAATAATTTATTTCAAATAATAATGACTAAATTTTTTATTTTAATCGGAGTTAGAACGTATAATTTTATTTTAATTATAAAAAGAATTTGAAATGGTGCGGTAGTTTGAAATTTCGATTTCTAGTTTCAAATGAATATATAGAATTCAAAATAAGCCAGAATTGGACGAATGTAAGAAATTGATATTTCACTTTATAAATTATAAGTTATGTCCAATTTAAAATTCAAAATAGTCGCTATGGAATTATTATTTTTATATATAATATATAGCCCTTAAAAATAGCCATTTTGCAAAAGCCCTCCGTTTTTGACGAAACCACTTTTGTTGGATTCGGAATGTCAAGTTATTGTTAGGTTTCAAAATTCATAATTTTTGGAATTAATATATGAGCGTAGTGATTTTAAATTTGTTTGGTAATTTCAGTTTGAATTTAATCAACTGGAAAAAGTCCATTTTTCAAACTGTCTCCAAATTTGACGAAATTAGTTTTGTTAGGACCATATCTTCAAAACATTGCTAAATTTATTTTCCTTTAATTTTTGGAGTCAGTATTTGGCCCCAGTAAATTAAAATGTACGTTTAAAATTCAGTATATGGATTTATATTTTAATTTATAGAAAAACAAATTAACAGTCGAATTGGCTTACGAAACATATTCCATTGTGTCCGGAATATGGGTATTTAGCTAAAGGCGACAGTCGTTGGGTGTGATTTGGTGTTCGTAACGATAAACAAGCATTTTTAGAATTAATTAATTACTAAATTATATATATATGTATATAATTCATTTCCTCCTAACCCTCACTCTCGACACAACGCGCCGGCCCTAGGACGAACGGCAAAAATCACCCCATTATCAAAATCTAAATTCTCCAAATCCTGGAATTATTTCGTACTACTTCCAACGTGAATTATGTGAAGATTTCCTCCCTCTTTAATCTCATACGGATGAGATTGGTTTTATTCAGCTATCTCATTCGATTTAGGGTCTCGAAGTTCACCTGTTCGAATGGCTTTTATGCCGCAGTGATGGGACCGAGTTCATCAGAACTCACGGAGGAGGATGGCGCCACGTAGGTGCAGCATGGTGCGGTGTCTGATCGAAGTCCGATTGCGAGATGGTGGCGCGATTTTGGATGGACGAAATTGACGGCAGGTTCATGGTCTCCGAGAGTTCAAAACGAAGAGGATAGGAAACTAATGGCAATGCTTAAGGAAGTGTAATTAAATTAAGTTAATTATATTTTTATTGTTTAAATTTAGTAATCAATATATAAACCATTGTAACTTTTTGATAAAAAATCAGAATTCAGTGAAAAGAGTTGCATTGCGATCGAGACAACTAACTCCGCATTTCAGAACTGGTTGGGGGAAATTTGGAAGCAGTTAGAATTTTTAACTTGATTAAACGCCCGGTTTAATTTAGTTAAAACCATCGCCAAATAAAGAATGATGGAGTGGAAACCAAAGTGAGAACTCCTTCTCACTAAATTATATTTTATCATGTTATTGTATTCATGTATAAAAATATATAGGATTGTCAGTGTAGATTTTTATTAGTTTTAATCGTTAATAAATTGTATACGGTGCCTGTTAGCTCACCTCCCTCGTCCACAAACCATGGACGATTTATTTGACTATATTGTGTGCTGATTGTGTTGTTGAAATGTTTAACATATTAAAAATAATGTTAACATTAATGTGGTAGTTGAAATTAAATTATAAATATCTATTTATAATTTTATACAGCGAAAATTGGCTAATTAGAAAAATAATTCAAACCGAATTAGAATTGGTTAAACTTGTTAACCAATAATTTATTTAAATAAACTGTTGTTGTTTGAAAACCCCACATGGGTCTGGGGATGATAATTTATTCACATCACCCCTGAATTTAATTATACGTCAATCGATGGATCGACAGACTGTGATAAGCGTTATTTAATTATTTAATGCTTATACAGTAGTAAATTTCACTCTAGAAGTGAATTGGCTATTTAATAGTTGTTTATCACTATTTTTGAATACATGTGATGTACAAAATCCATATAAATAAAATTATATGGTAATTAATTGAGTCTGATTTCGATTCATAAATAACAAATATTTTAAAATAATATTCAGTGAATAATCAAAATATGATTTTGATGTCCGATTTTGGAAAATACTGAAGTATATGAAGCCGAGTTAAGTTAGTATACGTTATTTTAACTTGAACGGGTTTATCGATCGATTTTATTCATTTTATAATGAATACGAAAAGAAGTGATTTCAAAATCTAATATTTTGAAAATATTATCATTTAATATTATAATGATATAGAATATTCAATTTTGATTTAAAATTGAAATAGAAGTGAGAATCTTTTTAAGATGAATTTATAAATATTTTATAAATACATTTTGAACGGAAATCGATGAAATATATATTATATATATTAATGGTTTGAATAGAACGTATCGCGTCGCGGCCGTTTGCGAGTTTCAGCCATTAACTTCGAATCGGCATTATGGGAGATCCGACCATCGGATTCTCCTAAAATTGGAACCGTTGGGTTCGTATCGAAAAGAGCTTTCCAATGAATACAAGAGATTTGAAATCTAACGGCTGGATTTTAAGATATGTCCAAATAAGTTATGGAAAAGGTCATTATGGATGCAGTTCGGTGGCCGATATTGAAAACTGACTGTACAGGCCTTAATAAAATTACTAAAAATATGGAAAAATTGTGTAAAATCATAATCAATGATTTGGAAGGATTTCGGATGAAAAATTCCAGTTTTGAAAAGATAAAAATACATTTTTATCACTAGGAACAAGTTAATAAATAAAAAAATAATCCAATGTTCTCAAATAAATAAATTGGATTGAGAATGGGTTTTTATATAACCAGAATTTCCTATATATGAATTAGATTGGAGTTGAATAGAAATAATCTCCGGAATATTTCGATATTAGATTCCGTGATTATATGGATATGGTTGAGGAATTTGGAAGATATATATATATATATATATATATATATATATATATATATATATATATATATATATCGTTACACCCAATATGATATTCGTTGGTTTCAGAATTTGATATTGAATATAAGCCGATATAATTTCTATTCAGATCCTTATATTAATGTCAAATTGGATTTTGGTTTTGTCGTGAACAATGTTTTAAACAACATTCGTTCTTTAACCCAATTAACAGTGAAGATGTGATTTGAAATTTATAAATCTTTTAATTAAGATTAATGGAATTTTTCCAAAGTAAAGTTTTTTCCAATTTAATATATTAAATTGGAATTGAATGGAATTCGATTGAGTGATAATTGAGTTGAGCTTCTATAAAGGAAGACCGTTATTATATATTGAATTTAAAAGGCTTTGCTGTTATTCCATTTATATTATTAGTCTGATAAGGAAATTTATATCGAATATATGCCGATATATTTTCCGTAAAATTTCCAGTTTGATGGAATACGATTTTGGGTTTATCGTGAACTGTGTTTTAAAGGACATTCGTTCTTTAACCCTATTAAAGACAAGATTTCATGTCTAACATTGTATTTCGAGCTGTATTCGTTGACCTCTACTAAATATATATCTGTTTAGTGGCGGAGAATTTATTCTCTTGCTTAACACCCTTCTCTGAGACGTATGAGCGTAGAGGTTATATATTGGTAGAAATCAATGGTATAGTACAGATTGTCAATGTGGCATGATTGATTTCCCAAAGTTAAACATCATTAAATAATGATTTTTGAGATTAAAACTAAGTGGAGTTTTAATGAATCGTTAATTAGATTGAAATGGGAATGAGATAATTAAAATTATCAAATTCAAGGAAGTGATCGAGAATGGAGTACCACCAGTTTTACTCCAGGCGATAGTTAAATCTTTAATTAGATTTTAACGTAGAATGGTAATTGAATTTACCAATAACAAAGTGGTGTTAGATATGGAGTACTACCAGTTTTTTTCCATGGGATGAATAAGTTGGGATGGGATAACAAAATGAATGATTACTTCGGTAAGGCGTTAATCCCGACTAGTTTGATAAACCTTAATTTGGTTTAAACTATGAAAAGATACCATAAAATCTTTTGAAATGATTTCCAAAGAAATGGATTAAACTGTGTGTTTAAAAGTGATAATCTTTGATAAGATTAGTGAGAACATTTCCAGAACAAAGTGGTGCAAATAAAAGAATATTATGGATTGGAATGAGGCGTATGATGTGTTGTTATAGCACTTGATTATAAGATACGCGAGTTACTCGCAAAGACCGGGTTTAACCCATTCTGAATAATTGATACGACGACTAATAGTCAAAGAGATTGAAGACGGTGCAAGACCGACAATCTTCACATCGAATGGATGGGTTGCTACTGATGCCCATGATTAGAGTAGCTACCTTGAAGGGGCTACAGTGGTAGCTGTTCAAACGTATTTGTTTATTTTTCGGATATGCGAGGGATTCTCTCCTGTATTGGACATACAGGACGAGGAATAAGGTGCCTCCGGTTTCGTTCGGACCCAAAACGGACTTGCAAATGGATGGTGTGTCTGATATTGTACTCCATTATGCTGTATTCATTGATCTCTGCTAAATATATATATCTGTTTGGTGGCGGAGAATTTATTCTCTTGCTTAACACCCTTCTCTGAGACGTACGAGCTTAGAGGTTATATATTAGTAGAAATCAATGGTATGACGTGGATTTGATCCAAGCTGTTGTTGAAAAGCAGAGCTTGGTGGATGATGATCAAAGCACAGGTTTAAGTAGCACAGCTTTGTGTAGCGTTAATTCGAGAGCCTCACACACCGGTATGATGGTGAACTGATGGTTAGATCAGTATACTTTCGAGAGGAGGATGAATTCGGTCAACCGAGATAGGCTGGGTGTGGTTGCTCCACATCCGGTAGGGATAGGGGCACCCCCCCGATTCCCATATTGGATAGAGTAAGCGGCGTTTTCTCTTGCACGGGACGTAAGTCGCGGAGATACTCGATTTCCTGGATATAGTGCGGATGTGCATTACCGTGTTTTCTCATGCTTGGGACGTAAGCCGTGGGGAATTGCACTACTCGATCGATGATCATTAGCCATCATGATGGAAATCCAACTTCCAATACGACATTTTACGGTTTTAGTTGTATACTATTGGCGGCATAGTGGTATGGGACATTCATGTCGTCTATGATTGATACATTTATATTTGAAGTCGTTTTGACACTTTGCACTTATAATGGTATCAAAAAGATTAGTTTTAAAAACGTACCAAGCATATTTGGCCATTATAAGGTAAAACTCTATCTTCCGGCTTGCGTTGCATTGTGTGATGGAACCTGAGTCTTATAATAGCTTCATTTTTCTTTAATTAGCATTACGCTGTTTGTTTTAGGCACCGGTATTCTTCGGGGTAAACCCGTTCTGTGTTATACGGCGTGGTCCCTTGAGTAACCTTATTTTAAAGTAAAGTTTCAATAACTGTTTTAGTTCTCACACCAGTCCCATGACCAACTCGGAGTTTATTATTTTAACCTAAACTCTGGGTGCCCATATTTTCCACATGGGCAGCTAGTAGTTTTGGTTTTCGAAGATATTTCTTTTCTCAGGATCCTGGATTACAGCTGGAGTTATATTCGGAAAGCTTTGTATCCGTGTATTTCTTTCAGTTGTGTTGTTGAAGTATTTTCCGCTTTACATTGTATTTATGCATTTAAATTTCCACTGCTATATATTTTAATCTCTGATAGTTTTCGCTCTATATTATTTGTTCATACTCTGATATATTCTTGTACTCTGATGTAAATTGTTTTAATAGCAATGAAATGTTCTGTTGTTTGTGTTCTGACACGTCGTGTTCTCAAAGCAATCCAGGCTTTCCCATAAGGGGAAGTTTGGGTCGTCTCATGGTACGTTCATGTGAGGTTCTAGGTACACGCACTAGGTCATGTATTGTAGACAGTAGGGTATTACTCCGCGTTGAAACATGATTCGACCGAAGAGTTCAAATACGACGATCCGTACTCTTACGGGCATAGCGATGGTAGTTATGTGTGATTACATGGTGTAATGATATAGATTTACATAAGCGATTTGACTTAGGATTGATGTTCTATACGCTTCCCTGGTGTGACGGCGGAAACCATACGGGGAGGGTACTATTGGGAGTACCTTAAGATGTTGGATTTCGCTACATATATACTGTATTTGGTATAATCTACAGGGTTATAGATGGGTATGACGTGAGTATAGAGCCTTGAGTGATGTTAACCAAAGGAACCTAATAATTAAGTAAACATAACTGAATGGTATATGTAGGGTTATTTCTGAATAGATAATTTGTTCATTCACCAGAACTTTTTGTTCTGGCCCCCTTCTCATAAAATATTCGCAGGTTCGGTTTATGACAAAGATTTAGTAGCCTTTGGACGCTTGTTAGATAGTGTTATTATTTCGATAAGGCTATATTTTTTTTGATTTACGATAAGGCTATATTTGATTATTATATTTTATCCATTCCGCTGTGAGATGTTTTATCGAGTATGATATATTTATTATCTTTGCCTTTTCTGCAGAATATCAGATAAGCCAACTCGACCTTCGATAGATTGGGATTTTTGAAAAAATTCGGTTTGTCGAAATTCAGATTGCTACGTCTAGTATCAGAGCTCAGGTTTAGAATTCCTAAGTATAGATAGCGAGTGATCATATTTGTATTTTTAAAATATAAATATATTATTTATATACACCTAGATCCATAAAGGAACTCACTAAATAGGTAAAGCTGCATATGGAAAGAGTTGAGATATCAGTCATGTACACTAAATAATGGTTATGGAAATTTGAGATATGATACTCTTAGGTGGTTTGGGTGAAAAGTGTATTGTGTTTTTATAATGTAAAAAATATGGATCCCATATGTTATTATATGAAATGTTAGAATTTCGGATTAGTAGGTTTGGCAGTAGAGCCCTATAAATTAAAAAATTGGATTAGGAATATATAGGTATATATATATATATACATATATATTTGAGAAAAATGACTTTTTGGGAATTTTTAGGCAAGTATAAATAAGTTAGAAACTCACATTGAGTCTAGCCCCATTGTTAATTTTTATGGACTTGAAATTTTAAAAGCTTTTGGATTATAGTTTATGGTGTTTTTTAGGTTTTGACCTTAAAAATTTACAGTTTTAATATAAATACTGACTAAATTGTATAGAAACAATTTTTGAAACAAAAGAGGTATCTTTGACGTTTGAAAAAAAATGCAAGTAACATATTTGAATAGTACATAATGAATTTTTGGAAAAATAGGGTATATTTTTGAAACTGTGATTTCTTATGGAATTTTTATCTCAAATGAATTCTTTTAGAAAAATGTGTACATTATAGAGCATGTATAGCTTAATAGTTTTTAAGCTATAAACTACGAAATAATTAAATACCAAAATATAGAGAAGATTGCATTTTGTCAAAAAACTAAAAATTTCACTAAGGAAAATTAAAAATCTCTATTCATTTGACAATAATTATTGGCAACTGTTTTGACATAAACTTTAGTGGGTGAACAAAATAAGTTGTTAAAATTTGGAATAGAGTAGATGTTTGGGACGAGTTTAGAAATTAGCACCTAGTTGTAAGTAATTGAACTAGTGCAATAAAAATGAGTTGTTGTAAAATTAATTGAGAAATAATTGTCCTTTTCCACTCCAGTTTTTATGATTTGAAAAAAAAAAGTTTAGTGCTTTTTTCATGAGGTGTCATTTTTTTATGGTCAGGCAAAAATAAGTTCTAATGAAGAAAAATAAAGTTTTGAAGCTTATAAATTTTTTATAGAAAATGACAAGGATAAACCACGTTTTTAAATCATGGAGTAGGTAAATATTAGTACCTAGGAAAGAAGGGAATATTTTAAGGCTATAAAATAGATAGCAAGGATTATTTTGGAATAATAGTAAATTCCTAAAGAGTGCGTAAGCACTATAGAGCTTAGGTTTTGGTCTTGGAAAAGACTGTTAGTACACAGCTAGGACCGGTTATGACAAGTGGATGGTAGAGAACAAGCGAGTTGCTTAGATCTTGTGGTTTAGACTTTTCTTTGTCAGCGGGGACATGATCCTAAGATTATTTGACCTTGGTAGTAGTTGTGTACTGTGCTTGTTTTCCTATTTTAGTATTGAAAGAATTAACTGACTTATTTGGAATTAAGCTTAGATCTGTGGACCAAGTTAAATAAGCTAAGGAAAAAGTAATGACATAATTAAAAGAAAACAAATAATGATGAAAGCTGCAAAAATAAAGCAACAAATATGACAATTGATAAAAATGGAAAATTTCGAGAGGAAAAAAATTGATTTTTCCAAAGTCAGTTGGAAAAGAAAACTTATAACAAAGAAAATTTTCTTATTTAAGCAGTGCTTAAATAGGAAGATAGTAAATCATTATATAATAATTGCATAAAGTCCAAGTACAGATAAAAAGGGTACGTAAATGAAAAATGGAAGATGTGAAGTTTTCCATTTTTTATATTTTTGTAACATAAAATGTCGAATTTAGAAAATTAGAATTTTCTATAATTCGCAAACTTGAAGTTGGTTGGTAGGGTTTGGATGAAAAAATTGGATGAACTATGCTCTTGCTTAGTAATAGTGTAGGAAAATTGGATGAAAAAAGTATTTTGATTTTTAAAATATTGCATTCAAATAGAAATTGCCTGTATATTTAGGATGATTGCATCATGTTTTCAAATAGGCTGTCAAGAAAATATGCATTCATATAGGTGGTGCTGCTTAGGAATTCATTGCATTCATGAATTATTATGTTGTGTTACATTTTGCACAAGTGCATAAATGGTTTCAAAATTGGATGTACACGTGATGATTATAAATTACGCGAGGAATTACCTAGTTTTACCCTTACCTATTTCCGAGGACGAAATTTCCTAAGAGTGGGGGAATGTAACACCCCACATTTTTAATTAAATAATAAAGTAAAAATTTGAAAAGTTTTCAGAATTTGGTTAAGGAATTAGCATCATTGCATCCGTGTAGATTTTTCAATCAATTTAGACCTATGCTTTGCAAAAAGAATTTAAAACAAAACGTTATATTTTAATGATATTTTAGAACAAACGCGAAAAAGAAGGTATAAAAAGAAAACTAATAAGAATAATGGCTAGCAATGTTTTTAGTCTTATGAACAAAAGCTTATATAGTCCAGTTGGTAAAAACATGTCTGTACTATGTGAGTGGTGCAAGTTCGAGTCCCGCTAGCCTCATATTTTTAATTTTAGAGCGGCGACTAAAGAAATACATAGTCTAAGAGAAAAATATATAAAAATGTGTATATAAGGAAAATTATATATATAAAAATGAGTATAGATATGTATATATATACACACATGTATATGTGTATGTATGTGTAACACACACACACACACATATATATATATATATATATATATATATATATATATATACATACATGTGTATGTATGAGTAATATAAATATACACACACGCACACACTCTACAACAAAAATAGGTTTTGATCGCACTTCATATCAGCGTTTGAACCATAAATGCGGTTGACTATATTTTGTCGAAGGTTCTTTCTAGGCTTAAACTCTGAAAAAGGTTATCAGTTATGTTTATTTTAGTATGCCGCGAACTCGCATTTCCCCGGTGCAAAAATTTAGTTTCCCTCCACTGTGAATATTTCCCTCTACATTGATTTTCATTTTCCCTCATGTCGATTTCGATTTTCAGTCCACCTGCTCTAAAAATCTCATCTTTCTTCGTCCTCCGCGTCTTATCTCGATTATCTTTTTTATGCGCATCGAATCCACGTATGATTGCCCTAAATTGGTGGGACTGCTGAGATTTTTATCCTTAACCCTAGTTTTTAATTGAGTTCAAGGTTGTGAAGTAATATCTAATCGAGTCTTTAATTTAGCCTAAGTTCCCTTTGTTGTATGGATGAATTCTTATGGATGTAAATCGTTTGAGAAAGAGAACCATTTCGGTAAAATGTTTTTAAGGATCTTGTTGCATATAATGACCTTTTTCTTTTCATAAAAGCAAGGGTTGAATTTTCAGATCAGTGAATAATATTTGAATCGACACAGAATATTGTTTGTGGGTAAAAGAAGACTTACAAAAATGAAGGTCAACTCTACTATTTTAAACTTTAGAACATCACTATGCTATTATTCATGTAAGCTTTATATTTACAGACATTGCTTGGAATACTTGAAGCGAAATCAAATAAATATTCTAATCCATTTTATACACCTAATTTTGTTTATCGAAGGTATGGGCTGGGCTAATCAATCGGTTACTTAGGTCATCTTATTGGAAAAAAGTGTTAAAAATAATGGGCAAATGCACTAATACGGAACTTTGTATGTCCTACTTACTATTTTTTGTGAAACAGAGCTCAAACAACTTTTTCTTTTTGGAAAAAAGTTTTAGGATCGTATGTTATGAGCCAACTCATGCCTTCTTAACAAACCAAATACAATTTCTTAGACAATGGATCATCAATTTTTGCGCGCTGAACCATGGGGATGCGAATTTATCTAACATAATGTCCAAATTATTTAGCAGTATATAGGTAGGACTGCGAATATTTCTAGTTTTAAGATGTAGTACACTTCGCTATGTACACATACACTTATATGTGTATGTTCTAGATTTGGTTTTTGGTTGGTTCGGCTGCTTAGTTAACTCAGTCCATCTCAGGTGATCTATATAAAATTGTTCCTCTATTAAACTTTCTAACTTTGTAATACTGCACTTGGAGCTCTAACTTTGAATGATAGAATACATCTTTGGTTGTGTGTGTGTGTGTGCGCGCGCGCGTGTGTGTGTACATACACACATGTATAAACACACACATATATCTACATAAATTTATATACACATCTGTAGATATATTCGAATCCATGTTAAAAATCATGGATTTGCTGCTTATGTTTTAAAACAAACTTGGTTGGCCAAAATGAGGTTTAGTGAAGTTACCAGTATTCTAGTGATTTTTTATGCGCTAATTCTACTTCATTGACTTGCATTTAAATTTTTTTTCCATCAAAATGAAAAATCTTTGGCAAACGAAGTAAAGAAATGACTTGGTAAGTCTTGATTATGAAATATGAGAATTTAATTTTTAGTTTACTGCAAATTTCCTCTTTTCTATTAACTGAATAGGCCGTTTCAACTAGCTAGCATTTCTTTCAAATATAAAATGCAAAACAAACCGAGAATAATTCTGTCAAAGTATGCGACAGAGTAAAAAAAGGTGTGGGTCCACTGCAATTTACAAAACTACCCCCATGTATTACGTGAATTAGCCTGCTTCGCGCTATACGACCGAATATCCTCTGGTTCAGGTAGCATTACTCTTTTTTTTTTGCTCATAATAAATGAAATGCATTAACCATATAAGCATGTTGAATTATTTTGGTTTGAAGATGTGTTTGTGAAGTCGTATTATATTAAATGTGTCACTGTTTTGCAGATAAGTACATTCATTTGCTTAGTTATATATTTTCTTCATTTGCTAATTTCCTGTAGTGTTCTTTCATTTGATAGTTTCTAATATTAAGTGTTATGCTTGCTTTGGCACCAAGGAAACAAAGGTGTAGAAAACGTTAATAAGGATTCATCTTATCAAGATAACTGCTAAGAAGATAAAACTTGTTGTGGTACTGTTGGGAAACAATGGCTGAGTCGCGGACCAGGTCGCTCTCTTGAAGATGATTCGGCGATCTGGTCGGTGGTGCAAAACTAGTTCGTACTCTCGCCGCCGCCTCTAAGATAAAACAGCCTCGTAGAACAGTAACTGATTTGCTTGCACAACAAATCAGTGCAGATTTGCACTTTCGAAATAAATAACTGCTCGAAAATTTCTGTAAGAATATTTTAATGGCGGAGGAGAAAAAAAAAATTCTGTACTAATCTCGTCTACAACTGAAGATAATATATAGACGGGGATTAGGGTTAATCGAAAGTGAATATTAGGCTCACGTCCCTATTTTGAAACTTAATTAGGCTCACATCCGGTCATAAACTTATTGTAAATTAGGTCCCTGTTTTCAAAACTTATAAAATAATAATTAAAAAAAATAAAAAAATTCGTAAATTAGTAATAAAATATTTTACGCATTATAAAAAAAATTCAGTTCAAAAAACAACAAAAATAATGTCAGAAAGAAGAAAACAGCAAAAAAACAGAAAAAACTGCAGTTAAATGCATAATATTATGCACCTTTTTGATTTTATTGCATGCATATATGCAATTATTGCAGTTCTTCCAGCGGATAGATTTAACATAATTTTTCAGTTCATTTTTATTTGCATCCAAATGTGCAAATTTCTCAAAAAAATGCACACATGTGTGCAACATTTTTATAGGATAAAAAGTAGGGACCTAATTTATAAAAAAAACAAAGTTCTGAAAATTTTTAAACCCGCCCCCTATTTTATTTTTTCCGCCTTTTTGTATTTTTTTTTTAAAAAATGTGCGTACGTTCATAAAAAAAAAATCTAAAATATGGAAATAATGTCAGGAATCTACGGAAATCGAAAAAAAATAGTTGCATACATTTATGCAATTATTACTGATAATTGCATATATGTATGCAACTTTTCTGTAAGCTGTTTTCAGATTAAAATCTGAAAATAAACCTGCACAAATGTATGCAAGTATTTGAATTTTTTGCGCACATGTATGCATTTATTTGCATGAATAAAAATCAACGAAGATGTATGTAGTGAAAAATATGCACGGATGTATGCAGGAAAGTGATATATGTGCATACTATTATGCATTTAACTGGAAATTTCGTTTTTTTTTTTTTGGTTTTTTTGATTTTTGACGCCTTCGTTGATGGTTTTTTGTTCTGAATTTTTTAGTGTTTACATGTTTTATTTAAATACAAATTTACGTGATTTTTTTATATTTTTTTATGACTTTTCAAAAAATAGGGACCTAATTTACAATAAGTTTATGACCGGGTTTTTTTTATATTTTGAAACTTAATAGGGACCTCTAAAAAACGCACCCTAATCGAAAATACTGTGCAGTAGGAGAAAATAGGATCTTCTGAAATACCGGGTCAAAAGTTTACCGCTTAATGATAAAGTCGGCTCAGAAATATTTTTCATAAAAACAGTTTGAAAAGATCAGGGTTTTCTGGTCCAAAAATATAAGTGTCTACACCAAATAGCCAAGGCCCAAGCCCAAGCCCGAGCCGAGTCGGACCGGGCCGGGTCGAGTCGGTCGGTCGGTCGCGCGCGCGTGTGTGGTGTTCATGATGTATGATCTCCCTCCTCACAACAAAGCATGCATTGGGAGCCCAAGGCCCCAACATGACTTCTTAGAAACAAGTATAAATACTTGCATCTTTCTTATAATCCCATCATGTGGGACTATTCACATATAGGAGCCATCATACACTTATTTCTATATTTTAAATAATTCACATAAATTTCCAACAATCCCCCACTTGAATTTTTTAAAATATTATCGAGCAGTTTCTAAAAACATAAGACTGTGCATAAACAAAGGTGTCATCCGACTTGAACCTTTGCATAGTGAGTAAGATTCAGTTTTTACTAGAGTGACACGTAGTCTTGAACTCTATTCCTGACATCAAACCACACACAACCTTTTCTATAGTGCAATCAAATAAGCCCATGCGTTTATGGCCATGCACGTCTATCCCAGTTTAGTGAATGCTCTAGAAGTTCTGCCCTAAACTCCATAGGAAACGACCACATTTCCACATTCACACAGGTGAGTCTATCAAGAGTACTCCTGAAGGTAGGTACTCCACTCCAAATAGAGTATAGACCTCATTAAGAGTTTCTATTAACTCATCCTCTAATCACTTTAGGAATACATGCTTCTTAGTTTATTAAATAACATGTTCTACTTCTATCACTACACAACTTGTTTTTACCCATTGAACCTATTTCTTGGGATCTCCAGTCATTTAGGTCGTGTTACCATTGTGCGTGATTCCACAATCTCAGGGAAATAGTACCATTCTTTTAGAATTATTAAGGACTTTCTTTCTGGTCAGTCCTTTCGTCAAAGGATCTGCCAAATTATCATCACTTCATATGTGATATCCTCTAACAATACTGTGCATACAACTGTCATTTCTTACCGTTGTATTATCGGTTCTGTTTTTCTTTCAATAGTCGTCAAATCTTTCATCACTATATATGTGATGTTCTTTTACAGTATTGTACTTACGACGTCGTTTTCTACCGTTGTTATAACGGTTCTATACTTTTTGTAATAGCCGCGGAACTATCACAATCGATTACACCACTGGTGTCTATCTTTCCCATATAGGGATCTCAACTAGCTGATTTCTATTATTCTCTGCTTCTTCACTAGCTGTGGCTAGTGCTCTTATCTCATTCACTATAGTATACTGAGTCAAGATATTCTGTTTCTTAGATTTTCAAGAAACAGTTCTTCCAGCAATGCTAAATATATAGCCACTGGTCGCAATAGAATCATCAGATAAAATATTCCAGTCAGCATCGGAATATCCTTCAAGTACAGCTTGAAACTTTTCATAATGTAATCCAAGGTTCATGGTTCGTTTAAGGTATCTCATGACCCTTTCAATAGCATGTCAGTGCTCTATACTGGGTCTACTGGTAAATCTGCATAATAATCCCACGACATAGTCAATGTCGGGTCTAGTACATTCAGTGGCATACCGAAGGCTGCCAATAATGCTTGCAAAATCAGACTGTCTTACACCTTCATCAGTGTTCTTAAATAACTTTACACTGAGACCATATGATGTATATGCAGGTTTAGAGTCAAAATAATTGTATTTCTTTAGAGTATTCTCATTTTAATGAGATTGATCCGAAGAAAATCCCTTTTTTACCCAGTAATCTTAATACCAAGGATTACACTCACCTCACCTAGATCTTTCATATCAAAAATTGGCATTTAATAAGGATTTGACTGAGTTTACGGCATGAATGTTTGACCCAAAGATGAGTAGGTCATCTTCATAAAGGCATATAATAGTGCAAATGTCATTCTCAGATTTGTAATAAATGCATTTGTCACTTTCATTAACTTTAAAACCATGTGAAATGATTAACGTTATCAATTTTTTTATGTCATTGTTATGTGCTTGTTTTAAACCATATAATGGTTTATCTAATTTGCATACTTTATGTTCTTGACTATGTACTACGAATCCTTTAGGCCGGTCCATATGAATTTCTTCTTCTAATTCACCGTTCAAAAATGCGGTTTTAACATCCATTTGGTGTATTAATAAATTATGAATGGAAGCAAGTGAGACTAATACCCGGATGGATGTTATTCTAGTTACAGGTGAAAAAGTGTCGAAGAAATCTATATTTTCTTTTTCTCTAAAACCTTTAGCTACTAGTCGTGCTTTGTATTTATCAATAGTACCATCAGGTTTTAGCTTTCTTTTTAAGTACTTATTTACAGCCTATAGATTTACAACCAGAGGGTAAATATGTCAAATGCCAAGTCTTATTGGATTTCAAAGAATCCATCTCATTATTTATAGCCTCTCGCCAAAAATCGGCATCTAAAGAAGATAATGCCTCTTGGAGATTTAAGGGATCCTCCTCTATAGTAAAATCACAAAAATTCGAACCAAATTCGTTTACGGTTCTTGCTCTTTTACTTCTTCTAGGTTCAACTTCAGAACTTTTATTAAGTTCTGTTATAATAGGCGTACTTGATGTGCCCCCACTATTCCTTAATCTAAAAAGAAATTTCGTTTCATAAAAATTGACATCATTTGATTCAAATTATATTATGTATATTTAGGTCATAAATTCTGTATGCTTTGCTATTAACAACATAGCTTATAAATACACATTCGTATGATTTACTTGCCAATTTTATTCTCTTAGGGTCTGGAATGCGAACATATGCTAAGCAATCCCAAGTTCTAAAGTATGACATATTGGATTTATATTTCTCTAAAATTTCATAAGGCAAAATTTTATTCTTAGATTTGGGGATTCTATTCAGAACATAACATACAGTCTATAAAATATACC
The DNA here is from genome assembly GCA_030737875.1 of Allium sativum. Taxonomy (NCBI): domain Eukaryota; kingdom Viridiplantae; phylum Streptophyta; class Magnoliopsida; order Asparagales; family Amaryllidaceae; genus Allium; species Allium sativum. Next base: position 385,713,749 of record CM060925.1, read on the forward strand.
CCCACTAATGTTTTGCTGCACCAAAATTTAATAAAATGACAATTACTAATTCGGTTAAGGTCCTATTTTTTTTTAGCTTTACCTTCCATTTCAGGTGAAATGGGTGCAGTTCTCTTATGTACAATATATCACATAAAAAATCCAGAATAGAATTTGATTCATATTCTGTTCCTCTATCACTATGTAGTCTTTTAATTTTCCTATTTGCTTGATTTCAATTTTGAATGTTTCAAACATATCAAGTGCATCACATCTTTAAGAATCAATGTCTTTCCAATCATATGTTTTATTTTCATATTACCAGTCTCTACAGCTTAAGTGGTGCGAGAATCTCACAACACACTTTCTGATCGTCAGCAACCGTGTATATTGTGAATATATCACGATCATAGCAAACATGGCGAGAAACACCCATGTCTACCCTCCAACCCTCTGATTCACCAATAAGGCGAATCTCGGTAATCATAGCCGTAAGAGGCTCCTCGGTCAGGTTAGCCTGCGGTGCAGGGCCTGGCCTGTTTGAATACATTCGTGTCATATGATTTGTTTTTCTACAGTTGTATTATAGAATAACTGTCCAGAATCATTCATTTGGGTTGATTGCTGCTGTCATTTATGGTTTCCTTGCGGATTCCATTATGTTATTTACTGGTCGGTTGTTGATGCTTACTATTTTAGAGATGTTCATATGTTTGAGAATTTATATTTTCTCATAGGAAAATATTCATAAACTCAGAGACTAACATAAATTATCCACATGTATGCAACAAAGGTGTTCTATATTCTATCTTTTCACTTGTATGCATGTAAACTATGTCAATTTATTTGATGCAAAAAACCTATTCATCCAATTAATGTCAATTCTTAAGGACATTATTAAATAACATACACATTCTATTAATGTCAAATTTTTAGTGACATTTCCCAATATTATATGTGTTCTATTAATGTCAATTCTTACTGACATTTTTCAAATAACATACACATTCTATTAATGTCAAATTTTTAGTGACATTTCCCAATATCATATGTATTCTATTAATGTCAATTTTAATGACATTTCCATATAATCATATGCATTTCAAATGTATTGACCAATTATTTATTTTGGCCACTTCTTATCTTCCCTAAAAATAAATATAAATAAATCGAGAGATTTATGCATCATAATACAGTTTGAACATCGCAATTCATGCATTTCTATTTGCTCAACCTCGTGGTCATCACTTGAGTGTGTAATTACATTTAACCATGTATATGTGCTTTGGCATTCACAACCAGTTTAATCAGCATTGACAAAGCACATTACTGTATAAGTTATCATACTTCAAACGTCACATGGAGCAGAAGAAACGATAAAAATTTAAAACCATACCAGGCATTAAGTTGCAACTAGGAAACAAGTTTTGAAGTTTTACTTCTCTTTATGACCGCGCATCAGCTCTCTCAACTCAACTATCTCATCTTCACCGTACATGTATTTCTTCATATCCAGGGTATACCCGCAAGCTCAATCAGGCCAAATTATTAGATCTGGGATCTTTAGTGAATATGGAGAGTGGTAGCTGCGGCCTGGTATGTACAGATAAACATAGAAATGAATACAGCAAACCCTAGACGGGTATCATAAATGAGCGAGGTTGAAGATGTTTGGTCGCCGAATGTAAATGGGGCAGTCGAAGCCATTGTTTAACGGATCGTCTTCAAAATTGTTGGGAGACAATGGTTGAGTCGCGGACTAGGTCGCTCTCTTGAAGATGATTCGGCAATCTGGTCGGTGGTGCAAAACCAGTTCGTACTCTCGCCGCCGCCTCTAGGATAAAACAGCCTCGTAGAACAGTAACTGATTTGCTTGCACAACAAATCAGTGCAGATTTGCATTTTCGAAATAAATAACTGCTCGAAAATTTCTGTAAGAATATTTTAATGGCGGAGGAGAAAAAAAATTCTGTACTAATCTCGTCTACAACTGAAGATAATATATAGACGGGGATTAGGGTTAATCGAAAATACTGAGCAGTAGGAGAAAATAGGATCTGCTGAAATACCGGGTCAAAAGTTTACCGCTTCGTGATAAAGTCGGCTCAGAAATATTTTTCATAAAAACGGTTTGAAAAAATCAAGGTTTTCTGGTCCAAAAATATAAGTGTCAACACCACATAGCCAAGGCTGTAACGACCCAGCATTTTCGGCCCCGAAAATCGACATAAAATACCTTTACCGTAACTCATGCCGACCTTCCAACACCGAAAACACTGGATAGTATTAGAAAGAAATTAGAGGGTGAGATAAGAAAGAAAGAAATATTAGAATAGAAGAAGAAGAAACAACACAACCCAGAATCAGAGTCTCACATCGCAGCGGAACAAAATATAATATAGAATTAAATCTTTATTGAGAGCTTGAAATAAAACTTACAATTTTAGAGTACATCACACAATGGGACAGTTATAATAACCTGTTCCCATATACAACTAACAGCGGAATAGTAGCGATATAATATCATACGTCTGAACATCTCCAGCTCGTCTCTGGACTTCGCAGAACCTGATAACCTGAACCTGTACATCCGGGCTAACCCGAGCATTTACAAAATACCGGGTCAGTCTGGTGAACCAGAGTGAGTAAAACTCGCACAGTATTAAGGGTAAATCATCCAACATGATTTTAAAGTTCAAAATCTTTTCAAAAGAAAAGGATAATCGTAAGACCGGATCCACACATAAACACGGACGGTTTTTACCTTACGATAACCCAAAACAGTTTGAAATCAATAACTTGTCTGATATTATGATAGTGCCTAAACACAAGTAAATATAAATCTAGCGGAACGCTTGCATCTCACGCTCCACATATATAGTATACAATCAAAACCGCAGGCGCTTATTGGAGATTGGATCCCGACCTTGACAAGGTATGGGACCACCTACCGCTCGTGTATCTCTAGAGGCGAATACACAGGGTTCAACAAGAACGTCTTGCAACCCGGCCCTCACATGACCGACCACTCATTTCGCTTGAGTGTATCGAATGTATATCACCAACGGTTGGACTCAAACCACCGTTCCCGAATGGGCAGAATCGATAGATTAAGAAACAAAAGGAATTTCTCTAGATAGGTGATTATACACCCTAATGGGAGCGAACCACATAGCCATGCTGCCTGCCCGATTTTTGTCATTTCCTTGTTGATGAGGCTTGAGGTCAGCATTATCTTCTGGACACCTGGCCACCATTCACTTTGAATGCCACATTGTCAGATCCTCCAGATATCACTAATTTACGTCCACAAAAATACTCTAGTTGGGAGCTAACCAACTATGGCACATTTGAAGAAATCCACGTACGCGATCCCTTTGGAAATACTCTGTCAGACACTCGTCCATACAAGTCATCCAGGAACAGGATGAACCGAAGGTACTCTCCCACCGCATCCATATAGGAATCACCCCATGGATCAGTAGCGAGAAGTCCTTGCAACCCGTGGATTCCAACTACGACAGAACCACGGTTTATCTCTGGGAGCTACCCAGAGATTATAAGTGATCCTTCCGCTTATGAAAATCCACGGTCTTCAATGCTCCATCTCGATCATCTTCTGATATCTTCACATATTTGCTGGTAGGAATGGTTTTCGAATATACATTCGATCCCGGTCTTCCCTTACCAACAATCGTATTGGTCAGATTTGATAGTCGGTGATTTAACTATCAAAATAATCAGTGTTTCAATCATGACAATCCAATGAGTTCACTGGTTCAGTATTTAGCACCACTTGGCCTTTTTCTTTAAACAAATGTACATTTAAAACTCTTATATATTTTGATATCACGAATATAGTTTTTATACTTCTTATTTATCATAAGATTTCTCTTTAAACCAATTCGATTTACTACTTAAGAAAGTCCTATACATATCCAGATTTCTTTCTCACTTTCAAAACATTACCCACATTATTGTCAAATATTGGGAAATCAAATCAACTTATTTATATACCTAAACAAAGTTACGACATGTATTTTATTCATTTACTTGAAAACGATAATTCATGCTTATTCTTATCGAATAAACTCATCTTTACATTTCCTTTCCAAATCTCGACAATATCGTTATAACTCACGGAACCCCTTTATATTTCCACTTTTTACTTTGAAATCTCAATATATACATCTATTCCAAATTTTCATCAAAATGTTGGTTTATTATTTCTCTAATGAAATAATTCCTTACTATCCTCTTTTATCATTACGACTAATATCACATTCAGATACTCCCGTTGTCGATCAAGTTGGGGTATTTTAATTACCTCTCAGACCTTAATCAACAACGTTCATATCTTAAGGTAGATACGAGTTGTAATCTAAAACCAATATTTCATTTTAATACCAATTCAAATACCCTTTGACCATTTTATTCAAAATAATATATTCAAATCTATCTTTAGCTATAAAATAAATTTTATAACTTTAGTTCTATCAACTTACCTGACGGTAAATCGATATAAACAATTTACTTTTAGGCCATTCACTGCCGATTACTCAACCAATATAGCCCATTGGTTAAAACACAACACAGGTTGACTTGTCAACCAATGATCACTACCCAATCAATCACCCAAACATGACAGTTCATATGATGATATGAAATAATATATTTTGAGGAATCCGGTTGGATCCCTCCAACCTGTTCTTCCCTGCATACAAATGGTTATTTCAAATCAGATCATTCAACCATTTAACTGATGAGCAATTCAAACAATTCAACCAATTAAACACGTTTATTTTATAAACGTGACCAATAAGGTAAGTTACCTTTATTGGAATCAATCGTTAAAATAACGATTTGGTATTTCACTGAAATTAAACAATGGTTTAATTTCAACAGTTAAATCAGCAAATAAATATATAACTAGTAAACAGTCAACCATTGGCAAGCAGAGCACACAAAATCAAAACCCAATTTATATAAAATATAAATGGGTAAAACTGAGTGAGTTTAACTCACTCTGGTTCACCAGACTGACCCGGTATTTTGTAAATGCTCGGGTTAGCCCGGATGTACAGGTTCAGGTTATCAGGTTCTGCGAAGTCCAGAGATGAGCTGGAGATGTTCAGACGTATGATATTATATCGCTACTATTCCGCTGTGAGTTGTATATGGGAACAGGTTATTATAACTGTCCCATTGTGTGATGTACTCTAAAATTGTAAGTTTTATTTCAAGCTCTCAATAAAGATTTAATTCTATATTATATTTTGTTCCGCTGCGATGTGAGACTCTGATTCTGGGTTGTGTTGTTTCTTCTTCTTCTATTCTAATATTTCTTTCTTTCTTATCTCACCCTCTAATTTCTTTCTAATACTATCCAGTGTTTTCGGTGTTGGAAGGTCGGCATGAGTTACGGTAAAGGTATTTTATGTCGATTTTCGGGGCCGAAAATGCTGGGTCGTTACATTGGTATCAGAGCTATTGGTTTAGTGATAACCTTGGCTCTGTGGTGTAACTCGATAGAGATTGGGTTAGTAATACCCTAGATCGAGATTAAGTGTATTTATATGAGAGCGTATTTGAAAATTTTATATACATATGTTTTGTATTGTGTTTGTTGATCGGTTCAAGTGTTGAGAAGCATAGAACTGGCAATGAATGCAGTATCGTTTTGGTAAGAGAGGGTAAATGAAATAATTTTACCCAAATTATATTTTTATATATAAAAGGAAATAATTTTATCAAACTATTGAAATACTAGTGTGTTTGATCGATTTGAATGGAATTCAAATCGAATTGAAATTTGAATTGAGACTTAACTTTGTTAAGTCAAGTTAAATTAAGAAGGATATCGAAATTAAATTTGGAAATTGGAAATTAAATTATAATCAAATTTGTGAAACCAAAATAAAAATATTAATATTGAATATGAATTCAGTTGATTTGGTTGATTTGTTTGTGTATTGGTTGTTGATTGTGGATTGGGTTTTGATTTGAAATAAATTGGATTTGGAAATTAATGGGATTTGTAGCACTTTTCGTACCTTAGCAATTTCGAGGACGAAATTATTTTAAGGGGGCAAGAATGTAACGACCCGTGTTTTTCGACCATTTGAATCTGAATATTTAAATTGGTTTTAAATATTTTTATTTGGAATATAAATGGATTTTAATATTTAAATCGCTATTTAAACGAAGTTGAACGATATATATTCATATATAATATAAATCGAGCTTGAAAATGGCGTGCAGTTCGTAATTTGGAGTTTTGAACTTCAAATGGATATACAGAGTCCGACATAAGTCGGATTTCTGTGAAACGAGAAACGTTGGAACCGTGTTGATGACAATTTTCATATGAAAGAGAAAATTCCAGATTTCGTGTTATAATTTGTTAATTATGGCCAAATCAAATTTTGAAGTAAACGCCATGGAAATCGTTATCGGCCTTTAAAATAGCCATTTTGCAAACGAACTCTGTTTTCAATGGAATTAGTTTCATTGGAACCGTATCGTTAAATTATTGTACGGTGTTAAATGGCGTGGCAAACCGATGTCGTATGTGACCACGGTAGCCATAAACGCCTATTCAAATTCTATAACGCGTAATTAATTTAATAAAGCGATATTTGAGTATAACTTGAGCAGACGGTCGAATTAAGCCACGAAACCAGTTCCGTTGAGTTCGTATCGTCAATTTGAGTCAGGATAGGCATATAGTTTGTTATTTTTAAAGACCGACAAATTTGGCGTTAGAAATGGCATCGCGGTGCGCGTAAAAACAGCCTATCGGGGAAACTGTCTCAGAATGCGATGAAACTGGTGCCGTTGGGTTCGTATCGAAGAATTTTTATAGGATTGCGAAATTTCAAGTTGATTCGATTTATCTGGTGATCGTGAAAAAATAAAACGTGTGTTGATTTCCGGTTTTATAAAGAAAATTTTTCCATACGACCTCGGATTTCAACGAAACTTATCCCATTTGGTCCGGAATACCTCTTTACACCAAGATTAGCTTTTATGTCAGTAAACAGAAATCGTATGTAGGTGTTTTTTTTTTATAAATTACTTGACGTGACAATAAAATATCTAAACTAAATGACTAAGAAATGCAAGTACGCACCGGCTACCCTATTAGTTACACTACAGACGCGCTGTGTTCCCTTCCATCCTATTCTTTGATCACATGCCTAAGCTAACTCGATGTACGCAATGCACATGATGCTAACTGAAAGAAGACCTATCTTACCAAACTCAAATCAAGTATAAAAATAAAGATGGGATAGCACATGTCGCCTCTCTGCCTCTGTACGTTTCAAACAGTGCCTTTTCCCTTCACTGTCAAGTAATCTCAATGCCTTGCCGGCCAAATTATGTACAGCGTGCCGACCAAGTAAATTTTGGAGAATCTCCCACAGAAGCTTCAGACCTAAATGTATATATATATAAAATAAAATCAAAACGTGCCCCCCACGTAAATCATCTTATATATATTCTCAGCCTTCCTACTTTCTTCTTGCGAAAACTAAACCTCCCTTCTTCTTCAATAAAACTGAAATCTCCTTTCAGCAATCAATGAAACGCGCAAACCACTGTTTGCTCATCCATCAAAACAACCCATCGTTATTTAAGTCGTGCCACTTCTTCTCTGTATATAAAGCAACTTCAGGCGACGATACAGGGAATGTTTCTCGGTGGGGCAGTGTAACACGAAGGTGGCTTGGTACTGTGAGGAGCAGTGGCGTGTTTTGGAGGATGGTACAGTGGGTTTGGAAGGTGGTTCTTCGGTGATGGGGTGTAGTGGTCCGAAACTGAAAAGAAGTACATGAGGTGCACGCTGTTCCGAGTGAGTGCGCTTGTTCATGGGCGGGGATGCTTGTAGTTGAATGGAAAATGGGATAAGAAATGAGGACGTTGAGAGGTGCAGGTCAACAGGGGAGATGGATGGTTCAGGCATTGGTCTTGGAGGGGATGGGGTTGCGTTGCAGTAAACGAAACCTGGGGGAAGGTCTGGCAGCAGTTCGGTGAACGGGCAGTGTGGTGGTGGTACATTAAAATGTTCGAATGGACACATATCAGCGATGGGAAGCTTGTGGGATGGACTGGAAGTATTCGGGTGGGTTATGTAAAAGTCAAAAGGGAAGCTTGGGTTCAAAAACGAGGTGAAGCAGGGGAGTTGACATTGGTTCATGAAGGAAAGTATTTGTTTGAGCCTGCTTGGTATAACGTGGAGAAGAGAAATGTAGAAGGAGTTGCCTGGAAATGATTCGGCGCAGAAGAAGGGTGGCGTAAGGAGCAGTATTGGGTGAGGAAACCATTTTAAACTTGTCTAAGTATTTATTTTAGTATGACTAATCACGTTTTACGTTACTAATTAGGGTATTGAATTAACTTAAGTTTAGTTATATATTTTAATGTTAATAACATGGCCGGTACAAGTTAAGTTGAGTCCTAAGTTGGTTACATATAACTAGTTTTAAATAGACATGATAATTCAATAATATAACATGGTCTTGTTGTTATAATAGGTTATGCCAGATTGTAGTATTTTATATTTGCTTAAGTTGGCCACTTTGTATATGACGTCGGCTACAGGATGTTAAAATGGGACAAAGGAACGTAGCCTTTTAATATAAAAAGTTTTAAAGAATAAATTAGTTAAAGGAATTAATTTCGTATTGGTTGATTTAATTTATATCAATACGTATAAATTTTGTAACATGCTCATGTGTGTCAGAATTCGACGAGATCAGTCGCGTTGGAACTGTACTGGTGAACGCTTCATGGTAGAGCTGGGTTGGACGCATTTTGAATTAATTGAAACGAACGGTTTTGACAACAAATGAAATCAAAGTGAGTTAAACTCACTCAGTTTTACCCATTTATATTTTATATAAATTGGGTTTTGATTTTGTGTGCTCTGCTTGCCAATGGTTGACTGTTTGCTAGTTATATATTTATTTGCTGATTTAACTGTTGAAATTAAACCGTTGTTTAATTTCAGTGAAATACCAAATCTTTATTTTAACGATTGATTCCAATAAAGGTAACTTACCTTATTGGTCACGTTTATAAAATAAACGTGTTTAATTGGTTGAATTGTTTGAATTGCTCATCAGTTAAATGGTTGAATGATATGATTTGAAATAACCATTTGTATGCAGGGAAGAACAGGTTGGAGGGATCCAACCGGATTCCTCAAAATATATTATTTCATATCATCATATGAACTGTCATGTTTGGGTGATTGATTGGGTAGTGATCATTGGTTGACAAGTCAACCTGTGTTGTGTTTTAACCAATGGGCTATATTGGTTGAGTAATCGGCAGTGAATGGCCTAAAAGTAAATTGTTTATATCGATTTACCGTCAGGTAAGTTGATAGAACTAAAGTTATAAAATTTATTTTATAGCTAAAGATAGATTTGAATATATTATTTTGAATAAAATGGTCAAAGGGTATTTGAATTGGTATTAAAATGAAATATTGGTTTTAGATTACAACTCGTATCTACCTTAAGATATGAACGTTGTTGATTAAGGTCTGATAGGTAATTAAAATACCCCAACTTGATCGACAACGGGAGTATCTGAATGTGATATTAGTCGTAATGATAAAAGAGGATAGTAAGGAATTATTTCATTAGAGAAATAATAAACCAACATTTTGATGAAAATTTGGAATAGATGTATATATTGAGATTTCAAAGTAAAAAGTGGAAATATAAAGGGGTTCCGTGAGTTATAACGATATTGTCGAGATTTGGAAAGGAAATGTAAAGATGAGTTTATTCGATAAGAATAAGCATGAATTATCGTTTTCAAGTAAATGAATAAAAGACATGTCGTAACTTTGTTTAGGTATATAAATAAGTTGATTTGATTTCCCAATATTTGACAATAATGTGGGTAATGTTTTGAAAGTGAGATAGAAATCTGGATATATATAGGACTTTCTTAAGTAGTAAATCGAATTGGTTTAAAGAGAAATCTTATGATAAATAAGAAGTATAAAAACTATATTCGTGATATCAAAATATATAAGAGTTTTAAATGTATATTTGTTTAAAGCAAAAGGCCAAGTGGTGCTAAATACTGAACCAGTGAATTCATTGGATTGTCATGATTGAAACACTGATTATTTTGATAGTTAAATCACCGACTATCAAATCTGACCAATACGATTGTTGGTAAGGGAAGACCGGGATCGAATGTATATTCGAAAACCATTCCAACCAGCAAATACGTGAAGATATCAGAAGATGATCGAGATGGAGCATTGAAGACCGTGGATTTTCATAAGCGGAAGGATCACTTATAATCTCTGGGTAGCTCCCAGAGATAAACCGTGGTTCTGTCGTAGTTGGAATCCACGGGTTGCAAGGACTTCTCGCTACTGATCCATGGGGTGATTCCTATATGGATGCGGTAGGAGAGTACCTTCGGTTCATCCTGTTCCTGAATGACTTGTATGGACGAGTGTCTGACAGAGTATTTCCAAAGGGATCGCGTACGTGGATTTCTTCAAATGTGCCATAGTTGGTTAGCTCCCAACTAGAGTATTTTTGTGGACGTAAATTAGTGATATCTGGAGGATCTGACAATGTGGCATTCAAAGTGAATGGTGGCCAGGTATCCAGAAGATAATGCTGACCTCAAGCCTCATCAACAAGGAAATGACAAAAATCGGGCAGGCAGCATAGCTATGTGGGTCGCTCCCATTAGGGTGTATAATCACCTATCTAGAGAAATTCCTTTTGTTTCTTAATCTATCGATTCTGCCCATTCGGGAACGGTGGTTTGAGTCCAACCGTTGGTGATATACATTCGATACACTCAAGCGAAATGAGTGGTCGGTCATGTGAGGGCCGGGTTGCAAGACGTTCTTGTTGAACCCTGTGTATTCGCCTCTAGAGATACACGAGCGGTAGGTGGTCCCATACCTTGTCAAGGTCGGGATCCAATCTCCAATAAGCTCCTGCGGTTTTGATTGTATACTATATATGTGGAGCGTGAGATGCAAGCGTTCCGCTAGATTTATATTTACTTGTGTTTAGACACTATTATAATATCAGACAAGTTATTGATTTCAAACTGTTTTGGGTTATCGTAAGGTAAAAACCGTCCGTGTTTATGTGTGGATCCGGTCTTACGATTATCCTTTTCTTTTGAAAAGATTTTGAACTTTAAAATCATGTTGGATGATTTACCCTTAATACTGTGCGAGTTTTACTCACTCTGGTTCACCAAACTGACCTGGTATTTTGTAAATGCTCGGGTTAGCCCGGATGTACAGGTTCAGGTTATCAGGTTCTGCGAAGTCCAGAGACGAGCTGGAGATGTTCAGACGTATGATATTATATCGCTACTATTCCGCTGTGAGTTGTATATGGGAACAGGTTATTATAACTGTCCCATTGTGTGATGTACTCTAAAATTTTAAGTTTTATTTCAAGCTCTCAATAAAGATTTAATTCTATATTATATTTTGTTCCGCTGCGATGTGAGACTCTGATTCTGGGTTGTGTTGTTTCTTCTTCTTCTATTCTAATATTTCTTTCTTTCTTATCTCACCCTCTAATTTCTTTCTAATACTATCCAGTGTTTTCGGTGTTGGAAGGTCGGCATGAGTTACGGTAAAGGTATTTTATGTCGATTTTCGGGGCCGAAAATGCTGGGTCGTTACAAAGGCCCAAGCCCAAGCCCAAGCACGAGCCGAGCCGGACCCGGGCCGGGTCGAGTCGGTCGGTCGGTCGCGCGCGTGTGTGGTGTTCATGATGCATGGTCTCCCTCCTCACAACAAAGCATGCATTGGGAGCCCAAGGCCCCAACATGACTTCTTAGAAACAAGTATAAATACTTGCATCTTTCTTATAATCCCATGATGTGGGACTATTCACATATAGGAGCCATCATACACTTATTTCTATATTTTAAATAATTCACATAAATTTCCAACAGGTACATTATATTCTAAAAATATGAAATGCGATTGTAGGGTTGATAAAGCAATATTTTTAGTTGTTGGGTTTAAATAGAGTTAATGTTTATTTAATGAAAAGCATTTATACACGTGGAAGATGTTTGCATGACTGATAATGTTACATACCATGTATCGAGAATTATTTTCTTCTATTATTGTCTCCCCATTTACAAATATTATAATGTTACGTATCATATATTTAGACATTACAGTTGGCCGAAACACCATACTATTTATATTCCCCTGAGAAAAATGTAGCTTTCAACATGCGGTAAACTTGATATAATAGTATAATAATCTTTTTACTTAAATCTAAGTTTTCACTAATTGAATAGATCTTTAGCAGTAATTGTTATTGAATTCCAGCTAGTATGTATGAAGTATAACATATGATAAGTTGATATTGTTGTGTGTATTGTACCTAGTGGCAAGCTCATAGGCAAAAGAGTTGTTTTCCCATATGGACCTACACTTCTCTGTCCTATAACTGGGCCCAAAAATGTTGATCTTTTAAATTCAGAAAACATGTGCTATTGGCCTGAGACTACTTACTTAACTGAGTAGTAACTTTAATGTGGATCTACATTTAAAATTAAATAAAAACAAAAAGGTTTTGATAAATATTCCAGGTTGAATAGGATCTCGAATTATCTTTGGTTTCCTGTTGTAATTCGTTGTTCCAATCATGTCCAAGCAATTCTATACTTTTATAGAGTTGTTCTATGTGTTATATTTTTCACCTGAATTCACATTTAGTTCAATTTTCTGAACCTACAAATCATTATAGATTATTCAAATGCTAGAGCTAGTTGTTTGGTAGAGCTTGTAGATACCGGGTACTTGGGCTATATATATTAAAAGTGTTAACATGAAAACGAATGGTGTGTATGTGAAATAAAAATGTTGCGGTTGCATTTGTTGAGGTATGGCCTTAGGAAGGTGCTTTTGCTTTGTGAGCAACCAATATGTTGTAAAAAAGAATGGGAGACTTGTGTTAGTCTATATCGGATGTGTGTTATTATTTTTGGTGAGGTAAGCCTGGCAGATATGTGTATAGCAATTGTAATGACCCGCATTCTACGCATCGGGGGATCGTAGAATATTTATTTCTTTCCCATGTGAAGTCGTATGGTCGTGTAACTTTGGGAAACACCTATTAGAGTCATTTCTCATGTTCGTGATTTTTGTCAATTTTTAAATGACCATTTTGCCCTTAGTTGGTACTGTTTTGGCCATATCTTTTGATTGGAAAGGAATTTTGACCTGAAACCACTTCCATTGGATTCGTTTGATGGTTTACCTTTCCGTAGAGTGGTCATAATAACCAAACGGACGTACCGTTTGAGAGATATGGCTGAAATAAGGTTTGGAGAGTGAAAAACTACTTAACCGGGCCAAATAGCGTTATTAGTGAGTAGGCCCATAACCCATTTCGGGATTAGGGTTATGGGAAGGCTGAAATGAGATAGAGGATCATTCCATTTCAGTTTTCTAGCCTTCACTTATCACCAAGGAACCCTAAAAATGGCCTCCAACCTCTGAATCACCTTTTGGTCAAGGATTTGGCTTAGCAACCCCTAATCAAGGAAGATCTGCACCAAAGCAACATTGGAGCTGCTGTTTAGCATTGGGATTCACAACAAATCAGAGATTTATTTCAGATCTTAGTTTATTTGTGGCTAAGGTGAGTGATTTACATAGCTTTGCACTAATTATGGCTAATTAGGGGTGATTAGTGTTAATTAGCGAATCTAAACATGATAAAATTCGGGAAAAATGTTCTTAAATTCCTAAATGCTGTTTTAGACCTCTGATATGAATTTGGGTTAATTTGGTTAAGTTTTGCTAATCCTATCATTAGTTTATCTAGACATGCTTAAGGAGAAATATGGTATTTTGGGTATGTTTGATCCAATTTAACCTATCATATTGACGTTTTGATGTTTGTGGTTGATTATGCATGTTGCTATGACTGTATGAAATGCTTTGTGATTGATTTCAATTGTTAGAATGGTCGAAAACATCGTCGAATGGCGTAAACACTTGCTGGAACAGTTTCAGAAAACAGTGCAGGTTTCAGATCGGATCGGATATGGGGCTCGGATCGGATATGTTGAACTGGGCAAGGGATTCGATTGGATCGGAACCTGACACTGGAGAAAATTGGAAAAAAGGAAGGCCACGCTAACCGAACTGGGATCGGATCAGATTAAGGAGGAGAGATCGGAGCGGATAGAGGAGGATGGATCGGATCAGAGCACGCGAAGGATGAGGAGGCGGATCGGAGCGGAAGCACGAACTGGAGGGGAGATAGCACCCGACCCGACCCGAAGTGAAGCACCCGACCCGACCCGAGGAGAAACACCCGACCCGTACCAGAAGAAGACCCGACCCGAACCGATGGAGGATACCCGACCCGAACCGATGGCTTGAGGAGGAACCCGACCCGACCTAGTATTGGCCAATAACCCGAGATGCAAAAGTAGTCTAGCATGGGAAGTTAGAGCTCAGGATCCAATTGGGAACCAATGAGTTCACTTCATGGTTGGGCTTTGCTGCGGGACGTGTGCTAAGGAGTTGTCGATGTTCATAACTTTGATTCACCACTAAAAATGAATGATGGCTACTTATCAGTGCAGTAGGGTCATTGTGACCTAAGGGGCAAGGTGATGGTAGCAAGACTACGTTATCAGTGCAGTAGGGTCATTATGACCCGAGGGGCAAGGTGATGCGTAGTAAGACTATGAGCCAGTGCAGTGGGGTCATTGCGACTCCATGGGGAGAGTGGACATAGTAAGGATTAGTAAGGCTATGATCCAGTGCAGTGGGGTTCTTGGGACTCCATGGGGCAAAGTGGACATAGCGAAGGATTTGTGGCTACGTTATCAGTGTAGTGAAGCCATTTATGACTTCATGGGGCAGAGTGATCATACCAAGGTATGTTGGGTGATCGAATTGGTGAATATCGTATGCTTTACGCACCGAGTGAGAGATGTGAGGATGGATGCTATGTTTGATTGTTTGCCATCACTATGACATGCACACCTCCCCCACCTCCGTATCTTTACACTGTTTGATATGGTACCTTAGAGTGTTGTACAATATGTAGTGCTAACTCTTTGGTTGCAGGTCCAGGTTCAGGTATGTTTTAGTCTACCTGTTACTGTTAACTTTAGATGCTTATCGCTCATACCAGGCTTTATGTCTGACCCAGAGTTTTATGTCTCCTCTTATTACTCTGGGTGCTCACACGAGCAGACTAGAGACAGGTTAGCTGGTAATGCGCGAGTAGCTGATTCGGAGGCGGGCAGGAGGCTTCCACGTATGATATATATATATATATATATATATATATATATATATATATATATATATATATACACACACACACATTCTTCCTGTGTCATTGGTGGTCGTTACTTGGGCATTAGTAGTGTACCTCATTTATCTTACTTTTGCTTTGAGACAGTTTGAAAGTTGTAATAAGCTGTATTTTGGATTTCCGCTGCTATGATGTTTAGTTCTGATTTTTAGCTTATGCACTGTCTCTCCTATTTTATGTCAAGTATGTTATTATTATATTTTGTTCTATGTGCTGTGAGACATTCTACAGGTTCCTTGTTAGTTCATTTCCTTCTTCCTTTCCTTCTGACGACCCGTTCCGTGCTAACTGGACATGTGTACAGCGCACTTTTGGAGTAAATGTCGGTTGGTGCGGGGCGGGCCGCCACACTTTGTATCAGAGCTCTAGGTTGCGTAGTTAACCTAGGGAAAGACACTAGGGAGAGATAGTACGTATATGAGAGCGCGTATTTGTGATTACTTTGGTTTTCAAAAGCTATATATATACTATTGGTAGTATAAGAATGAAGTCGCACTGCACTAGCACCACTATGGGGTCGTTAATCGTTTCCCTTTTTCAGATTGACGATGAGCCAAGACACGAGGGGTGCTGGTAGAGGGACCAACTATGGGGATGCCGCTGACATGAGGGCGATGTTTACTAACCTCATGAGAGATATTCTTAGAGAAGTGCAAGGGGCAGTTCCCAATCCTGGGGTTGGTGTTGGCCCAGTAGTGCAGGCGCCGAGGGTCGATTTCACCAAGTTGTGCAAGGATTACACTAACCTTGGTGGGAAGCCGTTCCACGGGACGGAGTCGGCCATAGATGTTCAAGACTGGATGGATAGCTGTGATCGTATCTTCGATGACTTGGGTCTTGAGGATGCGATTAAGAGAAGGATAGCGTCTCGTCAGCTGCAAGGGCGAGCGATGTATTGGTGGAATGCTATTAGAACAGCTACTCCAGAAGATCAGGTTACTTGGGATCAGTTCAAGGCTCGCTTTAGCGAGAAGTTTATTCCAGCTGCCCAGAAGTCAATGTTGTTCAAGAGGTTCTTGGAACTCAAGCAGAACGGAAGGGCAGTTTCTGACTATATTGCTGAGTTCGACACTTTGTCGAAGTATGGACTGTCTCTCATTGATACTCCTGAGAAGAAGAATGATAAGTTCATTACTGGTTTGGATGGGTACTTGGGGGAAAGGCTTATAAACCACATCGATGAAACTTTTGAATCGACTGTGGGGAAAGCTTTGAGATCAGAGAGCCTTTACCCTAAGTCAAAGACTGAGGCTGCATCTGCAGAAGGGCCAAAGCCGCAAGAAGGCGGTGGAGGCAAGAATAACTCTCAGAATAAGAGGAAGCAGGACCAATCAAAAGGTGGCCAGAAAAAGAGCAAGAAGGATGTTGAGTGCTTCAGCTGTGGTAAGAAGGGCCATTATGCTAAAGAATGTCGGGCCAAGCCAGCGGAAAGGAAGTGCTACAACTGTGGTCAAGCGGGAAATCATAAGGATAAGTGTCCGCAACCTCTTAAGGAGAAGCAGATTGTGAAAGCATATGTTATTTATGCTGTCCCTTCTTCGTCGAATGCCCCAACTGCGGCGGAGAAAGGAAAGAATGTTGTTATTCAAGGTATGCTTTCTATTTATGATGTACCGGTTCAAGTTTTGTTTGATACTGGGGCTTCCCGTTCCTTCATATCTAGTGACCTAGTAGATAGGTTGGGACTGGAACCCGAGATAGTCGATAGACCATTGGTTGTGACGAACCCGATTGGTGGTTCGACTAGCCTTAGTATGATTTGCAGGAATTTGGTCTTATCGAGTCATGGATGTATGTTCGTATGTGATTGCTTTGGGCTTTACTGGGTATGGCATTATATTGGGAGTCGATTGGCTCCAAAGATACGGGGTGGTGGTAGACTGTGAGGGCTTTTTGGTGACGGTGAGAGCGGATGATGGGAGGAGGGTAGTGTTTGGTAGCCTCCCTAGTGATGGGGTTATGGCTAGTTTTGTAAATTCCCTCAACATCCCGCAGGATGAGTTGTCAGATGTGCCCGTGGTTGGCCAGTATCCGGACGTCTTCGAGGAGGTGACCGGGCTTCCACCATACCGAGAGATTGAGTTCCGTATTGATTTAGTGAAAGATGCCAGACCTATAGTGATGCCACTTCGTCGTATGGCGCCAAGGGAGCAGCGAGAGCTCGGGGTGCAAGTCAACAATCTTTTGAAGAAGGGATTTATTAGAAGGAATGTCTCCGAGTGGGGAGCACTAGTTGTGTTTGCCAATAAGGCAGATGGTTCCCTTCGTTTGTGTGTGGACTATCGCGAGTTGAATAAGGTGACGAGGAAGAATAAGTATCCTCTACCGCGGATAGATGATTTGTTTGATCAACTGGAAGGTGCAAGAGTATTCTCCCAGTTGGACCTCGCGACAGGATTTCATCAGCTACGAGTAGCGGATGAGAGTGTTCCGAAAACGGCATTTAGCACGCCGTCTGGATTTTATGAGTGGTTGGTCATGCCATTTGGGTTGACCAATGCACCAGCCTATTTTGTGGATCTTATGAATCGAGTATTCAGAGATCAGTTGAATAAGTTTGTTCTTGTGTTCGTGGATGATATCCTTGTTTACTCAAGGACAGAGGAGGAACACAAGGGGCACTTGAGGATAGTGATGGAGGTGTTGAGGAAACACCAATTGAAAGAGAAATTCTCTAAGTGTCATTTTTGGAGAAGGGAAGTGAGATTCTTGGGTCATGTTATTTCCGAGAATGGTATTGCCGTGGACCCTGCGAAGGTGGCCACGGTACAGGATTGGCCTACACCCAAGAATGCAACGGATGTAAGAAGTTTCTTGGGATTAGCTGGATATTATCGTAAGTTTATCCAGGACTTCTCCAAGATAGCCGCACCGTTGACTCAATTGACTAAGAAGAATCAGTCCTTCGTCTGGGACGGAGTGTGTGAGGATGCCTTCAAGAGTCTAAAGGAGAAGTTGACGCGTGCGCCAGTGTTAGTCATTCCTAAAGGGAATGAAGAGATGACGGTATACACGGATGCTTGTGGTACCGGACTAGGTGCTGTATTGATGCAAAGAGGTAGGGTTGTAGCTTATGCTAGTCGACAGCTAAAGCCGCATGAGAAGAAGTATCCTACCCATGATTTGGAATTAGCAGCAATCGTGTTTGCGCTGAAGATGTGGAGACACTATCTCTTGGGAGAAAGATTCGAGTTGTTTACCGATCATAAATCGTTAAAATATATCTTCTCTCAGAAAGATCTGAATCTCCGTCAACAGAGATGGTTAGAGTTCTTGGCTTCGTATGATTTTGATATCGCATATACACCTGGGAAAGGTAATGCGGTAGCCGATGCCTTGAGTAGAAGACATGCCAGTTTAGGGGCTATGTTTCTTGAATGGAAGCAACTGGAGTATATCGCGGGGTTTGTTTTCAGACCAAGGTGCGAATTGGATCCAGTCATGCTAGCTAGTTTGACGATCAGACCCACTTTGATTGAGCGGATCGGCTCTAGTCAAAGGGACGATCCTAACCTATTGGAAATCATCTCCAAGTTAGAGATGGGTATCGATGAGGAGATGAATGTGTATGGGCTTGATCGAGATGGATGGCTTCGGAAGAATGGAAGACTAGTTGTGCCCAACGTGAATGGTTTGAAAGATGAAGTGCTTAGAGAATGTCATCACTCAAAACTGGCTATCCATCCCGGTGGTAATAAGATGTATCGAGACATGAAGCAGACTTACTACTGGGAAGGGATGAAAAGAGACGTTGGGAAGTTTATATCCAAATGCATGAATTGCCAGCTAGTTAAAGCCGAGCAAAAGAAGCCTAGTGGGTTGTTGCAACCATTGGAAATTCCCGAATGGAAATGGGAGCAAGTCTCGATGGATTTCATCGATGGTTTACCAAGGACTAGATTGGGACATGATAGCATTTGGGTAATTGTGGATCGATTGACTAAGAGCGCAAGATTAATACCAGTTAAATCGACCAGAACGACAGCCAAGTTGGCAGAATTGTATATGAAGTGGGTAGTGAGATTTCATGGAGTACCCAAAAGCATTGTGAGCGACCGAGACCCGTTGTTCACTAGTGGGTTTTGGAAGAGCTTACAAGAGGCTCTAGGGTCAGGATTACATCTCAGTACCGCATATCATCCTCAGACTGATGGTCAGACGGAGAGGGTGAATCGTATATTGGAAGATCTCTTGAGAGCTTGTATATTGGATTTTGGTGGATCGTGGGATGACCATTTGCATCTAGTAGAGTTTGAATATAATAATAGCTACCAATCCAGTATCGGTATGGCTCCATATGAAGCTTTGTACGGAAGACCGTGCAACTCACCATCATGTTGGATAGAGACTGGCGAGAAGTTTGTGCTTGGACCAGATGTGGTGAGAGAAGCTTCAGATAAGATTAAGATCATTCAGCAACGAATGAAAGCTGCCCAAGATAGGCAGAAGAGTTATGCTGATAAGAGGAGAAGAGACTTGAAATTCTCCGTTGGTGACTTGGTGTTTGTCAAGATCTCTCCGTTGAAGAGCGTGATACGATTTGGCAGGAGAGGCAAGTTAGCACCAAGATTTGTTGGCCCATTCCCTGTTCTTGAACTAGTCGGGAATTTGGCATATAGAGTTGGCTTACCAGAGAAAATGGCGGGAGTTCACAATGTGTTTCATGTTTCCCAACTAAGGAAGTTCGTTCACGACTCAGATATGACTATTTCACCTGATCAGTTAGAGGACTTCGAAGTAGAACCCGAGGCGGTTGGGAATCGCAAGCCGATTCGTATTGTGGGGCACGATACGAAGCAACTTCGAAGGAAGTCGGTGAAGCTAGTCAAGGTTCAGTGGGGCGAGGACGAGAATGACTGTACTTGGGAGACAGAGGAGAGCATTAGGAAGGCATATCCAGAACTCTTTGCCTGGTAAGATTTATTTTGCAATTCAGTTTTCTGCATGCTAGGGTAGACTTGTTTTGCTTGTTTGCATGTTTGATTGTTGTTTTATGATTGATAGGCATGCGGGACCTTTGTTTGTGTTTTGATTAGGGAATTTCGGAGGCGAAATTTCTTAAGGGAGGGAGAGTGTAATGACCCGCATTCTACGCATCGGGGGATCGTAGAATATTTATTTCTTTCCCATGTGAAGTCGTATGGTCATGTAACTTTGGGAAACACCTACTAGAGTCATTTCCCATGTTCGTGATTTTTGTCGATTTTTAAATGACCATTTTGCCCTTAGTTGGTGTTGTTTTGGCCATAACTTTTGATTGGAAAGGAATTTTGACCTGAAACCACTTCCATTGGATTCGTTTGATGGTTTACCTTTCTGTAGAGTGGTCATAATAACCAAACGGACTTAACGTTTGGGAGATATGGCTGAAATAAGGTTTGGAGAGTGAAAAACTGCTTAACCGGGCCAAATAGGGTGATTAGTGAGTAGGCCCATAACCCATTTCGGGATTAGGGTTATGGGAAGGCTGAAATGAGATAGAGAATCATTCCATTTCAGTTTTCTAGCCTCCACTTATCACCAAGGAACCCTAAAAATGGCCTCCAACCTCTAAATCACCTCCAAGTCACCTTTTGGTCAAGGACTTGGCTTAGCAACCCCTAATCAAGGAAGATCTACACCAAAGCAACATTGGAGCCGCTGTTTAGCATTGGGATTCACATCAAATCAGAGATTTATTTCAGATCTTAGTTTATTTGTGGCTAAGGTGAGTGATTTACATAGCTTTGCACTAATTATGGCTAATTAGGGGTGATTAGTGTTAATTAGCGAATCTAAACATGATAAAATTCGGGAAAAATGTTCATAAATTCCTAAATGATGTTTTAGACCTCTGATATGAATTTGGTTTAATTTGATTAAGTTTTGCTAATCCTATCATTAGTTTCATCTAGACATGCTTAAGGGGAAATATGGGATTTTGGGTATGTTTGATCCAATTTAACCTATCATATTGACGTTTTGATATTTGTGGTTGATTATGCATGTTGCTATGACTGTATGAAATGCGTTGTGATCGATTTCAGTAGTTAGAATGGTCGAAAACGTCGTCGAATGGCGTAAACACTTGCTGGAACAATTTCAGAAAACAGTGCAGGTTTCGGATCGGATCGGATATGGGGCTCGGATCGGATATGTTGAACTGGGCAAGGGATTCGATCGGATCGGAACCTGACACTGGAGAAAATTGGAAAAAAATGAAGGCCACGCTAACTGAACTGGGATCGGATCGGATTAAGGAGGAGGGATCGGAGCGGATAGAGGAGGATGGATCGGATCGGAGCACGCGAAGGATGAGGAGGTGGATCGGAGCGGAAGCACGAACTGGAGGGGAGATAGCACCCGACCCGACCCGAAGTGAAGCACCCGACCCGACCCGAGGAGAAACACCCGACCCGTACCAGAAGAAACCCAACCCGAACCGATGGAGGATACCCGACCCGAACCGATGGCTTGAGGAGGAACCCGACCCGACCCAGTATTGGCCAATAACCCGAGATGCAAAGGTAGTCCAGCATGGGAAGTTAGAGCTCAGGATCCAATTGGGAACCAATGAGTTCACTTCATGGTTGTGCTTTGCTGCGGGACGTGTGCTAAGGAGTTGTCGACGTTCATAACTTCGATTCACCACTAAAAATGAATGATGGCTACTTATCAGTGCAGTAGGGTCATTGTGACCTGAGGGGCAAGGTGATGGTAGCAAGACAACGTTATCAGTGCAGTAGGGTCATTATGACCCGAGGGGCAAGGTGATGCGTAGTAAGACTATGAGCCAGTGCAGTGGGGTCATTGCGACTCAATGGGGCAGAGTGGACATAGTAAGGATTAGTAAGGCTATGAGCCAGTGCAGTGGGGTTCTTGGGACTCCATGGGGCAAAGTGGACATAGCGAAGGATTTGTGGCTACGTTATCAGTGCAGTGAAGCCATTTATGACTTCATGGGGCAGAGTGATCGTAGCAAGGTATGTTGGGCGATCGAAGTGGTGAATATCGTATGCTTTACGCACTGAGTGAGAGATGTGAGGATGGATGCTATGTTTGATTATTTGCCATCACTATGACATGCACACCTCCCCCACCTCCGTATCTTTACACTGTTTGATATGGTACCTTCGAGTGTTGTACAGTATGTAGTGCTAACTCTTTGGTTGCAGGTCCTGGTTCAGGTATGTTTTAGTCTACCTGTTACTGTTCACTTTAGATGCTTATCGCTCATACCAGGCTTTATGTCTGACCCAGAGTTTTATGTCTCCTCTTATTACTCTGGGTGCTCACACGAGCAGACTAGAGAGAGGTTAGCTGGTGATGCGCGAGTAGCTGATTCGGAGGCGGGCAGGAGGCTTCCACATATGATATATATATATATATATATATATATATATATATATATATACACACATACTTATATACACATTCTCCCTGTGTCGTTGGTGGTCTCTACTTGGGCATTAGTAGTTTACCTCATTTATCTTACTTTTGCTTTGAGACAGTTTGAAAGTTGTAATAAGCTGTATTTTGGATTTCCGCTGCTATGATGTTTAGTTTTGGTTTTCAGCTTATGCACTGTCTCTCCGGTTTTATGTCAAGTATGTTATTATTATATTTTGTTCTATGCGCTGTGAGACATTCTACAGGTTCCTTGTTAGTTCATTTCCTTCTTCCTTTCCTTCTGACGACCCATTCCGTGCTAACTGGACATGTGTACAGCGCACTTTTGGAGTAAATGTCGGTTGGTGTAGGGCGGGCCGGCACAGCAATGATAGGTGATGCTCCTAAGGTGGATAGCCAGGGAGAGAACTCCAGTGGTGGAGATATAGTTGGAAAGGATATTGACGCTCACTCGAACGCACACCTTGGGAAGGCGAGAAGAGGCATTCAGCTTCTAAGAGACCACAGCGGGCTGATTCCAAGCAGTTTCAAATCAGATAAATGGCTATAGAACGTGGATGGCTGATTTATATTAGGCCAAAATTGTATAAATAAATAGATAGGGATTATGGATGTTTGTTTCACAATAGTCCTCCACTTAAGCAAAAAAAAAAAAAAAAAAAAAAAAAAAAAAAAAAAAAAAAAATTGGGGACTGCATGTGGCTATTTCACAATGGTCCAGAACTTAAGTAAATCTTTTATAAAGCTTACATCTGGTTGTTTCTTCATGGTTTGAGACTTAACCAATAAACAAAATTTAATACAACAAGCAACTGAGTTTATGCAGTTCGAACTCAATAAATGAACTTGAAGGATATTATAAGGATCTGATTCCAAGCAGTATATCAGAATAGAGAACAAGTTAAATAGGAGCTTAGTGAGGACTATGCTGAGATAGGTGCATCAAAAGATGAGAGTAATTGAATAAAGAATATTCCGATTGAGAAGATAACCAGGACTACATTAGTGGCACAACTGTAATAGAGAACTATATAAGAATGCATGGGGCGCAAAGGTAGATAGAAACTACCTATACTTGCAAACAACTGTAGGTTGCAGATTGTTAAGTATGTTAGATTTTTTTTTATAACAGTATTATTGACTAACCCCCTAGCTGGTAATCTGCAATGCTCAGGTTCAAGCCCCGGCCTCTTCACAATGTGAGGGAAATGCTATGCACGCTAATTGACCACCCCTAGAGCCCAGAAAGCCGTGAGAATAGTACTAGAATGGGAGACTGATCTAGGAAGTTCTCGCGCTTGAGTACGGGAGACTTTGGCACTGGGTATCCACCTTTATCATTGACTAAACCGGTATCATTTTTTACCCTATTTGTTATATACATTACAATTTTAAGGTAATAGCATCATTTTTTTAATCAAAGATAACTTAACATATTCAAAATCTTATAACAGTACTACTTGTTTGTTTCACATTTGAGAAATTTAATATTAGGTGTATTACTAGTAAATGTGCAATCACAAATTAAATAAAGTACATTATTCATTTGTAAGTTGTAATGGATTATAACTTCATGCAAATGGTTAGCTGAAACATCTCTTCATGTTTTTTAGTAGATTACATAATTTCAGTAGTCAAAATCATCCCAAAATATAAGTTACACAATTTTGTATTTTTACCATACATGTACATCAAATTTATATGGATTTTTTTGGTTTCATATTTATGGGAAATCGACAGAAATTTTATAGAAAATCAAGTGTTGTATAATTCTTCTACTATTCAAGTAATTAGTAAAATATTTCTTTTTTTATTATAGCTTTATGGTTTTTTTGCCATTTTTTAAATATAAATGTTCTTATTCTATTTTTAAAGTAAACATTGATTGAAATTCATAAGTAACATGCTTCTGTTAATAAATCAGGAACCATGGTTTTCTCAAATTTTTGGGAAAAATGTTAATACTTTACCTTTATTTATTATATGCTTTGTAGGTTTATTGGTTATCCCGAGAAACAAGATTTTGAAATAGTTTGATAAGTTTCAAGTTATGTATTTGGGTTTAACGTAAAATGTTGCAATGCATTTAGTAAGAAGGTAATTATTTTAGCATTTCCAAGTTTCCACCTAACTTTGTAATTTGACTGTTTATTCATTTCCTTATAATAGTTATTTCCTTAATATGTTTGCATGGTGGCAATTAGATAAAAAAGCAAGTTATAGATATTTTTGGGTAAGTTGTAAATTGTTAATGTTAAAGAAGAGGCACTTAAGACTTAGTACATCAAGATATTACATGGAAACAAATTAATAAACCCATCACCAACATTTCTTCATAAATAATAATAATAGACCCTCCACCAACATAATTATTTTTTTTACAGAATAAAACAATGAAAATGATGCATATGCTATTTAAATTCTAGACTTGAGACATATTCAGTCATGCCATATGTTTGACAATCCTATAAAAGGCAAAATTACACTCACCATATTTGGATTTCTGTTTTGTTTCATAATTTTATAAGGCCAAATTTTGAATTAATTCTATAATAAATTATTCATATGCTCTTATTTTCCAAATAAATGTAGTATTGTACTCTTATTTTTAATTTCAGTTAACATTTTTTCTTTCTAGATTTTAATTAGAAAAAATATTAGTATATATATTTTTTATCAAAATTTTTAATGACCGGTAATCAGTACTAAAATGATATACCTTACTTTCTGGTTCTAACAGTGGCAGTACGTAGCCCTGGAAAGAGGAAAGCATATATAAAAGATAGAAATATGAGGTATCAGTCATTCTAGAACGGTCATCATCTCTACTCCTTTTCTCAGTCACATATAATTTTGCTGCGTTTTCACCTTCCCTAATTCCTTTTCTCTGTCACATATCTGAACATGCATTAAATTTGTGTGTTTATACATATTGACAGCTGTCACTTATGTTATAACACAAATTCATGTAGCATTAGTGATGGTGTAGCAACTATCAGGGTTAGCCTGGATGACCTATGTTGGACATTTGAACAACATTACTCGTTCACGGCATCTATTTCCTACTAAAAACTCCTATATGTTCTATTGTTCTACACTTCGATGCATTAGGCACTCTCACTTTTCCTCAGGTATTTTTATCAAACCTTAGCTTATGTGAATTTTTAGTAACTTGTCCGCTATTTAAACTGAGATACAACTGAGTGGAATCAATGGGACTGGAGCCATTGTGGTTATAGTTGCAGCTGACATAGTCAAATTAGGGTGCCCTGCCATTGTCAGCAGTACTTGCAGCTGCAACTGTTTCCTTATTCTTCAGGTATTGGTCCATCTCTAATACAGAAGTTGCTAGATTTCATGCTTGTGATATGTAGATGTTGCTTTGTGTGCTCCAAAATTTTTGGAATGATTTTGCCAGTATGATTACACAATCATATTATAGCATTCCTTCCCTTCCATATGTAGTAGATTATAACATAGAATTAAGAGCTTGGAAATTTGGACAGATGATGAGTTTTGGATACTTTGTTGGGATAGTATATGCGTTATATGGTTGATGAGGCGACAATGCATGGAAAGCGAAGACGGCTTATGAAAGAAACATGGAAAAGCACAAGAACGCTCGAAAGGTTTAGATTGTGAGATATGCTTTCTATTGCTTCCCGTTACTGTTATAGTTTTTTTATTGGTTGTGTGATCTGATTGCTAAATAGCAAGCCAGCTTGAAGCAAATAAGAAGGCTATGCCAATTCAGGTTCATCCACTACCTTTTCTACCATTTATTTGACTGATTTGTGATCAACTACTTGAATTTTTTGTAATTTTCTGTGTTTTGTTGAATGCTCGAATATAGAAACAGATATGCTCATGCTGGAATCTTACTGGTTTGGTAATAGTAAATCATGA
Organism: Allium sativum; assembly: GCA_030737875.1. Classification (NCBI taxonomy): domain Eukaryota; kingdom Viridiplantae; phylum Streptophyta; class Magnoliopsida; order Asparagales; family Amaryllidaceae; genus Allium; species Allium sativum. Next base: position 385,740,397 of record CM060925.1, read on the forward strand.
AATATATCAACTTTAGTTACGCCATTTTTTCTGGTTTAATTAGGTAGTAAAATGATTAAGATATAAATTTTAGAATTTTTTACCCATCTAGTTATTAGGCAAACTATTTAAATAAAGTGGGGGGGAAAGGTGAATAGATTATTAATTTTTTTTGAAACAACATTTCCTTGGGAATGGTCGGAAAATGCATACAAAAGCGAATCGTTACTTGCTGTTCTTCATTTGAACTCAATTTGAATTTAGCTGGTTGGATCAACTGATTAGTATCACCACTCGGGTTTTTCAGTTTGGAATTTAGCTATGAATTCATTTAGGTCTGAAAGTATAGATTAAATAATCTGAACCAAATGGAGTGGTAAAAGTTTCCCATTGCCTGCAGCTGCAATGCGCATGCTTGGGTTTGCCCCAATCAAAGAAATGCTTTATGCTGGCATTTGTGTTTCTATTGGCACAGATGGTGCACCTTCTAATAATAGGATGAGCATGGGCTTGTTCTTATTTCCTTTTTTGTTATAATTATTAGGCAAAAAGACTAACAAAGGTAAAAGATTAAAATTTAACTAGGTGAAGAGCAAAATAAAAGAATCATTATATTTATCCAGACTAAAATGTTCATATCGCTAGAAATGTTTAAGCGGTTAACAAGTGCACAGGGAAGAAGAATATGTCCAAATAACTTGTACATGGAAAAACTTGTGTTTTTCCTGACTATTTTGTGTCTGCTTGATTGCTTTCTTGCTTTATTTCTTAAGATCGCTTTCTCGCTTAAGATTGAGAACTTACACATGAACCCAAATATTGATACCTCAGCTTATTACTTTGTGATTGTTTACAATTGAATCTAGTGTATATATGTGCATAATGTGATAATAATATGGAGTAACATAAACGTTGCTTATGCAGTGGATGAAATGCATCTAACTTCACTTATCAACAAAGGGCGAGAGGCATATCAACAAAGGGAGAGAGACATTCATTAGTGGCACAACTGATCCAACTGTTGTTCCTGCTGAAACAGTACTTAAAATGGCTACTATAAACAGAGCAAAATCAGTTCTATGGGATGACAAAATTGGTTCTGTTGAATTGGCAAAAAGGTAGATTTCTTCATTTCTTAGCAGCATCAATGGGCAATGCAAGTTCTTTTATTGAAGCATAGATAGTAACTTTAAGTTGTGTTGCTGCAGGTTGACTTGATTATTGTGGATCCTTTTTCATGGAATATGCTTCCATTACATGACATGTATAAAGTAAACTGTATGATTTTGGATTAACAATTGATGGATGAGATGTGTATAATTTTTTGGTTAAAATATGCAGCATATCTAATATAGTGTACTGCATGCGAAGTGAAAATATTGAATCTATCATGTGCAATGGTCAATGGATTATAAAGGATTGAAGACTAATGAATGTAAATGAGGTATGCTTCAGCTAATGTAACAACCCGAAAATCTGGGCCAGTTTAAAATTTTTATTTTGGCAATTTTAGCGAATTTTGATTATTTAAAATGAATTATTTTAAATAATATCGACGTGAAATTTATTTTGAATATAATTCGAACGTATATATTTATACGCGTCGTCGTTAGAATATAAATATTTATATATAATTATAAATAGAATTGAAAATGGCGCGGTAGTTCGATAATTCGATTTCAAACTTCAATTGAATGTACCGGGTGCAAAACAATCCGGATTTTAGTGAAACCAGAAATCATAGGATCTATTTGATAATATCTTTCCAACGAATCCGACAAATCAAATTTTGATAGCGGGAATCAAAAGATATGTCCAGTTGAAAATTCTGAATAGTCGCTATGGAATTCAGGCCCTTAAAAATGGACATTTTGCAAACGACCTCGGATTTCGACGAAACCAGCTTTGTTGGGTCCGGGATGTGAAGTTATTGCTAGGTTTCAAATTTCATAATTTTTCGAATCAATATGTGAGCGTGGCAAAGGAAAACGCGTTTGACCAATTTTAGTTGATTTTAATCGACTGGAAAATGGCCATTTTTCAAACGGTCTCAGAATTCGACGAAACTAGTTTTGTTAGGACCGTATCGTCAATACGAAGCTAGAAAATATTTTTCTGGAATTTTTCGAGTTAGTATGCGACCCCGGTAATTTGAAATGTACGTTTAAAATTCAATATAGTGATTTAAATGTAAATTCAACGGAAACTAATCGAAACGATCAAATCAGCTTATGACACATGTCCCATTGTGTTCGAAATAGGGGTAATTAGCTATGGACGACAGGCGGTGGGTCTCGTTTCGAGGTCGAAAATAAAAGTAACTTTTTAGAAAATTTAATAATAAAATATATATTTATTTATATATAACTACACTTCCTCTCTCTCCCCTCTATTCAGATCGAAAAAAAAAAGAACGCCGCTCCTCCAGGCAGAGCTCCACCACGTGCCATCGTCGGTCCCCCACCCCGCCGCCGCCCTCTCAGGCGAAACCCCCTGACCTCAACCCTCTCTCCTCTTCCCCTCTGGACCGAGAAGAACCCCCAACCCAAAGCCCTAGATCCGCCAGAACTCGCCCCTCGCCTGGCCTTCGACCCCACGCGCAACCACCAGTCTCTGGCACCCCCAGTCCCCTTCTCTCTGTTGAAACCCCACGCCAACTCGAGAACCCCAACGCCTAAAGACCCCCCCTTGCACCACCCTGCTGCCTCATCCCATTTCCGCCGCTTAGGGCCACCACCGCGCCGCTGGACCGACTGTGCGAGCCTCCAATCCCTCCTCAACCTCCTACGCTTCGGTTCAAATGGAACACAGTGAGTTTTTAATGTTATTATTATAGAAGAACTGATTTTATTAGCATAGAAAATCTGATTTTTGCAGTATAAAAATATAGCTTTTAGTTAGGGGAAGATATGATTTTTATATGATGTAGAATAATAAAAATATAATCTTTTATATTGTCGAAAAATATAATCTTTTATATTGTCGAAAGGAAAATATAATCTTTTATATTGTCGAAAGGAAAATATAATCTTTTATATTGTCGAAAGAAAAATATAATCTTTTATATTGTCGAAATAAAAATATGATTTTTATATATTGAACTTCGAAATAAAAATATGATTTTTATATATTGAACTTCGAAATAAAAATTTGATTTTTATATATTGAATAACATAGTAAAAATTCGATTTTTATATATTGAATAACATAGTAAAAATTCGATTTTTATATATTGAATAACATAGTAAAAATTCGATTTTTATATATTGAATAACATAGTAAAAATTCGATTTTTATATATTGAATAGCGAAGTAAAAATGTGATTTTTACATATGTAGAGAATACGGGCGAAAGCGACAAAAAGGCGAGTTGGCGAAGATTTCCTGCATTAGAAGTGCCGTGGAGCTAGGATAGCTATCGGTGAGAATTTCTCACCTTTCAATTTATTTTTCTAGTTATATATATATACTAGGATGCAGACGGTGTTTAGTAGCACCCGACACAATCGTCCACAGACCATGGACTTGTTTGTTTGGTTGCATAGCTTAGTTATATGATTTGATTTGAATTTGGTTGTTTGGTGAATTTGATTGATGTGTGAATGGCGTGGGCCTTCACTAGACCGGGGATAAGGCTAGGCCTCGTCCCGTTTCTAGTATCGTGCCGTTATACCGCCGAAATTTTCTAAAATAAGTTAGAAAAATAAAAATATCATTTTATTTAAAGAATGAACTGAATAAAATGTTTTATCGTTAAAAATATAATTTTTAACGTGAAGTGAATAAAATAAAATATTCATTTACAAACCGGACGGTTTGTTTATGTACACCTATTTGAATGACATTGATTGGGACGATAAATTTTACACATCGTCCAACTGCATAAATAAAATTTGTGTTTGATTGTTTGAAACCCCACACGGGTGTTGGGATGAAATTTGAAGTTCACTCATCCTGATTGATTAAATATGTCGATCGATTGATTGACAGGCTGTTATAAGCGTTAGATATCTATATTTGATGCTTATACAGTGTAGTGCACTTTGGTTGATGGTTGATTATTTTTCAATGCTATTATATGTGTGTAATGTATGAAAATCCATATAATTAACATTATATGGTGATTGATTGGGCCTCATTCCAATTTGAAAAATAAAGAATATTATAAAATAAAAGTTCATGTGTTGACAGTACTCATCCATTGAGATTGGTCATGTGTTGAACGAAATATTTTAGTAATAAAATTTACATCTTTATCGATATAAAATAAAAGTTCATGTGTTGACAGTACTCATCCATTGAGATTGGTCATGTGTTGAACGAAATATTTTAGTAATAAAATTTACATCTTTATCGATATAAAATAAAAGTTCATGTGTTGACAGTACTCATCCATTGAGGTTGGTCATGTGTTGAACGAAATATTTTAGTAATAAAATTTACATCTTTATCAATATAAAATAAAAGTTCATGTGTTGACAGTACTCATCCATTGAGATTGGTCATGTGTTGAACGAAATATTTTAGTAATAAAATTTACATCTTTATCAATATAAAATAAAGGTTCATGTGTTGACAGTACTCATCCATTGAGATTGGTCATGTGTTGAACGAAATATTTTGATAATAACAACTATTTTGAAAAAGAAATATTTGAAATAGAATATTTGAAAATAGAAATTTATGAAGCCGTGTTGATTAGATTGACGCCATTTTGACGTGAACGATATTTATATCGATTTTTAACGATTTCGAAACGAATTGAATTAAAAACGATTTCGAAATGAATTGAATTGAAAACGATTTCGAAATGAATTGAATTGAAAACGATTTCGAAATGAATTGAATTGAAAACGATTTCGAAATGAATTGAATTGAAAACGAATTCAAATTGAATTGAAAGTGAATTGAAATGAATTCAAATTGAATAGAAATTTGAATTGAATAGAAATGAATTTTAAAACGAATTTATAAAGAAGAATTCAATTTTGATTTGAATTGAAAAGGAAGTTGAAATTGCTTTTGAAAACGAATTTAAAACTATTTATATAATTCGTTTTAAATAGAAATCGACGAAATATATTATATATATAATATAATGGCCTGAATAGAACGCGCCGCGCCGCGGCAGTTCGCGAATTTCGACCATTTATTTCAAACGGATATTACGGGAGATCCGACCGTCGGATTCTCCTAAAACCGGAACCGTTGGGTTCGTATCGAAAAGAGCTTTCCAACGAATATTATAAATTTGAAATCTAACGGTTGGATTTGGAATTATGTCCAAATCAAATTTGAAAAAGGTCGTTGTAAGTGCAGTTCGATGGCCGTTGTTGGAAATCGACTGTACGGGCCTTGATAAAATTATTAAAAATAGTAATAATTTGTGTAAAATCATAAGAAATGATTTAGAAAGTATTGGGATGAAAAACTCCATATTTGAAAGGATAACAATAGATTTTTATCGAAATGAACTAGTTTTGAACTAGAATTATAATTCTATTTATTTTTAAATAAATAAATTGAATTTAAAAAGGGTTTTAAAAATAACCAGAATTTCCAATGATTGCATTGGAGTGGATTTGAATCGAAATTGTCTTCGGAATATTTCGATGTTGGAATTCGTGATTATACAGATGTTGTTATGGAAATTTGAAAGATATATATTTATATCGTTATTTCCAATACGACATTTGTTAATCGTAGAATTTGATATTGAATATAAGCCGATATATTTTCTACTCAGAGCCTTATATTGAATATCAAATGTGATTTGGGTTTGTCGTGAATGGTGTCTTCACTAACACTGTTCTTGAACCCAGTTGAGAAAAGATTAAATTTTTTATTTATTTAGATTTAATGAAGTGTACCAATTAAATAATATTTAATTGGAATTGAATTGATATTGATTTTTTGGTTTATCGTGGACAGTGTTTTTAAATAACACTCGTTCTTTAACCCGACAATTAATGAAGGTGATTTTGGGTTTATTGTGAACTGTGTTTTTAAATGACACGGATTCTTTAACCCAGTCACAGATTAAAAATAAGTGGAGTTTTAATGAATATTTAATTAGATTGAAAAAAAATCGAAATGGAGTATCACCAGTTTTGCTCCAGGCAATAGTTAAATCTTTAATTAGATTTGAACGTGAAATGGTAATTGAATTTACCGATAACACTGTGGTGTTAGATATGAAGTATAACCAGTTTTACTTCATGGGATGAATAGGTTGGGATTGGGAAATTAAAACAAATGATTACTTCGGTAAGGTTCGTTAATCCCGACTAGTTTTGAATTGATATTCAAAAAAATAGATTATAGAATAAATTCAAGAAATTTATCTTGGATAAAATTAATGGGAATCTTTCCCTATGAATGTGAAATTTAGAAATTGACTGTCGGTTAGCCAAACAGAATGGTTTTCTGGATATTGATCTGATGTTGGTTTCGGCCTTCGGGGTTAATATTTGGGGAATTATTCTCTTGATTAATTTACGGTTAGTGACTAATGAATTGGAATGAGGCGTATGTTGTGTTTGTGTAACACTTATTTAAAATATACGCGAGTTATTCGGAAAGACCGGGTTTATCCCATTCTGAATAACTGATACGACGATAAGTCGAAGATGAAGACGATGGTCGAAGACCGGAGTTCTTCACGTCGTTTGGGTGATAACTGATGATCTTGATTGGGCTGTACACCCAAGAAGATGGAAACAGTTGGTGATCGTCCAGACGTACTTGGAGATCGATGGATATGCGGGGTACTAGGTGCCTCCGGTTTCGTTCAGACCCAGAACGGACTTGTAAATGGACTGTGTGTCTGACATTGGATTTTAGTCTGTGTGATTGATCTCTATTAAATATATATCTGTTTGGCGGCGGAGAATTTATTCTCTTGCTTAACGCCCTTCTCTGAGACGTACGAGCTCAGGGGTTATATATTGATGGATATCAAACGCATGGAGTGAATTGCCTGTGTGGCATGCCTAAGTGGCAATTGATCGAGGATTCTTTTAAAAAGCAAAGTCTTGTGGTGATGATCAAAGCACGGCCTTTGTGGCGTAGCTTTGTGTAACGTTTGCTTCGCGAGTTTCACACCCGGTATGAACCAAAAACAGGAGGGGACATCAGGGAGGACTTGCGTTTCTTTCTAGCTAGAAGTGGCGTCAGTGGTTTTACACGCCCTGACGAGTTTGACTTATGTGGTTGTTGCTGTTGCGAGGCGCCTCGGATTGATCGGTCGTTCTCGAACCGATGGAGTCATTTAGTTGGCTCATTTACGCCCCAAAGGGCGGAGAAACGTATTGTTCAGGCACTATAATCCACATCGGTGGACCGGCCCTGACGATCCAAGGGGCAGTTGCGGCTGCTCCGGAGACATGGGCTAGATTGTCTCGAATCGGTTGAGGACTATCTTTTGCCTCGGTTCATAGACGGAAATCCAATTTCCAAATACGTGACTTTGCGGTTTTATTTGTAAACCTATATATGGTGACATAGTGGCATGGGACGCTCATGTCGCCTATGATTGATACTTATGATTTGAAGTTGTTTTATACACTATGCACTTATAATAGTATCAAACGATTTGTTTTAACCGTATCAAGCATTCTTTGGCTGTTATAAGGGAAAACCCTATCCTCGGCTGCGTTGCATTGTGTGATGGGACCTGGGTCTTATAACAGCTTCATTTTTCTTTATTTAGCATTGCGCTGTTTGTTTTATGCACTGGTATTCTTGGGAGGAAACCCGTTCCGTGTTATACGGCGTGGTCCCTTGATTTACCTAATGATTTAAAATAAAGATTAATAACTGTTTTAGTTCTCACACCAGTCACATGAATGACCTGGAGTTTATTGTTTTAACCTAAACTCTGGGTGCCCCTATTTTCCGCACGGGCAGCTAGTAGTTTTGGTTTTGCAGATTTATATTCACAGGATCCTGGTTTACAGCTGGAATGATATCCGGAAAGCTCTGTATCCGTATATCACCTTCAGTTGTGCTTTATATTATTTTTCCGCTGCTATGTATTTAAATGTAATTTAAATCTCTGATATTTCTGTGTAATATTTATTCATTTATACTCTGTATATTCTTGTAATCTGATGCATTGTTGTAATATACAATGAAATGTTCTTCTGTATGCGTTCTGTTTTGTCGTGTTCTCAAACGATTGGGCGTTTCGAACGGCCAGGATCGGTTTAGCGACTGGTTCGGACCGAGCGAAATCCCTTCTCGTCACAGCTAATTAATATAGTAAATTTGGATGTAGAATCTCTATGTCCACAATTACATAGATGCATCAAACTGTTATCTGTATTTTATGTTGAATTGTTAACTGTCCCTTCAGAGATACAAGTTTATTTTACGTAATCTACCAAAAAATATAACCCTCAACCCTCTTCAGAGATACAGAGTGGTGCTATTGCACCTTTGCTACTCTGTTGCATATGCACCACTGTAGTGGTGCATTTGCTTTTTCATCCAGTGCATTTGCTTTTACAGTGTGCTAGTAGTGTTACTATTTTCTTCCAGTGATGATATGTTTTATTAGCATGTAAGATTTTCATTTGACAACAAATTAGAGAAGTTTTATAAATAATAATAAATTAATTAAATTTTATGAAAATTAACTAAGGTTTTAAAAATCACACTAAAGTATTATAAAAAATTAACTAAATTGTTGATTTTATAAAATTAACTATGATATATAAAAAATAATTAAGTTCATAAAAATTAACTAAATATTGTAAAATTTAACTAAGTTAACAAATTTTTACAACAACTAACATGTTTATACTAATAATAATGATGATAATAATAATAAATTATTAAATATTAACAAAGTTAACATATTTTTATAAAAGTTAACATATTTATAATAATAATAATACTACTAATGATTATAAGGGTTTATAATAGTAATAATAAATTATAAACATTAACCAAGTCAACTAAGTATTATAAATATCTAGCTAAGTTAACTTATGTTCTATTATAAACAAGGTGCCATTAATAGGATTATTAAATCGTTGATGCTGAATTAAATAATCTGTATGTTTTTCATGCCATGTATTACTAGTAGAATCAATACGTTATTTACAATCAAGATTAGAAAGTGTCATGTGTTGCTAGCAGAATCATTGAATTATGAATTTTTTCATTGCACGTAATTAAAGATCCTTGGTGCAAAAAAAAGGAAAAACTTTCTTCTTTCTTAGTAAGCATATGTAACTTTTTGTTTGTCCATTTTGTTAGTATTTGGTTCAAACTTGCTTTATGACTATTGTGTTTTTATCTATAGATATTGTGACTATGTTCAACGGATGTTTTTGTTTGTGGAAATTATGTAAACTTGGTTTATTGATGATGTCTTTGTTTATGAATATTATATTATACAATTTATGTAAATAATTAACAACATGTGTTTATATGATAGTTTTTGTATTTGATTCGAACATGTTGTTGATATTAGTTGTTTTATATATATTAAATGCTGTTGATTTTTGTGTGCATAAACATTTTGATAGTACAACACAATATAAATGCTGTAAAAACAAAATAGCAAAAGGCAATGTTGTCATTACTATGAAAAGTTACTAACAACCTTTATCTAGTGTTGTCATTACGTTGAATACTCAATAACAGCGTTTATGAAATGCTGATGAAAAATTATAACACAAATAATGTTCATTTGACAGCGATTGGTAAATGCTATTATAAGTTAATAACAACGTTTATTAATCGCTGATGAAAATGACAGTAACAATCTAGGAAATTTGTCATAGACTATTCACAACTCACTATAAACACTGTAATATAGGGTCTTCCACAACGTTTTTCCTAATGCGACTAAAAGTACTATACCATTGACCGCATGTCGTTATACAGCGTTTCTAATAACGCTGTTATATCCTATTACAGCATTTTTCAAACGTTGTTAAAAGTTATGTAGTTATATATATATATATATATATATATATATATATATATATATGAAACCCGAAAGTAACCTATAAACAATAAAAATGGGTAAGAAATAAATGTCAGCACAACGCCGTTTGAATTTTGAAAAGAAATGAAGATTGTGCGTATATGTATAAATTCAAAACTGTAAATTAAAAGTGTAATTTAGGAGCGGGAAGTAATAAATGTATAATGAATGAAAATAGGCAAGAAGATAGTAGCATTTGAAATTTGAATATATATTAAAAGGAAGAAACAAATGAATTGATGGCATTAATAATGACATTATTTGGGCATCTATTAATGGATAAAGATTTGAAGAGTTATATGCATATATATATATGCACATAAGTTTGAAATGATATATATTATAAACGGAAGAAAATTATTTACATAGTGATATTTGGCAAGAAAAAGAAACATTATCCATAAACAAGAAATTAATATAAGCAAAAATTAACATTAATGGCCTAGGCTATTTAACGTTATATTTTTCCACTTGTACGCGTCAGATTTTTTTTTTCATTTAACCCGACAAACTAGAATCTTTTATGCACTTATAAATAGATTAGTAAAGTGTAGCCTACTACACATATTTTCTGAGACGACGCCAAGGCTCTACCATTTTCTTTCTTCACCAAATCTTTTAGAAATTAGAATATTAGTTTTTAGGAATTCTGATTCAAGATTTGAAGATAAAGACTATAAATCTACAACATAGGTGCTCAGGTTTCTTGTCAACATGTGGTAAGGCATGTAAATCTAAATTATTTAGGTTTCTTTCCTTTTCCTTTTAGCATCAAATTTGTAAATCCGTGGTTATCTTAATATTAGATTCAATTAGAAAGACCACGGAATAGCAGATTTGAATCAAATTCAAGGATTGGAAAGCAGTTTTAGGCGAGTGGATTTAAAATTATACCTTTTGGTAATGCCATATTTATTGTTTACATTCCCTATAATTCTTAACATGATAGATAATTGGAATTTGTGTGGTAATTGCAATATAATCTATTTTTAAGAACGTTAAGAATATTGTTGTTGTATAGATCTGTTCCGTTAATCTTCTATTTGGACTAAGAATTATTGTAATATTGAAATTGTGGAATTTATAATAAACATGAATATGTTCTTAAGATTGTTATTTAATGACAAATTGGATATGTTGTAAACAGAATTACATTGAAATTTGGAATAATGGAAAAAGAATCGATATGCCTAATTTTGTATGGAAAATTTACAATGATTGAAAACAGCAAATGAAAATCGGAATTAACATCTAACTCAAAAAATAAAAAGGGGAAATTTGTAGTGGATTGAGTTAGTTGGATTTAGGGAAAAATAGATACATTTCCATATCGGCAAAACGACTGAGAACCTAGTTGCAAGAAAAAAAAGTATTAGTGTGAAATACGGATTCTTTTACCGCATTGCACATTAATCAAATAATATATGGTGTATGTCCATACTGAAAATAAAAGAAATAGCTTGCAAATACTAATCTTAACTGAAATATGTCATGGAAATAAATCATTACATCTTTTCGCCAACTAATATAATGAGGTATGTGAAATATTTTCCTGAAATAATAAAAAGGTACATAACGGTAGTTAAAGAAAGATTACAATAGTAAAAGTTGGTTCGTATTACAGAACCTAAGAAGGATTGTGATGAACAGGGAATATAACCTATTATAATTAATTATATGAATGAGAATGAAATATAATAGGTAGGCTTGTCTTAGGGACAAGAGAAATTATAACATAGGTTATAATTTAAAAAAGAGAACTTATTAATAAACCTTAGTTAAAAAAACTAATTTAATAAGTAAACAACAACAAGTTGTGGTAACAGAGTAAGACAAGGTTATGATTAAATAAGAAAGAATAAAGTAGACTTGTTATTAGTAGACTTATAATTGAAATTATTAAGTCTAATAAATGCAATAAATAATAAGCGGAAGTCCGCTACGATGGCATAGGGCTGAATAAAGAAAGTAAACAACCAATTGTGAGCTAATGAACCAAGTAACTTTTATAAAAAGTGAATATATGGATAATTAAGTTAATTAGCAACGTGACGAGACAAAGCAAGCGCATGATTAAAATATTAAACACAGGATACAATAACATGTTGGTGTGATGCACTTAGACCAGTTCATACGTATGAAGGTTAAGAACCCAACCGGGCAGATCATCGTGGTGTCTAAAGATGCGAAAGGATCACGTTTAACTAATTATTCTGCGGGACTGGAGGGAAGCACGTGGCTTGTGCGGGATGTGGTAGGGTACTTCGTGGTGGTCCTCTATGTGGTACGTGTTTAAGCCGTACTCGTAGGGGTTTGGTCTGTATGGTAACATCCAGTGAGTATACCTTGACTGCAGCTGATGTGTGACAACCAGAAGGGTGTGGCGGATGGCGTTACGTGATTCAGTTATTTGCCTTAAGAGAGGTTGATTAGGACCAAATTAAGGATAATAATTGTTGGATTCCTGTCACCGGGAGTTAGCGTGATGTGGAAAGTCTAGGGCTAAACCTACAGACCTTCGATCTTTCACTATCGAGACGTTGGTTGTGGGATACGCCAAATTGGATGTTAGAATGGTTAATAAAGGCAAGTCACTTAGCTCTTAGATAAGGCTTATATTAGTTTGGGTGGGCATAGGCACCATGAATAGACAGACCATATATGAATATATGTACTGTAGGCCTAATGAGGCAGTCGTTTACAGATATTGAAAGCTCCAGACCGAGTTTCATGCATTGGAGGCAGCCCTATTACGAGACTCGTGTTTTATTAGATAGTACGTTCATGTGAGTGTCTAGGTACAAGCACTGGGTGGTGTATTGTAGACATAATGGTATTACTCCGCATTGAGACATGATTCGACCGAGGAGTCCAGATACAACGATTTGTACGTTTACGGGCATAGAGATGGTAGTTCTATGCGATTACATAGTGTAATGATATAGATTTCTGTATGTAATTTGGCATAGGATAGATGTGTACGCTTCCACGGCTTGGCGGTGAAGACCATACGAGGAGGGTATTATGGGGAGTGCCTTGAGATGTTAGGTCTGGCTACATATATATTATATTAGGTTTAATCTACCGAAAAGTAGATGGGTACAACGTGAGTATGGAGCCTTGAGTGTTGTTAACCCAAAGAACCTAATAATTAAGAAAACATAACTGAACAGTATATGCAGGTGTTAATACAAAAAATGTACTAACACCCCAAGGTGTGTTTCCACACTTCACAAGTGATCAAAAACAAGATTAAGAGCAAAATAAGTTTGGGAAAAATAAAGGAGAGAGTATTTGTAGTGATTAGGCCTCAGATCTGGCCTGCGACCACTTTAATGGAGTATCTCATTAAGATTTACATCATTACAAGGTACATAATCTCTTTTACTTTATACATTTTCCTTCTACAATGAATTTTCTCTCTCTTCTCTACAAATTTTCTATCTTCTTCGACCTCTTTCTATTTCCAAAGTGGAAATGATCAATTCTCACAAGTACCGGCGATTATTGAAGTAAATCTTCGTTAATCGACATTGGTGATGAAATTTGACATTTTCTGGAATGGATTGATCATGAAGAAGTTTTGATCTTGCTTGAGAGATCTTTAATGGAGTTTGAATTGCTTTAGGATGTTGTAGAACGAAGATGGTAGCACTTCGTGGTTGGAGAATTCAGTCCCTTGAATAAAGGAAATAGTGGGGTATTTATAGGTGTGGAAGTGGAGTGGAGAGGCTCAAAATTGTGTGTGCATGTGCTTGGGTTGTTTGGGCAACTCGACCCATATCTAGGAGCTCAAGGAATGACCCTGGATGCCTCCAACGACCTTAAAGCTAATAACCCACCTTCGCATGTACACAAGATGACTGCTTTATGTCTTGTTATTCAAGAAACGACCTGACTCTTTGTTGTGTGCGACCCGCTTGCATTTTCATGTGAACGACCTAGTGAGCAATGACCTGATGACACGTATGTCTCCAATGACCTAGTGCTCGACGACCCGAGGCCTTGGCAACCTAACTATAGGACGACCAGACTTGTGAGTTCCAAAAACGACCTGAGGCTTCTTATATGTTCAACGACCCATCCTAGCGTTTTGATGCATTACCAACCCGATCATATCTTCACGAGTTGACCATATGCGACCCATCTTTATGCATGACTCGACCCATCATTTCATTATCTCAATATATCATTTATGAACCACATTTTCGTGGGGTTAACATTATCCCCTTGGAGCTTATATTATTGAAATATAATGCGGGCTCCGAATCACATAAGCTTGACATTATTCTAATGGGTCATGCTTTATCTGTTTGAGGGATCGGTATAAGCAAGTAATGGTTGAGCCATCTGAGCCTTTGAATGGACCAAACTCGGCCTATCTACTGCTAGATTTATATTCACCAGCACTACGCCATAGATGGCCCACTGCATCGAAAATCCAAGGTGTTACTAGCTACAATCTAACAATAGCTAAGTTGATTTTTGTCTATTACAACACATGCTTCAAGGTGTTAACATAGAATCCAAGGTGTTGTAGTAGCCGCATGAATAAAATTATTAATCCAGGTGATTACGATCCAATGGTCCACTTTATCAATCCGCATGAAATAATCTTTAACGCAGGAAGTAAAAACAAAAAAACAAGGCGATAAAACGCTTAGCAAAATATTCAAGGGTTTCAATTGAAAATTAACAAAATACTCCATCAGTTAACCTCTCAAACATTCTCACTCACAGGTTCAAATAGTGCTAAAAGTTCAAGTTTACAAGCTTAATTGGAGTTCGATTAGGGTAAGTTCGAGTTCAAGTTCAATTAGGGCTTCGTTGTTTCAAGTAGGTCTTCAATTGAGGTTCGTTTGGGTTTCAAATTTCAGTTAGGCCTTTGATTTAATATGCTTCTTAAGGTATCACTCAATGTATATTTCAAGTATTTCCTGATTTGATTGTTATGTTGCCTAATTTACTGATTTACTTGTGCGTTCTGGTGTAATCATATTCCTGATTTTATTATTATTCTTGTCTTTGTAACAAAATTATGTTGAACAGTGCTTGTATGATATTATTGTGTTTTTTGCCTTATAGTCATGGCTAAATAATATTTGTGTATGTTATTTATGTGTAAATTAGTGATGAACGAGGAAAAAATATAGGCAAAACTTCCTAAGTTCAGAACACTACATGTTATTTGTGTGTAAATTTAGACCTCGATTACCAAAAAATACATGCATGTCCAAATGACTGTGTGCTATATTGGGTAGGAAATGAAAAGGAAAATAACTGCAAAACCTGTGATGTTTCACGGTGGGTATACCGGAAAAAATGTACCAAACTTAAGTAAGAAAATGTTGTTTCTGCCTTGATTAAATGTTGTAGTTGATGTGTCATATTTGTGGCTTCTTTTTGTATCTTTTTTTTACCGTTTCTGCCTATATTACATTTTAGTGTAATGGCTCTTTTATTTTATAATGCGCTTGGTTTATTTTATTTTGTAATTACGTCATTCTAATGTTAATTTTTCCATTTTGTGTAGGATGGAGGCAAATCTTAGATTCCACCACAAGGGAAAATATGGGAATAATGGATATGTAGATGAAGAAAAGGCTATTGTCAAGGGAATTGATCTGGATATGTTTTTGTGCACAGTACTGATGGAGTTTTTCAAGGATGAGCTACAATACACCGAAATTGAAGGAGTATATGCATGGAATGTTCCAACGAGTTGGTGGAAATTGGTGGCCGATGATGTAGAGCTTTTGTTTATGATGAAAATAAAAAATAATGGTGATTACATTGATTTCTATGTCGACACTGTGGTCGATGATAAAACTGAGCCAATGAAATAAATGCAACCCATGTCATCGTATGTCCAAGGAAGAATCTGTTTCTAGATATAAACTTATCTTCTCATTTGTACTATTTTGATGAATTTGTTCATTTTGCTACTTTTAGTACACATAATTTTTGTACATTTATTTTGAATATTATGACTTGTTTGATTTTTAGTGCACTCAGTAGAATAATAAAGAACTTGTGTGTTGCAGCTGCGAAATCACATAAACACCAGTTTGTCACCGCTCACCATCTGCAGCAAGTAATAAAAAAGAAGAAGCAGACTGATCATGTCTTTACTCCTACAAAGTCGGGAAAACTAAACAGTCCACAAATGATCAGCGAAACTGCAGCGAGTCCACCAATCAACAACAAGTAGACTGAAATCTTTACCCCTACAAAGTCGGCACGACTAAATAATCCAATTACCAACAATCCAGAAGTGATCAGTGAAGCTGTTGTGAGTCCATCCGTAAACAAGAAACAGGTGGTCGGCAAGAAGTCAATTAGAGTCAGTAATTCGACGAAGTTACTAGTGAAGGAAAATCCAACTGAAGTCAGCGATGCAACTTTGAATATCAACTCAGCAAGTATCAGGAGTAAATTGTATTTCGATAATTCTCCACATAAAGAGGAAAATACAGATGAAAATGAGATTCTGCTAAGAAGACTACAATATGATCTTCTAATATGATCTACATATTTTGCTAATATTTACAATATTGTCTTGTTAAATTACTTTCAAAATGATGATCTATCACCTCCGCCACCTCCACTGCTTATAGAATACGAAAGGGAAAGAGTAAAAATGTCTCATGGAAGAATAATGTTTTTGAAAACTTGGGATACCTAAATTAGTTACTGGACTGAGAAATGAATTTGAAAAAAATAAAGTAAAATCAAAGATGCCTGCTGAGGAAAGAGAAGATTATGTTCCATAATTTGATGAACGTAGTGAAGATGATACTTCAGAAAATCAGGCAAAAGTGCGTTATAGCTGAAGATTTAATTTTATGTTGGTAACTATAGACTAGCTTCATTTTTTTTATTGTTTTTGTGTGCGTATTTTAGAGAACCAAAAAGGTTACGGTTACAAAGCCTCCGTTTGGACCAACAAATCGTTCAGCAAATGTTGAATCTGCAACTGATAAGAATGTAACTCCGAAGGCAGAGGAAAATCCAGTTCGTACACAAAATGATGGTCCACCATGCAGCGTTGAGTTACCACACAATGGAGGAATAGGAACAATGGCTACCTATTTGGCTATGCGAGAACGCCAGAAGAATTACAGTAGTGGAAGTGGAAGTGCAAGGAATAAGGCTATTGTTGGAAATGTCTCGACAAATATTGAAAATGAAGAATTGAGTTCTGATTTTAATAGTTTAAGTTCTCATTTATGTTATGTCTAGCCTTCTCATTACTATTGTATGCACTTTGTAATGGTAATCGGAGCTCCCAGAAGGGGAAGGGGATAAACAAAGATGGATAAAGTTCATTCAAGGCCATATGACAAAAGAGTTATAATCCAAATGAATAATCGGGGCCAACCTATTTTAGACGATGACCAAGTAATGTATGAATTGAGTTCTTTTTTAGGAACACTGAAAAGGAATGTTCCGCCTACTTACAAGTCTTGTTGATGTTCCTTCAATTTTGAAAGGCACGATGTGGAACTATGTCAAGGTAATTTGGAAACATAGCTAAATTTTACTTAAATATATGAAACTTGTCACAAAAGTAGCATGACTATTCTTCTTAATGTTTGATTTGTATTTAAGCTATGGTATATTATTCTGGATGAAGTCGATTCGTGACTCTTAGAGGTGGTATAAGAGTCGTATTAAAAAGGCACATTATACGGCTTATGAAACTGATGAAGAGAGGCTTGAAAATAGGCTGGACGAAATTCCACTTGAGAATTTCAAAGTACTCTTGATGTTTTGGGGAGATAGGAAAAAAATCAGGTGTAATTTTTAAGTTTTATCACAAAAAAATTTCCCTTGTTATTCATTCAAATCAGGCAGATAAACATCTTTATTTCATGTTTTTGTAGTCTAAGGCCCTTACAAATTCTGCAAATCGGAAATCATATAATGACATACACTGCTGGTCCAATTTTTTTTTCCAAAATTCAGCATAAGATAGTATGTATTTTGATTATTTTTATGGTTGGCTTGTTTAACAATATAGGTAATATGGAGGTATGCTTGTTTAACTTGAATGCAGTATCCTTGTTTAACATGTGAATAAACTACATATATCAATGAAGATTCAAATGGAAAAGTTTTTTACTGTCTAATTTTTTTAATATTGGTGATATATGTTTTGGAACAACTGGTTTGATATCCTTTTACTGTCCAAAGTTTTTGTATCAATCCAAGGAACCAGATGGAGAACTTTTTGTTAAAATTCGCAAGCGGAAAGAAGGAAAGATGTACAAGACTGGTGCTTCAGTAATGAACTACAAAATTTTAGGATTTTATTTTCTCTTCAATCAGATGTCAAAAAAATGCTTCATTTTGCACATGATCAACATTATTGTAGAATAAGATCCTGTTTTGTTGAAACCTATAGTAGGATATCTACAGGCATTTACTCAGTATACACTAGTATCATACTGAAGCACGTGTCAGTTTGTAACTAAAGCAATGCCTCGGTTCGCAATTGAAGCAATGGTTGAGTTTGTACTTGAACGAGTCATGGCAAAGTTATACTATGGCATAGATTTGCAACTGAGGCAGTGCCTTAGTTATACTATGGCATAGTATTGCATTCCTTGATATCGTTCGCGCTTTGAACAAACTGAGTCATTGTGTCAATTTGCAATTGAGGCATGCATGCCTTTCGGATTTTGCTGAAATGCAACTGTGGTATGCAGGCCGTAGATTGTGCTGAAATGTCTTTGTGCTGAAATGCAACTCAGTTATGCTATGGCCATAGTTTTTGTTGAAATGCAACTGAGGCATGCACGCCTCTCATTTTGTGTTGAAATGTAAATGAGGCATTGCTTCAGTTTGTAATCGAGGCATGCATGACTTTGGTTGTGCTAAAATAATTCATTGTGAAAACATTAGTTGTACTAAAGAGTTACTCAGATTTTATTTATTAACGATGGTGATCTTTTACTTTAGGTTTAATTGTATTATATGCCGCAATTCTTGTTTAAGAAACTTGTTTCAGAATTGTTAATTTTATTTAATGTCACATTTTGAAACTGCTATATTTTGTAGGAGAAGATTGAAAAAGCAATAGGTGAAGGAGGCAACGATAGAGTTGTTCAAGAACTTGTTTCTGGTGGAAAGTCGCATGGTCCATCATGGCTTATAGGACGGCACAAATAGTCTCTAAAAGTTTCAAAAGCTACTCCAACAACAAGCATATACATACAGGAACTAGCAACGAAGATAAGGGAAGATATAGATGACGAAGTCGAAGAAAAAGTGAACAAGATGGTCCAAGATGAATTTGATGGTAAGGTCAACCAAAAAGTTCAGGAGAACTTGACAAGGATGCTTAAGAAATTAGGTAAAGCAAACCCTGACATGCACATTGATATTGGGGATCTTTGTGCGACAATTCGCAGTGGGGGCAATGAAACTGGAAGCACTAAACGCAGTGGAGGCTTACGCTCTTAGTCATTGATATTGGAGATCTTTGTGCAACAATTTGCAGTGAACATGAATTGATATTTAGTACATACTGGTTTTGTTTGTAAGTACGGTCTGTAAACATGAATTTACTGGCTATGCTTGTAAGTACTATTTGTGTTGCTTGTTAATCTGAGATGAGAAGTTCTTTGCTTAGTTCGGTGTGATGATAAATTTTGTAATATTGTAGTATGTGATGTAATGTTTCCATAGCTATGATATAATGTTGCAGTATGTGACGTTAAATGTTGTCATAGCCATGATATAGTATTGCCATTGGATGGTAAAAGTGTTGTCATAGATTAATGCATGTGGGCCCTGCAACAGGATTCCGTGAACTCGGGATACACATTTTAGTGGGCCCTACATTTTTGTAAATTTAGTACCTATGGCAACACCTGTACTCATGCTGTGAAACACCCCACCTCCGTTAGGGTCACTCACAAAGGGAATGCCCTAATTTTGGTGGAGGTTTATAAGTATAAGTCACAGATACACAAGACAGATATAAATACACATATTTTTTTAAGCAGCGGAAATAGAAACAACTTTTATTTCATCAAAATACGTGTTACACAAACCATACCATAATTGTCTTACAATACTTCCAAAAACATTACATTTCCATAACTGTCTTGATTTCAAAACTTAAAGAAGCATAAAAAAAACATAATTAAACTGCATAAGTCCCCATAGTTGCTATCCAAAGCCATAGTCCAAAACGAAAGAGATCCAAGAAATACATTCTCTCTCTTCAAGCCGGATGTGAGACTGGTCAAGCTGCGGTATTCCCTCCCTGTGGACCTGGGGGGGGGGGGGGGGGATGAAAGAAAAGAAGACAAAAGAAAAGTAGAGTTAGAAATAAAGCCCGAGTAAGTCTAGGACTATTCAGTCTATGAATAAGAAAATGAGCATGATAAGTACAAACTGGAAATGGGAAAGCACCATAAACTAAGTTAAGTTGTCTAGAATCGAATACACTATCGTATCCCATACTAGTCTCTGCACCCCCTATAAACTAGTTCTCATCTGGCACCCCACAATCAGGGTGGAGTGATCCTTTTTTTTAATGATTGGCTCCTACTCGCATAGTTACATGTGTGTTACGGCCCCCGATGTTGTAGCTACCTATGCTGGTCCCACCATGGGGTGTATCAAGTCCCATGGTGGGGGCCCGACACAGTTCTAGAATGCACAGGTATACTACTGGTGCCCAGTGCCTAATTTTTCTGCGCCGAAGTGTGTGCATGCCCGCAACCCGTTAGAACCTACACTGCCGCACCATCGCCGTCGATTTGACCTCTTACAGTCAGCCCAGTAATCGTGCCCCACCCTTCCTAGTTCAGGGTATCCTGATACACCTTGTAGGGTTACTGTTGAAAAGGGTCCCCCGCTACTAGGTTTTCTATTTCTAGCCAACATGCTAAGTTGGTTAAGTGTTCTGTATAAACCTAACCCCCAATCAGTCTGTATAGTTTAGCATGTTATATTTGATTAAGTATTAATTCAATTTACTTAATCCTATCAATCCTGACTCAGCCTTAATTGTCTTATTAAAGCCACAACCACTCACATTAGACAGGTATTGTTGTGACTGCCTGTTGTCGGTTGGGTCCGGGCAGTCTTACGTCACAACCCAGTCTAACCTCGGGTCTTTATTGGGCTCAATGCTTAACTCCCCACATTGGATAGGTATTGTTGTGACTACTGGACAGCCGGGCGGGTCCGGGCAGGTTTATGTCACAACGCAATCCAACCTCGGTGTAACAACCCGGAAAATCTGGGCCAGTTTAAAATTTTTATTTTGGCCATTTTAGCGAATTTTGATTATTTAAAATGAATTATTTTAAATAATATCGACGAGAAATTTATTTTGAATATAATTCGAACGTATATATTATACGCGTCGTCGTTAGAATATAAATAATTATATATAATTATAAATAGAATTAAAAATGGCGCGGTAGTTCGATAATTCGATTTCAAACTTCAATTGAATGTACCGGGTGCAAAACAATCCGGATTTTTGTGAAACCAAAAATGATAGGATCTAATTGACGATATCTTTCCAACGAAGTTGAGAAACTGAGATTTCACTTTATAAATGATGAGTTATGTCCAGTTGAAAATTAGAAATAGTCGTTGTGGAATTTATATATATTTTTATTTCGATAAGGCCCTTAAAAATGGACATTTTGCAAATGACCTCGGATTTCGACGAAACCAGTTTTGTTGGGTCCGCAGTGTCAAATTATTGTTAGATTCCAAATTTCATAATTTTTCGAATCAATATGTGAGCGTGGCAAAGGAAAACGCGTTTTGACCATTTCAGTTGATTTTAATCGACTGGAAATTGGCCATTTTTCATACGGTCTCAGAATTCGACGAAATTAGTTTTGTTAGGACCGTATCGTCAATACGAAGCTGGAAAATATTTTTCAGGAATTTTTCTAGTTAGTATGTGGCCCCGGTAATTTGAAATGTACGTTTAAAATTCAATATAATGATTTAAATGTGAATTTAACGGAAACTGATTCAAACAGTTGAATCAGCCTACGATACATATCCCATTGTGTTCGGAATGGGGGTAAAATGCTAAGGACGACAGGCGGTGGGCCTCGTTTCGAGGTCGTATGAAAAGTCAACTTAGGAGAGAGAAATTAAATTAATAATAATAATAAAAAATATCTCTTTTCCCCTTTTAACCAGGCCCCCCCCCCCCGACTAAAATCATTCGAGCATAAAAAGAAATCAATTGCGCCTGGCGACGACCATCGCCGACGCCCCGTTCATCGTCCACCGCGCCATCGCCACCTTCCCTCTGCCCCACCATCGTTCATCCCCTTCGATTCCTTTTCCCCCTCAAACCCTAACACCGATGGAACCCCAAACCGCCTAGCCGAGCTCCGCCGCCACCCTGGATGGACACCCCCGTGACCTGCAGACCTTCGGCACCTCCGTCGCTCGAGGATCGAGGCCCCCCCCCCCTTCCGTTCTGACGATGGCGCCCTCCCCAAATGCCGCGACCCCATTCCCTCCTCCAGCCGAAGTCGATGCCCCCCCTTTCTTCGTTACAGTAAGTTTTTTTTATTATTATTTTATTTTTATTTTAATCTATGAACTAATTTCGATTTTAAAATGATTTTTTTTATACTGATTTTTATTATGTTAAAATACTGATTTTAGTTATGTTAAGAAACTGATTTAGGTTTAAAAAAATATAAAACTGATTTAGGTTTAAAAATATAAAACTGAATTTTATATAATATAAAACTGAATTTTATATAATGTGAAAACTGAATTTTATATAATGTGAAAACTGATTTTTTTTTTTTTTTTTATAAAGTGAAAACTAGATTTTATATAAAGTGAAATATGATTTTTTTTTTTTTTTATATATATTGAACTCCATAGAAAAATTCGATTTTTATATATTGAACTTCGAAATAAAATTCGATTTTTATATATTGGACTTTGAAATAAAAATTCGATTTTTATATATTGAACTTCGAAATAAAATTCGATTTTTATATATTGAACTTTGAAATAAAAATTCGATTTTTATATATTGAATAGCGAAGTAAAAGTGTGATTTTTACGTATGTAGTGAAAGCAGCAACGAAGGTGACAAAAAGGCGAAACGACGAAGACTTCTGCAAATGAAGAGCCGTGGAGCTAGGATAGCTATCTGTGAGAATTTCTCACCTTTCAATTTATTTTTCTAGTTATATATATATATACTAGGATGCAGACGGTGCTTAGTAGCACCCGACACAATCGTCCACAGACCATGGACTTGTTTGTTTGATTGATTGGTGATTGATTGCGTTTTGGTTTGAATGTGATTTGTGGTATGAAAAATCGAATCGATGAATTGGTTAGGATTAGACGTGCGCCGTTATAAGGCGAAGGAGTAAGGCTAGGTTAGACTCTTACTCCAAATTTTGTGGTTTGCATAATGAATTGATTTGATTGATGTGTGAATGGCGTGGGCCTTCACTAGACCAGGGATTAGGCTAGGCCTTGTCCCGTTTCTAGTATCGTGCCGTTATGCCGCCGAAATTTTCTAAAATATGTTAGAAAAATAAAAATATCATTTTATTGAATAAATGAATTGAATAGAAATTCATAGGTTGAAATAAAATGCTTTATCGTTAAAAATATAATTTTTAACGTGAAGTGAATAAAATAAAATATTCATTTACAAACCAGATGGTTTGTTTATGTACACCTATTTGAAGGACATTGATTGGGTCGATAAATTTTACACATCGCCCAACAGCACAAATAAAATATGTGTTTGATTGTTTGAAACCCCACACGGGTGTTGGGATGAAATTTGAAGTTCACTCATCCCGATTGATTGAATATGTCGATCGGTTGATTGACAGGCTGTTTTAAGCGTTGGATATCTATATTTGATGCTTATACAGTGTAGTGCACTTTGGTTGATGGTTGATTATTTTTCCATGCTATGATATACATGTGTTGTATGAAAATCCATATAATTAACTTTATATGGTAATGGATTGGGCCTCATTCCAGTTTTAAAATAGAATATTTGAAATTAGAAATTTATGAAGCCGTGTTGATTAGATTGACGCCATTTTGACGTGATCGATATTTATATCGATTTTGAAAACGATTTCGAAATGAATTGAATTGAAAACGATTTCAAAATGAATTGAATTGAAAACGATTTCGAAATGAATTGAATTGAAAACGATTTCGAAATGAATTGAATTGAAAACGATTTCAAAATGAATTGAATTGAAAACGATTTCGAAATGAATTGAATTGAAAACGATTTCGAAATGAATTGAATTGAAAATGATTTCGAAATGAATTGAATTGAAAACGATTTCGAAATGAATTGAATTGAAAACGATTTTCGAAATGAATTGAATTGAAAACGATTTCGAAATGAATTGAATTGAAAACGATTTCGAAATGAATTGAATTGAAAACGATTTCGAAATGAATTGAATTGAAAACGATTTTCGAAATGAATTGAATTGAAAACGATTTCGAAATGAATTGAATTGAAAACGATTTTCGAAATGAATTGAATTGAAAACGATTTCGAAATGAATTGAATTGAAAACGATTTCGAAATGAATTGAATTGAAAACGATTTCGAAATGAATTGAATTGAAAACGATTTTCGAAATGAATTGAATTGAAAACGATTTCGAAATGAATTGAATTGAAAACGATTTCGAAATGAATTGAATTGAATATGAATTCAAATTGAATTGAAATTTGAATTGAACAGAAATGAATTTTGAAACGAATTTATAAAGAAGAATTCAATTTTGCTTTGAATTGAAATGGAAGTTGAAATAGATTTTGAAATGAATTTAAAACTATTTATATAATTCGTTTTAAATAGAAATCGACGAAATATATTATATATATATTATATATAATATAATGGCCTGAATAGAACGCGCCGCGCCGCGGCAGTTCGCGAATTTCGACCATTTATTTCAAACGGACATTACGGGAGATCCGACCGTCGGATTCTCCTAAAACCGGAACCGTTGGGTTCGTATCGAAAAGAGCTTTCTAACGAAGATTAGAAATTTGAAATCTAACGGTTGGATTTGGAATTATGTCCAAATCAAATTCGAAAAAGGTCGCTGTAAGTGCAGTTCGATGGCCATTGATGGAAATCGACTGTACGGGCCTTGATAAAATTATTAAAAATAGTAATAATTTGTGTAAAATCATAAGAAATGATTTGTGAAGAATTGGGATGAAAAACTCCATATTTGAAAAGATAAAAATGGATTTTTATCGAAATGAACTAGTTTTGAACTAGAAATATAATTCTATTTATTTTTAAATAAATAAATTGAATTTAAAAAGGGTTTTAAAAATAACCAAAATTTCCAATGATTGCATTGGAGTGGATTTGAATCGAAATTGTCTTCGGAATATTTCGATGTTGGAATTCGTGATTATACAGGTGTTGTTATGGAAATTTGAAAGATATATATAGTTATATCGTTATTTCCAATACGACATTTGTTAGTCGTAGAATTCGATATTGAATATAAGCCGATATATTTTCTATTCAGAGCCTTGTATTGAATATCGAATGTGATTTGGATTTGTCGTGAATGGTGTCTTCACTAACACTGTTCTTGAACCCAGCTGAGAAAAGATTAAATCTTTTGATTTAGATTTAATGAAGTGTACCAATTAAATAATATTTAATTGGAATTGAACTGATATTGATTTTTGGGTTTATCGTGAACAGTGTTTTAAATAACACTTGTTCTTTAACCCGATAATTAATGAATGTGATTTGGGTTTGTCGTGAATGGTGTCTTCACTAACACTGTTCTTGAACCCAGCTGAGAAAAGATTAAATCTTTTGATTTAGATTTAATGAAGTGTACCAATTAAATGATATTTAATTGGAATTGAATTGGTATTGATTTTTGGGTTTATCGTGAACAGTGTTTTAAATAACATTTGTTCTTTAACCCGATAATTAATGAATGTGATTTGGGTTTGTCGTGAATGGTGTCTTCACTAACACTGTTCTTGAACCCAGCTGAGAAAAGATTAAATCTTTTGATTTAGATTTAATGAAGTGTACCAATTAAATAATATTTAATTGGAATTGAATGGATATTGATTTTTGGGTTTATCGTGAACAGTGTTTTAAATAACACTTGTTCTTTAACCCGATAATTAATGGGATGTGACTTTGGGTTTATCGTGAACCGTGTTTTAAATGACACTGATTCTTTAACCCAGTCACAGATTAAAACTAAGTGGAGTTTTAATGAATCTTTAATTAGATTGAAAAGATCGAGAATGGAGTATCACCAGTTTTGCTCCAGGCGATAGTTAAATCTTTAATTAGATTTGAATGTGAAATTTAGAAACTAACTGTCGGTTAGCCAAGCAGAATGGTTTTCTGGATATTGATCTGATGTTGGTTTCGGCCTTCGGGGTTAATATTTGGGGAATTATTCTCTTGATTAATTTACGGTTAGTGACTAATGAATTGGAATGAGGCGTATGTTGTGTTTGTGTAACACTTTTATAATATATACGCGAGTTATTCGGAAAGACCGGGTTTATCCCATTCTGAATAACTGATACGACGATAAGTCGAAGATGAAGACGATGGTCGAAGACCGGAAGTCTTCACGTCGTTTGGGTGATAACTGATGATCTTGATTGGGCTGTACACCCAAGAAGATGGAAACAGTTAGTGATCGTCCAGACGTACTTGGAGATCGATGGATATGCGGGGTACTAGGTGCCTCCGGTTTCGTTCAGACCCAGAACGGACTTGTAAATGGACTGTGTGTCTGACATCGGATTTCATTCTGTGTGACTGATATCGGTTGCATAGGATGGCTTGCCTGTGTGGCATGCTAAGATGCAAATGATCAAGGCTTCTGTTGAAAAGCAAAGTCTTGTGGTGATGATCAAAGCACGGCCTTTGTGGCGTAGCTTTGTGTAACGTTTACCTCGCGTGTTTCACACCAGGTATGAATCAAAAACGGGAGACGGACCTCAGGGAGGGCATGCGTTTCTTTCTAGTTAGAAGTGGCGTCAGTGGTTTTACACGCCCTGACGAGTTTGACTTATGTGGTTGTTGCTGTTGCGAGGCGCCTCGGATTGATCGGTCGTTCTCGAACCGATGGAGTCATTCGTTGGCTCGTTTGCGCCCCAAAGGGCGGGGAGACGTATTGTTCAGGCATAATAATCCACATCGGTGGACCGGCCCTGACGATCCAGGGGGCAGTTGCGGCTGTTCCTGAGACATGGTAGGCTAGATTGTCTCGAATCGGTAGAGGACGATCCCTGGCCTCGGTTCATAGACGGAAATCCAATTTCCAAATACGTGACTTTGCGGTTTTATTTGTAAACCTATATATGGTGACATAGTGGGATGGGGCGCTCATGCCGCCTATGATTGATACTTATGATTTGAAGTGTTTTATACATTATGCACTTATAATAGTATCAAATGATTTGTTTTAAACGTATCAAGCATTCTTTGGCTGTTATAAGGGAAAACCCTATCCTCGGCTGCGTTGCATTGTGTGATGGGACCTGGGTCTTATAACAGCTTCATTTTTCTTTATTTAGCATTGCGCTGTTTGTTTTATGCACTGGTATTCTTGGGAGGAAACCCGTTCCGTGTTATACGGCGTGGTCCCTTGATTTACCTAACTTTGAAAATAAAGATAATAACTGTTTTTAGTTCTCACACCAGTCACATGACTGACCTGGAGTTTATTGTTTTAACCTAAACTCTGGGTGCCCTTATTTTGACACGGGCAGCTAGTAGTTTTGGTTTTGCAGATTTATATTCACAGGATCCCGGTTTACAGCTGGAACGATATCCGGAAAGCTTTGTATCCGTATATCTTCTTCTAGTTGTGTATTGTATTATTTTCCGCTGCGATGTATTTAAATGTAATTTAAATCTCTGATATTTCTGTGTAATATTCATTTATACTCTGTATATTCTTGTAATCTGATGCACTGTTGTTATATATAGTGAAATGTTCTTCTGTATGCGTTCTGCTGTGGTTTGTTCTCGAACTATCCGGCGCTTTCCTTTACGGGGAAGTTACGGATCTTTACATTTGGTATCAGAGCTTTGGTTTACAAAGCTTAGAGAACAAGACACATTAGAAACATACGAAAGAATTCATCAGATATTGGATTAGTAATATCCAAAGAGAATGACTCGTTAGAGATGGGATCAGTAGTATCCTAGAACGAGTGTGAAGAGTATATTTTTAAAATGAAAACAATTTTTGTTTTGAAAATTTAAATCAATTATTCGTATTTGATTATTTATTTAATTGATCTGGACAGTCCAGTATATAAAGAATTTGCATATACGCCTTGCAAACGTATATTCAGGGTTTTAATATATTGGATAGATATAGCATCACACTCTAGCCGCCCGAAGATGATATTGATGATGGTGCATCATCATCAGCATTTATATTCGAGTGTCGAAGGTGTGATATCTATATATTTCCTATTGACTGGTGTGAGAACCAAAAACTCTATAGGATCTATTGTTGTGATTTGGCACCAAGAATCTGATTTTTGTATATGTATCAAAGTTATGAATTTGAAAAGCTAATCAACTAATTGATTGATGTTTGTGTTGTTTGTTTATTTGTTTGCTAATTTTTAGCCAATTAGCCTAATTGAATCAAATATTGAACTATATTGAAAATTGGTTGTTTTTGCTTGCATATACATATATACATTGAACAGGTCATAGCAAGGAGGCTAGAGCAGAGAATAAAATTTGTTTGCCCGACAAATAGGTACATGTTTACTACATAATTTCCTGTTTTGTTTGGGTGATGATGATTTTGTGAGCCTATTGGCTAGCCGCTTGGCTTTTTCTTTTTCTTTTTGAGATCTGAAGGACCGGGGAAGCTATTTGAAATTCCCCGATGCTCCCGGTGCAGGGGAGGTTATGGCGAAATTTTTCGAAAATTTAGGGTGTTAGCCAAATTTTTGAAATTTTGAAAATTCTCAGAAACTGAAAAGTTGGAGAATGAAAGCCAGATCGAACGTAGCGCTGAATAATCAAACCACTTTCGACTTTGTTCCTTTTCGGGGACGAAAAGTTTTAAGTGGGGGAGATTGTAACAACCCGGAAAATCTGGGCCAGTTTAAAATTTTTATTTTGGCCATTTTAGCGAATTTTGATTATTTAAAATGAATTATTTTAAATAATATCGACGAGAAATTTATTTTGAATATAATTCGAACGTATATATTATACGCGTCGTCGTTAGAATATAAATAATTATATATAATTATAAATAGAATTAAAAATGGCGCGGTAGTTCGATAATTCGATTTCAAACTTCAATTGAATGTACCGGGTGCAAAACAATCCGGATTTTTGTGAAACCAAAAATGATAGGATCTAATTGACGATATCTTTCCAACGAAGTTGAGAAACTGAGATTTCACTTTATAAATGATGAGTTATGTCCAGTTGAAAATTAGAAATAGTCGTTGTGGAATTTATATATATTTTTATTTCGATAAGGCCCTTAAAAATGGACATTTTGCAAATGACCTCGGATTTCGACGAAACCAGTTTTGTTGGGTCCGCAGTGTCAAATTATTGTTAGATTCCAAATTTCATAATTTTTCGAATCAATATGTGAGCGTGGCAAAGGAAAACGCGTTTTGACCATTTCAGTTGATTTTAATCGACTGGAAATTGGCCATTTTTCATACGGTCTCAGAATTCGACGAAATTAGTTTTGTTAGGACCGTATCGTCAATACGAAGCTGGAAAATATTTTTCAGGAATTTTTCTAGTTAGTATGTGGCCCCGGTAATTTGAAATGTACGTTTAAAATTCAATATAATGATTTAAATGTGAATTTAACGGAAACTGATTCAAACAGTTGAATCAGCCTACGATACATATCCCATTGTGTTCGGAATGGGGGTAAAATGCTAAGGACGACAGGCGGTGGGCCTCGTTTCGAGGTCGTATGAAAAGTCAACTTAGGAGAGAGAAATTAAATTAATAATAATAAAAAAAATATCTCTTTTCCCCTTTTAACCAGGCCCCCCCCCCCCCGACTAAAATCATTCGAGCATAAAAAAAAAAAAAAAGAAATCAATTGCGCCTGGCGACGACCATCGCCGACGCCCCGTTCATCGTCCACCGCGCCATCGCCACCTTCCCTCTGCCCCACCATCGTTCATCCCCTTCGATTCCTTTTCCCCCTCAAACCCTAACACCGATGGAACCCCAAACCGCCTAGCCGAGCTCCGCCGCCACCCTGGATGGACACCCCCGTGACCTGCAGACCTTCGGCACCTCCGTCGCTCGAGGATCGAGGCCCCCCCCTTCCGTTCTGACGATGGCGCCCTCCCCAAATGCCGCGACCCCATTCCCTCCTCCAGCCGAAGTCGATGCCCCCCCTTTCTTCGTTACAGTAAGTTTTTTTTATTATTATTTTATTTTTATTTTAATCTATGAACTAATTTCGATTTTAAAATGATTTTTTTTATACTGATTTTTATTATGTTAAAATACTGATTTTAGTTATGTTAAGAAACTGATTTAGGTTTAAAAAAAATATAAAACTGATTTAGGTTTAAAAATATAAAACTGAATTTTATATAATATAAAACTGAATTTTATATAATATAAAACTGAATTTTATATAATGTGAAAACTGAATTTTATATAATGTGAAAACTGATTTTTTTTTTTTTTTTTTATAAAGTGAAAACTAGATTTTATATAAAGTGAAATATGATTTTTTTTTTTTTTTTTATATATTGAACTCCATAGAAAAATTCGATTTTTATATATTGAACTTCGAAATAAAATTCGATTTTTATATATTGAACTTTGAAATAAAAATTCGATTTTTATATATTGAACTTCGAAATAAAATTCGATTTTTATATATTGAACTTTGAAATAAAAATTCGATTTTTATATATTGAATAGCGAAGTAAAAGTGTGATTTTTACGTATGTAGTGAAAGCAGCAACGAAGGTGACAAAAAGGCGAAACGACGAAGACTTCTGCAAATGAAGAGCCGTGGAGCTAGGATAGCTATCTGTGAGAATTTCTCACCTTTCAATTTATTTTTCTAGTTATATATATATATACTAGGATGCAGACGGTGCTTAGTAGCACCCGACACAATCGTCCACAGACCATGGACTTGTTTGTTTGATTGATTGGTGATTGATTGCGTTTTGGTTTGAATGTGATTTGTGGTATGAAAAATCGAATCGATGAATTGGTTAGGATTAGACGTGCGCCGTTATAAGGCGAAGGAGTAAGGCTAGGTTAGACTCTTACTCCAAATTTTGTGGTTTGCATAATGAATTGATTTGATTGATGTGTGAATGGCGTGGGCCTTCACTAGACCAGGGATTAGGCTAGGCCTTGTCCCGTTTCTAGTATCGTGCCGTTATGCCGCCGAAATTTTCTAAAATATGTTAGAAAAATAAAAATATCATTTTATTGAATAAATGAATTGAATAGAAATTCATAGGTTGAAATAAAATGCTTTATCGTTAAAAATATAATTTTTAACGTGAAGTGAATAAAATAAAATATTCATTTACAAACCAGATGGTTTGTTTATGTACACCTATTTGAAGGACATTGATTGGGTCGATAAATTTTACACATCGCCCAACAGCACAAATAAAATATGTGTTTGATTGTTTGAAACCCCACACGGGTGTTGGGATGAAATTTGAAGTTCACTCATCCCGATTGATTGAATATGTCGATCGGTTGATTGACAGGCTGTTTTAAGCGTTGGATATCTATATTTGATGCTTATACAGTGTAGTGCACTTTGGTTGATGGTTGATTATTTTTCCATGCTATGATATACATGTGTTGTATGAAAATCCATATAATTAACTTTATATGGTAATGGATTGGGCCTCATTCCAGTTTTAAAATAGAATATTTGAAATTAGAAATTTATGAAGCCGTGTTGATTAGATTGACGCCATTTTGACGTGATCGATATTTATATCGATTTTGAAAACGATTTCGAAATGAATTGAATTGAAAACGATTTCAAAATGAATTGAATTGAAAACGATTTCGAAATGAATTGAATTGAAAACGATTTCGAAATGAATTGAATTGAAAACGATTTCAAAATGAATTGAATTGAAAACGATTTCGAAATGAATTGAATTGAAAACGATTTCGAAATGAATTGAATTGAAAACGATTTCGAAATGAATTGAATTGAAAACGATTTCGAAATGAATTGAATTGAAAACGATTTTCGAAATGAATTGAATTGAAAACGATTTCGAAATGAATTGAATTGAAAACGATTTCGAAATGAATTGAATTGAAAACGATTTCGAAATGAATTGAATTGAAAACGATTTTCGAAATGAATTGAATTGAAAACGATTTCGAAATGAATTGAATTGAAAACGATTTTCGAAATGAATTGAATTGAAAACGATTTCGAAATGAATTGAATTGAAAACGATTTCGAAATGAATTGAATTGAAAACGATTTCGAAATGAATTGAATTGAAAACGATTTTCGAAATGAATTGAATTGAAAACGATTTCGAAATGAATTGAATTGAAAACGATTTCGAAATGAATTGAATTGAATATGAATTCAAATTGAATTGAAATTTGAATTGAACAGAAATGAATTTTGAAACGAATTTATAAAGAAGAATTCAATTTTGCTTTGAATTGAAATGGAAGTTGAAATAGATTTTGAAATGAATTTAAAACTATTTATATAATTCGTTTTAAATAGAAATCGACGAAATATATTATATATATATTATATATAATATAATGGCCTGAATAGAACGCGCCGCGCCGCGGCAGTTCGCGAATTTCGACCATTTATTTCAAACGGACATTACGGGAGATCCGACCGTCGGATTCTCCTAAAACCGGAACCGTTGGGTTCGTATCGAAAAGAGCTTTCTAACGAAGATTAGAAATTTGAAATCTAACGGTTGGATTTGGAATTATGTCCAAATCAAATTCGAAAAAGGTCGCTGTAAGTGCAGTTCGATGGCCATTGATGGAAATCGACTGTACGGGCCTTGATAAAATTATTAAAAATAGTAATAATTTGTGTAAAATCATAAGAAATGATTTGTGAAGAATTGGGATGAAAAACTCCATATTTGAAAAGATAAAAATGGATTTTTATCGAAATGAACTAGTTTTGAACTAGAAATATAATTCTATTTATTTTTAAATAAATAAATTGAATTTAAAAAGGGTTTTAAAAATAACCAAAATTTCCAATGATTGCATTGGAGTGGATTTGAATCGAAATTGTCTTCGGAATATTTCGATGTTGGAATTCGTGATTATACAGGTGTTGTTATGGAAATTTGAAAGATATATATAGTTATATCGTTATTTCCAATACGACATTT
The DNA here is from genome assembly GCA_030737875.1 of Allium sativum. NCBI lineage: Eukaryota > Viridiplantae > Streptophyta > Magnoliopsida > Asparagales > Amaryllidaceae > Allium > Allium sativum. The sequence continues at coordinate 385,773,809 of CM060925.1, forward strand.
GTTAGTCGTAGAATTCGATATTGAATATAAGCCGATATATTTTCTATTCAGAGCCTTGTATTGAATATCGAATGTGATTTGGATTTGTCGTGAATGGTGTCTTCACTAACACTGTTCTTGAACCCAGCTGAGAAAAGATTAAATCTTTTGATTTAGATTTAATGAAGTGTACCAATTAAATAATATTTAATTGGAATTGAACTGATATTGATTTTTGGGTTTATCGTGAACAGTGTTTTAAATAACACTTGTTCTTTAACCCGATAATTAATGAATGTGATTTGGGTTTGTCGTGAATGGTGTCTTCACTAACACTGTTCTTGAACCCAGCTGAGAAAAGATTAAATCTTTTGATTTAGATTTAATGAAGTGTACCAATTAAATGATATTTAATTGGAATTGAATTGGTATTGATTTTTGGGTTTATCGTGAACAGTGTTTTAAATAACATTTGTTCTTTAACCCGATAATTAATGAATGTGATTTGGGTTTGTCGTGAATGGTGTCTTCACTAACACTGTTCTTGAACCCAGCTGAGAAAAGATTAAATCTTTTGATTTAGATTTAATGAAGTGTACCAATTAAATAATATTTAATTGGAATTGAATGGATATTGATTTTTGGGTTTATCGTGAACAGTGTTTTAAATAACACTTGTTCTTTAACCCGATAATTAATGGGATGTGACTTTGGGTTTATCGTGAACCGTGTTTTAAATGACACTGATTCTTTAACCCAGTCACAGATTAAAACTAAGTGGAGTTTTAATGAATCTTTAATTAGATTGAAAAGATCGAGAATGGAGTATCACCAGTTTTGCTCCAGGCGATAGTTAAATCTTTAATTAGATTTGAATGTGAAATTTAGAAACTAACTGTCGGTTAGCCAAGCAGAATGGTTTTCTGGATATTGATCTGATGTTGGTTTCGGCCTTCGGGGTTAATATTTGGGGAATTATTCTCTTGATTAATTTACGGTTAGTGACTAATGAATTGGAATGAGGCGTATGTTGTGTTTGTGTAACACTTTTATAATATATACGCGAGTTATTCGGAAAGACCGGGTTTATCCCATTCTGAATAACTGATACGACGATAAGTCGAAGATGAAGACGATGGTCGAAGACCGGAAGTCTTCACGTCGTTTGGGTGATAACTGATGATCTTGATTGGGCTGTACACCCAAGAAGATGGAAACAGTTAGTGATCGTCCAGACGTACTTGGAGATCGATGGATATGCGGGGTACTAGGTGCCTCCGGTTTCGTTCAGACCCAGAACGGACTTGTAAATGGACTGTGTGTCTGACATCGGATTTCATTCTGTGTGACTGATATCGGTTGCATAGGATGGCTTGCCTGTGTGGCATGCTAAGATGCAAATGATCAAGGCTTCTGTTGAAAAGCAAAGTCTTGTGGTGATGATCAAAGCACGGCCTTTGTGGCGTAGCTTTGTGTAACGTTTACCTCGCGTGTTTCACACCAGGTATGAATCAAAAACGGGAGACGGACCTCAGGGAGGGCATGCGTTTCTTTCTAGTTAGAAGTGGCGTCAGTGGTTTTACACGCCCTGACGAGTTTGACTTATGTGGTTGTTGCTGTTGCGAGGCGCCTCGGATTGATCGGTCGTTCTCGAACCGATGGAGTCATTCGTTGGCTCGTTTGCGCCCCAAAGGGCGGGGAGACGTATTGTTCAGGCATAATAATCCACATCGGTGGACCGGCCCTGACGATCCAGGGGGCAGTTGCGGCTGTTCCTGAGACATGGTAGGCTAGATTGTCTCGAATCGGTAGAGGACGATCCCTGGCCTCGGTTCATAGACGGAAATCCAATTTCCAAATACGTGACTTTGCGGTTTTATTTGTAAACCTATATATGGTGACATAGTGGGATGGGGCGCTCATGCCGCCTATGATTGATACTTATGATTTGAAGTGTTTTATACATTATGCACTTATAATAGTATCAAATGATTTGTTTTAAACGTATCAAGCATTCTTTGGCTGTTATAAGGGAAAACCCTATCCTCGGCTGCGTTGCATTGTGTGATGGGACCTGGGTCTTATAACAGCTTCATTTTTCTTTATTTAGCATTGCGCTGTTTGTTTTATGCACTGGTATTCTTGGGAGGAAACCCGTTCCGTGTTATACGGCGTGGTCCCTTGATTTACCTAACTTTGAAAATAAAGATAATAACTGTTTTTAGTTCTCACACCAGTCACATGACTGACCTGGAGTTTATTGTTTTAACCTAAACTCTGGGTGCCCTTATTTTGACACGGGCAGCTAGTAGTTTTGGTTTTGCAGATTTATATTCACAGGATCCCGGTTTACAGCTGGAACGATATCCGGAAAGCTTTGTATCCGTATATCTTCTTCTAGTTGTGTATTGTATTATTTTCCGCTGCGATGTATTTAAATGTAATTTAAATCTCTGATATTTCTGTGTAATATTCATTTATACTCTGTATATTCTTGTAATCTGATGCACTGTTGTTATATATAGTGAAATGTTCTTCTGTATGCGTTCTGCTGTGGTTTGTTCTCGAACTATCCGGCGCTTTCCTTTACGGGGAAGTTACGGGTCTTTACACTCGGGTTAAGCATGTCGTATTTTCTAAGTTTACATGTTTTGTCTCTTTTTCTTTTATATGTAAATATTTGCGGCCCATTATTCAAATTCATTATTCTTGGGTATAATAATTCATACCATTTAAAATGTCATGAATCGTTGGCATGTGCCAAACATGCCAACACATATATTTTAATTAACCCCAACGTATTCCCCCGTTTGTACGTAATAATATAACATATGTTGGGCTTCAACATTTTAGCCCAACTTAGCCACATAAAAAGGGGAGGCTTAGAACATGATGTGTATATATATATATATATATATATATATATATATTCTAAGTAACATCAAAAAGGGGTGTGTGAACGCATGAACTTGCAACATAGCGGTCTAATTAACACAAATTAGGCACTTGTGAACTTGCATTGTAATAGCATAAAATCTTGACATAAAACATACCTAAACATGAATCATGGTTTTAATCTAATCATGTAAACTTTTATTTAAAATATGAATCTAACTTAATTATGTGCCACATATATTATCATATGTTTTCTAACAACAACCTAAGCCTAAAACATATTTTATTTGGGCATAAAGTTAAACATGAACTAGCCATGTTCATAAAGTCAACACAAGTTCACAAAGATGCTTACTTTTGTGACTAATACAAAAGTATGGTTTTCACTTGAATCATGATGCCTATTCCAACATAAATTCATATGAGTCATAATACCCAATTGGACCCAACTACACTAAAAATGATCATAAAAATATACATAGAAGGATCATAAATCATGTTGGCATAATAGTGAATCATATACTTGCATGAGTCTTAACTTGGTTGCAATGAAATATGTATAACTTCTCATTAACCATAACGTATAAGTATCAAATTTCCAACATAAGTTATATACTTGTATCGCAACTATTCAATAGATCCAATATCATGTTAATTACACCACTACATCCCAAATTCATTCATAGCAAATCATAGCAACATACAATTATGAATTAACAACATTATAATTAAAGTACAATCCCATTTCTTATTCTACACAGATCAAGTCTCAATTATTCATTCACATCGGAATAGCACTCTACTTACAACGTATGACGAGTCTTGTATTCAGGACTCTGAATTCTGAATTTGGTGATGCTATCCCTTGTTGTAGGCGTTGTTTTGATTTAGTTGTTGTGGCTTTAAGCTTTTGAATCAACTCCTAATCGTCTCCCAATTTGACGGCTATTCCTAGTCTTTCTTCAGCAGCATAACAGCTCCATACTCATTTTATTTGTGTGAATTAGGTGGAGTCTTAGGTCCTTTTTATAGAGTTTGTGAATTGATTAGAGCCGTCGATGGAGCCAAGATTAATATAAGCCGTTCGTTTTAAAGAGAAACCAATCACGAGTTGACACATAAGCCCTAGTGACAAGACAAAGCCCAGAAATTCGGCCAAGCACAAACCAGGCCAGCTAGGAGGGGCTGGGTTCGACCTGGCTCAGGGGCCAGGTCGACTACCCAGTCGACACCCAGGTCGACTGCACAGTCGACCTGGGTACCCCAGGTCGACTGCCCTGTCGACCTGGGTCTTGGGCAGGAAAATTCCCGCCCAGCCCAATCTGGGTCCGATTTTTGAATTTGAATTTGTTTTTCTGAACTGTTTCTGCCTGTTTGAATTTTAAACTGAATTTTGAAACTTCCGAAGGTCATATCTCCTTCATACGGAGTCCGTTTTATGCAAACTCGGACTCTATCTCAAGCAGAATTCTGAGACGAACGAAATGGCGTATTCCGTTTCCTTTAATTCTTTGATTCGAAATTAATTATAATTTAATTTATGAATTTCACTGTTATAGAATATACGGGGTGTCACATTCTCCCTCACTTAAAAGGATTTCATCCCCGAAATCTTCAAGTTTAGGAAGAATGTATATCCTACCATCTAAACGTCAATCTACTCATCTATCAAACACGAGCGTCCATTGTCCTTAAGAGACTTCTAATGCTTCATGATCATATGCGAAGTGTGTGTACATGTACTTGTCTAAAGCAAAATCAGTCGGTCTACTGATTCAGTTGACCTCCTTAATGCAAATTATGTAAGTGCCATGAATCCATTATGTATGCAAACCTTCCTATTTATGATTCTACATGAGTGCACAATCATTCATATAAATGCAACATCCATATGAAAACACATTAAACTTCAACCACATAAGAATGTAAATACACATATGCATATGTAATATGAAGTGACTGAGCCGATCTAAAACCTAGACTATGTGTGTATATGAAACAACGAGCAACCACTAGCAATCACTTGCAACCACTTGCAACCGTCATCCATAACATGTTTCAATTACATGTTTTCATCCAAAAGGTTTCTATCTAAAAGATAAGGTCGAGGAGATATACCCTAAAAGATAGATAAAAGCACAACTTAAGGAAAAAGAAAGATCAAAGATGTACCCTCAAAAAGAAAAGGGTAGGCTGCGCGTATTCTAGCCTCAGTTTCCCAAGTCGCGTCTTCCTCGGCGTCGCTCCACTGAACTTTGACGAGCTTGACCTCGCGGTTGCGTAGCTTTTTCACTTCAGTTCCTAAGATGCATGTTGGAACTCTCCTCATAGTTGCTTCACGTTCCACTTCGGCTTCTTCTAAAATGCTAGGCTCTACTATTTCGGCAGACTCGTGTAAACACTTCCGGAGGTGAGAAACATGAAAGACATTGTGAACTCCGGCCAGTTTTTCGGGTAGCTCTATTCTATAGGCCATCTTCCCAACCTTCTCGATGATAGGAAATGGTCCTACAAATCTCGGCGCTAGTTTTCCAGTGGATCCAAAACGAACAACGTTCCTTAGAGGAGATACCTTAAGAAAAACTCTGTCCCCAACCTCAAACTCAAGGTTGGTGCTTCTCTTGTCGGCGTAGGATTTCTGTCTATCTTGGGCCGTCTTCATCCTTCTTCGTATCAAGTCCACTTTTTCTGAAGTTTCTTTGATCATGTCTGGACCAAGAATAACCTTATCTGTAGACTCCCACCAACAAGTTGGTGACTTGCACGGTCTTCCATACAATGCTTCGAAGGGTGCCATGCGTATGGTAGATTGGAAGCAATTGTTGTAAACAAACTCCACTAAGGGAAGGTGATCCTCCCATGTCCCTCCAAAGTCTAGAACGCAAAGTCTCAAAAGATCCTCTAAAACTCTATTCACCCTTTCTATCTGTCCATCGGTCTGGGGGTAATAGGCCGTGCTCAAACATAACTGTGTGCCTACAGCTTCTTGCAAACTTCGCCAAAACTCGCTTGTGAAGATAGGGTCTCGGTCACTAACAATGCTGGAGGGTATCCCATGGAGCCAAACTATCTCCTTGATGTAAAGAGACGCTAAAGATGAGGCAGCCTTTTACTCTTGACAGGTAAAAAGTGGGCGCTCTTAGTAAGCCTATCCACTATTACCCAAATGCTAGTGTTGCCTCTTCTAGACCTAGGAAGCCCATCAATGAAGTCCATTGAAATGCTATCCCACTTCCACTGTGGAACCTCTAGAGGATGGAGCAGACCGACAGGTTTCTTCTGTTATGCCTTAACCTGTTGGCAAATCATACACTTAGAAACGAAATCTGCCAGGTCCTTCTTCATGCCGCTCTAAAAGAAAGTTCTCTTTATGTCCTTGTACATTTTATCTTCGCCTGAATGTATCGTCATCTTGGAGTGATGTGCTTCCTCAAGAACCATCTTTACCAAATCTCTTATCCATGGGACGCATAGTCTTCCGTCTCGCCTTAGCCAAACCTTATCGTTGATGGAGTATCTGTTGAGGTGACTTGAAGTCTCACCCCTAATTAGCCTATCAATCGTCTCCATAAGCTGAGGGTCTTCGCGTTATGCTGTCCCTATTGAGTCCAAAAGAGTAGGGCGCACCTCAAGAGATGCTAATAAACCTGGTACGAAATCAGAGGAGGGCCTAAAGTTAAAAATGGCTATATACTCTAGGCTTTGCCTTTCAACAAACAACGGGCTTAATGTAAGCTGCTTTCTGCTCAAAGCATTTGCGACTACGTTGCCTTTGCCCGGAGTGTAGGAGATCTCGAAATCGTACGAGGTAAGGAACTCCATCCACCTTTGTTGCCTCAAGTTAAGGTCCTTCTGCGAGAAAAGACATTTCAACGATTTATGGTCAGTGTAAAGTTCGAACTTCTCAACTAGGAGATAATGTCGCCAAGACTTGAGTGCAAAGACGATGGCGGCTAACTCAAGATCGTGGGTCGGGTAGTTCTTTTCATGAACTTTCAATTGCCTTCCACCATAAGCTACTACCCTCCCTTCTTGCATCAAGACAGCGCCTAGCCCTGTCCCACATGCATCTGTATAAACTGTGAACATCTTGCTTCCATCTGGCAACGTCAGAACTAGGGCTGTTGTAAGAGCCCTTTTTAGTCGTTGGAAAGAAAACTCGCAATCCATGTCCTAATTGAACACTAGATTCTTCTTTGTCAGCCTTGTGAGTGGAGCTGAGATTTTCGCAAAATCCCTTATGAATTTTCGGTAGAAACCTGCTAGTCCTAGAAAACTTCGGACCTCAGTAGCATTCCTTGGTGTCTTCCCATCCTGTACCGCTACTACCTTAGCAGGGTCCACAGCTAACCCTTCTTTGGATAGTACATGCCCAAGAAACCTTACTTCCTCTCTCCAAAAGTGACACTTGGAGAATTTGGCTTTGAGCTGATGGACTCACAGAGTTTCCATGATTTCCCTTAGGTGCTGAGCATGTTCTTCTTCACTCTTTGAGAAGATCAAGATATCGTCTACGAAGACTACCACGAACTTGTTGAGAAATTCTCTGAACACCCTACTCATCAGGTCCACGAAGTAAGCGGGTGCGTTTGTCAAGCCGAAAGGCATGACAAGCCATTCAAAGAAGCCGTCTGGGGTTCTGAATGCTGTCTTATCGATGCTATCTTCAGCCACCTTTAGCTGATGAAATCTGGTCGCCAGATCGAGTTGGGAGAAAACTGATGCTCCTACAAGCTGATCAAACAGATCGTCAATTCTGGGGAGAGGGTGCCTATTCTTTTTCGTTAGCTTGTTGAGCTCCCTATAGTCAACACATAGACGGAGTGAACCATCCGCCTTTGTAGCGAACACCACTGGAGCACCCTATTCTGAAATGCTCCTTCTAATGAACCCCTTCTCTAGAAGCTCTTTAACCTGTTTACTAAGCTCTTTCCTTTCCCGTGGAGCTATGTTTCTAACGGGCAGCGCAACGGGCTTTGCATTATCTACAAGATATATGCGGAAGTCTATCTCCCGCTTCGGAGTAAGCCCTTCACCTCTCCGAAGACGTCCGGATATTCACGGACCACTCTAACCGATTGCAAACTCTCAACAGAAGCATCTAGTGATTCAAGATAACTAAGCATAACCGCATACGAGGAATTACAAGTAATTTCCAGAGTGTTACCGAGTTGGGTCAGAAGCCTAACCACCCTTTTCTCACAATCAAGGATGGCACCATTACTAGATAGCCAATCCATGCCCAAAATCAAACCATATACCGAGGAGCCCAAAATAAAGGCACTACATCTAAATTCTATGCTTAGAATAGAAATTTTCAATCCCACACAGATCATAGACAAATGAGCTGGGCCACCGATTGGATTTGAAACAATTAAGGGGTCCTCTACCATACTAGTTTCTAGGTGCAGAGATTCTACTATGGCAGATGAAATAAAGGAGTGTGATGCGCCAGAATCAAATAAAGTGCGAACTGGGTGATCATAAAGATAAACTACACTTTCTACAGAAGTATTTATACCTCACTGTTGCAGAGGTGGTGCTTCTAGCGCACGAACCTGTGCCCCTGAGGTGGACCCAGCCTTCTGCCCCTGCCCTCGCTTCTTTGGGCAATCCTTAGCCATGTGGCCTGTCTTACCACAAGAAAAGCACCCACCATTCAACTTGGCCTTCTTTTTCTGGTAGTCTTTCACTAAGTGCCCCACTTTGCCATAGAAATTACACTTCCTCTTCTCTTGGGACTTGTTGTCTTTCCCGCCCTTCTTAAAGTCTATCTTCTTCGGCTGTAAACCTTCTTTCTTCCCTTGAGACCCTTCTGCCTTTGTCTCCTTCTTGCCCTTATCCTCTTCGTTCAGCAATGCCATCTGCACCAACCTTTCATACGTAGCTCCCGTAGGTATATGGGTCATGGTCAAGCTGTGTAATGGCTCATTCAATCCTTTGACAAAGCGGAGAGCCTTCTTGTGCGGAGTGTTGACTAGGTCCAGTCCGAACCTAGCCAGCTGATCGAACTGATTAACGTACTCTTTGACTGTCATATTCCCTTGCTTAAGAAATAAGAATTTTTCCAATTGAAGGCTCATTTCAGCTTCTGAGAGAAATTTAGCCTCAAACCTCGCCCTAAAGTCCTCCCATGTTTCCACCGGTCTTTCTGCATTGGTAACTTCCCACCAGTAGGAAGCCTCGCCTTTAAGTAGCCATACTACCAGTTGTACCTTCTGCCTATCTTCTACCTCAAAGATGACGAATAAGTCCTCGGTTTCCTTCAGCCAGTTCCGAGCTGCTACGAAGGACTCGGTTCCATGAAAGTCCTTCCCTCCCATAGCTTTGAAATCTTTACATGTCTTGGAAAAAGTATTACCACACAGAGGAGGTGGAGGAGGACGTGCTGCTGCAGCTGGGGGAGGAGGATGATTTTCTGCAGCTGGGGGAGGAGGAATAGTGGGACGTGGCTGATTGGCCCTTGCTTCTAAGAATCATCTGAACCAACCAGGTATTAGTACACCCTCTGGCAAGTAAAGTTCTTCGGACATGCTGAAACAAAAAGGACAGATTCAAAACGAAGGATAAAAGACAGTACCTATGGCTTTGGGGGACTATGCCTTTTTTTTTTGAAAATAATGCTTCATTAAATTTTCCTTTGAAAATAAATTTTTAAAACTTTTTATCTGATCTGGTTAACCTATGCTCTGATACCAAGTGAAACACCCCACCTCCGTTTGGGTCACTCACAAAGGGAATGCCCTAATTTTGGTGGAGGTTTATAAGTATAAGTCACAGATACACAAGACAGATATAAATACACATATTTTTTTTAAGCAGCGGAAATAACAGTAACTTTTATTTCATCAAAATACGTGTTACACAAACCATACCACAATTGTCTTACAATACGTCCAAAAACATTACATTTCCATAACTGTCTTGATTTCATAACTTAAAGAAGCATAAAAAAACATAAGTAAACTGCATAAGTCCCCATAGTTTCTATCCAAAGCCATAGTAAAAAACGAAAGAGATCCAAGCAATACATTCTCTCTCTTCAAGCTAGATGTGAGACTGGTCAAGCTGCGGTATTCCCTCCCTATGGACGGGGGGGGGGGGGTAACGAAAGAAAAGTAGAGTCAGACATAAAGCCTGAGTAAGTCTAGGACTATTCAGTCTATGAATAAGAAAATGAGCATGATAAGTACAAACTGGAAATGGGTAAGCACCATAAACTAAGTTAAGTTGTCTAGAATCGAATACACTATCGTACCCCATACTAGTCTCTGCACCCCCTATAAACTAGTTCTCATCTGGCACCCCACAATCAGGGTGAAGTGATCCTTTTTTTTAATGATCGGCTCCTACTCGCATAGTTACATGTGTCTTACGGCCCCCGATGTTGTAGCTACCTATGCTGGTCCCACCACGGGGTGTATCAAGTCCCATGGTGGGGCCCGACACAGTCCTAGAATGCACAGGTATACTACCGGTGCCCAGTGCCTAATTTTTCTGCGCTGGAGTGTGTGCATGCCCGCAACCCGTTAGAACCTACACTGCCGCACCACCGCCGTCGATTTGACCTCTTACAGTCATCCCAGTAATCGTGCCCCACCTTGCCTAGTTCAGGGTATCCTGATACACCTTGTAGGGTTACTGCTAAAAAGGGTCCCCCGCTACTAGGTTTTCTATTTCTAGCCAACATGCTAAGTTGGTTAAGTGTTATGTATAAACCTGACCCCCAATCAGTCTGTATAGTTTAGCATGTTATATTTGATTAAGTATTAATTCAATTTACTTAATCCTATCAATCCTGACTCAGCCTTAATTGTCTTATTAAAGCCACAACCACTCACATTAGACAGGTATTGTTGTGACTGCCTGTTGCCGGTTGGGTCCGGGCAGTCTTACGTCATAACTCAGTCTAACCTCGCGTCTTTATTGGGCTCAATGCTTGACCACCCACATTGGATAGGTATTGTTGTGACTACTGGACAGCCGGGAGGGTCCGGGCAGGTTTATGTCACAACGCAATCCAACCTCAGGTTAAGCATGTCGTATTTTCTAAGTTTACATGTTTTGTCTCTTTTTCTTTTATATGTAAATATTTGCAGCCCATTATTCAAATTCATTATTCTTGGGTATAATAATTCATACCATTTAAAATGTCATGAATCGTTGGCATGTGCCAAACATGCCAACACATATATTTTAATTAACCCCAATGTATTCCCCCGTTTGTACGTAATAATATAACATATGTTGGGCTTCAACATTTTAGCCCAACTTAGCCACATAAAAAGGGGAGGCTTAGAACATGATGTATATATATTCTAAGTAACATCAAAAAGGGGTGTGTGAACGCATAAACTTGCAACATAGCGATCTAATTAACATAAATTAGGCACTTGTGAACTTGCATTGTAATAGCATAAAATCTTGACATAAAACATACCTAAACATGAATCATGGTTTTAATCTAATCATGTAAACTTTTATTTAAAATATGAATCTAACTTAATTATGTTCCAGATATATTATCATATGTTTTCTAACAACAACCTAAGCCTAAAACATATTTTATTTGGGCATAAAGTTAAACATGAACCAGCCATGTTCATAAAGTCAACACAAGTTCACAAAGATGCTTACTTTTGTGACTAATACAAAAGTATGGTTTTCACTTGAATCATGATGCCTATTCCAACATAAATTCATATGAATCATAATACCCAATTGGACCCAACTACACTAAAAACGATCATAAAAATATACATAGAAGGATCATAAATCATGTTGGCATAATAGTGAATCATATACTTGCATGAGTCTTAACTTGGTTGCAATGAAATATGTATAACTTCTCATTAACCATAACATATAAGTATCAAATTTCCAACATAAGTTATATACTTGTATCGCAACTATTCAATAGATCCAATATCATGTTAATTACACCACCACATCCGAAATTCATTCATTGCAAATCATAGCAACATACAATTATGAATTAACAACATTATTATTAAAGTACAATCCCATTTCTTATTCTACACAGATCAAGTCTCAATTATTCATTCACATCGGAATAGCACTCTACTTACAACGTATGACGAGTCTTGTATTCAGGACTCTGAATTCTGAATTTGGTGATGCTATCCCTTGTTGTAGGCATTGTTTTGATTAAGTTGTCGTGGCTTTAAGCTTTTGAATCAACTCCTAATCGTCTCTCAATTTGACGGCTATTCCTAGTCTTTCTTCAGCAGCATAACAGCTCCATACTCATTTTATTTGTGTGAATTAGGTGGAGTCTTAAGTCCTTTTTATAGAGTTTGTGAATTGATTAGAGCCGTCGATGGAGCCAAGATTAATATAAGCCATTCGTTTTAAAGAGAAACCAATCACGAGTTGATACATAAGCCCTAGTGACATGACAAAGCCCAGAAATTCGGCCAAGCATAGACCAGGCCAGCTAGGAGCGGCTGGGTTCGACCTGGCTCAGGGGCCAGGTCGACTACCCAGTCGACACCTAGGTCGACGCCCAGTCGACCTGGGTATTGGGCGGGAAAATTCCCGCCCAGCCCAATCTGGGTCCGATTTTTGAATTTGAATTTGTTTTTCTAAACTGTTTCTGCCTTCTTGAATTTTAAACTGAATTCTGAAACTTCCGGAGGTCATATCTCCCTCATACGGAGTCCGTTTTACGCAAACTCGGACTCTATCTCAAGCAGAATTCCGAGACGAACGAAATGGCGTATTCCGTTTCCTTTAATTCTTTGATTTGAAATTAATTATACTTTAATTTATGAATTTCACTGTTATAGAATATACGGGGTGTTACATGCTGCCTTAGGGTCGCAAAGATGTTGACTTTGACTCTAAGGCAACGCGACAAAATGCAACACCGAGAAAGTGTTGCCAAAGATCATCTTTTTCCTATAGCATCATTTTCTGGCACTTCCTACGTCATTTCCCTGGTGTTGCAGTTTGCGATCTATGGCGTAGTGCTGGTCGGGTCGTGATTTCTCACATTATCTCCTTGTGCTGAAGAAACCCTATTAATGGCGGCTCGGTCTTGGGAGAAATTTCTTCAAATCGCAACTCCAACTTCGTCATTGTAAGAATTCATCACCATTAATCAGATCTACATCATCAACGCTAGCTAGAGCCCAGATTTTTAGCAGAACTCAATCACCACTTTAACCGCAATCAAATCGCCCCCAATTACGACCGATTCTTCCAGATCTACGTTGCTTTGACGTTGTCGAATTTTCAAAAACCACTATCACAAAACTTTGACCTTTTCGGACCATTGACATCAATAGTGGGTGTTAATCCTTTAGGGTCTTTTATTTCAGTTTAATTTTAGGCATGATTTTGGTTTATCCTTGTTGATTTGAGCATTTTTTAAGGTTTAAGTCAACTTTGGAGACTTGTATTTAGAACTTTCAGTTCCAACTAATTCGGTAGATCTGAATTTTTAGTAGTAGATTTTGATCATAGCTTATTTATAAAAATAATATGTTTTGGTTAATGATATCTTAATTCTCTAATTGGAACGAATTTTGATATTCACTGTTTGAATTGGCACATGAAACTCCATGTCTTCAATGTATGTAGTGTGATTCGTATGCTGGTTATTTGTTTTGGCAATTTGTACTTTGTTTTGTGTTGAATGAGTTGAGGCTTTCAAATCATCCAAAGTTGGCTCATGATGATCATGCAATCTGAATGAATTTATTCTTTCCAATACTGTTTTGATATATTGATGATGCGTGAATTTTGTTGCACCAATATATGAGTTGATATGCACAGCTTGGACTTGAGTTAGTTCGCTTATATCCGTGGATCCGAAGAGTTCGCTCCTTGGTGCATCCTTAGGTTGCGGATGACCTGTTCCTTTAGGTTGCTGAACGACCCATCGTCTTGGGGTCGGTGAATGACCCAGACTCTTCGGATCGCTGAATGAACCAATCCCTTGGATCGATGAACGACCCTGACTGCTCCTAAGCACTTAAGAGCATTCTCTTTGACCCATGGGAACGTGCGTCTATGTTCTAGGACATCTGCTATTTGTGCTCATTTAAAAGGAGGAAGGACCATACTTCTATCATAATTGTTGAAAGCGTAAGAAACTGGAGGATTGTGCATGAATTGCCAGAGACTGCCTCAGGATTTCTAAATCAGTTTTTCTTTGTTTGTTGTCCTATGACTTTTTTAGAATCTGGATGGAAGGAGGTAAACATATCTGCTCAGAGCCCTTCTCATATGATTATTTTAAAGTCTCGGTCACTGAAACATTCTCTCTTTGTTGCAGAAATTCCAACTTCTGTCAAGGATTGTAAATTTTCTGCTGCTTGTAAGGCTACTCTTGAGGCTATAAGAGTTGTAACACCCCACCTCCGCCAGGGTCACTCACAAGAGAATGCACTAGCTTTGGAGGGGTGTTGTCTAGGTAAACATGCACAGAAATATTACAAGACAGAACATATAAAACAGCGGAAGAAAACATGATTTCATTACTTTATAAAAGTAGTAAGGTCTAAAACCTTTTACATCAACGTGCCATTAAATTATTTACATTGAAACCTGTCTTGCAATAATAAAGAAGCATAAAACCATAGTCATAAATTATTCCCCAAGTAAAACAGTAAAATAGCCATAGCCAAGAAAAGTCCAAACCATAGATGATGATCTTGAAGCAGAAAATCCGCACTAAGAAGCAACATTTCCTCCCTGTAAACCTAGGGGGGAAACGGAAGAAAAAGAGGCGAAACAAAACGGGGTCAGTCATAAAGACTGGTAAGTCCTAGCTACTTTCAGCCTAAAAACAGGTAAAAGTAACATGACATGTATAAACCGAAAGTAAAATAAGCATGATGACAAGATAAACAGATTAAACTAAGACAACAAGATAAAACTCAAGTAACAAGACAACCAAGGTAACAGGATAACCAAGGTTACAACATCGCATGTCTAACGTCCTCTGCAACAACCGTACTAGCATCCTAACTCGTATCATCCTTTCCATGTGTATGTATAGTCCCTTGCCGTATATCGTATGGGTTCCATCACGTTATTCTATACTACTACAACGTAGTGTCACCATCCTTGAAATCGCTCGGACTGTCATCCTTGTTCTGGCCAGATTCCCTTATCATGAATTATCGCATGTTCAACTAGGATTTACGCCACCTAGGACCACTAGGTATTATGCTACCTATTGGACATTTTCTAGATTCGATCAGGGTTTATGCCACCTAGGACCACTAGGGATTATGCTACCTATCGACAATGCCCTTTTTCCACGTAACAATCTAATCGATCGGCTCCCTACATGTCCTAGCTCGTCGTGTGTCGGTACCATATGGCCCAATCACGAATGTAGCTACTCTGTGCTAGGTCCACCCTAAGGTGTATCAAGCCCTTGGGTGTCAACCACCGACACCATTCCAAGCACGCACAGTGTACAACTACTAGTGCCCATGCCTGCTTTTTCAACTCCGGACTCATGTGCACGACTAAAGTCCGCCTGAACCTACAATGGCGCACCAACTCAGCCGTCGTTCTGGTCGCTTACAATCAGCCCAGTAATCGTGCCCCACCCTGCCTAGTCCCAGGGTACCGTGATACATCTAGTGGATTACTACTGAAAAGGACCGCGTAACTAGGGTTTCCGTCCAGCAGGTTAAGTGTAGAGACTTAACCCCTATCAGTCTAGCATGTCAAGTTGGTTAAGTGTGGTCATTCAAGTTCATGACTTAACCCGTCTACATGTCATGTCAAGTTGGCTAAGTGTTGTCATTCAAGTTCATGACTTAGCCCTACGAATCATGTATCAAGTTGGTAAAGTGTATTCTAGCGGTTCATGGCTTAACCCAACCCAAATCATCGTGTCAAATTGGTTAAGTATATTTAAGCTTAACCCCCATCAAATTACCGTGTTAGATTGGTTAAGTATATTCAAGCTTAACCCCATCAAGTTACCGTGTTAGATTGGTTAAGTATATTCAAGTGATTCATGACTTAACCCCATCAAGTTACCTTGTTAGATTGGTTAAGTATATGTTAACCTAACCCCATCCACTAGTCATATTATAATGGTTAAGTGTTAACCTCGTGAGTGTACTTAACCTTATCACGCATCGCGTTATACCAGTCGGGTGTTATCGACCCATTCAGGTTAAACTAACCCATCCTCTAATCATGTTATATTGTTAAGTATCATCAGGTAATCAAGTCCGGTTTTACTTAACCCACCCATCCACGTCATATTGGTTAAGTGTTCTTAGTCTAGTCAAGTTACTTAACCCACCCATCCATGTCATATTGGTTAAGTGTCATTAGTCTAGTCAAGTTACTTAACCCACCCATCCATGTCATATTGGTTAAGTGTCATTTGTCAAATCAAGTTACTTAACCCACCCATCCATGTCATATTGGTTAAGTGTCATTAGCCTAATCAAGTTACTTAACCCACCCATCCATGCCATATTGGTTAAGTGTCATTAGCTTAATCAAGTTACTTAACCCACTTATCCATGTCATATTGGTTAAGTGTCATTAGCCTAATCAAGTTACTTAACCCACCCATCCATGTCATATTGGTTAAGTGTCATTAGCCTAATCAAGTTACTTGACCCACCCATCGATGTCATATTGGTTAAGTGTCATTAGCCTAATCAAGTTACTTCACCCACCCATCCATGTCATATTGGTTAAGTGTCATTAGCCTAATCAAGTTACTTAACCCACCCATCCATGTCATATTGGTTAAGTGTCATTAGCATTTATTCTTTACTAATGCATCAACCTCTCACATTGGACTTATTTGCGGTCACTGGATATGTCGGGCGGTTCCGGGCAGAGTTACACCGCAAACCCATTCCAACCTCGGGTTCAAGCATTACCACAATCTAATCTTTGCCTACGACCTCTCACGTTAGACTATTATTGTTGTGGTCACTGGATATGCCGGGCAGTTCCGGGCAGAATTACACCACATCTCAAGTCTAACCTCGTGTCGAAGGCATCCGTTAGATTGATAATTACATATGTGTCATCTAAGACAAAATCCCCACTTTACATATAACTAAACATATGCCCAAGTTCCCAATTACATGTCCATCAAAATATGTACCCAATACTAGCCACTTTACATATGTCCAATTCTCGCCTATTTGCATGTATGTCAAGTTTATGCCAATTTACCCAAATCAAGTTCTAGCCAAAGTTACATGTTGCCAAGTTCATGCCCAAATAAACCCAAGTCAGGGTTCATGTCCCCAGTTCCACTTATGCCTAATTAACATAAGCCCAATCTCTTGCTTTAACTTACATAGTCTCAAAACTCGTGATTTAATTCATATGCCAACTCATGTATGCCCAAACTTGCAAATTATATTAACAATACCCCAAATTTTCCTTGTTCATGTTATGCATAAATTCTACCACCCACACCTATATCCAAATAGGTGAAATCCCAACGTTTCCCCTTGTTTAATCGTATGCAAATCGCGGTTCTAGGCCTTGGTCCGAAATTGACCAAGGTTCATCAAAAGAAGACAAATAGAGGAAGGTAGAGGTTTTGCATAAAATAAGATCCGAGGGAAAAAACATCATTACATGCATGATAAGGACATGAAAGAGCGGTTTGCAACATGCATAGGTCCAAATTAATGTCATAGCACATCCCCAAAGGTCAAGATCCAAAATGAACAAGAATGAGCATGGATCGATTATCATGCATAAATCCAATTCCAACTTCACATGTCATATTCAAGTTATCGTTTCAATATAAAAGCATCTAGAACTTACAAAGCGTGGCTAGTGAATTGGGAGCAAGAATCGTCATAGAATCGTTGTAGCGACGTTGATCTACTCTCTTGATTTGATGTAGAAAGCTTGCTCCTTTGACATGGACCTAGTTTGAATGCTCAAGCCTTTGAAGTTGGAGGTGGAGGCCATGATCAAGAGAGATTTTGGCAGCACTTTGTTGCTAGATTGATTTGTAGTGGATTAGGCTAAGTCTTAGGGTGTTTTTATAGAAGTTAGGACTAGTTTAGGCCATAGGATCAACCCTAGAACAGATCCGAGCCATCAAAAATCGTCACAGGCCAACAAACCAGACCACAAGACCCTGCAGGTGCACCCAGGCCCTAAAACCATCGGGGACCAGGTCGACACCCAAGTCGACTGCGCAGTCGACCTGGCCCTAGGGGTGTCGACTGCCCAGTCGACTCCCAAGTCGACCTAGGTGCTGGGCGGGAAATTTTCCCGCCCAGTCTGTTTGGGGCTAAATTCGAAATTCGAATTCGAATTTGTACTGTTTTGAATTCTGGAATTTTCTGAAAACTTCTAAGGGACATAACTTGGTCATACGGACTCCGATTTTCGAAAACTCGGACTCGGTTTCATGTAGAATTCCGAGACGAACGCAATGGCGCAACCCGTTTCCCTTGATTGTTATTTTAAAATTTAATTCTTCCTTCATTTCTTGTTTTAACATGTTATAAAAATTCGGGTTGTTACATTCTCCCCACCTTAAAGGATTTCGTCCCCGAAATCTCCAAATTAGGAAGAACGTATCCTACCATCCATCGTCCATCTACTCAAGACATCATCCACAAGCAACCATTGTCCTTAAAAAATTTCTAATGCCATATGAACATATGTAGAAAGTGTGTGTATATGTTTCTTATCAAATGCAAATGATCAGGCCTGATTGATCTTTTAGACGCAAAATATGTTTAGTGCCATGAGTTCAACATGTATGCAAATAGTCCTAGTCACATAAACACTATATGTGTGCACAAACATCCATCCATATGCAACATCCACATTATAACACATTCAATTCCATCCATAAACAAGTGTAAACACTCATGCATATGCAATATGAAAGGTGACTGAGCCGATCTAGTGCCTAATGTGTAAATGCATCCACGAGCAACCACTTGCAGCCACTTGCAACCATCAATCATAACATGTCTCAAACACATGTTTACACCCAATTGTTCCTACCTAAAGGTATAGCCGAGTAAAAACATTGTGCCCATTAGGCAATGTCAAAACTGGAAATATATGTCGCATATATACTAATTAGGAGAAGAACTCCCTAAGCACCAGCCCCGAGGACCAAAATCAACATCAGGCTGACACCCAAAGAATTTAGTCAACCGAACAGACAACCTCAAGCCCCAAAATGTATTACTAACAGATGATTCATATTCCCTATGGGGTTTGCAACAGAAATTTGATTGAGAATAGGACCGAGAGGAAAAAGATAACATGCAAGTAAGCTCTACAGGAAAAGAGGGATTAATGATATACTCTTAAAAAAGAGATATGATGCACGCATCTAGTCTTCAATCTTCTAAGTCATGTTTCCTTGAGCTTAACTCCATTGTGCTTTGACCGTCTTTAACTTCACAGATTCTTAATATGAGTTGGAACTCATTTCACTGTTGCCTCTCGTTCCACTTTCACTTATCCTCCTTCTAGTATACTCGGCTCAAACTTAACTACGTACTCATGGTTTCATGCAAGCTCTCCAAAATTCACTAGTGAATCTTGGATCTCGTTCACTTACTAGGAGGTATTTCACATAGATGAATTATCTCTTGAAAATAACAAATATCAACCATGTTGCCAAAGGTACTTACTAAGGCGATTTTCTATAACTCATGCATAAGCGAAATGAACCATCCACCTTAGTGGCGAACACTACTCGAGCGGATCAATAAATTACCAGTAAATGTGTCAAGAGATTCTAGGTAACAAATCCTGATAGAACCCTAAAGGTTACACGCGACTTCGAGGGTATTACCGAGGCAAGTCAAGGGTCTAACTACCCTCCTTTCAAAACCGAGAATGGAACCCTTACTGGGTAACCACTCCATCCCTAGAATCAAACCATAGCCCAAAAACGTAAGCATTACTTCTAAACTTAACACTTAGCATAGACATTCTCAAATCCAAACAAATCATGAATACATGAGCCGATTCCCCAACAGGATTTGAGACAAAAATGGGATCCTCTACTACGCTAGTACTAAGGTACAGAGACTCAACTATCGAAGCAAGATTTTAAAAAGGATGCTATGTACAAAACAAAGTCCTGACGGGATGATAGAAAGGAAAACCTTTAACAGAAACGTTACCATCCCTCTTAGGTGAGAGTATACAATTGCCCTCTCGACGATCTTGTTCTTTTCCCATGTCCTTGTCCTATAGTACTTAACTACCTTCTTGTTATGAGCCTCATTCTCCTTAACCACTCCTATCCTTTCTTGTATAACGCGGTAACAGGTCTCTTGAGAACTTCCTCCATCGCACGGAAAACATTTACGTAGCTAGAAAAGGATTAGTCACAGTTAAAACTACTGTGACTATAGGTGGAGGAAAGAAAGGAAAAGAGATTCGATCAAGGGAACACATGATAGTGCTAATGGCTTTTTGGGGAATAGCCTTTTTCTTTAAAACTTTTCTTGAAAAATGCTTCTTTGTAAAATGGCTTTGAAAATAGTTTCAGAAGGTTTTAAAAACTTTTGCCCAGTCTGGCAACCTTCTGCTCTGATACCAAATGTAACACCCCACCTCCGCCAGGGTCACTCACAAGAGAATGCACTAGCTTTGGAGGGGTGTTGTCTAGGTAAACATGCACAGAAATATTACAAGACAGAACATATAAAACAGCGGAAGAAAACATGATTTCATTACTTTATAAAAGTAGTAAGGTCTAAAACCTTTTACATCAACGTACCATTAAATTACTTACATCGAAACCTGTCTTACAATAATAAGGAAGCATAAAACCATAGTCATAAATTATTCCCCAAGTAAAACAGTAAAATAGCCATATCTAAGAAAAGTCCAAGCCATAGATGATGATCTTGAAGCAGAAAATCCGCACTAAGAAGCAACATTTCCTCCCTGTAAACCTGGGGGGGGGGGGGGGAAACGGAAGAAAAAGAGGCGAAACAAAATGGGGTCAGTCATAAAGACTGGTAAGTCCTAGCTACTTTCAGCCTAAAAACAGGTAAAAGTAACATGACATGTATAAACCGAAAGTAAACATAAGCATGATGACAAGATAAACAGATTAAACTAAGACAACAAGATAAAACTCAAGTAACTAGACAACCAAGGTAACAGGATAACCAAGGTTACAGCATCGCATGTCTAACGTCCTCTGCACCAACAGTACTAGCATCCTAACTCGTATCATCCTTTCCATGTGTATGTATAGTCCCTTGCCGTATATCGTACTGGTTCCATCACGTTATTCTATACTACTACAACGTAGTGTCACCATCCTTGAAATCGCTCGGACTGCCATCCTTGTTCTGGCCAGATTCCCTTATCATGAATTATCCTGTGTTCAACTAGGATTTATGCCACCTAGGACCACTAGGGATTATGCTACCAATTGGACATTTTCTAGATTCGATCAAGGTTTATGCCACCTAGGACCACTAGGGATTATGCTACCTATCGATCAATGCCCTTTTTCCATGTAACGATCTAATCGATCGGCTCCCTACAAGGCCTAGCTCGTTGTGTGTCGGTGTCATACGACCCAATCATGAATGTAGCTACTCTGTGCTAGGTCCACCCTAGGGTATATCAAGCCCTAGGGTGTCAACCACTGACACCATTCCAAGCACGCACAGTGTACAACTACTGGTGGCCATGCCTGCTTTTTCAACTTCGGACTCATGTGCACGGCTATAGTCCGTCTGAACCTACAATGGCGCACCAACTCAGCCGTCGTTCTGGTCACTTACAATTAGCCCAGTAATCGTGCCCCAACCTGCCTAGTCCCAGGGTACCGTGATACATCTAGTGGGTTACTGCTGAAAAGGACCGCGTAACTAGGGTTTCCATCCAGCAGGTTAAGTGTAGAGACTTAACCCCTATCAGTCTAGCATGTCAAGTTGGTTAAGTGTGGTCATTCAAGTTCGTGACTTAACCCGTCTACATGTCATGTCAAGTTGGCTAGGTGTTGTCATTCAAGTTCATGACTTAGCCCTACGAATCACGTATCAAGTTGGTTAAGTGTATTCCAGCGGTTCATGACTTAACCCTACCCAAATCATCGTGTCAAATTGGTTAAGTATATTTAAGCTTAAACCCCATCAAATTACCGTGTTAGATTGGTTAAGTATATTCAAGCTTAACCCCATCAAGTTACCGTGTTAGAATGGTTAAGTATATTCAAGTGATTCATGAATTATCCCCATCAAGTTACCTTGTTAGATTGGTTAAGTATATGTTAACCTAACCCCATCCACTAGTCATATTATAATGGTTAAGTGTTACCCTCGTGAGTGTACTTAACCTTATCACGCATCGCGTTATACCAGTCGGGAGTTATCGACCCATTCAGGTAAAACTAACCCATCCTCTAATCATGTTATATGGTTAAGTATCATCAGGTAATCAAGTCCGGTTTTACTTAACCCACACATCCACGTCATATTGGTTAAGTGTTATTAGTCTATTCAAGTTACTTAACCCACCCATCCATGTCATATTCGTTAAGTGTCATTAGTCTAGTCAAGTTACTTAACCCACCCATCCATGTCATATTGGTTAAGTGTCATTAGTCAAATCAAGTTACTTAACCCACCTATCCATGTCATATTGATTAAGTGTCATTAGCTTAATCAAGTTACTTAACCCACCTATCCATGTCATATTGGTTAAGTGTCATTAGCCTAATCAAGTTACTTAACTTACCCATCCATGTCATATTGGTTAAGTGTCATTAGCCTAATCAAGTTACTTAACCCACCCATGTCCTATTGGTTAAGTGTCATTAGCCTAATCAAGTTACTTAACCCACCCATCCATGTCGTATTGGTTAAGTGTCATTAGCCTAATCAAGTTACTTAACCCACCCATCCATGTCATATTGGTTAAGTGTCATTAGCCTAATCAAGTTACTTAACCCACCCATCCATGTCATATTGGTTAAGTGTCATTAGCCTAATCAAGTTACTTAACCCACCCATCCATGTCATATTGGTTAAGTGTCATTAGCATTTATTATTTACAAATGCATCAACCTCTCACATTGGACTTATTTGCGGTCACTGGATACGCCGGGCGGTTCCGGGCAGAATTACACCGCAAACCCATTCCAACCTCGGGTTCAAGCATTACCACAATCTAATCTTTGCCTACGACCTCTCACATTAGACTATTATTGTTGTGGTCACTGGATATGCCGGGCGGTTCCGGGCAGAATTACACCACAACTCAAGTCTAACCTCGTGTCGAAGGCATCCGTTTGATTGTTAATTACATATGTGTCATCTAAGACAAAATCCCCACTTTACATATTACTAAACATATGCCCAAGTTCCCAATTACATGTCCATCAAAATATGTACCCAATACTAGCCACTTTACATATGTCCAATTCTCGTCTATTTGCATGTATGTCAAGTTTATGCCAATTTACCCAAATCAAGTTCTAGCCAAAGTTACATGTTGCCAAGTTCATGCCCAAATAAACCCAAGTCATGGTTCATGTCCCCAATTCCACTTATGCCTAATTAACATAAGCCCAATCTCATACTTTAACTTACATAGTCTCAAAACTCGTGATTTAATTCATATGCCAACTCATGTATGCCCAAACTTGCAAATTATATTGGCAATACCCCAAATTTTCCTTGTTCATGTTATGCATAAATTCTACCACCCACACCTATATCCAAATAGGTGAAATCCCAACGTTTCCCCATGTTTAATCGTACGCAAATCGCGGTTCTAGGCCTTGGTCCGAAATTGACCAAGGTTCATCAAAAGAAGACAAATAGAGGAAGGTAGAGGTTTTGCATAAAATAAGATCCGAGAGAAAAAAACATCATTACATGCATGATAAGGACATGAAAGAGTGGTTTGCAACATGCATAGGTCCAAATTAATGTCATAGCACATCCCCAAAGGTCAAGATCCAAAATGAACAAGAACGAGCATGGATTGATTATCATGCATAAATCCAATTCCAACTTTATCACATGTCATATTCAAGTTATCGTTTCAATCTAAAAGCATCTAGAACTTACAAAGCGTGGCTAGTGAATTAGGAGCAAGAATCGTCATAGAATCGTTGTAGCGACGTTGATCTACTCTCTTGATTTGATGTAGAAAGCTTGCTCCTTTGACATGGACCTAGTTTGAATGCTCAAGCCTTTGAAGTTGGAGGTGGAGGCCATGATCAAGAGAGATTTTGGAAGCACTTTGTTGCTAGATTGATTTGTAGTGGATTAGGCTAAGTCTTATGATGTTTTTATAGAAGTTAGGACTAGTTTAGGCCATAGGATCAACCCTAGAACAGATCTGAGCCATCAAAAATTGTCACAGGCCAACAAACCAGACCACAAGACCCTGCAGGTGCACCCAGGCCCTAAAACCATCGGGGACCAGGTCGACACCCAAGTCGACTGCGCAGTCGACCTGGCCCTGGGGGTGTCGACTGCCCAGTCGACCTAGGTGCTGGGAGGGAAATTTTCCCGCCCAGTTTGTTTGGGGATAAATTCGAAATTCGAATTTGAACTGTTTTGAATTCTGGAATTTTCTGAAAACTTCTAAGGGCCATAACTTGGTCATACGGACTCCGATTTTCCAAAACTCGGACTCGATTTCATGCAGAATTCCGAGACGAACGCAATGGCCCAACCTGTTTCCCTTGATTGTTATTTTAAAATTTAATTCCGCCTTGATTTCTTGTTTTAACATGTTATAAAAATTCGGGTTGTTACAAGAGTTTTTGATAAGGTAGATAGATCCAAAAAGTCCTTAATTAAAGAGGAACTACTTCAGAAATATAGACTACTTGACCCTTCATGGACTTTTCACTCAAAAGAGGCTTCTTCTAGCCCCAAGACTACAACTTCAATATCAGGTGCTGCAGCATATGAGGAAGGTTCTGCATCGAAAATCACTGTCGAGGAATCTTTGTTAAAGAAATGCTCAGATCTTGGTGGTGGAACTGAAACATATTTCCAACCTCAACTGCCTTCAATTGAAGAGGAAGGATTTGTACATCGCGATGGTAAGGGTTGCATGGAGGTTACTGAGCAACTAGAGGAAGGACAAATCAAAACCGGAGGTGACCTTGATGTTTAGAGAACTAGTGAGGGTCCCACAATCCTAGCTACTCATGAGGAAGATCTTATGGATATTTTCAGGGACTTGAGCGACCTTAATACTTCATTCGAGCTTGCTGCGAGCAACATCGTGACTTCGAAGATATCTGTATTGGTAACGAAGTAGGCTACTGAGTTGGCTTCGACTCAAATTTCTTTGTTTCGAAAGACTTTTTCCGATATCGGGCCTGCGTTAACTGCACAAAAAAGAGCAGTTCGTTGTTAGAAGCACGTTAGACCACACATCTCACACACTCTAAGTTGTTGATGTCTTTCATGCACTTTCTATTCTACCCCAGCACTTTTTGCTTTAAACACTGAAATCCCGCTTTCTTTTTGTTTCAGGTCCATCCATGAGTCGACCGTATATGAAAAGTTTCAAACGCCACACCAGCTCTTACAACTAACAACATTATATACAGTCTCAATACTCTCATCAATACGAAGATACTGAGGACCAGAGAAAATGGAGGAAAGCTCAAGAGGCTCAGGATCAGCAAGAGATAGATGATTGGAGCCGAAGCTCTTATGGTGATCGCCATGAATGGAGTAGACAGAAAGAGGAGGACAGCCGGAAAAGGAAAAGAGAGAGAGGGAAAGGGATGCGGGGCAAGGATCATAGAAAATATGATTCACATAAGCGCTCCAAATAAAAAAATCCAATCCCCGCTGCTCAGGCCGCTACCAGCTTTTTGCCCTTTGTAGCCACATCTATTACTCCTCCTTCAGCTGATATACAGAATATCATTCATAGGAAGTGTAATGCTCTTGATCCTGCTCCTAGCACACTTTTCGAACGGTTTAAAACTTCGTGTTTAAAGGGAGTTCATTTTAACCTGGACATCCACCCAACTGGCAAGAATGAGATGTTTATAGATCTAGACATAACGAGGAGTGACACCGAAAAGCAGCTGAATGTAGTTAAGGGTCATGTTGAAAGGCAGCTAGATGCGATTAAGGGTCACGTTGAGAAGCTATCTTTATGGCTTAAACTAGCCAACGAGCTCCAACTAGTCAACAGACGTAACGCCAAGGCCATAGTTACGCTAGAAAATGATAAGGCCGAGTGGGTCAAAACTCTTTAATCTCGTGATGCCAGCATTGCATCTCTTCAGACCCGGCCCTGGCCCAAGGCGACCAAGGCGGCCGCCTAGGGTCTCCGGCCGGGAGGGGCCTCAGATTTTTAAATTTTTCTACATATAATATAGGTTGCAAAGATGAGATTGAAGATGTAATTAGCTTAGTGGTTGAGTTGCTTGGCTGTGAATCTAGAGACCAGAGTTCGAATCTTGCCACCGCATGATATACACGATGCAAACTTATTTTTTCCCTTTTTGTATACTACTTTTATTTTTTCCGCCTTGGGCCTCCATGACCTCAGAGCCGGCCCTGCATCTCTTACTCAGAGAAATCAGGAGTTGGAAGCTGAGAATCAGAGGCTTAAAGAAGAGCTTGTAGCTGCTAAACTAAGGAAAACTGTGTTGAATACTCAAGTCAAAGATGCTCACTATGCTAAAAAAGCCGTTGAGAATAAACTTGTCGTAGATCAGCAAACTATCGAGCCTTATCAGAGGGAGAATGATAGCTTGAACGAATAGAACATTGCTTATGAGTTAGAAATTACTTTGTGGAAAACCATAGCGGAAGCACTTGAGCAAGAAAGAGATCAAGCTCTTTCAGGCAAAGTGGCTGCCAAGCAAGCATGTGCCGAGGCCGAAGCTGACACTAAAGCTACTTTGTTCAGATTTTATACCCTCGGTGTTATGGGTCAAGGCAGCTTGCGTTTCCTGGGAGATAAATTTGAAATCATTTTGGCAGATGTCTGGGAAGCGGTGCTTGCCCAACTTGAAGATGTTTATTCTGAAGAGTATCTCATAGAAAATCTTTTAGATAATGAACCCCGCGAAGCTTTAGCTAGGGGAAAGAACAACTCTTAAGAAAGCGCAGTTTGTTGGATGGAGCTGGTCCTTCTGAGGAGCAAGTCCTAAACACAACTGCCACCATTACTTACACTGCTCCTATTGATGTTCATGTTTCTGATTCTCATACCGTCATTACGCCTTTTGTTGATCCTACTACCATTCATGAAAAAATGGAAAAAGATGATGATGAGCATGCAGGAGATGACAAGGGTGATGACGACAACCCAGATGATTATGAAGTGGAGGTGCACAAGAATTTTCTTGCCTCACGTGAAATTGACGTTGAACAAATCTTGGATTATTTAAACACTCCATAAGGGTATAATGAGCTTCTTGCTTTCCATCATATACATTAGGCCTAATTTCACCAAAGCTTCTCCTGTTGTAGCTGAGGCAACAAGTGGAGATATCATGACTGCTTCAACCCTGGTGGCAATGACTGCTTCTGCTTTGATTACCATTCCTCCTCCAGAAGATTCATCCTTGGCTCATGCCTCTACCCCTGCTTCTGGTTTTGAGATCAGATCACAGGCAGAGAAAATCGCTGCTATTGCTAATTTGGATGATCCCGATTACACTCTTGAAAGGATAAAGGATCTTGACACAGACAGGAGCCCAGAGAAGAGTACGTCCAGGGAAGAAAATAAAGTATCCAACTAAACAATGTAAGGGAAAGTGAGGTGCTTCCATGAATGCGCTTAGTTTATAGTCCCCCGAGGTTCCCCAAAGTGATGAAGAAGTTAAGGACAAAGACCAGCCTACCGTTACATCTCCTCCTCCCACTAGAGCTAGTAAGCCTTCTTTGAGATCTGGAGACTGTTTGAAAAATGAGAAGAAGAATAACTAGGACTCTTAGCTGTTTTATTTTTCTTTATGTAGCTTCGTTTTCTACATTCTGCTTCGACAAGATGTATATGTGGGTGCGAACCTCGTTTATGGATTGTGAAAACTTTCACTATAAGTTTACGTTGATGTAATGAAGTTGCTTTTGCTTGATGTACTTTAGCTTCTTCTTTTATCTTTGTAGTAATTCTTCGCATTTACTTCTTTATGAAATGCAAACTCTTTATATGTTGCGAACTCATCATGAGTTGTGGTTCGTTTTCAGAGCAGTGTTTTATTCCACTGTGGTTGTGCTACCCCTATACCATAGGTCATCACGAATTGCGCACATTGGATGCCATCAACTTTGTCGAGTTTTCTTTAATTTTGACTAGGGCACTTGAAGCTTCTAATTCGTTGGCAAAGTCCTTTTTCTTTTGCCATTTCATTGAGAGCTTCAGATCCTTCCATTGCATCTAGGAGACCCGACTTTGTTGGTTGATCTAGTACTTCTTATTGGAGAAGTCTTGAGTACATGAGCCCAATGTTCGTAAACTATCCAACCTAGTTAATTCAAGCGTCGAAGTCTTTCGTATTCTACCAGCTGATTAACTTAAGCGTCAACGACTTAGATTAGGTACCTATGGAGAGGTCTTTGTTAAAGACCAACATTTGTCGTAATCAGGTCATATACTTCCTAATACTGATGAACTTATTGGGTGCCCTTCCAGAGAGGTCTTTAGTTAAAGCCCAACATCTTTCGTAATCAGGCCAGGTACTTCCTGGCACTGACGAACTTATTGGATGCCCCCGGAGAGGTCTTTGGTTAAGGCTCAACATTCGTCACAACCGATTAAATCTAGCGCTAATCGAATTAATTGGGTTCCCCAAACAGGTCTTTGACCCAATATTCGTTGTAACTAATTAAATCTAGCGCTAACCGAATTCACTGGGTGCCCCCGAAGAGGTCTTGGCCCAACATTTTTCGTAATTGGGCCAGGTACATCCTCACACTGACAATCATGTTGGGTGCCCCTGGAGAGGTCGTCTTTGGTTAAGGCTCAACATTCGTCGCAACCGATTAAATCTAGCGCTAATCGAAATAATTGGGTTCCCCAAACAGGTCTTTGACCCAATATTCGTTGTAACTAATTAAATCTAGTGCTAACCGAATTCACTGGGTGCCCCCGAAGAGGTCTTGGCCCAACATTTGTCATAATTGGGACAGGTACTTCCTCACACTGACAATCATGTTGAGTGCTCCTGGAGAGGTCTTTGGTTGGGCCAGGTACTTCCTCACACTGACAATCATGTTGGGTGCCCCTGGAGAGGTCTTTGGTTGAAACCTAACATTTGTTGTAATCGAGACAGGTACTCCCTGACATTGACGACCTTGTTGGGTACCCCCGGAGAGGTCTTTGGTTAAAATCCAGCATTTGTCATAATCGGGGCAGTACTTCCTGACACTGACAATCTTGTTGGGTGCCCCCTTTCGGTTAGGACTTCTGCTTAATCCAGCCTTCATTTCCTCTCCCACCGAATAAATATAACATCGTGGAAACTTATGTTGGACACCCCCTTTTTGGCTGGGATTTCTGTTAAGCTTCACTATGAGAGGCTTTTGTTGTTGCGTCGTTCCATGGGGCGGATGTTGGTTCCTTTACCTGACGCTTGATATACCAAGCTATCCAAGTTAAAGAATGAGGGCCCTGGACCTCTTTCTTTGAGAGGTGCCCCTTCGGTGGAGCTTGTGCACTCTTGGTTGTTGCATCGTTACATGGGTTAGACGCCGAACCTTTCACCGGATGCCTGATTGGCAAGCTAACCTAGTCAAAGAACCAGAGCCCTGTGCCTCTCTCCAGGAAAGGTGCCTCTTCATTGGAACTTACAACCTTTTGTTCTGGGTCCATGCTCGCTTGTCGTGTCTTATGACATTTGACTCCTAGTGAATCCTGCTTTTTCTCTTCAAGGCGGTGCCTTACATTCTTGCACTTTTCGCATATCGATGTTTGTAGCACTAGATCCTTGATCTTAGCATTGCTGGGATAAATTGTTGTTAAGGTCGCTAGTTTTCACTGAAATTTGAGGAAGCAAGCATTCTTTATGTAACCTACGGTATTAAATCGACTTTAAGTAAATTTTGAATTATTTAACAAGAATTTGCAAAGATATTATCAACATAAGCAGGCTAGCTTTTCATTCCTGATGATGTTCAATTACAAGACTTGTAAATATATTTACAATCATTATTTTTATAGGAAATTGAACAAATCAACAATGAAAAATAACGACGGAGATGGTCAAATTTCCAAGCTCGTAGAATCAGGATTCCATCTGCCATGGAGAGGTTGAAGGTGCCATCTAGAAGCTTTTGACTGATTACATATGGCCTTTACCAGTTTGGTCCGAATACACCTGTGTCAGTCATCACCCTTTTCCCCATAAGATCACCAACTTCGAAAGTCCTTTGGCGTACTTTGTTGTTGAAGTGTCGAGCTACTCTTCTTTGGTGTGCTGCGATTCAGAGTTCTGCTTCATTTCTTCTATCCTCAAGTTGATCGGGTGCCTCAAGCTGCAGTTGACCATTCTGCTGTTGGTTGAAACGAATTCTGTGGTGAGGAGGAACTCTAGCTCTACTGGAACCGTTGCTGCAGAACCGAATGCCAAGGAGAAAGGAGTGCGCTCAGTCGCAGATTTATGAGTCATTCTATACGCCCATAGTTTAAGAGGAAGTTCGTTGATCCAACCGCCTTTTGCTTTCACGAGACGCTGCTTGATGGTTGACTTGATGATTTTGTTGATTACTTCCACCTTCCCGTTTTCCTACGGATGGGCTAGAACTACAAAACTCTTCTGGATTTTATACTTGGCACATAAACCTTTAAACTCTTCACTCTCAAACTGAGTCCCATTGTCGGTGATTATCTTCTGTGGTACACAAAACCTGCAAATGATATTCTTTAAGACGAAATTGATGACTTTCTTCGAGGTAATGGTGGCCAGTGGCTCTGCTTCAGCACACTTCGTGAAGTAATAGACTGCAACAATGGCATTCTTCGTGCTAGATTTGGCGGTAGGCAATGCCACAATCAGATCGATGCACCCAAACAACGAATGGCCTTGGGCTGACCATTTGAGTCAATTCTGTGGATGGTGCTCTGGGAATCTTGGCAAATCTCCGACACCTTTATCATTTCCTAGCATACGCTGCAGAGTCTCGAATCAAGTTAGGCTAGAAATAAACATATCGAAGAATTTTCTTGGCCAATGTCTGTCCACCTAAATGTCCTCCGCACTCTCTACCATGTAATTGTGCCAGAATTGCCTTGGATTCCTCTTCGGGAACACATATGAGTAGAGGCATAGAGAAACCCCTTCTATATAACCAACCATCCTGCATGAGAAACTTGAGAGCTTTTTGGGGCAACTTCTTTTAGCTCCTTTGGGTCACTTGGGAGCACGCCATTGAGGAGATATTCTTTGATTGGATTTATCCATGAATCTGGCTCTTCAGATGCTTCCATGACCCATTTTATATCATTTTCTTCATTGCTGGGATTTGAGAGAACTTCGACTGGCACTAATCACAACAACTGGGCATCTCCCGAACTGGCATACTTTGCAAGCAAATCCGCCTTCATATTTTCTTCTCGAGGAGTATGCATTATGGTGTAGTAGTCTGAGCTATTGAGCAGTTCCCAAGCCTTCGAAAAATAAGCTGGAAAATTTCCCCCTTAGCTTGAAACTCCCATTTAACTTGACACACCACCAATTGAGAATCGATGAATATTTGCAAGGCTTTCAAATGCAACTCCTTTGCTATCTTTAGTCCAGCGATTAGCGCTTCATACCCAGCTTCGTTATTCGTCGACGGAAACTCCAATCTCAAAGCATAGCAAACTTGGCGTCCTTCGGGAGTTTCTAAAACTACTCCTGCGCCTGAGCAATATTCATTCATAGCACCATCAACGAACAACTTCCATCGAGTGATCACTTCTACAGGCTCTTCCTTCTCGTCTCCTCTATCTGTAAACTCAGCAATGAAGTCTGCCAAAGCTTGTCCATTGATCTCCCTACATGGATGGTAAGTTATCGTATTGACTGAGCTCAATATTCCACTTTAATAACCTTCTTGACGTTTCCGGACGAAATAGGACTTGCTTCAGTGGCTGATCCGTGAGCACTTTGATTGGGTAAGCTTGGAAATATGGCCTAAGCTTCTTCGAGGAAATGAGCAGACAATACACAAGATTCTCCAATTTCGGATAATTCAGCTCTGCCGGTCCTACAAGTCTTTTTACTGATGTAATATACCGGCCTCTAAATCTTTGAATCCTCAACCAAAGCTGCACTTAAGGCATGAGAATAAATAGCCAAATACAAGAACAAGTCTTCTCCATCTTTAGGCTTTGACGACATCGAAGGTGCTTCCATATGCTTGACTAACTCCTCAAAAGCCGTTTGACATTCTGGAGTCCGTTGGAGGTCCTTCTTCCCTTTTCTCAATGCATCAAAAAGTGGAATACACCTATCTGTTATCTTTGAAATGAAGGGACTTAATGCGGAAACTTTCCTGTTTAAACTCTGAAGCTCTTTCTTTTTCCTAGGAGCTCGTATATCTCTTAGTGCGGAAATCTAAGTAGGGTCGGCCTCGATGCCCCTGGCATTGATCGTGAACCCAAGAAATTTCTCGGATGCAACTACGAATGAACATTTAAGAGGATTCAACTTCATGCCATACTTTCTTAGGATATGAAACATCTCGGCCAGATTCTCCAAATGATCATCTGCTTTTTTCGACTTTACCAGCATGTCCTCTACATAGACTTCCATAGTCCTTCCAATCTGATACTTGAACATAGCATTGAGGAGACGTTGATAAGTCGCTCCAACATTATTTAACCCAAATGGAATCACCTTGTAACAATACAACCCGACATCCATGATGAAGCTTGTATTCTCTTAGTCCGATTCATGCATCATTGTCTAATTATAGCCTGAATAAGCATCCGTACATGACAATAGCTCATGCCCCGCTGTCGCCTCAACAAGATGATCGATTATGGGCAATGGGAGACTGTCTTTAGGGAATGCTTTATTGAGGTCAGAATAGTTGATGCATACTCGCCATTTTCCATTAGGTTTCTTTCCTAACACATGACTTGATACTCAATCCGGATATGTTGACTGTCGTATAAAGCGATTTTTCATCAACTTATCCACCTCTTCCTTGAGAGTCATCGACCTTTCAGGGCTTTAAATCCTTCTCTTCTGTTTTACGGGTGATACGCTTGGATCAATGTTTGGAGCATGGACTTCCACTTCGGGCCCAACTGAGAACCTATCTTCAACACCTGTTAGGATCCTTTGGATAAACTGACATAGAAATAGCAATTTCAGCTGGCGTCTCTCTATTATCCCCTACACTGGTTCTCTGAGGATCCATTTCTTTTCGAGCTCTACTCTGCTCTCCAGTGCAGGGGCCATGCCCTAGTTGCTATTAAAGGGGGTCTCAAATGCGAAGAGGAGCCTCCACATTCTTACCCATATCCTTCTCATGAGATAGCATTCTCTAGCAGTTTTCTGATCTCCCTTGATCACACCAACAACCTTATCAATTGGAAATTTCATGGCCAAACACCAAGGAGCCAAGGAAATCTTGAAATCAACTAGTGCAGATCTACCCAAGAATGCGTTATACGCAGAAAGTTCATCAAAAAGCACAAAGGTTTGCATCATTGGAACTCTTCTTTCTCCCTCTTCCAATTCGACAAGCAAGTCAATAACACCCATCAGTTGCTTTGGTTCGCCAGTGAACCCGTTAATCTTAGTTTAACAAGCAGCACATCATTTATGGAAAGATTCATCTAGTTAAAAGTGTTTCGGAATAGGACATTAACGGAGGCGCCGCGGTCAACAAGCATCCTTTTAATCGTTATCGGGCATATCCCAACCGTCACAACCATTGGATCGAGAGTAGGAGTTATCACACCTTCATCATCTTTTTCCTTGAACATAATGTCTTCATAAGAAATCTTTTGCTGCTTTACAAGGATAGTATTGCTCAAGATCAAACACCGCTCCTCCTTCGCGACATATTTCAAAGCGCGCACATACCTTCCAATATCTCCCCACTTGCTGCCTGTCGAATGAAGACCTCCTGAGATGGTATTAATCACCGACCTTTGGTTAGCTTGTATTGGAACTCCAACGCTTGAACTAGTTTTATTAGCGGGTGCACTTTTCCTTTGAGAATCAGCAGTCTGAGATTTCTTCGTGTACTACTGCAACCTATTCTTCCTTATCAATTCTTCAATCAAGCTCTAAAGATGTCTACATTCGGTTGTGTTGTGGTCAGGCTAATTGTGGAAGCGACAAAACCATCCATATTTCATCTGTTGATCCCCAACCTTCTGCGGTTTTGGTTTGGGATAATCTTCCATATCTTTGGTGGCGGTAAAGATATTTTCTTGGGTGCCAATCAAAGGAGTTAATTAAGAGACGTTAAAAAAAAATCTGGATTTCTTACCATTCTTGTTATCCTTCCCATCGTTTCCTCTCTTCGGACCCCATTATTCTTTTGACCACCCTGAGCAGCATTATCTTTCTTCTCTGGCACAACATTACTCTTAGAAAAATTCTGAACAGGAGGAGAGTCATCATCTTCAACCCTGATGAACTCTTCTGCCTTTTTATAAATTTTCTTGGGAGTGTTAGGCTTCTTCATTTTCATCCATCTTCCAAGCTTAGACTTTTTGTTGACAGCATTGTATAATGCCATCAACACCATACAGGGTTCATGATTACCTACTTCAGTCACAGCAGCACAGAAGCATGTAAGAAATGCTCTAACCGTCTCAACTGATCTTTGCTCCACATCATTCAATGACATCACGTCTATGACCTTCGTATTTAAAACCTAAACTGCTCCCTGAATTTCTTTGCGAAGACAGAGAAATTATCCATAAATTTTGGAAACAACTTGGTAAACCAAAGCGATGCCACTCCTTCAAGATAAATAGGGAAATACAAGTACTTTATCTCATCAGTGGCTCAGACATTATTAATATGTCGATCATACTTGAACAAGAACAAGTTATGGTCTGAAGTCCTACTGTAAGTTATCATAGTTGGAGGAATAAATTTCTTTAGAAATTTGACCTTCTGAATTCTTTCAGTGAGCGGGGTTTTGCTCTGTGTGAAGTCCCACTCGCTTTCATTGTCATTTCTTTCCATATTCTCTTTCATGAACTGCCTCACCATCTCTGAAAGATGTTCTTTTTCTCCATGTCGACTCACAAGGCGAACGCTATCACCCTTGCCGGACGATCACAGTTCGGGATCTGTGGCCCCATGCCTCCCTCTTGGGGAGGTACCTCTTTAGTGAGACTAACCACGGTTCGAGAAGTTGCTCTTAAGAAATGGTTCTTGACAATAGGTTTGGATTCTTCAATATTAGCATCTTCCTCCTCACTCGAAGAATCATCGACTTCATGTACACAATTCCTATGGTTACAACCATAAGCGGAAGAATTAGCATTCTTTTCGAATTCAACACGGGCCTTCTGATTTGCTGGATTAGCCTTAGCAGCGAAAAGAGCCTCAAGCCTATCCATCATGGCTTTATTTACAACTTCCATTTGTTGAGTCAAATTAGCCACAACACTATCTAGTTCTCCTCTGGTAACGCCAGCTCCCGCTCCCGAACATTAGCCAACTTTGGGCTGGTTAGTTTGCGGAGTTACTGGGTAATTAGCAATATCCTTCGAGCCTGAAGCTCTTGCGGACTTACTAGTCTTTTTTAGTTGAGCCATAATCTCGGATAAACTTCCAAACTTTGTAGGAACTCACTCAACGGGATTGATCTTTAGACTTCTTGAATCTATCGTAAAAAGCAGGCTTCAATCCTCGACGTCCCCCACTACGGCTCTTAAGCTGGTGGTCGTGGGTTCGATCCCCACAGTGGGCGCCAAAATGTTTATACAAAAATGTACTAACACCCCAACGTGTGTTTCCACACTTCACAAGTGAGAAGAAACAAGATTACGAGCAAAATAAGTGCGCAAAAATAAAGGAGAGATTATTTATAATGGTTCAGCCTTAGATCTGGCCTACATCCACTTTAATGGAGGATCTCATTAAGATTTGCATCATTACAAGGTACACAATCTCTTTTACTTTATACATTTTCTTTCTACAATGAATTTTATCTCTCTTCTATACAAATTCTCTATCTTCTTCGATCTCTTTCTATTTCCAATGTGGAAACAATCAATTCTCATAAGTATCGGCGGTTATTGAAGTAAATCTTCATTAATCGTGATCGGTGATGAACTTTGGCATTTTCTGGAATGGATTGATGATGAAGAAGCTTTGATCTTACTTGAGAGAGCTTTAATGGAGTTTGAATTGCTTTAGGATGTTAGAGAATGAAGATGGAAGCACTTGGCGGTTGGAGAATTCAGCCCCTTGAATGAAAGAAATGGTGGGGTATTTATAGATGTGGAAGTGGAGTGGAGAGGCACAAAATTGTGTATTCATTGCAGGTGCTTGGGTCGTTTGGGCAACCCGAATCATGTGTTGGAGCTCAATAAACGACCCTAGATGCCTCCAACGATCTTAAAGCTAACGACCCACCTTCGCATGTACCCAAGACTACCCTGGATGTAGCCCTATTATCAGAATCGTGTTTTAGTAGACAATACTTTCGTGTGAAGGTCTAGGTACACGCACTGGGTGGTGTATTGTAGATAGTAAGATATTACTCCACGTTGAGACGCGATTCAATTGAGGAGTTCGGATATGATGATCTGTACATTTTCGGGCACAGCGATGGTAGTTCTATGCGATTAAGTAGCGTAATGATATAGATTTCCATATGCGATTTGGCATAGGATGGATGTTGTGTATGCTTCCGTGGTATAGCGGCGTAGACCATACGAGGGGGTACTATGTAGAGTACCTTGGGATGTTGGGTTTAGCTACATATATATATATATATTATATTAGGTTTAATCTACCGGGAAGTAGATGGGTATAATATGAGAATAGAGCCTCAAGTGTTGTTAACCCAAATAACCTAATAATTAAGAAAAAATAACTGAACGGTATATGCAGGGTTATTTGAGAATATATACAATTTTTCCATTCAACAAAACTTTTTGTTCTGACCCCCTTCTCATAACATACTCGTAGGTTAGGTTTATGACAAA
Source organism: Allium sativum (assembly GCA_030737875.1). Taxonomy (NCBI): domain Eukaryota; kingdom Viridiplantae; phylum Streptophyta; class Magnoliopsida; order Asparagales; family Amaryllidaceae; genus Allium; species Allium sativum. Next base: position 385,810,787 of record CM060925.1, read on the forward strand.
GATTTGGTAGCCTTTGGACACTTGTTAGACAGTGTTATTATATCGATAAGGCTATATTTGATTGTTATATTTTACCCATTCCGCTGAAAGATGTTTTATTGAGCTCTGATATATTTATTATCTCTGTCTTTTTTGTAGGATACCAGAAAAGCCAACTCGAGCGTCGATTGATTGAGATTTTATGAAATAATTCGGTCTTTCGAAATTCGGGTTGTTATAGTGGTTGTTCTAGACTTTGTGATGTTGCGATAGTTCTTCATGTTTATGTGCTGATGGTATGCCTGCTACGGTGCAACTTAGGGGTTGGTTTTTTGATGACGTAAAGTTTCAAAATTTTACTTTTTTTTTAATGTAAAGTGTAGGCTGTGAAGGTATTTTGTAATGATAAGTGTCAGATTGTATTTGACACTAGGGGGTTTTGGTATCTTCACATCTACCGATGTACGAAATGTTGCATTACTTTGCTGTTGATGTTATTTTACCTTCCTGCATGGAGTGTACTAGTTTTCTAGTATAGAAATAGTGTCTAGTTCCAGTTTTGTAATCTACATAGGAACTCAATGGTCGGTCCACTTCAAAATTGTAGTGGTGGTCGATTCACCTTAAAAACCGATTATAGTAGATTTGAAATCTGCCAAACTCCTATACTTTTTTTAATTATTATTTATTATAATGATAAGTGTTGCGAAAAACTACATAAACTAGTTGTTCTTGCTAAATAAATTTTTCCTTGCCAAAAAATAATATAACAACGAAGTTAAAATAACAATATATAGAAGATGATGATATATATTACGGTAAGAGATATTCGGAGTATAATCATTGGTAATGGGTAATATTTAATAATCATGTGCGCGCACGCACACACACTCATATATATATATATATATATATATATATATATATATATATATATGTGTGTGTGTGTGTGTGTGTGTGTGTGTGTGTGTGTGTATGTGTGTGTGTGTGTTGAAAATGGAACCTACGTTTAGTATTTGGTACTAACTGCCAAAATACAACTGACTCTTCTCCATAAATATTATCCATGTTCCATCTAATTTTCTGAGCCAAATGATGCCTATGTTATCCAAGTTAGAAGGATATTTGTTCCTCCATAAAGTTGAAAAATGAGAGCCCAAATCAAAACCTCTAAGACAATTTCTAAAACTTTCTTCTCGGATTATAACTTGGTACACATGATTGAGAAGACTATTGTAGAAATATCCAAGATAATGAATTTGAGTCTACTGTAATCCATGAACATATCAGTTGATAAAACATTTTGTTGCAGCTATACCAAATATTTCGGCTTAACCCAACAGTCATGAAATTCATATACATTACGATCCATAATTGGTAGAAAATCAAACTCACTATCGCTAATAACTAAAGCACTAAAACAGAATTTATCAGCAAGATGGATTTCGCCAATTACACATGTTACCATAACATGAATGTAACACCCCACACCCGCTAAGGTCACTCACTAAGGGAATGCCTTAACTTCGGTGGAGCATTTTAAGTGAATATAGAACAGAAAAAATACACAAGACAGATATAAATACTTGAAAATCTAAAATATCATTTCATTGCAGCAGAAGGTAAACATGTTTAGTTACAACACCATAAAGAGTCAAGTACTAAATATCCATCCTGATAAAAACATAAGTACATAATCCCACTACATAAACAATAGCCATAAAAGAAAAGATAAACTGGGCTTTACATCACGGTCCAAGCTCCAAGAGATAGATAAAGAAGTCTGATCAAAGCCCACTAGTGCTAGGCCCAACCTGAGGACCTGAGGGGGAAAAAGATAAAAACAACAGGGTCAGACATATGTCTGAGTGAGCCCTATAACTTTAACAACACAATCATTAAAGTAATTAGGGTGTGATATAAACTTGGTACGGGATGACTGGGGATGAATGACTACACTAAGTAGCCAACTAAACATAGGATGAACTAAGATAACGGTAAACACGCATCTACCCACACAAGGGTAATTACTAACTGCACCACACCAGTCATTCCTCCTTAAAGGTTGATCCCTCCCAAGGACTTAGAAAATTCACCCAGTAGTTTCGTGTACCCCTAGCTGACTACATAGGTGCCGTCTGCCCCTATCTCCACTAGGTGTACCCACTACTCCCAAGCGATCGGCTCCCTACCGTAGATACCCGTGCTGGCCCCACAATGGGGTGTATCACTTCCCAAAGTGGCAACCCGATACAACAAATGGTGCACGACTTATACCTACACGATGCAACAACGTCTTACCTACCAGCCCGGGTCCACACATGCATATGAAACTCGTTGGACTTGCGTTGCCACCGCTAACCCGTTTTGGGCTCTTATAATCAAGCCCAGTATGTGTGTCCCGTCCTCGACATGGGTCGAGCCCAATAAGATACATATGGGTTACTGGGTGAAATGGGCCCCCCACAAGCTACCACCTAAGCTTGTCATTTTATCTAGTGCATCCCACTTAACCCTTTAATCATGTTTAATTACATGTTTCCACTTGGTTAAGTATTCTAATCGTATTTTCTATTGCCACCCAAGGCAACCCACTAGATTTCCTCATGCCGCCCAAGGCACTTACTTGATTTCCACATGCCACCCAAGGCACCCACTTAACCCCTCATGCCCACTACATGCTTATCTGGTTAAGTGTTTCTTAATTAATTAAAAACGTAACCGTTGTAAAGACCTCTCACATTAGACTATCTTTTATGGCAGCTGGATTTGCCGGTTGGGTCCGGGCGGCCTTACGCCATAACCGAGTCTAACCTCGTGTCTATACACTTGTCACGTATTTGGTTTGTGCCTAAGACCTCTCACATTGGGCCAATCATTTGTAGCCGCTGGATTTGCCGGTCGGTTCGGGCAGTCTTACGCTACAAAAGGGTCCAACCTCGTGTCTTAGTCGATTAATTACACCTAATTAATCACCCCCGAATCAATTTTCCCTAATTAATTCCAATTTTAACGATGTACATAATTGACTCAATTATGTCCATCCACTTTATGGTATGCATAATCATACCAACTTCACACAATTTCATTAACATGTTTATTAACCCCATCGTTCCCCACGTAATTCGCTAACATGACATAAAAGGGAAGATTCATCACAAATACAATGGGTTCAACTTGCATAACACATTAGCATCAACATGGGTTTAAAGGTGTCAACATGCATATAGCATCAAACCCAACTAGCATAAATAATCAACCCAAACTTGCATGAATCACATATGTCATAAAGAGGTTAACTTGCATAAGTTTCTTATGTCATACAAAGGGGTAAACTTGCATATGTATGTATGACATATAAAGGGGTTAAGTTGCATATGTATGCATATCATCCAAAGGTGTAAACTTGCACATGTTACTTGCATATAATCAAACACCAAACTTGCATAACATGTCATATGTGAACTTGCATATAATCATACACCAAACTTGCGTACATATGAACTTGCATATAATCATACACCAAACTTGCATAATCATGGTGTCATAATGGATCAATGTTTATCATAGCAATTTGCATAACTAGCATCATGAACACATAGCCTAACACTTGCATAACTTGCATAGCATCATGATCATGTAGCATATAACTTGCATTACTTGCATAACATCATGAACATGTAGCATATGACTTGCATAACTTGCATAACATCATGAACATGTAGCATATGACTTGCATAACATCACAAACACATAGCATATAACTTGCATAACATGCATAACATCATTAACACATAGCATATAACTTGCATAACATGCATAACATCATTAACACATAGCATATAACTTGCAAAACTTGCATTGATCCACATTCATAGCCATAACCTCATTATATCCTATCATAATCATTTCAATAATTGGTCACTAAGGCTATAGAAAACTCACAACTTGTTGATTAGCACTCCTAAGAAGAAGATTAAGTTGCTAGAGTTGATTAGAAATTGATTTGAGAAGCTATCTTCCTCTTTAATTTGATGGAGGCTCCTTCAAGTTGCATTTTGACGGCATAACGGTGTTGTAGCTATTTTTAGTATGAATTAGGGTAGTCTTAGGGTGTATTTATAGAGTAGTTAGGTGTTTTAGGCCATTAGATTAACCCTAAATTAGATTAGAGCCGTCAGATCTCGTCCTAGCCACCAAAACACAGCCCAAAAGCCAAGCTGATGCACCCAGGTCACCTGGGGTCGACCAGGGAGGTCGACCCCCAGGTCGACACTAGGGTCGACTCCCCAGTCGACCTGGTGGGCAGGTCGACTACCCAGTCGACCTGGTGGGCAGGTCGACTCCCCAGTCGACCTCCAGGTCGACCCCCTGGGTCTGGCGGGAATTTTCCCGCCACTTATGAAATGTTTGAATTTTTATTTTTAAACCTGTTTTGATTTTCTGAAAACTTCTTCGGGCCTTAACTGGGTCATACGGACTCCGATTTTCGAAAACTCGGACACTATTTCGCGTATTTTTCCGGGAAGAACGCAATGGAATAGCCCATTTCCCCTGATTCAGATTTTAAAATTTAATTCTGCCCTGTTTTATATTATAGCAAGTTATTCAACATACGGGGTGTTACATTCTCCCCTACTTAAAGGATTTCGTCCCCGAAATCTCTAAGTCAAGAAGAACGTATCCTACCAACCAAACAACCATCTACTCAAACCATCAAACACTGGCATCCATTATCCTTAGAGTTTCTAATGCTGTATGAACATATGCAAATAGTGTGTGTATATGTTCCCTGTCTAATGCAAAATCAGGCGGTCTACTGATTCAGTTGACCTCCATAATGCAAACCATGATAGTGCCATGCATCCAATATGTATCCGAAAGAACCCTATCGACACATACTATTTCTACATGGGTGCACAATCATTCACCAAAATGCATCATCCATATGATAGCACAACCATTATACATCCATTAATATAGCTACCTACACACAATTTTATGCAATATGCAATATGAAGTGATTGAGCCGATCTAGTGCCTAGAGTGTGTGTATATGCATCCACGAGCAACCATTAGCAACCACTTGCATCCACACACATCCACCAAACATAACATGTCTCAAACACATGTTTCAACCATAGGTTTACCCTATCTAAAGGTCAAAGGTATTAATGAGAGGACATGCTAAAGATAAGATAAGTACTAGACAAACGATAAAGGAGAAGTTAAAAGACATACCCTCAAAAAGGAATGGGTACAATGAACGCATCTTCGCTTTTGTCTCCCAAGTAGCATTGCTCTCATCTTTTCCCCATTGCACTTTGACTAGCCGCACCTCTCTATTCCTCAACTTCCTAATCTCGGATCCAAGGATGCGAGTAGGAGCTCGTTGAATAGTTGCATCACGCTCTACCTCCACTTCTCTAAGCAAGCTCGGCTCTACCACCTCTGCGGTCTCATGTAGGCACTTCCTCAAATGTGACACATGGAATACGTCATGTACCCCACTAAGTCTCTCGGGTAAATCCACTCTATATGCCATCCGTCCAATACTTTCCTTAATAGGAAACGGCCCAACAAATCTTGGAGCTAACTTCCCAACGAACCCAAAACGAACTACATTCCGTAATGGAGATACTTTGACAAAGACCATGTCCCCAACATCAAACTCAAGATCCGTCCTCCTCTTATCCGCGTAAGATTTCTACCTATCTTGCGCCGCTTTCATCCTCCTTCGAATCAAGTTAATCTTTTCCGAAGTCTCTCTAACCATATCAGGCCCAAGCAAGATCTTATCCGTAAATTCCCACCAACATGTAGGTGATCGACAAGGCCTTCCATAAAGGGCTTCGAAAGGAGCCATACCAATACTGGACTGAAAGCTGTTATTATACGGGAACTCCACCAATGGAAGATGCTCTTCCCAAGTACCTCCAAAATCCAAGATACAAAGCCTCAATAGGTCTTCCAGAACACGATTCACCCTCTCGGTCTGGCCATCCGTCTGAGGATGATATGCGGTGCTCAAACACAACTGAGTCCCCACTGCTTCCTGCAAACTCCTCCAAAACTCGCTAGTGAAGATAGGATCTCGATCACTCACTATGCTAGAGGGTACCCCATGCAATCGAACTATCTCTCGAAGATAAACTGAAGCTAGCCATGGAGCAGTCCTATTGCTCTTCACAGGTATGAAATGGGCACTCTTAGTAAGTCTGTCTACCACAACCCAAATTCCCGTATTACCCTTCCTTGATCTTGGTAACCCATCAATAAAATCCATCGAGACGTTATCCCACTTCCATTGCGAAACCTCCAATGGGTGAAGCAACCCACCTGGTTTCTTTTGCTCCGCTTTCACTTGTTGGCACACCAAGCATCTAGCAACATACTCGGCCACATCTTTCTTCATACCGGCCCAAAAGAAAACTCGCTTCATGTCTTGCTACATCTTGTCCCCACCGGGATGAATGGTCATCCTAGAACGGTGTGCATCATCAAGAATAGCCTTCCTCAAACCCTCGTCTTGTGGTACACAAAGTCTACCGTCTCTACGCAAGCACCCCTTATCATCTAGGGTGTACCTACTCAAATGGCTGGACGACTCCCCCCTTATGAGCCTCTCTACCAACTCAACCAACTGTGGGTTGTCCCTATGTGCCTCGCCAATCCGTCCCAAAAGAGTAGGTCTAACCTCCAAGGATGTTAGCAAACCGGGTATATAGTCAACGGAAGGTCTAAAATCAAACATCGAGATAAATTCCAAGCTTCGTCGTTCCACGAACAATGGACTCAAGGACAACCTTTTTCTACTCAAGGCGTCCGCCACCACGTTATCCTTGCCAAGGGTATACGCTATCTCGAAATCATAGGATGCTAAGAACTCCATCCACCTTTGCTGTCTCAAGTTCAAATCCTTCTGAGAAAACAAGTCCTTCAATGATTTGTGGTCGGTGAACAATTCGAATCTCTCACCAAGAAGATAATGGCGCCAAATCTTAAGCGCAAAAACAATAGCGGCCAACTCTAAATCATGGGTAGGGTAATTTTTCTCATGCTTTCTCAACTGCCTTCCACCATAGGCTATTACCCTTCCCTCTTGCATTAAGACTGCGCCCAGTCCAGTCCCACAAGCATCGGTATAAACAACAAATGGCTTACTCCCATCTGGCAACACTAAGACTGGAGATGTGGTTAAAGCCCTCTTTAACCGTCGGAACGCATCATCACAATCTACGTCCCATGCGAAGACTAGGTTCTTCTTCGACAAGCGAGTTAATGGGGCTGATATCTTCGCGAAGTCCTTGATAAACTTCCTATAGTAGCCAGCCAACCCCAAGAAACTCCTCACCTCGGTAGCATTCTTCGGAACCTTCCAATCTTGAATGGACACTACCTTCGCGGGATCCACAGCTATCCCTTCCTTGGAGACCACGTGCCCCAAAAACCGCACCTCCTTCCTCCAGAAGTGACATTTAGAGAATTTAGCCTTAAGGCTATGCGCTCGAAGAGTCTCCAACACTTCCCTAAGATATAGGGCATGCTCTTCTTCGCTCTTAGAAAAGACTAAGATGTCATCCACAAAGACCACCACGAACTTATTAAGGTACTCCCTGAACACCCTACTCATCAAATCAACAAAGTATGTAGGGGCGTTCGTCAAACCAAATGGCATCACCAGCCACTCAAAAAACCATCCGGAGTCCTAAAGGCAGTCTTGTCTATGCTATCCTTAGCCACCCTCAACTGATGAAACCCCGTGGCTAAGTCCAACTGAGAAAATACTGAAGCGCCAACCAACTGATCAAAAAGATCATCAATCCTCGGCAATGGGTGTCTATTCTTCTTTGTGAGCTTGTTGAGTTCTCTATAGTCTACACAAAGTCTGAGAGACCCATCCGCCTTCGTAGCAAAAACTACTGGAGCACCCCACTCCGATATACTTCATCTTATGAACCCCTTCTCAAGCAACTCCCCCACTTGCTTATGGAGTTCCCTCCTCTCACGAGGAGCCATGTGGCGCACTGGTAAAGATACTGGTTTAGCATTATCCACCAGATATATTCGGAAGTCTATCTCCCGCCTTGGAGGTAAGCCCTTCACCTCCTCAAACACATCCGAGTATTCCCGGACCACTCTAACAGATCGCAAACTCTCGACCGAAGCGTCAAGCGATTCAAGATAACTTAGCATAACAGAATCCATGGGATTACAAGAAATCTCGAGAGTGTTACCCAAGCGGGTCATGAGCCTAACAACTCTCCTTTCGCAATCAAGAACGGCACCATTATTGGATAACCAGTCCAAGCCCAAAATCAACCCATAGCCCGTGAAGCCCAAAACAAAAGTATCACATCTAAACTCAACGCTAAGTATAGAAATCTTCAAACCCAAACATATCATGGACAAATAAGTGGAGCCCCCAATTGGGTTTGAAACAACCAAGGGATCATCTACCGGACTGGTGTCTAAGTGCAGTGACTCAACTAATGATGATGAGATAAACGAATGCGATGCGCCAGAATCAAACAATGTACGGACATGATGATCAAATAGAAAAACCAGACTTTCAACGGAAATAGTTCTACCTCTTTCCTGAATCGGTGGAACCGCGAGAGCCTGAACTTGCCCCCTTGCCTGACCCGGTGCCATAAGAGCTTGCACCTGTCCTCCTGAGGTAGATCCCGTCCTTTGCCCCTTCTTAGGGCAATCTTTCACTAGATGCCCTGCTTCACCACAATGGTAGCAGCCAGTCTTCTTCTTCTTCCGACAATCTTTGCTTAGGTGGCCTGGTATCCCGCAATTGAAGCACTTCTTCTTCCCCTTGCCACCGTTGCCTTTCCCACCTTTTTTTTGCTGTTGAGGTCTCTTTTGATCTCCTTTATTCTCGGGTTCCTTATTAGCATTGGGACCCTTCTCTTCCTCATGCATAAGTGCCATGTCAACTAGCTTCTCAAAGGTGGCCCCCATAGGGATGTGAGTCATAGCCAATCCATGCATCGGTTAATTCAAGCCTTTCACGAACCTCAAAGCCTTCTTCTCCGGTGTATTCACCATGTCTATGCCAAATCTTGCCAATTGATTAAACTTGTTGACATATTCCTTCACCGGGAAGTTTCCTTGCTTTAGAGTCAAGAACCTTTCCACATACAAGTTTTCCTCCGCCCTTGAGAGAAACTTTGCCACAAATCTTTGCCTGAAATCCGTCCAAGAGTCAACGGGGCGTTCTCCATTAGTGACCTCCCACCAAAATGAGGCCTCTCCCTTCATTAACCCAGCAGCTAACTTGACTTTCTTTCCTTCTTCCATCTCAAAGATATCTATCAACTCTTCCACCTCCTTAAGCCAATCTCTAGCCTCCACAAAAGTTTCTGATCCTTGAAAAGGTTTCCCTCCCATTGCTTTAAATTCCTTGCAAGTCTTAGCAAAAGTATCCGTGCGAGGAGGAGGAGGGGGAGGAGAAAGATCGGGTGCTACGGTTGGTGGAGGAACATTTGCTGGACCCACAGTGGCGGCCCTAGCCTCCATCAATCTCCTATACCATACTGGTATCGCTACACCCTCCTGAAAGTTAAGATCTTCAGCCATGTTGAAACGAAAAAGGAAAGATTCAAAACGGAGAATTCGAAGGATAAAGATATGGCTATTGGGGATTATGCTTTTCTTTCAAAAACTTTTCTCTTTAAAGACATGTTTTTGAAAATACTTCTTCCAAAAATGTTTTTAGAAAAATAGTTTTCTAAAAAATTTATCTGTTCTGGTAACCTTCGCTCTGATACCACGTGTAACACCCCACACCCGCTAAGGCCACTCACTAAGGGAATGCCTTAACTTCGGTGGAGCATTTTAAGTGAATATAGAATAGAAAAATTACACAAGACAGATATAAATACTTGAAAATCTAAAACATCATTTCATTGCAGCAGAAGGTAAACATGTTTAGTTACAACACCATAAAGAGTCAAGTACTAAATATCCATCTTGATAAAAACATAAGTACATAATCCCACTACATAAACAATAGCCATAAAAGAAAAGATAAACTGGGCTTTACATCACGGTCCAAGCTCCAAGAGATAGATAAAGAAGTCTGATCAAAGCCCACTAGTGCTAGGCCCAACCTGAGGACCTGAGGGGGAAAAAGATAAAAACAACGGGGTCAGACATAAGTCTGAGTGAGCCCTATAACTTTAACAACACAATCATTAAAGTAATTAGGGTATGATATAAACTTGGTACGGGATGACTGGGGATGAATGACTACACTAAGTAGCCAACTAAACATAGGATGAACTAAGATAACGGTAAAGACACATCTACCCACCCAAGGGTAATTACTAACTGCACCACACCAGTCATTCCTACTTAAAGGTTGATCCCTCCCAAGGACTTAGAAAATTCACCCAGTAGTTTCGTGTACCCCTAGCTGACTACATAGGTGCCGTCTGCCCCTATCTCCACTAGGTGTACCCACTACTCCCAAGCGATCGGCTCCCTACCATAGATACCCGTGCTGGCCCCACAATGGGGTGTATCACTCCCCAAAGTGGCAACCCGATACAACAAATGGTGCACGGCTTATACCTACACGATGCAACAACGTCTTACCTACCAGCCCGGGTCCACACACGCATATGAAACCCGTTGGACTTGCGTTGCCACCGCTAACCCGTTTTGGCCTCTTATAATCAAGCCCAGTACGCATGTCCCGTCCTCGACATGGGTCGAGCCCAATAAGATACATATGGGTTACTGGGTGAAATGGGCCCCCCACAAGCTACCACCTAAGATTGTCATTTTATCTAGTGCATCCCACTTAACCCTTTATTCATGTTTAATTACATGTTTCCACTTGGTTAAGTATTCTAATCGTATTTTCTATTGCCACCCAAGGCAACCCACTAGATTTCCTCATGCCGCCCAAGGCACTTACTTGATTTCCACATGCCACCCAAGGCACCCACTTAACCCCTCATGCCCACTACATGCTTATCTGGTTAAGTGTTTCTTAATTAATTAAAAACGTAACCGTTGTAAAGACCTCTCACATTAGACTATCTTTTATGGCATCTGGATTTGGCGGTTGGGTCCGGGCAGCCTTACGCCATAACCGAGTCTAACCTCGTTTCTATACACTTGTCACGTATTTGGTTTGTGCCTAAGACCTCTCACATTGGGCCAATCATTTGTAGCCGCTGGATTTGCCGGTCGGTTCCGGGCAGTCTTACGCTACAAAAGGGTCCAACCTCGTGTCTTAGTCGATTAATTACACCTAATTAATCACCCCTGAATTAATTTTCCCTAATTAATTCCAATTTTAACGATGTACATAATTGACTCAATTATGTCCATCCACTTTATGGTATGCATAATCATACCAACTTCACACAATTTCATTAACATGTTTATTAACCCCATCGTTCCCCACGTAATTCGCTAACATGACATAAAAGGGAAGATTCATCACAAATACAATGGGTTCAACTTGCATAACACATTAGCATCAACATGGGTTTATAGGTGTCAACATGCATATAGCATCAAACCCAACTAGCATAAATAATCAACCCAAACTTGCATGAATCACATATGTCATAAAGAGGTTAACTTGCATAAGTTTCTTATGTCATACAAAGGGGTAAACTTGCATATGTATGTATGACATATAAAGGGGTTAACTTGCATATGTATGCATATCATCCAAAGGTGTAAACTTGCACATGTTACTTGCATATAATCAAACACCAAACTTGCATAACATGTCATATGTGAACTTTCATATAATTATACACCAAACTTGCGTACATATGAACTTGCATATAATCATACACCAAACTTGCATAATCATGGTGTCATAATGGATCAATGTTTATCATAGCAATTTGCATAACTAGCATCATGAACACATAGCCTAACACTTGCATAACTTGCATAGCATCATGATCATGTAGCATATAACTTGCATAACATCATGAACATGTAGCATATGACTTGCATAACTTGCATAACATCATGAACATGTAGCATATGACTTGCATAACTTGCATAACATCACAAACACATAGCATATAACTTGCATAACATGCATAACATCATTAACACATAGCATATAACTTGCATAACATGCATAACATCATTAACACATAGCATATAACTTGCAAAACTTGCATTGATCCACATTCATAGCCATAACCTCATTATATCCTATCATAATCATTTCAATAATTGGTCATTAAGGCTATAGAAAACTCACAACTTGTTGATTAGCACTCCTAAGAAGAAGATTAATTTGCTAGAGTTGATTAGAAATTGATTTGAGAAGCTATCTTCCTCTTTAATTTGATGGAGGCTCCTTCAAGTTGCATTTTGACGGCATAACGGTGTTGTTGCTATTTTTAGTATGAATTAGGGTAGTCTTAGGGTGTATTTATAGAGTAGTTAGGTGTTTTAGGCCATTAGATTAACCCTAAATTAGATTAGAGCCGTCAGATCTCGTCCTAGCCACCAAAACACAGCCCAAAAGCCAAGCTGATGCACCCAGGTCACCTGGGGTCGACCAGGGAGATCGACCCCCAGGTCGACACTAGGGTCGACTCCCCAGTCGACCTGGTGGGCAGGTCGACTCCCCATTCGACCCCCAGGTCGACCCCCTGGGTCTGGCGGGAATTCTTCCCGCCACTTCTGAAATGTTTGAATTTTTATTTTTAAACCTGTTTTGAATTTCTGAAAACTTCTTCGGGCCTTAACTGGGTCATACAGACTCCGATTTTCGAAAACTCGGACTCTATTTCGCGTATTTTTCCGAGACGAACGCAATGGCATAGCCCGTTTCCCCTGATTCAGATTTTAAAATTTAATTCTGCACTGTTTTATATTATAGCAAGTTATTCAACATACGGGGTGTTACAATGTACTTAAGAATGTGAAACTTTAATTGTAGTAAGACAAATACCCATTGAAAACGAATCTCAACTTTCGCAAAATAACTCCATCAACAAAACGCAAATTATATTCCAAATATGTCAATCCCGTCGTATGATTAATAGTCCACCAAAACTAAACGATGTAACCAATCACTTGAGAACCACACATGAAGTCCAAGTAGAAAATATTGCAATTCCAGTCAATTGTAAGGATCATTTATGACAAATTGGAAGTAAATTAGATTCACTTATGCTGGAGCATGCTAGAACCCAAGATCCCAGGTGGCTTGATACTGTATATTTGCACAAAAATGCCTATTTCCAAATCGAATCACCGAGCGGTCGAACGAGTGGTGATGTAACTATAGTTAAGTTTAAGGACTTTACGGGAGTAATCCTATGAAGCGTTATTGGAAGAAGCATAGGTCAGAAGGGAATGAGATAGTTGGAATTTACTCTTAGCGATTTAGAGTGAAATGATTTGTGGATTGAAACCATGGCAGTTTCGGTTGTTAATCTGTCTTTTCCTCCCTCCATTGGAGAGAGGTAGGTTTTATAATTCCATATGAATATCGTGTGCGCATGCATACGTACATACATACATATATATATATATATATATATATATATATATAAAACTTCAACCAAATAAAGGTAATACACATTAATGTCTAGACTTAGGTTAAGGATACTAATAAATGAAATTGAATAGACGGTGAAGATAAGAGTTTAAAGGATATAATATATTCATGATAGTAAGTAACCAAAAATAAATATTCAGAATAATTTGCTAAAAGATATGGGTTTTATACCGTAACTCTGAATTATACAATAATTTTATAGGATACTTCTTTAATATAGTAAATGTTGAAGATCTTTTGAAGGGAAGATAAAATTTTATCATATAAAGTAAATCACTATGATACAAACATATATTCAAAACTAGATATAAAATATATGTTTGTATTTATAGAATATTAAAACTAACATTATATATATATATGTGTGTGTGTGCGTGTGTGTGTGTGTACAGTCTGGTGCAAAGGGCACCCCAATATGTTCTTCCTAATACCGTGACTAAAAAATACCAAAGAATTAGTATTACACTCTTCTTAATACCACACACTTAAAAAATATGGGCTACCACACTGTTTTACCCTATTTTTCTTTTCGCTCGATATTCGTTCGTCCTCATTTGTAAAACTGATCAACGAGCTAAACCCTCGATCTATAATCGATCAACGAATTCGACATCGCAATATACAAAAGTCGTGAATACAGTTTGAATTAAGTAAACTAGAAGAGGAAGTGAGAGATTAAGGTTTTCAGATCACCAAACAATTGATGGATTACTATACGAATTTGAATTTTTCCACGAGAGATGCGAAGAAGACAGCGATTATGAGAGATTAGGGTTTTTAGATTAGCTTAGTATGTGATTAGTTCGGCAAATAGTGGTTGAGTGAGAGATTAGAATGGAGTGGTAATTTGGTATTAGGAAGCATACAAAATTTAATGAGTTTTTTTTTTATTGCGGTATTAGGAAGAACATATTGGGGTGCCCTTACCACCACACTACATATATATGTGGGGGGGTGTAGATATGTATTATAAGGACATATAATTTTATTTATTTATTATTCTAAATTGTGAAATATAAAAAAACATTTAATACAAATTAATTTATAAATTTTAACTTTGAAAAACAAAATATACTAATTTGCTAAACATTTATAATGTCAATAAAATTATAAAAAAACATTTATGTTAATATAAAATCTATAATTATAACCAAATTATTTTTGATGAAATCCGGTAATATAAAGTAAACTATAAATTATAACTTCTTACATTTTAAATATATACTTAAGACATAAAAATCCTTTTTTAACATACCAAAATATTAAGTTAAATATACAAGTTTTATAAATTTAATAAAGTAAGAAATAAGAATTACTATTAAATTACAAATAGTATTTGTGATAATTTAACTCAAATTTTTTTGAAACTGCACGTGAAAAATATATAAGTTAAACTATGTTTATTTAAACTACATATAAAAGATATATAAGTTTATATTTTATAGCAATATCAAATATATGAAAAATTGGCATGTAGATTGGGGAAACTAATTTGTATGGATGTAAGTACTGAGAGATTGGAAAGGCTAACCTATGCCAAGTGTTTGATAGAAGTTAGAGCGAAAGAAGAATTACTTAAAGACTTTGAGGTTAAAACACCTGAAGAAGGAACATAAGTGATAAGAGTTGAGTACGTGCGGAGGCCTGGTATATGTGTGCATTGCAGATCTTTCGGCCATAAAACTATCAGTTGCGCAACTCAGGTCAAAATGGACAAAGCTAATTCTAACAAGGAAGCAGCAAAGGAAAAATATGCAAGGGCTAATGTTCAAGTAAGAAAAGAGACAGACAAACCTATTGTTAGAAAATGGCATAAGGTCAGACAAGAAGGAAGAATTACTTATGAAAAACAATATAGAGTTAGAGTGGATAAGGAAACAATGGATAAAGATAAGGGCAAAATCATAGAAATCAATGACATGGAGGAAGAATTGGAAAAGGGAGAATAAGTGCAAAGTAAAGTTTCCACGACCGAGCAAAATGCAAATGAGAACTTGATGGATAACCACAATAACATGGGTGTGGCTCAAAAAAGTATGACTATGGCTACAACAGAGGAGGACACAATATTTAAGTAAAAACAATGCAAGCACCAATGTTAATGTCATTAAGCGAAACAAATCTTTTGTTGCTCCATTCAAAATTAACAGCCATCTTGTTGACAATAATGCTTTTGCATGTTTGAACTTGGCTGATAATGAAGTCGATATTGATGAAGGAAATAATGAAACTGATGAAATGGAATCAAATTCTGGAAGTGAAGACTCTAATAGTGACGAGTCGAATGAGCAATCTGATGATGGTGAACTGGAAAAGGCTCAAAATAATGAAGTTAGTGATACACATAGAGAACAAAATGAACAAATTAGTGTTTCTGATAACATTGATTTGAAAGATTCTGAAACTCCTCTTAGAGTAGATGATAAAATAACTAATCTGCTTGCTCTGTCCAATACTACTGTTTTTCAAGGAAACAGTATGGATCATGGTGACAAACAAAAGGAAATTGAAAGAGCTGAGAATGCAAAATCAAACAGTGTCTTATATGTAAATGCATTATCCATTCTTGCATTGCAAACCATTGTCGCGTCAGCTAAAGCAGCTGTTTGTGATAATATTGAATTGCATAATGGAGGGGATTGTCGTAATCATGCAAAAGGTTTGAATGCCCAAAGCACTGGTATTACAATGCCTCTAACTAATGAGATATGTGCTGGATTGATTGTTGTTTCTCCTCTCTCTCAACGATTGATTAATGATGACAATTTGGAACATGCCAAGCAGAATAACACTCTTATCATAAATCATGCGCAGGAAGTGGTCTCACCTTATGCTCAAATACAACCTCCTAGTGCTTACAAAGCTTCTCCCCCATTAGAAAATTGTGACAAAGCTTTAAATGAGAAGAAAGACAAAGCTCAGCATAAAGAAAATGATTCCAATAGGAATAATTCGCCAAAAAGGAAACATAGCATTGAAGGTGAAGCAAAATCCCCTAATACTGCCCTGCATGGTAGTGCTAGAAGTAGAACCACAACTCCTTTTACTGGGAGCAAGGAAAATGACATATCTGCCCCCAGAGTTTAATCAATGACACGATGTACAGGTGTTTGAAATGTTCGCGGGGCACATTTGGACATGAAATTAGACCAATGTAATTATTTAATTGCTGAACATCATTTAAGTATGCTAGCAATACTAGAAACTAAAGTTAAAAAAGAGTTAAATGATAGAGCAGCTCTTTACATAAAAAATATAATTCAAGCTCCTATGGTCGAATACTTATTATATATGACCCAAATATTCATCAACTGTCAAAGCTTGACTCTGATAGATAGGTTATTCACTGTCATGACTGGGATACTCCAACGGCTACTTCTTTCTACATTTCTTTTGTATACGCTGACATGCGGTGAGTGCTAGAGAGCATCTTTTCTGAAACTTGCCTAATTGGAGGCAGGAAATGCATCCTTAGGTCATATGTGGTGACTCCAATTGTTGTCTTGAACTTGGAGACAAGAGTGGTGGTAATGTGCTTTCTATTAATGATATTACCCCCCTTAACTAGCTCCTTAAGGATGCTAATTTGTCTGAAATTAAAATAACTGGGTCTTACTTTACCTGGAACAACAAGAAGAAACAAGGAATTAGAACCGTCTTCAAGATTGATTATGGTTTCTGTAATTCTGTTGCCTTGCTTGTTTGGCCGGAGATTCACAATCATAAACGTACACCCTTATTATCGGATCATTTACAGCAAATCATTAGCCTGGGTACTGAATTTAAGAGGGGTAAATCCTTATTTAGATTTTTCAATCTCTGGATCGAAGAAATCGACTTTCATAACATGGTAGAAAGCAATTGGAAAGTCCCAATACAAGGCAGCTGTATGTTCATATTGCACAAGAAACTAAGAACAACTAAAAATGTTTTGAAAGCTTGGTCAACTATTAAATATGGAAAAGGAAATAAACAATCACTTCTTTGTAAGGAGCGACTATCTGATATCCAAAGCAGACTTCTTCTGGATGTCAATAACCCCAACCTTGCTACTTTAGAAACTGAAGCCACTGAAGCTTATCAACATGCCATCATACTTGAGAATACCATGTTAAAACAGAAGGCTCGCTTTAAATGGAGCATCCAGAAGGCAGAAACACTTCCTTTTTTCATGCCACTCTTAAGTCAAGACAAATACAACAGAACATCTACAGGATCAAAAATAAACAGAGATTTCTCTTTACTTCTCCTCCTGACGCTGAGGAAGCTTTTATTCCTTATTTTTCTGAACTTTTTGGAAATGTTGACAGGTTTACTCGTAGTATTGATAACATTGATACGATGATTCTGCCAAGGCTTGGCCCACATGACATAGCAATGCTCATTACTGAAGTTAAGGATTTTGAAATCATCGTTGCAAACTCTATAATGAATAAAAATTCTTGCAGCGGTCTAGATGGTTACAACGCTTAATTCTACAAAACCACATGGTCAATTATAGGGGATGATGTCATCAAAGCTGTTAAGCAATTCTTCCTGAAAGCTGAAATGCATATGTCTTATAACAATACCAATATCGCGTTAATTATTAAGGTTAAGAATCCTGAAAAGATACATGATTTCCATCCCATATATTGTTGTAATGTTATTTACAAAGGCATATCCAGGATTATAGCTAATAAGCTTAAAAAGGTCTTGCCTTCCATTATATCCTATAATCGACCCGCCTTCCTTGAAAAAGGAAATATTTAGATAATTTGTTGCCCTCATATGAACTATTGTATGGCTATAATAGCTCTCATATCTCTCCACGTGCTATTCTTAAACTTGATATACAAAATGCATTTGACACTATCCATTGGGATGCTGTTGTGAGAATCTTAGGTTACATGAATTTCCCGATTCCGTTTATATCGTGGATATATGCATGTATATCTACTGTCAATTATTCTATTGTTCTTAATGGGACTTATATAGGACTTTTTAAAGGCAAACAGGGTATACATCAAGGTAATCTGATGTCGGCTTACCTCTTCATTGTGTTGATGAAGCTCCTAACGCAAATGCTGAACAAACTTGTTAGTCAAAGACTTTTTAGCCTTCATCCCAAATGCAAAGAAACTCAGGTTGCCTCTCTCCTTTTTGTTGATGATTTGGTCATATCTGTAAACCTGACATGAACAAGGTAGACAATATTATGCAGTGTCTTAATGACTTTTACAAGATAACTGGTTTGAAAATTAACCTTGCTAAATCTGAATTTTCTGCTGCTAGTCTTAACATTGATCAAATCCATCAAATACAAATCACCACAGTTTGCAAAGTAACAGTGCTACTATGACATACTTAGGTCTTCCCCTAGTCACGTCTAGAATTACCATGCAAGAATGCCTACCACATTATGATAAGATAATAAAAAAACTTGACTCATGGGCTAAAAAATTCGTAAGTCAAGTAGGGAGACTAACGATTGTTAAATCTATTATTTTTTCAATGTAGGTTTACTGGGCTAGAACTTTTGTTCTTCCCACTAAACTTATTAAAATGATTCATATGGCTTTGATGAGATTCTTTTTGAAAGGCAACACTACTAAAAAATACCTTGTGCCTACATCTTTCTCCAATATGGAGAAACCAATATGGAAAGGCAGCCTTGGCTTAATAGATCTTTTTGCGTGGAACAAAACGGCTCAAGCGCAACATCTGGCGGATTATATTAACGAAAGGGATAGCTTATGGGTTGATTGTTCGTGCAATCACATCATAAAGAACAAGAACGTGTGGAGCATGGATATTCCACAAAAATGTAGTTGGACATGGAGAAACCTTTTCGAACTCAGGGAAGTATTGTTACCATTAGTTAAATTAAACATGAATGAAAATAATAGTACACTTTTCTGGAAGGATCCATGGATAGGTTTTGGGGACATCTTAAGTAAGAGACATGAGCATGCGGAGATTTTGCAAGCCGGAATTCTGCTATATGCTAAGCTAAACAACTATCTTACTGCTTCTGGTCCACGGTTGTCGAACACTTCTAATTCAAGGATCAACTTGCTATGGCAAATTATCATAAGTAAATGGAATGGCATGCAACAAACGAGTGGAGTCAGCATGATTAAATACAATGGTGCATTCAAAATCAAGGCTGCTTATGAAGAACTAAACTTGACTGGTGACATGATAAATTGGAAATGGTGCAGAAGAGTATGGAAGCTAGACAACAATGCCAAAGAGATTTTATTTTTCTGGAAATAGCTAAATGGCGCGTTGATGACAAAAGACAAGCTTCTGCAACGAGGCATGAATGTAGATGGTTTATGTATTTACTACGGTGATCAGTCTGAATCCATCGACCATCTTTTTTTCGAATGTATTGAAGTTGGAAGCTTATGGAGAAACATCAATAGGAGAATTGGAAGAAGGATCTACGTGAGGAATAATCAGCAAGAATGGGAAAGGATCTTTAATGAAACTGGAATCAAAGACGCGAAGAAGAGATTGCTTAACATGGTGTTGAAGAAGTTTTTATGGTGTGTTTGGAAAGAGTGAAATACTAAACTTTTCACACCTAAGAAAGCTAAGGACAAGCCAGCGTTCATAAATTGGTTTTTGCATGAAATTAGCCTCTGTTTCATGCATGCTTCTTTTGCTATTGAGCCTAGTATTGTGCAACATTTTGTAACTTGACTATTTGCCTTTTTTGTGTTTTTCTTTTTTGTACTTCCAATGCTTGAAGCATTGTTTTCTCCGTATTCTTCATTATAGTGTTCTCACTATAATATGCTTTGTATTTTCTCTTAATTGCTTCAATTAAAAGGTCGAGGTCCTTTAACCCCATCGGCTATACCAAAAAAATATTTGCAAAATTTAAATTATTTCAAGTTCTATATACCATATTAACATATCTATGTACTCTGTGTGTGTGCGCATTTATAATTTTATTGATTTATATACTTTCAATATATATATATATATATATTGAAACACAATATAACGAAAAAAATTAGAAAAACCAAATTGATAACTAGAGTTTGAACTGACATTTTCATATTGAAAAGATGTTCTTCAATTTTAAAATCAAAGTAGAGAATAGTGAAATTTAAATCCAAAAATAAGAAAAAACTTTTAAAAAATTTAGATTGGCATATTGATATGTATATTTTGATGTATCGACATATGGACCAAAATATCTAAAATTATAAAAGAGATAAATTTCTTTATCTTATTGTATGCATAAATGTATAGTCCTAATTGCAATGATAATTATGAAATAAAAATAAAGCGTACCATCATTTGCAATCATCGATTTTGTTATTCTTCCATTGTCACGAACCACACATTTATATCTCTTAGAATTTGATGAAGAAATATGCTTTATTGCGATTGGCTTATTTTTCTGATTAGCGTAGTATATTTATTTGCTGAATTTGAAGGCCATATGAGAAAGATACTGATGATTTGGTCTTTTAACCAACTTGGTATCAAAATCTTGAATTTGAATTTGAATTTTGAATAAATGGACACTTCAACAACTATAAATATGCCCAATAGTCATATCTCTTTATGAGATTTTCTCTTTTTCTTCTTCTTCTTCCCATTTTTCTACTTAAAATCAATTTTTCAGAAAACAAGACTTCCTCGTTTCTTAACTGAATCAGTTGAAACTAGCAACAAATCGAAGAGGAAGGCATGGGCTATGATTTAGTAATAGTTTGGTGATGAGTGAATGGTGTTATGGTGCAACAGGCGGAAGTGGTAAGAGAAATTAGGAAATCCCATGCATGGTTTTTCAGTTTTGGATAGCCAAATTCAAACTACCATATCTCACTCATTTTTTATTGGAATTTGATGATCCACCTATCAAAATGACCGTGACAAAAAGAACTACAATCTGGAAAAGGAGTTGGAATGAAATACTTCAAATATATAGATGAAACATGTAGAATACCAGTGACAACATTGCTTTATTTTTCTCTTTGTGCATCAAAATTTCATTTGATCATAACTTGGCCATTTCTTGATGAATTCGCACGAACCCAGCGACATTGTGAAGCAGATGAAGAAAAGTATTGTAATAAATTAGGTTGTAGATGAAAATAAAAAAATTTGTATTGATCTGGTGCCCAATTTCTCATAGATTCCCAATTACGTATCTATATATTCTTTTGATCGACGATGATCTACTTGTGTCTTTTATCCAATAGTCACCAGACATAACTCTTTTTTAATGACCCGCATTTTCAGTGATATAATAATTAATTTATTTAATTATTTAAATGGTAAATTAAAGGATTTAATGGTCGTGGAATTAAATAACTGGGAATATTTAATTAAAATAATAAATTAAATAATATATTTAATGCAGAAATAATCAAAAATATTGGAAATCACAATATTCTGTGAACGGGGTCGTCCCTTATATTTAATTCAACTTAGAGTTGAAGTATATTGACGAATATATTCAATCGACGTCAGTTTGAACGTAGAATTATATTATAATTAAAATCGAACTCGAAATGGCGCTGCAGTTCGTAAATTGGCGATTTGAACTTCAACTGAATGTACAAGATTCGTTTTAAGCCGGATTTCTGTGAAACAAGAAATGCGTGGAGCTGGTGGAGTATATCTTTCTAGTGGAAGAGAAAAATCGGGATTTCGTCGTGTAGATTTTGATTTACATTCAAATCAAATTCCAGAAAAGTCGCTGTAGAATTCCTTTATAATTTATAAAGGAATTATTTATATTTTTAAAAGAAATTTCAATATAAATCGAATATCGGGTCGACCCAGATTGAGATATCGAGTTAGAAATATATATAGGATTTTTCTGAAGCTGTACGGTATTCCATGCGAATATAGACGATAATATTAATTTATTAATATTTAATTTAATTATATTTAAATATATTTATATATTTAAATGGGTCATCTAGAGCTTTAAAAATAGCCGGTTTTGCAAACGAAGTC
The DNA here is from genome assembly GCA_030737875.1 of Allium sativum. NCBI lineage: Eukaryota > Viridiplantae > Streptophyta > Magnoliopsida > Asparagales > Amaryllidaceae > Allium > Allium sativum. Next base: position 385,833,303 of record CM060925.1, read on the forward strand.
GGAATTCAACGAAAACAGTTTTGTTGGATCCGCAATATCAAATAGTTGTTAGACTTCCAGTTTCGTGATTTTTAGAGTCACTGTGTGGCCGTACGGATTTTTAGAGTGTAAAACAGTCAGTATTTTGACGGTTAAAAATACGCTGTGTGAGCAAACGGAGTCGGAATTCGACGAAACCAGTTTCGTTGGGACCGTAATGTAGAACTATAACTGCATGTCCAATTTCGTGATTTTTAGAGGTCATGTGTGATTTCAGGAAATTTAAAGGATAAATAAACACAGTGGTTGATATTAAATTTATATAATATTATAAAAAAATAAATATCTAGGTTGCCTATAAATAGCCCGTACTTCCTTCTTAACCTAAACCATTTTTCCATAAACCATTCTCCTGAAATCGGCCTCGGTTTTCACTTCTTCAACGTGAGGAATACATACTTTACAAATTCAAATAAAATCAAAATAAAACTTCTAAAATCAAAGAAGCATATGGGTGGGATCCTGGAAGCTTGCTCTTCCATTTGGTACTCGTTTTGCAGTGTTCGAACGAGGTTTTCCGTCGTTGAAAATTTCACAGCGAGACTAGGGTTACGATTTTGGAATTTTTGAAGCATTGATTCAGGATTTCGATGTTGTTTCTGGTCTTGGGATGGAGAATGGAGTCCGTACCCATATCTTGGTGGAATTCCGCTCAAATGTATGTCGCTCGAAATGCAGGTGGGTGGAGGGATTCGCTGTAACTGAAACGAACTGTAGCACGTCGAGTTGGAAGTTGATGGTGTGGGTTTAAGGAGGAATCGAAGGGAAGCTGTTTGATTATGTATGGTGATTTAATCGTTGAGTATTGGTGAGGTTGTGGAGGAGTGAGGATTCGGTCATGGTGTACAGGGAGCAGCGACTGTCTGTGTTGAGGGAGAAGGAGTTAAGAGGGTCCGGGCTTTTGGAGTGGGCTTGGGCCGGTGAAAACAAGTTTAAGCCCAAAGGAATTTAAAAAGAAATCAAATGTTTAGAGTGAAGTGAAGAGGTTAAATTGAATGAGGGGAATCAGCCATGTTCTGTTTTTGAATGTCTGGAGATGTCAGGTTGCAAATTGTCAGTAAAGAAGGAAGAAGGGAAGTATATTGGTGGGCCGGTATTTTCTATTGGGCCGAGAAAGGAAAGGTTAAGCCCAACTGTTTTATTTAGTTTAAATTAGAAATTTAAATAAATGTGTTAACTTATTAATTACATATCTTCTACATACGATATCAGATGGACGAACCGTAAGTTGCGTTGGGACCGTATGGACGAGAGCTTCACAATGAAGCTGACTGGAAGTGGATTGGGGCTCGTATGAATTTATGGTAAAATAAACTGTTTGATTCAAATCAAATAACAGTTTATCGTTCTTTAACGATGAACTGCAAATGTGAGTAAAACTCACAAACTCTGAACAGTTCTATTTTTACAACGTATTCTTAGAACTGTTAATCATCTGTTGATTGCTGTGTGTTGGTTGATTTATTGAACTGCTAGTCAGTTAGGGGAAATTTTATACATATATATATATAATTATATATATAAACCTTTAAATATTTATATATTGATTCTGCTATCCGAATAATTAATATTGAACTGAAAGTGATGATAATCATATTGTGTAACATCTGTGGATGCAGGGAAACAGGTTGGAGGAATCCGACTGGATTCCTCAACAGTTATTTTTTTCCATATATTATGATATATGATGTAGTTAAAACCTGTGGTTGATTATATGGGTTTGAATGAGATTGGTCATCGTGATTTGATGTGTTAAGTACCATCAAATATCGAAAGAGGAAAAGGAGATTTTCAAAGTGATATTGAAAACAGAATATTTATAAACTGGAATATTTATAAATAAGAAATATTTATAAATTTGAATATTTATAAATAGGAGATATTCAAAAAGGAAATAATTTCAAACCATTTTCTTTTTGAATGGAAAGGCCTGTGTGGCGGGTTTGGGGATTTTCCCGATGCTCCCGTTACAAAGGAGGTTATGGCAAATTTTTCAGAGAATTTAAGGAGTTAGAATATTTCAAGAATAAATTTGAAAAGGAAATATTTGTAAACCATTTACAAATAGAATTGAAAAGGAAACACTATAAAAAGGAAATCATTTTTAAAGTGTAGAACCGTTATTTAAAAGTAAATCTTTTCAAATGAATAAAACGTTGTTAAAAAGGAAATCTTTATAAAGTGAATGAAGTAAATCGAATATGGTATTCGAAAGGAGTTAAATCGAATATGGTATTCGAAGGGAGTAAATCGAATATGGTATTCGAAAGTTAGTAAAACGAATATGCTATTCGAAAGGAGTTAGTCGAGTCGAGTTAGTTGAATAGAGTTAACTAGTTCAGTAAAGTTAACCAGTTCAGTAGAGTTAACCAGTTTAATAGAGTTAACCAGTCGGGTTAAGTAAGTCAAGTTAACCAGTTGGGTTATGTAAGTCAAGTTAACCAGTTGGGTTAAGTAAGTTAAGTTAACCAGTTGGGTTAAGTAAGTCCAGTTAACCAGTGAGTTAAGCAAGTCAAGTTAACTAGTTGGGTTAAGTAAGTCAAGTTAACCAGTGAGTTAAGTAAGTCAAGTTAACCAGTTGAGTTAAGTAAGTCGAGTTAATCAAGTCGAGTTGATCGAGTTAGAGTTACTCAGTTAGAGTTAATTGATTAGAGTTAAAACGAACTAGAGTTAATCAAATATAGTTATTTGAGACAGAGTTAGTCAAACATAGTATTCAGGGTAAGTTGCCATCTCGTACGACTGCTAGCGTAATTCGTAGGGCTGTGCATAGCCTAAGGCGGTCGGATGTTGCCTAATGGAATCAGGCGTAACCATTGTGATCGTTACAATCTAGAGTCAAGCGAATGGAATTAAATCGAATCTAGTCATTCGATAGGAGTTAATCAAGATGAGTTAAATAAGTTAAGTTGATCGAATCTAGTCATTCGATAGGAGTTAATCAAGATGAGTTAAATAAGTTAAGTTGATCGAATCTAGTCATTCAATAGGAGTTAATCAAGATGAGTTAAATAAGTTAAGTTGATCGAATCTAGTCATTCGATAGGAGTTAATCAAGATGAGTTAAATAAGTTAAGTTAATCGAATCTAGTCATGCGATAGGAGTTAATCAAGTTAAGTTAAATAAGTTAAGTTAATCGAATCTAGTTATTCGAGTGGAGATTATCGAATATAGTTTATTCGAAGGAGTTATCAATTATTAGTTATTCGAAGTGAGTAGTCGAATATTGGTTATTCGAAGTGAGTTAATCGAATATTGGTTATTCGAAAAGGGGAGTTATCAAATCGAATAGATTAAAGGAGTTAATCGAATATAGTTTATTCGAGTAGAGTTAGAGGAGTTATCAAATATAGTTTATTCGACAGGAGTTAAGTGAATAGTTAGATTAATTAGAGTGAATTAGTTAAGTTAAACTAAGTGAATTAGTTAAGTGAATTGGTTATGTTAACCAAAGTGAATTTGTCGAGTTAATCAAAGTGATTAGTTCAGTTAATCAAGTTGAATTTTTCAGTCGAGTTAATAAATGTAGTTAGTCAAACCAAGTAAAACCAGTTAGAGTTAATTAATTAAGGTTGACCAGTTAGAGTTAATCAATCAGAGTTAATCAAATAGAGTTAAGTACAATTAGAACTGACTAGAGATTAGTAAATTGAATGGTTTTCTAAGTGTCTATCTGATGTTGGTTTTGGCCTTCGGGATTTATACTTAGGGAATTGTTCTCATACTAGTACACAGTCAGGGACTGATAGTTGGGGAAGAGTAGTGATTTGTAAATAAGCAAATGGAAAACGTTTTCCAGGGTTAATAACATATAATTTCTAAACATAGAAAATAAGGCAATGTGAATATATATATATATATATGTTGATGATTTACCGATATAATTTCCATCTGGAAATAATATCGTTGTTTGCACACTTGTTTTTCTTTGATGGTTAAATCACAGACTATCGAAGTTTTGACCATTTTAACGTTGTTAATATGGAGAGACCGGTTGGATTATTATCCGAAGAACCACTCTGTATTGGCATAAGCGTTGTGAATCATATATGCCAAAGATAATTGAAGACGGAGTAAAATGCAAGGGCTGTTGTATAAGTCTTGGATAATAGTGACTAAGATGGATATACTGAATAGTGCCTTCGGTTTGTCCAGTCCCAGGACAACTTGTATGGACGAAGGTCTGACAGAGTATATCCAATGGATCGCGTAAGTTGATCTGTTCAAACGTATTCACGTTTGGTGGCAGAGGAATTCGTTTCTCTAAGCTGTATACCCGTGTTATTTTTGGATAAATCAATTTGTGATTTGGCGGGTATGACGATGTGACATTCTAAGTGAATGAGGATGACTTGTGTTGATGAATGTCTGACAGAGTATTTTCAGAAAGGTCACGTACATTGATTTCTTCAACTATACCAAGAGTGGAAGCGGAGAAGGAAACTTCTTTAGCTAACACGTAACGTACTGTTGTAGACGCCAATTAGTGATTTTCGATGAATCTGACAATGTGGCATTCGAAGTAAATCTGATGTGATGATAACGTGTAACTTCTAGCCTCATCATCCGGTAAATGACATAAATCGGGCAGGCAGCATGGCTAAGTCGGTCGCAATGAAGTAGGTTGTATAATCACCTATCTAGAGAATATTCATTTGTTTCTTAAATCTATCAATGCTGTCCCATATATATACGGGAACGGTTGCTGATCCCAACCGTTGGTGATGTACATTCGATACACTCAAGCGAAATGAGTGGTCGGTCATTTGTGGCTGAGTTACAAGATGTTCTGGTTGAACTCCAGTGTATCGTTCCTAGAGTACACTGATCGGAAGGTGGTTCCATACCTTGTCATAGTTGGAAATCCATTACCCAATACGTGCTTGCGGTTTTGATTGTATACTATATATGTAGAACGTGAGATGAAAGCGTTTCTGCTAGATGATTAATATATTGTGGTTTGATAGACATTATGAAAATATCAAAGATTTTGATATAAAGATATTTTGGATTCTCATAAGGAAAATACCCGTTCCGTTCTGCGGCGTGGTCTTATGAGATATCGTTTACTTGTTCATATAACCGTTTAAACTGTTTTACTCATACCAGTCCCATGACTGACCCGGAGTTTACTTTGTTGTTTTCCCTAAACTCTTGGGTGCCTAAATTTGTACGGGCAGTCAAGTAGTCAGGAATTTACAGATATACTTGGAGAGCTTGGAGCAGGAGGTTTCAAGATCATATAGCTATAGTTTATTTCCGCTGTGTTGTAAGTGCTGTACTCTGATAAGTGCTATTGTATACATAACTGTTATATTGCAAAGTTATGTAATCTATTATATGTTATTCGTTTCGCTGTGAGGTTCGTGTTACTCTGATGTTGTGTTCTTCTTCTTCTATTCTAAGTTTCTATCTTATCTTTCCTCACCCTCTAATTTCTTTCATTAATTACCGGGATTTTTCGATGTTTTGGTTATCGACATCGAGCTTATGTCGATAACCAAAGTCGCCAAAAATCCGCGTCGATACAGTTGGTATCAGAGCTTAAGTTAAGAATTACCTTGGCTCTGTGGCGTGACTCAGTAGAGATAGGGTTAGTGATACCCTAGATTGAGTTGAGTGTATATATACGAGTGCGAATTTGTATTTGATATAAAAATGGTTTTATATTGTGGAGATTCATTGGCTGAGTTGTTTATGAGTTCTGGTCGATCAGTTTGATCCACTGTATCGGTAGGAGTAAATAAACACTTGAATACGATGGACCGACACAGTATGGATATGTGATATATTATCATATATAGGATGTGTTGGTAGTGATTTTAATCAGATAAGATTATAAAAGTGAAATGGCTATAAATAACTAATCAGAATTCATATAAGTAAAGTATATGAAATAAGATGAATTAAATATGAATTTAAATCAGATTTGGAATTAAAATAAGGAAATTTTAAGTTCTTGGGAGATTTTGAAATGTTTTCAAAATGGAAGTATTTAGTAATGGTAATTGAAAATGATATAGTATTGGAATTACTTGGGTCGCTGGAAAATAATTCCGATGATGACTGCGCAGTATCATCGGTGTGATTTTCGAGTTCTAAGTGGTGGATTACTACCGAAGATTTTAATTTGAATTGTTTTGAGGAAACAAGTTGTTTAGAAAATTCAAAGGTTTTGAATTGGAAGTATGATTTCAAATTTATTTGAAATTTACCCAAGAATTTAAGTTCTAGAAATTAAAATTTAACTTGTGAAGTTAATTCGAATGGGATGGTAAAAGTAAATAACAAACCAGAATTTAACTTGAGATGATAGGTTAAGAAAAACTGGAAGTGATTAGAGAATAACCTGGATTTGGATTTGAAATGATAAGTTGAGAGTTTGGAATTTGAAACTCGAATTTGAAATTAAATTCGGCTTGAATAAGCGAATGGTTGTGTTAAGAATAACTTGGTTGGAGTTGATTGGGATGGCATTTGTATATGATGAGTTGATAACAGATGGTAGGGATATAATGATATGCCCAACAAAAAGGTACAAGTTTATATTTTATATGAGTTTGGAATTTATGAGCCGAATTGGCAAGCCGTTTGGCGTTTTGATTTTCTTTTGGGTTGAAGAAGGCCCAGAGAGGCGATTTGGAGTTTGAGCTATTGACCAGTACAAAGGAGGTGCTGGCGAAATTTTTCGAAAAGTTAAGGTGTTAGAAAATTTTCAGGATTTTTGAAAATTTTCGTTGATAAGAATTAATTAATAATTTAATTGAAATTAAATTGGTTCAATTGAAACTGAAGTTGAGAAGTGAACAAATATGTTCTAACCAGTCGATAGGGTCGTCCTCTACCTTAGCAATTTCTAGGACGAAATTATTTTAAGTGGGGAAGAATGTAATGACCCGCATTTTCAGCGATATAATAATTAATTTATTTAATTATTTAAATGGTAAATTAAAGGATTTGATAGTCGTGGAATTAAATAACTGGGAATATTTAATTAAAATAATAAACTAAATAATATATTTAATGCAGAAATAATCAAAAATATTGGAAATCACAATATTCTGTGAACGGGGTCGTCCCTTATATTTAATTCAACTTAGAGTTGAAGTATATTGTCGAATATATTCAATCGATGTCAGTTTGAACGTAGAATTATAATATAATTAAAATCGAGCTTGAAATGGCGCTGCAGTTCGTAAATTGGCGATATGAACTTCAACTGAATGTACAAGATTCGTTTTAAGCCGGATTTCTGTGAAACAAGAAACGCGTGGAGCTGGTGGAGTATATCTTTCTAGTGGAAGAGAAAAATCGGGATTTTGTCGTGTAGATTTTGATTTACGTTCAAATCAAATTCTAGAAAAGTCGCTGTAGAATTCCTTTATAATTTATAAAGGAATTATTTATATTTTTAAAAGAAATTTCAATATAAATCGAATATCGGGTCGACCCAGATTGAGATATCGAGTTAGAAATATATATAGGATTTTTCTGAAGTTGTACGGTATTCCATGTGAATATAGACGATAATATTAATTTATTAATATTTAATTTAATTATATTTAAATATATTTATATATTTAAATGGGTCATCCAGAGCTTTAAAAATAGCCGGTTTTGCAAACGAAGTCGGAATTCAACGAAAACAGTTTTGTTGGATCCGCAATATCAAATAGTTGTTAGATTTCCAGTTTCGTGATTTTTAGAGTCACTGTGTGGCCGTAAGGATTTTTAGAGTGTAAAACAATCAGTATTTTGACGGTTAAAAATACGCTATGTGAGCAAACGGAGTCGGAATTCGACGAAACTAGTTTCGTTGGGACCGTAATGTAGAACTGTAACTGCATGTCCAGTTTCGTGATTTTTAGAGGTCATGTGTGATTTCAGGAAATTTAAAGGATAGATAAACACAGCGGTTGATATTAATTTTATATAATATTATAAAAAAATAAATATCTAGGTTGCCTATAAATAGCCCCTACTTCCTTCTTAACCTAAACCATTTTTCCAGAAACCATTCTCCTGAAACCGGCCTCGGATTTCACTTCTTCAACGTGAAGAATACATACTTTAGAAATTCAAATAAAATCAAAATAAAACTTCTAAAATCAAAGAAGCATATGGATGGGATCTGGAAGCTTGCTCTTCCATTTGGTACTCGTTTTGCAGTTTTCGAACGAGGTTTTCCATCATTGAAAATTTCACAGCGAGACTAGGGTTACGATTTTGGAATTTTTGAAGCATTGATTCAGGATTTCGATGTTGTTTCTGGTCTTGGGATGGAGAATGGAGTCCGTACCCATATCTTGGTGGAATTCCGCTCGAATGTATGTCGCTCGAAATGCAGGTGGGTGGAGGGATTCGCTGTAACTGAAACGAACTGTAGCATGTCGAGTTGGAAGTTGATGGTGTGGCTTTAAGGAGGAATCGAAGGGAAGCTGTTTGATTATGTGTGGTGATTTAATCGTTGAGTGTTGGTGAGGTTGTGGAGGAGTGAGGATTCAGTCATGGTGTACAGGGAGCAGCGACTGTTTGTGTTGAGAGAGAAGGAGTTAAGAGGGTCCGGGCTTTTGGAGTGGGCTTGGGCCGGTGAAGACAAGTTTAAGCCCAAAGTAATTTAAAAAGAAATCAAATGTTTAGAGTGAAGTGAAGAGGATAAATTGAATGAGGGGAATCAGCCATGTTCTGTTTTTGAATGCCTGGAGATATCAGGTTGCAAATTGTCGGTAAAGAAGGAAGAAGGGAAGTATATTGGCGGGCCGGTATTTTCTATTGGGCCGAGATAGGAAAGGTGAAGCCCAACTGTTTTATTTAGTTTAAATTAGAAATTTAAATAAATGTGTTAACTTATAAATTACATATCTTCTACATACGATATCAGATGGACGAACCGTAAGTTGCGTTGGGACCGTATGGACGAGAGTTTCACAATGAAGCTGACTGGAAGTGGATTGGGGCTCGTATGAATTTATGGAAAAATAAACTGTTTGATTCAAATCAAATAATTGTTTATCATTCTTTAACGATGAACTGCAAATGTGAGTAAAACTCACAAACTCTGAACATTTCTATTTTTGCAACGTATTCTTAGAACTGTTAATCACCTGTTGATTGCTGTGTGTTGGTTGATTTATAGAACTGCTAGTCAGTTACTGGAAATTTTATATATATATATATATAAATAAATAAATAAATATATATAAACCGTTAAGTATTTATATATTGATTCTGCTATAAGAATAATTTATATTGAACTGAAAGTGATGATAATCATATTGGGTAACATCCGTGGATGCAGGGAAACAGGTTGGAGGAATCTGACTGGATTCCTCAACAGTTAATTTTTTTTCATATATTATGATATATGATGTTGTTAAAACCTGTAGTTAATTATATGGTTTTGAATGAGATTTGTCATCGTGATTTGATGTGTTAAGTACCATCAAATATCGAAAGAGGAAAAGTAGATTTTCAAAGTGATATTGAAAACAGAATATTTATAAACTGGATTATTTATAAAAAAATATATTTATAAATTTGAATATTTATAAATAGGAGATATTCAAAAAGGAAATAATTTCAAACCATTTTCTTTTTGAATGGAAAGGCCTGTGTGGCGGGTTTGGGGATTTTGCCGATGCTCCCGTTACAAAGGAGGTTATGGCGAATTTTTCAGAGAATTTAAGGAGTTAGAATATTTCAAGAATAAATTTGAAAAGGAAATATTTGTAAACCATTTACAAGTAGAATTGAAAAGGAAACGTTATAAAAAGGAAATCATTTTTAAAGTGTAGAACCGTTATTTAAAAGTAAATCTTTTCAAATGAATAAAACGTTGTTAAAAAGGAAATCTTTATAAAGTGAATAAAGTAAATCGAATATGGTATTCGAAAGGAGTTAAATCGAATATGGTATTCGAAGGGAGTAAATCGAATATGGTATTCGAAAGTTAGTAAAACGAATATATTATTCGAAAGGGATTAGTCGAGTCGAGTTAGTTGAACAGAGTTAACTAGTTCAGTAGTGTTAACCAGTTCAGTAGAGTTAACCAGTTCAATAGAGTTAACCAGTTGGGTTAAGTAAGTCAAGTTAACCAGTTGGGTTAAGTAAGTCAAGTTAACCAGTTGGGTTCAGTAAGTCAAGTTAACCAGTTGGGTTAAGTAAGTCAAGTTAACCAGTGAGTTAAGCAAGTCAAGTTAACCAGTTGGGTTATGTAAGTCAAGTTAACCAGTGAGTTAAGTATGTCAAGTTAACCAGTTGAGTTAAGTAAGTCGAGTTAATCAAGTCGAGTTGATCGAGTTAGAGTTACTCAGTTAGAGTTAATCGATTAGAGTTAAAACGAACTAGAGTTAATCAAATATAGTTATTTGAGACAGAGTTAGTCAAACATAGTATTCAGGGTAAGTTGCCATCTCGTACGACTGCTAGCGTAATTCGCAGGACTGCGAATAGCCTAAGGCGGTCGGATGTTGCCTAAGGGAATCACGCGTAACCATTGTGATCGTTGCGATCTAGAGTCAAGTGAATGGAGTTAAATCGAATCTAGTCATTCGAAAGGGGTTAATCAAGATGAGTTAAATAAGTTAAGTAGATCGAATCTAGTCATTCGATAGGAGTTAATCAAGATGAGTTAAATAAGTTAAGTTGATCGAATCTAGTCATTCGATAGGAGTTAATCAAGATGAGATAAATAAGTTAAGTTGATCGAATCTAGTCATTCGATAGGAGTTAATCAAGATGAGTTAAATAAGTTAAGTTAATCGAATCTAGTCATTCGATAGGAGTTAATCAAGTTAAGTTAAATAAGTTAAGTTAATCGAATCTAGTTATTCGAGAGGAGATTATCGAATATAGTTTATTCGAAGGAGTTATCAATTATTAGTTATTCGAAGTGAGTAGTCGAATATTGGTTATTCGAAGTGAGTTAATCGAATATTGGTTATTCGAAAAGGGGAGTTATCAAATCGAATAGATTAAAGGAGTTAACCGAATATAGTTTATTCGAGTAGAGTTAGAGGAGTTATCGAATATAGTTTATTTGACAGGAGTTAAGTGAATAGTTAGATTAATCAAAGTGAATTAGTTAAGTTAAACTAAGTGAATTATTTAAGTGAATTGGTTAAGTTAACCAAAGTGAATTTGTCGAGTTAATCAAAGTGATTAGTTCAGTTAATCAAGTTGAATTTGTCAGTCGAGTTAATAAATGGAGTTAGTCAAACCAAGTAAAACCAGTTAGAGTTAATTAATTAAGGTTGACCAGTTAGAGTTAATCAATCAGAGTTAATCAAATAGAGTTAAGTAAAATTAGAACTGACTAGAGATTAGTAAATTGAATGGTTTTCTAAGTGTCTATCTGATGTTGGTTTTGGCCTTCGGGATTTATACTTAGGGAATTTGTTCTCATACTAGTTCACAGTCAGGGACTGATAGTTGGGGAAGAGTAGTGATTTGTAAATAAGCAAATGGAAAACCTTTTCCAGTGTTAATAACATATATTTTCTAAACATAGAAAATAATGCAATGTGAATATATATATAGATATATGTTGATGATTTACTGATATAATTTCCATTTGGAAATAATATCGTTGTTTGCACACTTGTTTTTCTTTGATGGTTAAATCACAGACTATCGAAGTTTTGACCATTTTAACGTTGTTAATATGGAGAGACCGGTTGGATTATTATCCGAAGAACCACTCTGTATTGGCATAAGCGTTGCGAATCATATATGCCAAAGATAATTGAAGACGGAGTAAAATGCAAGGGCTGTTGTATATGTCTTAGATAACAGTGACTAAGATGGATATACTGAATAGTGCCTTCGGTTTGTCCAGTCCCAGGACAACTTGTATGGACGAAGGTCTGACAGAGTATATCCAATGGATCGCGTAAGTTGATCTGTTCAAACGTATTCACGTTTGGTGGCAAAGGAATTCGTTTCTCTAAGCTGTATACCCGTGTTATTTTTGGATAAATCAATTTGTGATTTGGAGGGTATGACGATGTGACATTCTAAGTGAATGAGGATGAATTGTGTTGATGAATGTCTGACAGAGTATTTCCAGAAAGGTCACGTACATTGATTTCTTCAACTATACCAAGAGTGGAAGCGGAGAAGGAAACTTCTTTAGCTAACACGTAACGTACTGTTGTAGACGCCAATTAGTGATTTTCGATGGATCTGACAATGTGGCATTCGAAGTAAATCTGATGTGATGATAACGTGTAACTTCTAGCCTCATCATCTGATAAATGACAGAAATCGGGCATGCAGCATGGCTAAGTCGGTCGCACCGAAGTAGGGTGTATAATCACATATATAGAGAATATTCATTTGTTTCTTAAATCTATCAATGCTGTCCCGTATATATATGGGAACGGTTGCTGATCCCAACGTTGGTGATGTACATTCGATACACTCAAGCGAAATGAGTGGTCGGTCATGTGTGGCTGAGTTACAAGATGTTCTTGTTGAACTCCAGTGTATCGTTCCTAGATTACACTGATCGGAAGGTGGTTCCATACCTTGTCATAGTTGGAAATCCATTACCCAATACGTGATTGCGGTTTTGATTGTATACTATATATGTAGAACGTGAGATGAAAGCGTTTCTGCTAGATGATTAATATATTGTGGTTTGATAGACATTATGATAATATCAAAGGTTTTGATATAAAGATATTTTGGATTCTCATAAGGAAAATACCCGTTCCGTTCTGCGGCGTGGTCTTATGAGATATCGTTTACTTGTTCATATAACCGTTTAAACTGTTTTACTCATACCAGTCCCATGACTGACCCAGAGTTTACTTTGTTGTTTTCCCTAAACTCTTGGGTGCCTAAATTTGTACGGGCAGTCAAGTAGTCAGGAATTTACAGATATACTTGGAGAGCTTGGAGCAGGAGGTTTCAAGATCATATAGCTATAGTTTATTTCCGCTGTGTTGTAAGTGTTGTACTCTGATAAGTGCTATTGCATACATAACTTTTATATTTCAAAGTTATGTTATCTATTATATGCTATTCGTTCTGCTGTGAGGTTCGTGTTACTCTGATGTTGTGTTCTTCTTCTTCTATTCTAAGTTTCTATCTTATCTTTCCTCACCCTCTAATTTCTTTCATTAATTACCGGGATTTTTTGATGTTTTGGTTATGGACATCAAGCTTATGTCGATAACCAATGTCGCCAAAAATCCGGGTCGTTACATCTTTCCTGCAAAACAACACAATTTTTTTTTTAAATCAAGTCACTTTCTGTAACGACCCACATTCTACGTATTGGAGGGTCGTAGGATATTTATTTCATTTACATACGAAGTCATATGGTCGTGTAAATTTGGGGAACGACTACTGGGGTGTGAAGACCCGTAACTTCCCCGGTAAGGAAAGAGCGGATACTTCGAGAACACGACAAAATAGAACGCAAACAGAAGAACATTTCATTGTATATTACAACAATTCCATCAGAAGACAAGAATATAGAGAGTATGAATTAATATTACACAGAAAATACCAGAGATTTAAATTACATTTAAATACATCGCAGCGGAAAAACAATACAAAGCACAACTGAAAGTAATACACGGATACAGAGCTTTCCGAGCATCGTTCCAGCTGTAAATTAGGATCATGTGAATATAAATATGCAAAACTAAAATTACTAGCTGCCCGTGTGGAAAATAGGGGCACCCAGAGTTTAGGTTAAAACAATAAACTCCAGGTCAGTCATGTGACTGGTGTGAGAACTAAAACAGTTATTAATCTTTGTTTTTAAAGTTAGGTAAATCAAGGGACCACGCCGTATAACACGGAACGGGTTTCCTCCCAAGAATACCTATGCAAAAAACAAATAGCACAATGCTAAATAAAGAACAATGAAGCTATTATAAGACCCAGATCCCATCACACAATGCAACACAAGTCGGAGGATAGGGTTTTCCCTTATAATACCCAAATATGCTTGATACGCGAAATTTCATCTTATATTATTACTATAAATGAAGAAAACAACTTCAAATATAAATATATCAATCATAGACGGCATGGGTACCATATATCATGTCACCAATACTAGGCTCTACAATCAAAACCGCAAAATGTCATATTTGGAAATTGGATTTCCATCATGATGGCTCCTGATTCGAAAGATTGATCGCGTAGTGCCATCTACAATGGCTTACGTCTCAGCTAAAGAAAACACCGTAATGCACATCCACACTTTTGGGAAATCGAGTATCACTGCGGCTTATGTCTCGGCGAGAGAAAACACCGCTTACTCTATCCCTCTTAGCACTAAGCTCAATCTCGGTCGACCGAATCCACGACACCACGAAGGTGTCCATCCTCTAAAAAGCATACTGATCAAACCATCAGTTTACCACCATACCGGGGTGTGAGGCTCGCGAATCAATGCTATACACAAAGCTGTGCTATATTAAAGCCGCGCTTTGATCATCATCCACCAAACTTTGCTTTTCAACAAAAGTCTGGATCACTGTATCTCAGCATGCCACACTATCAATCCATATCGTACCACTGATTTCTGCCAATATATAACCTCTGAGCTCGTATGTCTCAGAGAAGGGCGTTAAGCAAGAGAATAAATTCTCTGCCTCCAAACAGATATATATTTAGCAGAGATCAACGAATACAATATAAAGGAATACAATGTCAGACACACCATCCATTTACAAGTCCGTTCTAGGTCTGAACGAAACCGGAGGCACTTTCCTCACATATCCTTACAGTCAACAAGTACGTCCGGACGGCTACCACTTCATCCCCCTTCAAGGTAGCTACTCCCATCGTGAGCATCAGTAGCACCCATCCATTCGATGTGAAGATCGTCGGTCTTGCACCGTCTTCCATCTCTTCGACTCATCGTCGAATCAGTTATTCAGAATGGGTTATACCCGGCCTTTCTGAATAACTCGCGTACCTTATAATCAAGTGCTATAAAACAAAACATACGCCTCATTCCAATTCATCAGTCACTAACCGTAAATTAGTAAAAGAACAATTCCCCAAATATTAACCCCGAAGGCCGAAACCAACATCAGATCAATACCTAGGAAAACATTCTTCTTAACTAACCTACAGCTAGTTTCTAAATTTCATATCCTTAGGGAAAGGTTCCCATTAATTTTATCAAAGATAAATTCTTTACAATTTATTCTTTAATCTTCCTTTGGATGTCATATCAACCCAAATTATGGTTTTCCAAACTAGTCGAGATTAGCGAGCCACACTGAAGTAATTATTTATTTTATTTCCCGATCCCAACCTAGTCATCCCATGGAGCAAAACTGTTATTACCCCATAACTAACACCACGGTGTTATCGGTAAATTTAATTACCATTTCACGTTCAAATCTAATTAAAGATTTAACTATCGCTCGAAGCAAAACTGGTGATACTCCCCTTTCGATCATTTCCAAATTTTGATGATTTAAATTACCAATTCTCATTTCAATCTAATTAAAGATTCATTAAAACTCCACTTAGTTTTAATCTTTAACTGGGTTAAAGAACTAATGTCATTTAAAACACAGTTCACGATAAACCCAAAATTCCATTTGATATTGAATACAGGACTCTGAATAGAAAATATATCGGCTTATATTCAATATCAAATTCTGATTATTTTTAAAACCACTTCAAACCCAATTTATTTAATTAAAAATATTGGATTTTAATTCCAGTTCATAACTAGTTCATTTCGATAAAAATATATTTTTATCCTTTCAAATAGGGAATTTTTCATCCTAGTTCTTTCCAATTCATATATTTTGATTTTACACAAATTATAAATATTTTTAATAATTTTATCAAGGCCCGTACAGTCGATTTCCAATAACGGTCGTCGAACTGCACTTATAACGGCTTTTCTAAATTTGATTTGGACGCATCTCCTAATCCAACCGTTAGATTTCAAATTTCTAATATTAATTGGAAAGCTCTTTTTGATACGAACCCAATGGTTCCTATTTCAGGAGAATCCGACGGTCGGATCTCCCGCAATATCCGTTCGAAGTTAAAGGTCGAAATTCGTGAACTGCTGCGGCGCGGCGCGTTCTATTCAGGCCATTATATTATATATATATTATATATATTATATACTTCGTCGATTTCAATTTAAAACGAATTTTATAAATCATTTTAAATTCGTTTTCAAAACGATTTCAACTTCATTTCAGATTCAAATCAAAATTGAATTTTTCCCAATATAAATTCGTTTTAAATTCATTTCAAATTGATTTCAATTCAAATTCGGTTCTATTCAATTCCAATTCGAATTCATTTCTATTCAATTTCAATTCGAATTCGTTTTATATTCAATTCAATTCAAATTCACTTTATATTCAATTCAGTTCGAATTCGTTTTATATTCAATTCAATTCGAATTCACTTTAAGAACGAATATAATCGATATCAATATCGTTCGCGTCAAAATAGCGCATTTCTAATCAACACGGCTTTATATTGTTCAATAACTTCATTATTCTGTTCAACAAATGAATATTTATTCTATTCAGCACATGAATCTATATTTCTTTCAATACATGACTAATCTCAGCGGATGAGTACTGTCAACACGCGACTATTTTTGTTATCTATTATATTTTATAAAAATTATGGCATCTATCGTTTGACTTCAAATCAGACTCCAACAGTAAATTAGTAAGAGAACGATTCCCTAAATATTAACCCCGAAGGCCGAAACCAACATCAGATCAATATCCAGGAGACCACCCATCTTATCTATTTTCCAGTTAGTTTCTAATTTTATATATGATAAAGATGTAAATTTTATTGTTAAAATATTTCGTTCAACACATGACTAATCTCAACGGATGAGTATTGTCAACACATGAACCTTTATTTTATAATATTCTTTATTTTCTAAATTGGAATGAGGCCCAATCAATCACCATATAGCATTACTATATGGATTTCATACAACACATGTATATAAATAGCAACGATAAATAATCAACAATCATCCAAAGTGCACTACTCTGTATAAGCATCAAATATAGATATCTAACGCTTATAACAGCCTGTCAATCAATCGATCGACATACAACTAATTACTGGGATTAGTGTACGCCGTATTTTATCCCAATACCGGTGTGGGGTTTTAAATCAACAAACACAGATTTTTATTTGTGCAGTTAGGTGATGTGTAAAATTTATCATCCCAAACAATATCCATCAAATGTGTGTATATAAACAAATCGTCCGATTCGTTTATATTTATTTATTTCATTTTATATACACGTTAAAAATTCTATTTTTAACTATACAATATTTATTTTCTATATAAATATTTTATTTCATTTCACAACACACGATCAACTACACATCAAAATCAAACAAACAAACAAGCCATCCATGGTCTGTGGACGACGGGTGTCAGGTGCTGCTGAGCACCGTCTGCATCCTAGTATATATATTAACTAGAAATTTAAAATAAAAGTGAGTAGTTCTCACCTTGGAGATCCACTCCTCCATTCTTTATTTATGAAATTCAGAAAAGTCTGGATTTCGATTTGATTTTAGTCAGATCCATCGTCATCTGTTTCACACAGTTGATTATTAAAAATCACATTTTTATACTACTACTATATAAATAAAAATCATATTTTTATTTATACTTCATATATATGAAAATCATATTTTTAAGTTGCTAATTCGTATATAAAAATCAAACCATTCTTGTTTTTAAAAAAATCAAAACTTTCCGCCATTAACAATCTCATCTTTGTGCCATTAAAGATCATATCTTTTCATAGTTAAAAATCTTGTCTATTTATATTTTTCTTTTCTAACCAAAGTATTTTCTTCCTATTTGAACAAAGTATATTTCTTTTTAATCAAAGTATAATTTATTTTCAAATCTAATGCGATATATTTTTCAAAACTAATGCGATATATTTTTCAAAACAAATGCGATATATTTTTAAAACAAATGCGATATATTTTTAAAACAAATGCGATATATTTTTCAAATAACCTCTTTTTGTATTTTTAAAATTCAACTTCTTTTTATATTTTGAAAATTCAACTTCCTTTTATATTTTTAAAATTCAACTTCTTTTTATATTTTTAAAATTTAACTTCTTTTTATATTTTTAAAATTCAACTTCTTTTTATATTTTTAAAACAAAGTAAATTTAAATTTTTAAAACATTTGTTCTCTAAATTTTTAAAACATTGCCACATATTTAATTAGATAATTTCTAAGCATAATTAATTAAATAAGGGTCTTACCCTTCTCATCTTCATCTTCCACGTTCATTTTCTTTACTGGCCGCGATTTCCAAGCGTGCTCCACTGCTAGGGTTTCGAATTGCCACCCGTACACCCTACCGGAAGATGATCGGCGGTCGCCCCGTGAAGCACCTTGACGCCGCCTTCCTCCAGCGTGAAACTCGGTGAACTCGGTTGCGCCGTGGTCCCCCAATTCCTATTCGAACGACGAATGTTGGGGATTTGATTTCGAGAAAAATCCGCAGCTCTGAACTATTTCCACCGTTGGATTTGTAGAACATAATGAGCTCTATAATTTTCCCTTGACAAGTTCCTTGAATGAATTATTGGATTAAAAGAAAAGGAGGAAAGAGTTGAAGAAACCAGCCGCTAATCGCTTACGAGCGGCTGCTCCTTTCGTTGACCGCGGATTGAGGAAAGGGGGGGTTTGACCCTCTTTGACCCAATATATGTTATATATTATTTAAGTATTTTAATTCAAAAAAAAAAGAAATATGTTTTTTTTGTATACGAACTCCAAACCGAACCCAACGACTGTCGTCTATAGCTAATTACCCCATTCCGAATACAATGGGATATGTTTCGTAAGCCTATTCGGCTATTACGATCAGTTTTCTTCAAATTTAAAATGTAAATCCATTTATATTACATTTGATCGTACATTTCAATTTACCGGGCCCACATACGAACCCGAAAAATTCCAAAAAAAATCATTTCTAGATTCGTATTAACGATACGGTCCTAACAAAACTGATTTCGTCGAATTTTGAGACCGTTTGAAAAATGGCCATTTTCCAGTCGATTAAAATCAACTGAAACTGGTCAAACATGTTTTCCTTTTCCACGCTCACATATTGATTCGAAAAATTACGAAATTTGAAACCTTGCAATAACTTGACATCACGGATCCAACAAAAGTGGTTTCGTCAAAAACCGAGGTCGTTTGCAAAATTTCTATTTTTAAGGGTTATAATTTCATAGCGACTATTATGAATTTTCAACTGGACATATCTTTTGATTCACGCTATGAAATTTTGATTTCCCGGATTCGTTGGAAAGATATTCTCAATTAGATTCAAATATTTTTGGTTTCGCCAAAATCCGGTTTATTTTGCACCCGGTACATTTATTTGAAATTTGAAATCGAATTATCGAACTACCATGCCATTTTCAATTCATTTTATAATTAAAATAAATATTTATATTCTAACGACGATCTATATAATATACACATTCGAATTCTATCAAAAATAAATTTCTCGTCGTTATTATTTAAAATAATTCATTTTAAATAATCAAAATTCATTAAAATTGCCAAAATAAAAATTTTAAACTGGCTCGCATTTCCGGGTTGTCACATGG
Source organism: Allium sativum (assembly GCA_030737875.1). Taxonomy (NCBI): domain Eukaryota; kingdom Viridiplantae; phylum Streptophyta; class Magnoliopsida; order Asparagales; family Amaryllidaceae; genus Allium; species Allium sativum. The sequence continues at coordinate 385,852,981 of CM060925.1, forward strand.
GGTCATTTCGAATGTTCACGATTTTTGCCAATTTTTAAATGATCGTTTTGCCCTTGGCGAATCTTGTTTTGCCTATAACTTTTGATTAGTAAGGAGTTTTGACCTGAAACCACTTCCATTGGATTCGGATGATGGTTTACCTTTCCGTAGAGTGGTCATATAAGCCAAACGTATTTACCGTTTGGGAGATATGGCTGTAACAAGGTTTAGAAGGTGAAAAACAGCTTAATCGGGCCGAATTAGGGTGATTAGCAGCTAGACCCATAACTCATTTCAGGATTAGGGTTATAGGAGGGCTGATAAGGTTAGGAAATTTAGTTTTTGTCATCTTTCAGCCACCACTTTTCGTCCTTTAAACCCTAGCAATGGCCTCTACCTTCTAAATCACTCCTAAATCACTTTCTAATCGCTAATTAAGAAGATCTACACCAAATCAAGGAAGATTAGCGCCAAATCAAAGTTGGAGCTGCTGCGTTGCATTGGAAAACGCCCCAAAAAAGTTGAGTTTCAGATCTAAAGTTTTATTTGTAGCCAAGGTGAGTGATTTGCATTGTTTTTCACTAGTTACGGCTAATTAGGGGTGATTAGTGATAATTAGCGAAATTATAGCTCAGAAAAATCTGGAAAATTTCTAAAATTCTAAAATATTATTTTATGCCTCTGTTGGAAATTTGGGTTAATTTGGACATGTTTTGCTAATCGTATGGTTAAATCATGATTAAGGGGACTAACGGAAAAACCTGGGTTTTGGGTATGTTTGATCCATATAAACATGTTAAATTGTTGTATTGGTGTTTATGGTTGATTATACATGTTACTATGACTGTTTGGAATGTTTTGTGATTGCTTAACAAAGTTAAATTGGTCAAAAACGCCGTCGTATGGCGTAAATTGCTTGCTGGAAAAGTTGCCGAATCTGGTCAGACGATCCTGTTCGTGAAACACCATGACGAGCCGACCCCGTTTGTGATGCATTTAGCAATCCGACCCCACTCGTGTTCACTCACGAGCCACTCTAGCACCACCATGACGAGCTAGTCCCCACGAGCCACGAGCAGGCCATGATGTCACGAACCGACACTAGGGTGTGAGCCACAACCCGATGCTTGAACCACGAACCGCCAAGGGAGTGCCACGATCCGGAGCCTGAAGTCACGAACCAGGAGTAGAGCACGACGCCACGAGCTACGAGCTGAAGGAGGGACCACGATTCGATGCCAAGGGGGAATCACGAGCCGATCTTTAAGTTCGGACAACAAATGAACTGAATGGAACTGAAGTGAGAACGGGATAATGACCAAAACCCCGAGATGCAAAGGTAGTCCAAATAGGAAGTAGAACTCAGGATTCAGATGGGAACCAACGAGTTAACTTCATGAGTTGGACTTTGATGCGAGACGTGTGCAAAGGGGTTATCGATGTCTATAGCTTTGACTCACCACTGGGAGACGGATATTGGCTATGGATCAGTGCAGTGGAGTTGTCATGACTCCATGGGGCAAAGTGATCGTAGCAGGGCTATAAGCTAGTGCAGTGGAGTTGTTATGACTCCATGGGGCAGAGTGGACATAACAAAGTATTAGTGGTTACGGATCAGTGCAGTGGAGCCGTCATGACTCCATGGGGCAGAGTGATCATAACAAAGAATTGGGTGATCAAAGTGGTGGATAACGTATACTTTACGCACTAAGTGAGAGATGTGAGGATGATTGCTATGTTTGATGTTTTCCATCACCATGACATGCACACCCCCTCCCCATTATTTTCACACCATGTGTTAGTGTCACCTTAGAGTATTGTACGTCCTGTTGTGCTAACTCTTTGGTTGCAGGTCCAGGTTCAGGTATGGTTATGTATACCTGTTATTGTTCTGTTTTGCTGCTTATCGCTCTCATGCCAGACTTTTGTCTGACCCAGAGTTTTATGTCTCTTCTTATTACTCTGGGTGCTCTTAAATGAGCAGACTAGAAACAGGTTAGCTGGTAATGCACGAGTAGCTGTCCGGAGACAAGCCGGAGGCTTACACGTAATATTCCCATATATTCTCCCTGTGTTGATGTTGGTTACTACTTTGGGCATTAGTAGTGTACCTTCCTATTTTTCTTTAGAGTCAGTTTAAAAGTTATAATAATGGTGGTTTGGATCATAAGCTATATTTTGAATTTTCCGATGCTATAATGGTTTAGTTTCCAACTTATGCACTGTCTCGCCTGTTTTATGTCAAGTTATGTTATGTAACACCCTGTAATTTTAAATATTAAAGTTAACAAATTAAAGAATACTTAATTTCAAATGTGGGAATTAAGGGAAACGGGTTGCGCCATTGCGTTCGTCTCGAAATTTTGCTTGAGATAGATTCTGAGTTTGCGTAAAATGGACATCGTATGAAGGAGATATGGACGAACGAAGTTAGGCAGAGAAACCAGAAGAAAAAAATGCATTGGTACAATTGTGAAGTGTGCCAGTACAAAAATGCACTGGTGCACCTGCCAAGTGCGCCCAGGTCGGGCTGAGATCCTGCAAAGCTTTCTGGTGTGTTCTGATCGATACAGTGAGTCGTTGCTGAGTCACTAGGGCTTAGGTGGCTATCTGAATGGTTCTGGTCATTCCTAGGGTAATCCGATGGCCTTAATTAATTAATCTTCTATAAAAACACCCTAAACCACTAACCCTAATCACACAAATTCATAACAAGAGTCTCCATGCCATCAATGGAGAACCTAGTGTAGCCGCCATACACTTTCAACCCTAAATCAAGATAGAGGCCTGAGTCAAAAATCAAATCAAATCTAAATAACAACTAAGTCTACATCAAAGGCGAGCAAATCAATTTCAGAATACAGATTCCAGAAAGACAAGACTATTCTTTTTTATTGTGAGTATGATAGCTTTCACAAGATAATTCGTTAATTTAATTATGATAAGATATAATTGGGATCATAAGAATATGATTGTGAATCATGTGATGTAAATTATATGTATGTTTGTGGTGTTGACTCATATGTTTGTTCTTATGTGAATTTTATGCAAGTTGGATCATATGTTAGTTCTTATGTGAATTTTATGCAAGTTGGATCATATGTTAGTTCTTATGTGAATCCTATGTAAGTTGAATCATATATCTCATGCAAGTTTGTGGTGATTGTATCATATATTCTTATATGAATCTTATGCAAGTTTGGGTTGTTAAAATATATGTGAAACATGTATATGCATATGCTAGTTTATGTGACATTAATCTATATGTTTAGATCCATATGCAAGTTCACACCTTTATGTCTGGATCTATAACAGTACATAAGTTATGCAAGTTTATATCCATCACCTATGCTAGTTTTGTATCATATGCTAGTTTGAATGAAATTCATATGCAAGTTATTGGCTATGTAATCTTATGTCATGATCCTTAGATCTATTTTATGTGATGTTGTTTTTCTTTTTATAAGTTAGACTATTTTCAAGTCTAATATATGTCATATGAAAACGTACGAATAGCGTGGGGATGATGGGATAATATTGAATATACATAAAAATGGTGAAATTGGCATAAATGGCCTTAAAAAGGAAAATAATTAATTTAAGACAGTAATTGGCATAATTGGTATTTATGGACATAATTTTAAGAGACAATTATGGACATAAATAAATTTGGAATTTATTTACAAATTTGAATAGGGATATTAATCCAATTTCGGGTTAAATAAAGATGCGTAATAATAAACCGCCTAAGACACGAGGTTAGACTCTTTTGTGGTGTAAGACTACCCTGACCCGCCCGGCAAATCCAGTAGCAACAAATGCCAGTCTAATGTGAGAGGTCAAAGGCATGAATTAAATGCGTAACAATTGTAAAGACACGAGGTTAGGCTCGTTTGCCGTGTAAGACTGCCCGGACCTGCCCGGCAAATCCAGCAACCGCAAACGCCAGTCTAATGTGGGAGGTCTTTATAAGGTTACAATTCTAATGAATAAAGTAACACTTAACCAGATAAACATGTGGTGGGACATGAGGGGGGATTAAGTGGGTGCCTTAGGTGGCATGGGAAATTAAGTGGGTGCCTTGGGTGGCATGTGAAATACGATTAGATGTACTTAACCAAGTTGAAACATGTAAGAAGACATGAATAAAAATGGGGTTAAGTGGGAAACCTTAGTGGGGGCCAAGCATATGTGGAAAGCCTGTGTCATGCATGAGGGGCCCTTTTCAAACCAGTAACCCATTAAGTATCTTTGTGAGCTCGACCCAAGTCGAGGACGGGACACACTTACTGGATTTGATTGTAAGAGGTCAAAACGGGTTAGCGGTGGCAACGCAAGTCCAACGGGGTCATGTGCGTGCGTAGGCCTGGGGTGGTAGGTAAGACTTTGTTGCATCATGTAGATATAAGCCGTGCATCTTTAGTGGTATCGGGTTGCCACTTTGGGGAGTGATACACCCCACTGTGGGACCAGCACGGGTATCTACGAGTTAGGGAGCCGATCGAATGGGGGTAGTGGGTACAACTAGTGGAGATAGGGGCATACGACACCTATGAAGGTAGCTAGGGGTACACGAACTACCAATATCATTATTAAGTTCTGTAGGCAGGATCAACTTTTTAGGGTGACTATTGGTGGTGCAGTATAGTAATTATCCTATAGTGATTAGGAATGAGATTAACGCTAGAATATTCCTCTTATTTGCTTTGTCATGCCCACTTGTTTCATGGTCATATCTTATCTTACCAGTTTATGCCTTATCCTAGTTACTTTAATAATTATATTGTTAAAGTTATTATACTCGCCAGACTTTATGTCTGACCCCCCTTGTTTTCGCCTCTTTTCTTCCTTCCCCCCCCCCCCCAAGGTTCTCAGGGTGGGACTAGTACTAGTGGAGCTTGATCTTGGATCTTTTTCTCTCTTTTGAAAGTGCTTGGATTGCTGAAAGTAAAGTTCAGCTCATCTCTTTTATGGCTACTTGTGTTGGGGTTTATGCTTTTTATTTTATGTACTCTGAAACAATTTATCAAGATGGATATTAAGTGTGCTTGGTTTATGAAGTTGTTGTAATCAAACTATTTCTCCGCTGCAATAAAAGTTGTTTTAAAATTTTCAAGTACCATTATTTATATATGTCTTGCTATATTCTGTTCTATACACTAAATACGCTCCATGGAAGTTAATGCATTCCCTTTGTGAGTGACATTAATGGACATGGGGTGTTACACGTGGTATCAGAGCTGAAGGTTACCAGACCAGATATGAATTTTGAAAAACTATTTTTATAAAAGCATTTATAAAGAAATGCTTTCAAAAGTATGTTTTAAGGAAAGTATTTTCAAGAGAAAAGTTTGTTTTAAAAACATAACCCCCAAGAGCCATATATCTTTCTTTCGAATTCTCTATTTTGAATCTCTTCATTATCTTTTCAGCATGTCTAGAATTCCCGAGATACCTAAGGGGACACCGATACCAGGATAGTTTAGAAGGTATCTGGAAGCTAGGGCCAATGTCACATGCCCAACAAATGCTCCTCTTCCTCCCCCTCCTCTTCCTCCTCCCCGTGTTGATACTTTTGCAAAGATATGCAAAGATTTTAGAGCAATGAGCAGAAAATCTTTTCATGGAACAGAGACGTTTGTTGAAACTCGAAATTGGCTTAAGGAGGTGGAAGATCTATTTGGTATTTTCGAAGTAGAAGATGGAAGGAAGGTCCAATTGCCTGCTTGGTTGATGAAAGACGAAGCCTCGTTTTGGTGGGAGGTCACAAACGGAGAGCGTCAGGTGGAGACATGGATGGATTTCAAGCGTAGGTTCGAAACGAAGTTTCTCTCACGAGCAGAAGAGAATTTATATATGGAAAGATTCTTGGCATTGAATCAAGGGGATTTATCAGTAAAGGAGTACGTCAACAAGTTCAATCAGTTGGTGAGATTTGGCTTGAAATTGGTAAACACACCTAAGAAGAAGGCCTTAAGGTTCGTTAACAGTTTGAATGAGCCACTACATGGGTTAGCTATGATCCACATTCCTATGAGGGCTACCTTTGAGAAACTGGTTGACATGGCGCTTATGCACGAGGAAGAGAAAGGTGATAATGCTAATAAGGCACCGGAGAAGAAAGGGGACTAAAAGAAACCACAACAACAAAACAAGAAAGGCGAGAAGAACAATAATGGAAAAGGAAAGAAGAAGTGCTTTAATTGTGGGACACCAGGCCATCTGAGTAAAGATTGTAGGAAAAAGAAGAAGACTGGTTTTTTCCACTGTGGAGAGGCAGGTCATCTAGTTAAGGACTGCCCAAGGAAATAGGGGAAAGGGCAAAGAAATTGTGGAGGGAAGCTTCAAGCTCTCATGGCACCAGGGCAGGCGAGAGGGCAAATTCAGGCTCTCATGGTACCAGGACAGGAGAAAGGTAGAAATATTTCGGTTAAAAGTTTATTTTTTCTGTTTGATCATCCTGTTCGTACTTTGTTTGACTCTGGCGCTTCACACTCGTTTGTATTTGCTTCGTTAGTTGAAACACTGCACCTAAATACTAATCTAATTACGGATCCCATAGAAGTCTCAAATCCTATTGGTGGTTCACCTCATCTTTATATGATTTGTCGGGATTTGAGAGTGCCTATCTTGGGCATTGGGTTTGAATGAAAAGCCTTTGTTCTTGGCTTCATGGGCTACGGCTTGATTCTAGGTATGGATTGGATAACTAGATACGGTGTCATCCTAGATTGTGAAAGAAGGGTAGTTAGATTGTTAACTCGTTGTGGAAAGACCCTTGATATTTCTTGTAACCCTAGAGGTCCGGTAATGCTTAGCTACCTAGAATCCCTAGACGCATCCAATAATGATTTGAAATCTGTTCGTGTGGTCCGGGAATATAGTGACGTATTCGACGAAGTTCAAGGTTTACCCCCGAGGAGTGAGATAGACTTTCGAATATATCTAATAGATAATGCAAAGCCAGTTGCATTACCAGTGTGCTACATGGCTCCGAAAGAGAGAAGAGAACTCAGTAAGCAGGTGAAAGAATTGCTTGAGAAGGGGTTCATAAGAAGAAGTATTTCGGAGTGGGGTGCTCCAGTCGTTTTTGCTACGAAAGCTGATGGTTCACTTAGATTGTGTGTGGACTATAGAGAGCTGAATAAGCTAACAAAAAAGAACAGACACCCATTGCTGAGGATAAACGATTTATTCGATCAGTTGGCAAGTGATTCAGTTTTCTCGCAACTGGATTTAGCTACAGGGTTTCATCAGCTAAGGGTGGCTGAAGATATCATCGATAAGACTGCCTTTAGAACTCCTGACGGTTTCTTTGAGTGGCTCGTCATGCCTTTTGGTTTGACGAATGCACCCGCATACTTTGTTGACTTAATGAGTAGGGTGTTTAGGGAGTTTCTAAATAAGTTTGTGGTAGTCTTTATAGACGATATTCTGGTTTTCTCTAAAAATGAAGAAGACCATGCCTTACATCTTAGGGAAGTCTTAGAGACCCTATGAGCACATCAGCTAAAAGCTAAGTTCTCCAAGTGTCATTTTTGGAGGAAAGAAGTGAGGTTCTTAGGACACGTGGTCTCTAAGGAAGGGATAGCTGTGGATCCCGCCAAGGTGGTGGTAATCCAATATTGGAAAACTCCTAAGAACGCAACAGAAGTAAGAAGGTTTTTAGGGCTAGCTGGCTATTATAGGAAGTTCATTAAGGACTTCGCGAAGATATCAGCCCCTCTCACTCGATTAACGAAGAAGAACTTGACTTTTTCTTGGGACGTTGACTGTGACGATGCTTTCCAACGTCTGAAGAGGCTTTGACGACCGCTCCAGTTTTAGTTTTGCCAGACGGGAGTAAAATATTCACTGTATATACCGATGCTTGCGGGGCAGGGCTTGGCGCAGTTTTAATGCGAGAGGGAAGGCTGATATGCTATGGTGGAAGGCAGTTGAAAGCCCACGAGAAAAATTACCCTACCCACGACTTAGAGTTGGCGGCCATAGTTTTTGCGTTGAAGTCATGGCGTCATTATTTACTTGGCGAGTGGTTTGAGTTGTATACAGACCATAAGTCGCTAAAGTACTTATTCTCTCAGAAGGACCTAAACTAGAGGCAACAGAGATGGATGGAGTTTTTGGCATCCTACGATTTTGAGATCGCATATACCCTTGGCAAGGGTAACGTTGTAGCTGATGCCTTAAGTAGAAAGAAGTTAACTTTAAGTCCTTTGTTCTTAGAGCGGCAGAGTTTGGAGTATATATCTTCCTTTGACTTCAGACCCTCTATCGGTTATGTACCCAGATTATTAGCATTGTTATAGGTGCAACCTACACTTTTGGGTCGAGTTGGAGAGGCACAGCGAAACGACCCAAAATTGGTTGAGACAGTAGGCAAGCTTATAGGAGGGGAGTCCTCGAGTCATCCGAATAGATATGCTATAGATGAGAGAGTTTGGCTACGTAGAGATGGAAGACTTTGCGTACCACAAGACGAGAGTTTGAAGAAGGCAATTCTTGAAGACTCACATCGCTCTAAGATGACCATACATCCCGTGGTGATAAGATGTATAGGGATATGAAGCGAGTTTTCTTTTGGGCCGGAATGAAGAAGGACGTGGCCGAGTTCGTTGCTAGATGCTTAGTGTGCCAGCAAGTCAAGGCGGAGCAAAAGAAGCCCGGAGGTTTGCTTCATCCTTTAGAGATTCCGCTATGGAAATGGGAAAGCGTTTCCATGGATTTTGTAGATGGGTTACCAAGATCAAGGATGGGTAATACGGGGATTTGGGTAATTGTAGACCGAATTACTAAAAGTGCCCATTTTATTCCCGTTAAAAGTAGAAGGATCGCCGCATGGTTAGCATCTGTTTACCTTCGAGAGATAATCCGTTTGCACGGCATACCCTCTAGCATTATGAGTGATAGAGATCCCATTTTCACGAGCGAATTTTGGAAAAGCTTACAAGAGGCGGTTGGAACGCAATTATTCTTAAGTACCGCTTATCATCCTCAGACAGATGGCCAGACCAAGAGAGTAAATCGGATTCTAGAAGACCTTCTAAGGCTATGCATCCTAGAATTTGGAGGAATGAGGGAAGAACATCTTACACTATTGGAGTTCGCCTATCATAATAGTTTTCAGGCTAGCATTGGCATGGCACCTTTTGAGGCTCTTTATGGATGACCGTGTCGATCACCTACTTGTTGGTGGGAATCCACGGACAAGGTTTTGCTTGGACTCGACATGATTAGGGAGATTTCGGAGAAGATAGACTTGATTCAACGGCGAATGAAGACGGAGTAGGATCGGCAGAAGTCATATGCGGATAGGAGACGAACCGATCTTGAGTTCAATGTTGGGGACATGGTTTTTGTTAAGGTGTCACCGTTGACAAATGTAGTCAGCTTAGGATCAGTAGGGAAGTTGGCACCAAGGTTCGTAGGGCCCTTTCCAATTACAGAAAGGATTGGGCAGATGGCGTATAGAGTAAAGTTACCAGAAAAGCTCAGCGGAGTTCACGTCATGTTTCACGTTTCGCATTTGCGTAAGTGTTTGCATGATACGGCGGAAGTGGTAGAGCCAAGCACGCTCGAAGAAGTGGAAGTAGAGCGCAATGCCACGATCAGACGAGCTCCTACACGCATTCTCGGATCGTAGGACAAAAAGCATCGCAACAAAGAGGTCAAGTTGGTCAAAGTGCAATGGGGAGATGAACAAAGAGACGCGACTTGGGAGACGGAAGATAAGATGCGTACGTTGTACCCTTTCCTTTTTGAGGGTATGTTTTATTTTCTCCTTTTTCTACCGCTTTGTTGATACTTGTCCTATCTTTTAGTATTATCTTTGCAATGACATCTTCGATCTTTAGTTAGATGAACCCAATGGTTTCAAACATGTGTTCGAGACATGTTATGTTTGATGGATGCAAATGGATGCAAGTGGTTGCTAGTGGTTGCTTGTGGATGCATGTGCACACACCTTAGGCACTAGATCGGATCAATCACCTTCATATTGCATATAAATGTGTGTGCATATTTAAATTAATGGATGTATAATGGTTGTGTTACCATATGGATGTTGCATTTTGATGAATGGTTGTGCTCACATGTAAAAATAATGTGTATCGATAGGATTCTTTCGCATACATAACGGACGCATGGCACTATCATGATTTGCATTAAGGAGGCCGACTGAATCAGTAGACCGCCTGATTTTGCATTAGATAAGGAACATATACACACACTTCTTGCATACGTTCATACAGCATTAGAAATCTTGTAAGGACAATGGATGCATGTGTTTGATGGTTGAGTAGATGGATGATTGGATGTTAGGATATGCATTCTCCTTAAGTTGGAGATTTCGAGGGAGAAATCCTCTAAGGAGGGAGTATGTAACACCCCGTAATTTTAAATATTAAAGTTAACAAATTAAATAATACTTAATTTCAAATGTGGGAATTATGGGAAAAGGGTTGCGCCATTGCGTTCGTCTCAAAATTCTGCTTGAGATAAAGTCCAAGTTTGCGTAAAACGGACACTGTATGAAGAAGATATGGATGAACAAAGTTAGGCAGAAAAACCAGAAGAAAAAAAATGCACTCGTGCACTTGTGAAGTGCACCAATACAAAAATGCACTGGCGCACCTGCTAAGTGCGCCCAGGTCGGGCTGAGAGCCTACAAAGCTTTCTGGTGTGTTCTGATCCGTACAGTGAGTCATTGCTGAGTCACTAGGGCTTAGATGGCTATCTGAATGGTTTTGGTCATTCCTAGGGTAATCCGATGGCTCTTAATTAATTAATCTTCTATAAAAACATCCTAAACCCCTAACCCTAATCTCACAAATTCATAACAAGAGTCGCCATGCCGTCAATGGAGAACCTAGTGTAGCCGCCATACACTTTCAACTCTAAATCAAGATAGAGGCTTGAGTCAAAAATCAAATCAAATCTAAATAACAACTAAGTCTACATCAAAGGCGAGCAAATCAATTTCAGAATACAGATTCCAGAAAGACAAGACTATTCTTTTTGATTGTGAGTATGATAGCTTTCACAAGATAATTTGTTAATTTAATTATGATAAGATATAATTGGGATCATAAGAATATTATTGTGAATCATGCGATGTAAATTATATGTATGTTTTTGGTGTTGAATCTTATGTTAGTTCTTATGTGAATTTTATGCAAGTTGGATCATATGTTAGTTCTTATGTGAATTTTATGCAAGTTGGAGCATATGTTAGTTCTTATGTGAATCCTATGTAAGTTGAATCATATATCTTTTGCAATTTTGTGGTGATTGGATCATATATTCTTATATGAATCTTATGCAAGTTTGGCTTGTTAAAATATATGTGAAACATGTATATGCATATGCTAGTTTATGTGACATTAATTTTTATGTTTAGATACATATTCAAGTTCACACCTTTATGCTTAGATCTATATGCAAGATTATATCTTTATGTTTAGATCCATATGCAAGTTCACACCTTTATGTCTTGATCTATAACAGTACATAAGTTATGCAAGTTTATGTCCATCACCTATGCTAGTTTTGTATCATATGCTAGTCTGAATGAAATTCATATGCAAGTTATTGGCTATGTAATCTTATGTCATGATCCTTAGATCTATTTTATGTGTTATGTGATGTTGTTTTTCTTTTTATAAGTTAGACTATTTGCAAGTCTAACATATGTCATATGAAAACGTACGAATAGCGTAGGGATGATGGGATAATATTGAATATACATAAAAATGGTGAAATTGGCATAGACGGCCTTAAAAAGGCATATAATTAATTTAAGACATTAATTGGCATAATTGGTATTTATTGACATAATTTTAAGAGACAATTATGGACATAAATAAATTTGGAATTTATTTACAAATTTGAAGAGGGATATTAATCCAATTTGGGGTTAAATAAAGATGTGTAATAATAAACTGCCTAAGACACGAGGTTAGACTCTTTTGTGGTGTAAGACTGCTAGGACCCGCCCGGCAAATCCAGTAGCCACAAATGCCAGTCTAATGTGAGAGGTCTTAGGCATAAACTAAATACGTATCATTTGTAAAGACACTAGGTTAGGCTCTTTTGTTGTGTAGGACCACCCGGACACGCCCGGCAAATCCAGCTGCCATAAATGCCAGTCTAATGTGAGAGGTCTTTATGAGGTTACGGTCTTAATGAATTAAGAAACACTTAACCAGATAAGCATGTAGTGGGACATGAGGGGATTAAGTGGGTGCCTTGGGTGGCATGTGGAATCTAGTGGGTGCCTTGGGTGGCATTTGGAAATACGATTAGAAACACTTAACCAAAATATGAAACATGTAATTGAAACATGAATAAGAAGTGGGTTAAGTGGGATGTACTAGAGGGGACCAAGCTTAGGTGGATAGCTTGTGTCAAGTAATGGGGGCCCGTTTCAACCAGTAACCCATACGTATCTTTTTGGGCTCGACCCAAGTCGAGGACGGGACACGCATACTGGGCTTGACTGTTAGAGGCCAAACCAGGTTAGCGGTGGCAACGCAAGTCCAAAGGGTTCATATGCATGTGTGGACCCGGGCTGGTAGGTAAGACGTTGTTGCATCGTGTAGGTATAGGCCTTGCATTCTTGGTGGTATCGGGTTGCCACTTTGGGGAGTGATACACCCCACTATGGGGCCAGCACGGGTATCTACGAGTTTGGGAGCCGATCGCTTTGGGTTAGTGGGTACACCTAGTGGAGATAGGGGCAGACGGCACCTATGAAGGCAGCTAGGGGTGCACGAAACTACCAATATCATTATTAAGTCTATAGGCGGGATCAACCTTAGGGTGACTAGTGGTGGTGCAGTATACTAATGGCGGTGCAGTATAGTGATTATCCTATAGTGTTGGTGTAGTTTAGTAAATTATCTTAGTTGGTTTAGGTGCGCCTAAACGATATCGTTGTTCATCTTGTTTCCTTGTTTACTCTGCCATACTCAATGGTTCATGGTCATTTCCTTATTTTCCAACTTATGCCTTAGCCTAGTTACTTTGTTAATTATATTGTTAGAATTATCGCACTCGCCAGACTTTATGTCTGACCCCCCCCCCTTTTTCCATTTCTTTCCTTTTCCCCCCTCAGGTGCTCAGGTTTGAACTAGCACTAGTAGAGCTTGATTTTGGACTGCTTTTAGAAGATTTCTTGGACCGCTGAAGTAAAGTTCAGCTTCTCTTTAATTATGGCTATTTTAATGTTGGGGATTATGTCTTTCAGATTATGTACTTTGTTTTATCAAGATGGATATGATGTACTTGACTTTGGTTTATGGTTTTGATGATGTAACCAAACATATTTACCTTCTGCTGCAATAAATAAAGTTTTGAATTTTTAAGTACTGTTTTATATCTGTCTTGTTGTGATTTTCTGTTCTATACTTACTTAAAACGCTCCATTGAAGTTAATGCATTCCCTTTGTGAGTGACATTAATGGACGTGGGGTGTTACACGTGGTATTAGAGCTGAAGGTTACCGGAACATATATGAATTTTTGAAAAACTATTTTTCAAAACTATTTTTATAAAGAAGTACTTTCAAAGGTATGATTTAAGGAAAGTATTTTCAAGAGAAAAGTATATTTTGGAAAGCATAACCCTAAGAGCCATATATCTTTCCCTCGGTTCTTTTATATTGAATCTTTCCTTTTTCCTTTCAGCATGTCTGAAGCATCTGAGATACCAGAGGGTGTTCATGTACCCGGTTGGTTTCATCAATATCTTGAGGCTAGGACCGCCACTGCAGGTCCAGCTAATGCTCCTCCTCCTCCTCCTCCCCATCCTCCTCGCGTCGATACTTTTGCTAAGATATGTAAGGACTTTAGAGCAATGGGTGGAAAATCTTTTCACAGGACGGAGACATTTGTTGAACCTTGTAACTGGGTAAAGGAGATGGAAGAATTGTTTGGAATTTTTGAAGTGGATGATGGAAGAAAAGTCCAGATTGCTGCTTGGCTAATGAAGGACGAGGCCTCGTTTTGGTGGGAGGTCACTAATGGGGGACGTCCAGTCGATACATGGCTAGATTTTAGGCAGAGGTTTGAGGCGAAGTTTCTCTCATGGGCTGAAGAGAATCTATACATGGAAAGGTTTTGTCACTGAAGCAAGGGAATCTATCGATGAAAGAGTACGTTAACAAATTCAACCAATTGGCAAGGTTTGGCTTGGACTTGGTGAACACTCCAGAAAAGAAGGCTCTAAGATTTGTTAAGGGTTTAAACGAGCCGCTTCATGGGTTAGCTATGACCCACATTCCATGGGGACTACCTTTGAGAGGTTAGTTGACATGGAACTCATGCATGAAGAGGAGAAGGGCGCCAATGCTAATAAGGCACCTGAGAAGAAAGGGGATCAAAAGAAGTCGCAACAGCAACAACAGAACAAGAAAGGTGGCAAAGGCAACAATGCTAAGGGGAAGAAGAAATGCTTTAACTGTGGGACACCCGGCCATCTAAGCAAAGATTGTAGGAAGAAAAAGAGGACTGGTTGTTTCCACTATGGCGAAGCAGGACATCTTATTAAGAACTGCCCAAAGAAAGGGAAGAGGGCAGGGTCTACCTCGGGAGGACAGGTGCAAGCTATTATGGAACCAGGGCAGGCAAGGGGACAAGTTCAAGCTCTCGTGGTCCCACCGCTGCAAGAACGAGGTAGAGCAATTTTCGTTGAAAGTTTAGTTTTTCTATTTGATCATCCTGTACGTACTTTATTCGATTCTGGCGCATCACATTCATTTATTTCTACATCATTAGTTGAAACACTGCACCTAGATACTAGTCTTGTTACTGATCCCTTAGTAGTCTCAAATCCTATTGGTGGTTTAGCTCATCTTTCTATGATTTTTCGGGATTTGAGAGTTTTTATCTTGGGCGTTGAGTTTGAGTGCAACGCTTTTGTTCTTGGCTTCATGGGCTACGGTTTAATTCTAGGTATGGATTGGCTAACTAGATATGGGGCCATCCTAGATTGTGAAAGAAGGGTAGTTAGATTGTTGACTCCTTTGGGAAAGACCCTTGATATTTCTTGTGACCCTAGAGGTCTAGTAATGCTTAGTTACCTAGATTCCCTTGACGCATCCGATGATGATTTACATTCTGTTCCCATAGTCTGTGAATATGACGATGTCTTCGATGAGGTGAGGGGTTTACCCCCAAAACATGAGATAGACTTCCGAATATATCTAGTGGACAATGCAAAGCCAGTTGCATTGCCAGTGCGCCACATGGCTCCAAGAGAGAGAAGAGAACTTAGTAAGCAAGTCAAAGAACTGCTTGAGAAGGGGTTCATCAGACGTAATATATCGGAGTGGGGTGCTCCAGTAGTGTTTGCCACGAAGGCAGATGGGTTCCTTAGACTTTGTGTGGGCTATAGAGAACTTAATAAGCTTACTAAGAATAATAGACACCCACTGCCGAGGATTGACGATCTCTTCGATCAGTTAGTTGGCGCCTCAGTGTTTTCGCAGTTGGACTTAGCCACTGGTTTCCATCAGTTGAGAGTGGCTGAGGATAGCATAGACAAGACTGCCTTTAGGACTCCAGACGGTTTCTTCGAGTGGCTGGTGATGCCCTTCGGTTTGACAAACGCCCCCGCATACTTTGTTGACTTGATGAGTAGGATGTTTAGGGAGTACCTTAATAAATTCGTGGTAGTCTTTGTGGACAATATCTTGATCTTTTCTAAAAGCGAAGAAGAGCATGCCCTACAACTTAGGGAAGTGTTGGAGACCCTTCGAGCGCATAGCCTTAAAGAAAAATTTTCTAAATGTCACTTTTGGAGGAAAGAAGTGCGATTCTTAGGGCACGTGGTTTCCAAAGAAGGGATAGCCGTGGATCTCGCGAAGATAGTGGTCATCCAAGATTGGAAGGTTCCTAAAAATGCGACCGAGGTGAGGAGTTTCTTAGGGTTGGCTGGCTACTATAGGAAGTTCATTAAAGACTTCACAAAAATATCAGCTCCATTAACACGCTTCACGAAGAAGAACATAGTTTTCACGTGGGACATAGATTGTGGTGATGCGTTCCAACGTTTAAAGAGAGCTTTGACCATAGCCCCAGTCTTAGTTTTGCCAGATGGGAGTAAGCCATTTAGCGTTTATACTGATGCTTGTGGGACAGGACTAGGCGCAGTCTTAATGCAAGAGGGAAGGGTAATAGCCTATAGTGGAAGGCAATTGAGAGTACATGAGAGAAATTACCCTACACATGACCTTGAGTTAGCCGCTATTGTCTTCGCACTTAAGTCTTGGCGTCATTATCTTCTTGGCGAAAAATTCGAATTATTCGCTGACCACAAATCGCTAAAATATTTGTTCTCTCAGAAGGACTTGAACTTAAGGCAGCAAAGGTGGATGGAGTTCTTAGCATCCTACGACTTCGAGATAGCATATACCCTAGGCAAGGGTAACGTGGTGGCAGATGCCTTAAGTAGAAAAAGGTTATCCTTGAGTTCGTTGTTTGTTGTGCGGCGAAGTTTAGAGTTCATCTCTACGTTTGACTTTAAACCTTCCATTGACTTTGTACCCGGTTTGCTAGCATCCTTAGAGGTCAAAACTACGCTTTTGGGACGGATTGGCGAGGCACAGCGAGATGACCCATAGTTGGTTGATTTAGTAGAAAAGCTCAAAAAAGGGGAGTCATCAAGCCATCTCCGTAGGTATACCCTAGATGATAAGGGTTGGTTATGTAGGGACGGTAGACTTTGTGTACCACGGGATGAGAATTTGAGGAAGACCATTCTAGTTGATGCCCATCGTTCGAAGATGACCATTCATCCCGGCGAGGACAAGATGTACATGGACATGAGACGAGTTTACTTTTGGGCCGGTATGAAGAAGGATGTGGCCGAATATGTCGCTAGATGCTTGGTGTGCCAACAAGTAAAAGCAAAGCAAAAGAATCCCAGTGGATTGCTACACCCATTGGAGGTCCCACAATGGAAGTGGGAAAGTGTTTCGATGGACTTTGTTGACGGATTACCGAGATCGAGGAAGGGTAATACAGGGATTTGGGTCGTGGTAGACAGACTTACTAAGAGCGCCCATTTCATTTCCGTGAAGAGTAAGAGGACTGCTCCATGGTTAGCCTCCGTATACATTCGAGAAATAGTTCGCTTGCACGGTGTTCCATCTAGCATAGTGAGCGACCGCGATCCTATTTTTACTAGCGAATTATGGAAGAGCTTACAAGAGGCGGTAAGGACTCAGTTATGCTTGAGCACCGTGTATCATCCTCAGACGGACAACCAGACCGAGAGGGTGAATCGTATTCTAGAGGTCCTATTGAGGTTATGTGTCTTAGACTTCGGAGGTACATGGAAGGAACATCTTCCATTGGTGGAGTTCGCATATAATAACAGCTTTCAGTCTAGCATTAGCATGGCACCATTCGAGGCTCTTTATGGAATGCCGTGTCATTCGCCTACATATTGGTGGGAGTCTACAGACAAGATCTTTCTTGGACCCGATATGATTAGAGAGACGTCAGAGAAGATCGATTTGATTCGAAGGAGGATGAAGATGGCGCAAGATAGGCAGAAATCTTATGTAGATAAGAGGAGGTCAGATCTTGAGTTTGATGTTGGGGACATGGTCTTTGTCAAGGTGTCTCCATTACGGAACATCGTTCGCTTTGGGTCCGTTGGGAAGTTAGCACCAAGGTTCGTAGGGTCGTTTCCTACTAAGGAAAGGATTGGGCAGATGGCGTATAGAGTGGAGTTGCCCGAGAGACTTAGTGGTGTACACGACGTATTCCATGTATCACATTTGAGGAAGTGCTTGCACGAGAGCGTGGAAGTGGTAGAGCCGAGCTTGCTTAGAGAGGTGGAGATAGAGCGTGATGCGACGATTAGACGAGCTCCTACATGCATTCTTGGGTCGGAGATTAAGAAGTTGAGGAATCGAGAGGTCAAACTAGTCAAAGTGCAATGGGGAGATGATGAGAGCAACGCTACTTGGGAGACGGAAGCGAAGATGCGTTCGTTGTACCCTTTTCTTTTCGAGGGTATGTCTTTTAAATTCTCCTTTATCGCTTACCTTGTACTTATCTTATCTTTAGTATGCCATCTCGCTAGTATCTTTGACCTTTAGATAGGATAGTCCTATGGTTGAAACATGTGTTTGAGACATGTTATGTATGATGGATGCACGTGGATGCAAGTGTTTGCTAGTGGTTGCTCGTGGATGCATATACACACACTTTAGGCACTAGATCGGCTCAGTCACTTCATATCGCATATTGCATATAAATGTGTGTACATATTTAAGTAATGGATGTATAATGGTTGTACCATCATATGGATGTTGCATTTTGGTGAATGGTTGTACACACATGTAGAAATAATATGTATCGATAGGGTTCTTTCGCATACATAATGGACGCATGGCACTATCATGGTTTGCATTAAGGAGGTCAACTGAATCAGTATACCGCCTGATTTTGCATTAGATAAGGAACATATACACACACTTCTCGCATATGTTCATACAGCATTAGAAATTTTATAAGGACAATGGATGCCCGTGTTTGATGGTTGAGTAGATGGTTGTTTGGATGGTAGGATATGCATTCTCCTTAATTTGGAGATTTCGGGGGCGAAATCCTTTAAGGAGAGGAGAATGTAACACCCCGGATTTTTGAATAATCGAATTAACTAAAATAAAGAATAATTAATCTCAGACGTGAGAATCAAAGTAATGGGGTTGCGCCATTGTGTTCGTCTCGGAATTCTGGTTGAAATAGAGTCCGAGTTTGCGGGAAACGAGTACCGGATGAAAGAGTTACGGACGAACGAAGTTTGGTGGCAAAAGAAAAAAAAAGATTGCACTGGCGCACTTGGGAAGTGCCCCAGTACAAATTAACACTGGCGCACCTGCCAAGTGCGCCCAGGCCGAGGCAAGAGCCTGCACAGCTTTCTGGTTCTGGCTGACCCATGTTGTTGAGTCCTTTCTGACTCCTTGATGAGTCATTAGGGCTGACTCATCACCCTATCATGATTGAATGGGTTTGATTAACCCTAAGATTATCCGATGTCTTAAATTAATTCAAAATTCTATAAAAAGACCCATAGACTCAAACCCTAAATCAGAATTAAAATTGAAACTATGGCCGTCATGCTGTTGTCTTGAACCCTAGAGCAGCCGCCACCAAAATTAAGAGGAAGAACAGCAACCAAATCAGAACTATTCAACCCTAACAGCGAATCTTCATCAAAGGAGATCTAATTCAACTCCAAAAATCAAAATTCAGAACTCAAGACTGCTTTTGAGTTGTGAGTTCGATGGTCTTAACAAAATAATTAATAAATGAATTGGATTGAGTTATAACGCGGATAATTTGGATATGATATGAATTGTTGATTGCATGTTGTAATTATGTTGTAGAATTGTGTTGTAATTTATATGATATTATGTTATGATGCTATCATTTACGATGTAAAGTTATGATGTTATCACCCATATTATAATCCTATGATTGGCTTAGGTCTAGTTGAATCATCATGTTTCATATGCTAGTAGTTATATCGATTCATATGATAAATCATATGTATGCAAGTTTGGATTTTGTTTTAAACATGAATCACATACAAGTTGGGTAGAATTATATGTGAACTTACATGGTTATGACACCTAGTTTATGTGAAAATTTAATTGAAAGTTAGGCTACGACATATGCTAAATTCAACATGATACTTTACATGTTAGATACTAGGTTACACCATTGTTGCGATGTATACATCACATATATGAGTTGGATATGAATCATGTTATGTTATTACCTATGCAAGTTTACCCCCCTTTTAGATATAGATCTATGACATATGTTTTTTATGCAAGTTTGTGGCCATTATCTCATCAAGTTCACACCTTTAGATTTGGATCCATGACATATGTTGTTTATGCAAGTTGTAACTTTGGCCTATGCAAGTTTTAGATGTAGAACATCATTCACATATGCAAGTTCACCCTTATTTTAGATCTATGTTTTAATTATGTGTATATATTGTGATGTTTTCTTTTATTTCATGAGTTAGACTACTCGAGTCTAACGTATATTTTACGTTCAACGAACAAACGTACAACGTGGGGTAAAAGGGGATAATATTAAAAAGATTTAATTGGCATAAATGCCTTAAAAGGCATAAAATATAATTGTGGTGAAAATTGGTATGATTTTACATATCATAAATAGATGGACATAATTGAGTCAATTATGGACATCGTTAAATTTGGAATTGATTGATAATTTGAATAGGGAAAGTAATTCAAATTTGGGGAATGATTAATTAGGAGTAATTAATCGTCTAAGACACGAGGTTAGGCTCTTTTGTGGTGTAAGACTGCCCGGACCCGCCCGGCAAATCCAGTTGCCACAAATGTCAGTCTAATGTGAGAGGTCTTAGGCATAAACTAAATACGTAACATTTGTAAAGACATGCGGTTAGGCTCTTTTGTGGTGTAAGACTGCCCGGACCCGCCCGGCAAATCCAGCTGCCACAAATGCCATTCTAATATGAGAGATTATTATGAGGTTACGGTCTTAATGAATTAAGAAACACTTAACTAGATAAGCATGTAGTGGGACATGATGGGGTTAAGTGGGTGCCTTGGGTGGCATGTGGAATCTAGTGGGTGCCTTGGGTGGCATTTGGAAATACGATTAGAAACACTTAACCAAAATATGAAACATGTGATTGAAACATGAATAAGAAGTGGTTTAAGTGGGATGTACTAGAGGGGACCAAGCTTAGGTGGATAGCTTGTGTCAAGTAATGGGGGCCCGTTTCAACCAGTAACCCATACGTATCTTTGTGGGCTCGACCCAAGTCGAGGACGGGACACGCATACTGGGCTTGATTGTAAGAGGCCAAACCGGGTTAGCGGTGGCAACGCAAGTCCATCGGGTTCATATGCGTGTGTGGACCCGGGCTGGTAGGTAAGACGTTGTTACATCGTGTAGGTATAGGCCGTGCATTCTTGGTGGTATCGGGTTGCCACTTTGTGGAGTGATACACCCCACTGTGGGGCCAGCACGGGTATCTACGAGTTAGGGAGCCGATCGCTTGGGGGTAGTGGGTACACCTAGTGGAGATAGGGGTAGACGTCACCTACGAAGGCAGCTAGGGGTGCACGAAACTACCAATATCATTATTAAGTCTGTAGGCGGGATCAACCTTAGGGTGACTAGTGGTGGTGCAGTATACTAGTGGCGGTGCAGTATAGCGATTATCCTATAGTGTTGGTGTAGTTTAGTAAATTATCTTAGTGGGTTTAGGTGTGCTAAACGATATCGTTGTTCATCTTGTTTCCTTGTTTACTCTGCCATACTCAATGGTTCATGGTCATTTCCTTATTTTCCAACTTATGCCTTAGCCTAGTTACTTTGTTAATTATATTGTTAGAATTATTGCACTTGCCAGACTTTATGTCTGACCCCCCTTTATCCAACTCTTTCCTTTCCCCCCTCAGGTGCTCAGGTTGGAACTAGCAGCAGTGGAGCTTGATTTTGGACTGCTTTTAGAAGATTTCTTGGACCGCTGAAGTAAAGTTCAGCTTCTCTTTAATTATGGCTATTTTAATGTTGGGGATTATGTCTTTCAGATTATGTACTTTGTTTTATCAAGATGGATATGATGTACTTGACTTTGGTTTATGGTTTTGATGATGTAACCAAACATATTTACCTTCTGCTGCAATAAATAAAGTTTTGAATTTTCAAGTACTGTTTTATATCTGTCTTGTTGTGATTTTCTGTTCTATACTTACTTAAAATGCTCCATTGAAGTTAATGCATTCCCTTTGTGAGTGACATTAATGGACGTGGGGTGTTACATTATCCCAGCTGCCCCGAAGTCAGAGTTGTTTAGGAAATTCTTGGAGCTTAAGCAGAATGGTACGGCAGTCTCGGAGTATATTGCTGAGTTCGATACTTTATCGAAGTATGGATTATCTCTCATTGACACTCCCGAGAAGAAGAATGAGGAGTTCATAACAATCTTAGATCAGCACTTGGGGGAAAGGCTTATAAACCATATTGATGAGACTTTTGAATCGATTGTTGGTAAAGCATTGAGATCAGAGAGCCTTTATCCTAAGCCCAAGACTGAAGTCGCGGTTGCATCTGCAAGGGGCCAAAGCCGCAGGCAAGCGGTAGAGGCAAGAATAATTCTCATAATAAAAGGATGCAGAATCAGACTAAGGATGGTCAGAAAAAGAATAAGAAATATGTTGAGTGTTTTAGCTGTGGCAAGAAGGGCCACTATGCTAAAGAATGCTAAGAAAAGCCAGCGGATAGGAAGTGCTTCAACTGCGGTCAAGTGGGACATCACAAGGAAAAATGTCCACAACCTCCTAAAGAGAAGTAGATTGTGAAAGCATATGCTATTAATGTTGTTCCTTCTTCGTCGAATTCCCCAACTGCGGCGGAGAAAGGAAAGAATGTCCTCATTCAAGGTATGCTTTCTATTTATGATGTTCCTGTTCGAGTACTGTTTGATACTGGGGCTTCCCGTTCCTTCATATCTAGTGACCTAGTAGATAGGTTGGGATTGGAACCCGAGATAGTCGATAGACCTTTAGTGGTGACGAACCCGATTGGTGGTTCGACTGGCCTTAGCATGAATTCTCGAAATTTGGTCTTATCAAGTCATGGATGTATGTTTGATTGTGATTGCTTTGTTTTGGGCTTTATTGGGTTTGGCATTATTTTGGGAGTCAATTGGCTCCAAAGATATGGGGTGGTGGTAGACTGTGAGGGATTTTCAGTGACTATTAGGGCGGATGATGGGAGGAGGGTAGTGTTTGGTGGCCTACCTAGTGATGAGGTGATGGCTAGTTTTCTAAATTCCCTCGGCATTCCGCAGAACGAGTTATCAAGGGTTCCCATTGTTGGCCACTATCCGGATATCTTCGAGGAAGTGACCAGACTTCCACCACACCGAGAGATTGAGTTCCGTATTGATTTAGTGAAAGATGCCAGACCTATAGTGATGCCACTTCGTCGTATGGCACCAAGGGAGCAGCGAGAGCTCAGGTGCAAGTAAGCGATCTTTTAAAGAAGGGATTTATCAGAAGGAGTGTCTCCGAGTGAGGAGCACCAGTTGTATTTGCTACCAAGGCAGATGATTCCCTTCGTTTATGTGTAGACTATCGCGAGTTGAATGAAGTGACTAGGAAAAATAAGTATCCTCTTCCGTGGATAAATGATTTGTTTGATCAACCGGAGGGAGCAAGAGTGTTCTCCCAATTGGACCTCACGACAGGATTTCATCAGCTCTGAGTAGCAGCTAAGAGTATTCCTAAAACGACTTTTCGGACGCCATTTGGATTCTATGGGTGGTTGGTCATGCCACTCGGGTGCACCAACATATTTTGTGGATCTTATGCATAGGGTATTCAGGGATCAATTGAATAAGTTTGTCCTTGTGTTCGTGGATGATATACTTGTATATTCGAGGATAGAGGAAGAACACAAGGAACATTTGAGAGTAGTGATGGAGATGTTGAGAAAACACCAATTGAAAGAAAAGTTTTCTAAGCGTCACTTCTGGAGGAGGGAAGTGAGATTCTTGGGCTATGTTATTTCAGAGAATGGTATTGTCGTGGACACGGCGAAGGTGGCTACGGTACAAGATTGTTCTACGCCCAAGAATGCAATAGACGTAAGAAGTTTCTTGGGATTAGCTGGATATTATCGTAAGTTTATCCAAGACTTCTCCAAGACAGCGGCACCGTTAACTCAGTTGACCAAGAAGAATCAAGCTTTCGTTTGTGACGAAAGGTGCAAAAATGCATTCAAGAGTCTAAAGGAGAAGTTGACGCGTGCGCCAGTGTTAGTCATTCCTAAAGGGAATAAAGAGATGACAATATACATGGATGCCTGTGGTACCGGACTAGGTGCTGTGTTGATGCAAGGAGGTAGGGTAGTAGCTTACGCTAGTCGGCAACTGAAACCACATGAGAAAAGATATCCTACCCATGATTTGGAATTGGCAGTGTTCTGTTCGCGTTGAAGATGTGGAGACATTATCTCTTGGGAGAAAGATTCGAGTTGTTTACTGATCATAAATCGTTAAAGTACCTTTTCTCCTAGAAGGATCCAAATCTCCGACAGCAGAGATGGTTAAAATTCTTGGCTTCCTATGATTTTGATATCGCATATACACTAGCAAAGGGCAACGTGGTAGCTGGTGCATTGAGTAGGAGACATGCCAGTTTAGGGGCTATGTTTCTGGAATGGAATCAACTGGAGAATATCGCTGGGTATGATTTTAGACCAAAGTGCGAATTGGATCCAGAAATGTTAGCGAGTTTGACGATCAGACCCACTTTGATTGATCGGATTAGTTCTAGTCAGAGGGACGATCCTAATCTATTAGAAATCATCTCCAAGTTAGAAATGGGAATCGACGAGGAGATGAAAAAGTATGGGCTTGATCGAGATGGATGGCTCAGAAAGAATGGGAGATTAGTTGTACCCAATGTTAATGGATTGAGAGATGAAGTGCTTAGAGAATGTCATTACTCAAAACTGACTATACATCCCGGTGGTAACGAAATGTATCGGGACATGAAGCAGACCTACTACTGGGAAGGGATGAAAAGAGACATTGGGAAGTTCATATCCAAATGCATGAATTGCCAGCTAGTTAAAGCCGAGAAAAAGAAGCCTAGTGTGTTGCTGCAACCATTGGAAATTCCATAATGGAAATGGGAACAAGTCTCTATGGATTTTATTGATGGGTTACAAAGGACTAGATCGGGCCATGATAGCATTTGGGTGATTATGAACCGATTGACCAAGAGTGCAAGGTTTATACCTGTCAAGTCGAATAGAACGACAACTAAGTTAGGGAACTGTATATGAAGTGGGTAGTAAGATTTTATGGAATACCCAAAGGCATTGTGAGCGATCGAGATCCGTTGTTTACTAGTGGATTTTGGAAGAGCTTACAAGAGGCTTTAAGGTTAGAATTACATCTCAGTACCGCGTACCATCCTCAAACCGACGGTCAAACAGAGAGGGTGAATCGAGTATTAGAAGATCTCTTGAGAGCTTGCATATTAGATTTTGGAGGGTCATAGGATGACCATTTACATCTGGTGGAATTCACATATAATAATAGTTATCAGTCCATTATTGGTATGGATCCATTTGAAGCTTTGTACAGAAGACCGTGCAACTTACCGTCATGTTGGTTAGAAACCGGTGAGAAGTTTGTGCTTGGGCCAGATGTGATAAGAGAAACTTCAGGAAAGATCAAGGTTATCCAACAGCTAATGAAGGCTGCCCAAGATAGGCAGAAGAGTTACGCTAATAAGAGGCGAAGAGATTTAAAATTCTCTGTTGGCGACTTGGTGTTTGTCAAGATTTCTCCGTTGAAGAGCGTGATTCGATTTGGTAGGAGAGGCAAGTTAGCACCAAGATTTGTTGGTCCATTCCCAGTTCCCAAGCAAGTTGGGAATTTGGCATATAAAATTGAGTTTTCTGGCAAGATGGCGGGAGTTCACAATGTATTTCATGTTTCCCAGTTAAGGAAGTTCATACACGACCCCGATATGACTATTTCACCGGATCAGTTGGATGACATCGAAATAGAACCCGAGGCAGTTGGGAACCGCGAGCCGGTCCGTATTATAAAGTACGATACAAAGCAACTTCGAAGGAAGGCGGTGAAATTGGTCAAGGTTCAGTGGGGAGAGAATGAAAACGACTGTACTTGGGAAACAGAGGATAATGTAAGGAAGTCGTATCCAGAACTCTTTGACTAGTAAGATTTTAATTGCAATTTAGCTATTCTGTATGCTAGGATATACTTGATGTGTTATTATGTGTGTTTGATTGTCTGTAAATGGCTGGCACGCACGTGGGCCCTTTGTATGTTTTGATTAAGGAATTTCGAGGGCGAAATTTCTTAAGGGAGGAGAATGTAATGACCCGCATTCTACGTATCGGACGGTAGTAGAATATTTATTTCATTTACATATAAAGTCGTATGGACGTGTAACTTTGGGTAACGACTATAGGGGTCATTTCCAATGTTCACGATTTTTGCCGATTTTTAACTGGCCGTTTTGCCCCTGGAAAATCTTGTTTTGCCTATAACTTTTGATTGGTAAGGAGTTTTGATCTGAAACCACTTCCATTGGATTCAGATGATGGTTTACCATTCCATAGAGTGGTCACATTAGCCAAACAGATTTACCATTTGGGAGATATGGCTGAAAACAGGGTTTGGAAGGTGAAAAAACAGCTTAACCGGGCCTAATTAGGGTGATTAGCAGCTAGGCCCATAACTCATTTCGGAACTAGGGTTATGGGAGGGCTGATGGGGTTAGGAAATTCAGTTTTTGTCGTTTTTGAGCTGCCACTTTTCATCCTTGAAACCCTAGCAATGGCCTCCACCTTCTAAATCACTCCCAAGTTACTTTCTAATCGCTAATTAAGAAGATCTACACCAAATCAAGGAATATTAGTGCCAAATCAGAGTTGGAGCTGCTGCGTAGCATTGGAAAATGCTCCAAAACAGTAGACTTTCATATCTAAAGTTATATTTGTGGCTAAGGTAAGTGATTTGCATTGTTTTTCACTAATTACTGCTAATTAGGGTGATTAGTGATAATTAGCGAAATTATGGCTCAGAAAAATTTGGTAAAAAATTTGTAAAATTCTAAAATATTATTTTATGCCTCTGTTAGAAATTTGGGTTAATTTGAACATGTTTTGCTAATCATTTGGTTAAATCATGATTAAGGGGACTAAGGAAAAAAAAAGGGTTTTGGGTATGTTTGATCCATATAAACATGTTAAATTGTTGTTTTGATGTTTATGGTTGATTATACATATTGCTATGACTGTTTGGAATGTTTTTGATTTCTTAGCAAAGTTAAATTGGTCGAAAACGCCGTCGTATGGCGTAAATTCCTTGCTGGAAAAGTTGCAGAATCTGGTCAGACGATCCCATTTGTGAAGCACCATGACGAGCCGACCCCGCTCGTGATGCATTTAGCGATCCAACCCCACTTGTGCTCACTCACGAGCCACTCTAGCACCACGATGACGAGCCAGTCCCCATGAGCAGGCCATGATGTCACGAACCGACACTAGGGTGCGAGCCACGACCCGATGCTCGAACCATGAGCCATCTCCACGAACCTCCAAGGGAGTACCACGAACCGGAGCCTGGATTCACGAACCATGAGGATGCCACGAACTACGAGCTGAAGGAGGGACCACGATCCGATGCCAAGGGGGAATCATGACCCGATCTTTGAGTCTGGACAACAAATGAACTGAATGGTACTGAAGTGCGAACGGGATAATGATCAAAACCCGAGATGCAAAGATAGTCCAAATAGGGAGTAGAACTTTGGATCCAGATGGGAACCAACGAGTTAACTTCATGGGTTGGACTTTGCTGCGGGACGTGTGCAAAGGGGCTATCGATGTCTATAGTTTTGACCCACCACTAAGAGACGGATATTGGCTATGGATCAGTGCAGTGGAGTTGTCATGACTCCATGGGGGCAAAGTGATCGTAGCAGGGCTATGAGCCAGTGCAGTGGAGTTGTTATGACTCCATGGGCCAGAGTGTACATAACAAAGTATTAGTGGTTATGGATCAGTGCAGTGGAGCCGTCATGACTCCATGGGGCAGAGTGATCGTAACAAAGAATTGGGTGATCAAAGTGGTGGATATCGTATACTTTACGCATTGAGTGAGAGATGTGAGGATGATTGCTATGTTTGTTGTTTTCCATCACCATGATATGCACACCCCCTCCCCATTATTTTCACACCATGTGTTAGTGTCACCTTAGAGTATTGTACATCCTATTGTTCTAACTCTTTGGTTGCAGGTCCAGGTTCAAGTATGGTTATGTATACCTGTTATTGTTCTGTTTTGCTACTTATCGCTCATACCAGACTTTTGTATGACCTAGAGTTTTATGTCTCTTCTTATTATTCTGGGTGCTCTTAAATGAGTAGACTAGAGACATGTTAGCTGGTTATGCATGAGTAGTTGTCCGGAGATGAGTAGGAGGCTTACACGTATTATTCCCATATATTCTCCTTGTGTTGTTGCTGGTCACTACTTTGGGCATTAGTAGCGTACCTTCCTATTTTTCTTTAGAGACAGTTTAAAAGTTGTAATAATGGTGGTCTGGATCATACGCTATATATTGAATTTTCCACTGCTATGATGGTTTAGTTTCCAGCTTATGCACTGTCTCGCCTGTTTTATTTCAAGTTATGTTATTGTTATATTTAGTTCCATGCGTTGTGAGATATACTACAGGTTCTTTATTGGTTCACCGTTTCAAATCCTTCTCCTTTTCCTTTCCTTTGACGACCGTCCCGTGCTGGTTGGACGTCGACACAGCGCGTTTCATTGGAAATGTCGGCTAGTGCGGGGCGGGCCGTCACACTTTCCAAAATAACAAAATACAGTTTTGAATAATAACATAATGGAGATTTTGTGGAACATCCATATGAAAATAGTGTTAATAATTTTATCCAAATACTGGCATTTAAAAATTTTCGAAAATCAGAATATGATAACTTTTAAAACTAATGCTCTGATACCAATTGTTGGTAAATGCAGATTAATGATCTTAAGGCGAACTTAACACTAGGGGGTGAATAGCGTTTAGTGGAATTTTATATTTTTTTCGAAATCTTTCTAAATTAATCATAAACATATGCAAATCACAGAATCAAACATAGATGAAGAATAAAAAGTGAAAGTAGTAGAGGAAATAACACACTAGTATTTTTATACTGGTTCGGAGTTACCCTACATCTAGTCTCTTATAAATTTGGGTTGTTCGGATTTCTATTAAATATAATATTAAACTTAAAATCTTCAATTTCAAAGCCACGAGGTATGCCCCCACCTATTTTCGAAGTATAGTGAGACTCATTAGATTACTGGGCCACAATCACACCCAGTTGATTTGTGGACAACAATCACACTCAACTGAATTGAACAGGCTACAACTACACCTTTTCAGTATCAGTTTTGGAAGAAAAACTCGATATAACTTTGATTTTGCGATCTTTGATTATAAAATCTCCTATAACTCTGAATAGCCCTTGAATCCTTAAGAGAGTTTGATAGAAAATCAAACTAGTATTGAATTGGTTTAATTCTCTTTAAAATTCTGCAGAATTTGATTATAGAAACTTGAACTTTAAGAGTGATAACTGTGAGGAGAAAAGAGAGGAAGAAGACAATGAAATTAGTTATGAAATTTCAAATATATAAGCCTATTTATAGTTTTCCAATAGTCATATCCTTTCAGAAAGGGAATTAAACCAATAAACACAACTTTTAAAATTTGAATTTGAAAATTAATGGTCACCATGTTGACATGAAGGGTAGTACGTGTCGACAATCCTTAGGGAAATTTTTAAGTCTGAAATTTTCGAAAACAATGTAAATGATGCTGAAATAAATTAAAGTAATTCTAGAGTTTAAACTTACTATTGTTCTATATAATAAAATAGTATAGTAGTGTATAAATATAGTTTTCAAACATAACTATAATATATAAAATGATTATTTAAAGCTTATATGGACCTATAAATATAACTATTATAACAATTTTTTTAAAACTTAAGATATCTAAAACTGTAACTATGAATATAAGGAAATTGAAACTTGAGTAAATTATATATTAAAACAAAAATATAAGTAAGTAAATATTTGAATTAGTTGACTAATATAAGTAATCAATTCTAAAATATTCAAATTATGAGGTAGAATTAAAATCTAATAAAAATTATAATCAGAAACACAGTGCTATTACGTAGTTTTAACAAAAAATTTGGACTCTATAACTTATTCTATTTTCTTGAACTCTTGTTACTTATTAGTCTTCAATCTTGTACTCTTCTTCTTTGAAAATTTTAAACCGAATAGTCTTAAAATCAATACTTGTATATAATTTCTGCATATACACTAATATGTATTTCTATTCAATAATGTTAGTATATAATTTATATTAGTAATAGTTAAAACAAGGTTGTTGTCATCGAAACCATCACCACTATTATATCAGTCCCTAACGATCTCTCTCTTTTTGATGATGACGATCTTTTTTTTTTGTAAAATATACTTCCTTAATACCTTGAATCTTCAGTTACTCCCCATAACTCCAACAACTCCCCCCGAAACTACTAACTCCTCGTTAATCTAACTAACTCCCCCTTGATCTAAGCCCTATTTTATTATTCTCCACCTTTGTCAACGACAAAAACTATATACATATGTTTAATGTATAATATTCCCCCTTAAATTGATATAGGACTTAATCTATACTAAAAATGATTCCAATACCCTCCCTTAATTTAATACTAGAAGAGCTATATGAAAACAAAGTAATGAAATGTGAAAAAGATAAGCATGGTTATTTTATTCAATACCTATATATGCATTATAATAATTCAAACAAACCTATCAACACACACACGCACACATCAAATCCAATCATGTTAAACAAGTCAAACAAAAAAAATCATACAAGTCAATCATTTTATACTTTTTAAGACAACAAAACTCCCCAGAAAATACACTTGTCATAAGTGGAGTTAAAGTTAACATGTAATGTAATTTGTGTCGTATGTTGTTTGTAATGCAGTATGAAATGCCTGTCATATGAAAAGCAATATGAGATGATATGTATAAAATGAAGTGAAATTTGTGACATACTTGATTTAATATGGCATGCTTTATAATTTATGATAACGAAGTGCAATTTAAGGCGTATTGCTTGTTTTTTTCCCGGTGCTTCACTGTTGCCTCCTTAAACCCGCAACGAAAGCTCATGCTTAGGTCATGTTTTGGGCTTTGTCTTGTTGTATTTTGAAGCATTTATCTTTGCAATTGGTTCTCAAGGTTTGTTAGAAGCTCATACAATGTCTCTTGGTGCTATGTTG
This sequence comes from Allium sativum, assembly GCA_030737875.1. Classification (NCBI taxonomy): domain Eukaryota; kingdom Viridiplantae; phylum Streptophyta; class Magnoliopsida; order Asparagales; family Amaryllidaceae; genus Allium; species Allium sativum. Next base: position 385,883,919 of record CM060925.1, read on the forward strand.
TGCTAAGTCATGGTTAAAAGTCATGGATCTCGCATGTCTGGATCTGCCTATTGCTAAGTCATGTTTCTTACAAGTTTGGATCAACCCTGTTTGTTGCGGTGGTTGTACTAGACTTTGCGATTTGTAATAGTTCTTTATGTTTCCATGCTGATGGTATGCCTGCTACAGTGTAGCTTAAGGTTGGTTTTCTGGTGCCGTGAAGTTTTGAAACTGTGCTGTTTTTTTACAGTAAGGTATAGGTTATGAAGGTATTTTGTGATGGTAGGTGTCATATTTGACACTAGGGGGTTTTGGTATTTTCGCATTTATTGATGTATGAAATGTTGCAAGACTTTTCTCCTTGTGTTATTTTACCTCCCTACGTGGAGTGTACTAGTTTTGTAGTCTGGAAATAGTGTCTAGCTCCGGTTCTGTAATCTAGATAGGAACTCAGTAGTCGGTCCACTTTAAAACCATAGTGGTGGTCGGTTCATCTTAAAAACCAATTATAGTAGATTGGAAATATGCCAATTTCCTATACTTTTTTTAATTATTATTTGTTTTGATGATATGTGTTATGGGACACCATATAAACCGGTCGATCTTGTTGGAAAAAAATTGCCTTGCCAAAAAATAATATAACTATGAAGTAAAAATATCAATATGTAGAATATTATGATGTATAATACAGTAAGAGATATTCAAAGTATAATCAGTGGTAATACGTAATATTTAATAATCAGGTATATACATATATATACATACATATATGTAAATATATATATATTTGTACTCTAAACAAATAAAGGTAATACACACTAATTATCAGACTAGGTTAAGGATACTAATGAATGAAATTGAGTAGATAGTGAAGATAAGAGTTTCAACGTTACAATATATTAATAACAGGTAGTAATCAAAAGTAAATATTCAAAATAATTTTCTATGACATATGGATTTTATACTATAATTTTGAATTATAAATAATTTTAGTAGGATACTTTTTTAATATAGCAATTGTTGAAGATCTTATTAAGATAAGATAAAATTTTATAATACAAAGTAAATCATTGCGATATAAACATATATTCATAACTAAACATGCAAGATATGTGTGTGTGTATATATAATATTAAAACTAATGTTCTTGATATATATGTGTGTGTATATAGATATATATTATATGGAGATTTTATTGTTATTCTAAATTATGAAATATAAATCAATCAATTTATAGGTTTGAACTATGAAAGCCAAAAAATACTAATTTGCTAATGAAAAATTAAAATGTCCAAAATTAAAATTATGAAAAACATTAATGATAATATAAAATCTATAATTATAACCAAATTATTTCTGACGAAATATGGTAATATAAAGCAAAATCTAAAATAATGTCATCTTATATTTTATATTTAAGACACAAAAATCTTTTTTTACATACTAAAATATTAAGTTAAATATGCAAGTTTTATAAATCTAATAAAATAATAAATCAGAACTACTATTAAATTACAAAAAATGATTGTGATAATTTAACCCAAATTTGTATGAAATTATATATGAAATTAATATAAGTTGAACTATGTATGTTTAAACTACATATAAAAGATATATAATTTATATTTTATAGCAGTATCGAATATTTGAAAATTTTAAATTATTTCAAGTTCTATTTACCATATTAACATATCTATGTACTATATATATTTATTAATTTATATACTTTCAATACATATATTTTGAAACACAATATAAGAAAATAAGTAGACAAACCAAATTGATAACTAGAGTTTAAACTGACATTTTCATATTGAAAGGATGTCCTTACAATTTTTAAAATTGAAGCAAAGAGTAGTGAAATTTAAATCTAAACTAAGAAAAAACTTTTAAACATGTAGATTTGTATACTAATATGTATAATACGGTGTATCGACATATGGATCAAAATATCTAAAATTATAAAAGAGATAAATTTCTATACCTAACTATGTACATAAATGTATATTCCTAAATGCAATCATAATTATGAAATAATAGCATAGCATACCAGTTTTTGCATTCATCCATTTTGTTGTTCTTCCATTGCCACAAACCATACATTCATATCCTTTAAATTTTGACGACATGATCTGCTCTATGGCGACATGCTTATTTTTTTGATCAATGTAGTATATTTATTTGCTGAATTTGAAGGTTGTATGAGAAAGATAATGACGATTTAGTCATTTAACCCACTTGGAGTTGAAATCTTGAATTTTGAATAACTGGTCACTTCAACTACTATAATTGGACCCAACAGTCATATTTCTTCATAAAAATTTCTCTTTTTCTTCTTCTTCTTCTTCTTCTTCTTCCTGTTTTTCTACTTACAATCAATCTTTCGAAAGACATATCTTCTTCATTTCTTAATGGATTTGGATGAAATTAATGAAAAAATGAAGAGGAATGCAAGGGTTATGATTTAGCAATAGTTTGGTGTTGAATTTGAATGGTATTATGCTGCAAAAGGCTGAATCAGTAAGAGAAATTCGAAAATCTCGTACAATTTTTTTTAGTTTTGGATACCAACTTCAAACTGTCATTTCTCACTTAATTTTGATCGGGATATGATGATCCACCCATCAAAATGTCCATGAGAACAAGAACTACAACTTAGAAAAGGATTTAGGATGAAATACTCCGAATATGTGGATGAAATATAAAGAATACAATTGACAGTTTTGTTTTATTTTTCTCTTTGTGCACCATAAATTTGTTTGATCATAACTTGGTCATTTCTTGATGAATTCAAATCAAATCAGTGGCATTGTAAATCAAATGAAGAGAAGTACAGTATTTAATCACATTTAGATGATAATCAAAATTTTTATATCGATCTGGTGCCTATTTCCTTATCGGTTCCCAATTATATATCTATCTATTCTTTTGATCGATGAATGATCCTCTAGTGTCTTTTACCTAATAGTCGCTACACATAGCTCTTTCCTGCAAAACAACAAAACTTTTTTAAAAAAAGACAAGTGACTTTTTTTTAGCAAAGCTAAGCCGGTTTTTATAGTAGCCGCAACCACTTTTATTATAACAAAAACGAAATCGACTGGTTGAAGTGTCAAATTCACTATACATGTAAAACAGGATTGAAGCAAAGAGCTTCTATACTAAAACCTGGTTTAATGTGCCAGGGCACAAAATATAAACAGGAGTGAAGCAGAGTACTTCATTTACTAATGTCATCTAGTTAATCCACAACAAAGGAGAAACAACTAGAACAATCGCTACCTATAACATTGATGTACTCCTTAAAAAGTACAGCAAGTTTAGGAACTTAACATTGGTTAGGACTACGAAACTCACAATCTATGACCCAAGTAGGATCATTTAACTAGAATAAACTGTAGGTACCCAACTCACCCTCTTGGATGAGCTCAAAATCATCACCAGCCGCACAATAAAACAATTTCCTTTCCCCCTTATCATCATCATTAATATACTTAAAATACACATCACCATAAGGGGTGTATCTCATACTAGAACTCTCATGACCCCAAACACAATCTCTCGAATACCAGAATATTCCATCATCAACAGAATTATCATCAAAAGAATCATTTTCACCCAGATGTTCCAAAGTCTCAAAACCACCAGTAACTTGATATCAATAGGAGAGGTGCCCATCTGAGGAGGAGGAGCTTTCACGCGGGGGTGGGGGGGGGACCTTTCGTTCCCACTTCATAATGGGAGGTCATGGGAGTGGGATACGATCAGCGATAGGTATTGGATATGGAACAACAGAATAGGGAACCCAAGAACATGCATCCTATAAGTGACTAAAAGTGTGAGAAGTAGTGCAAATTTCTAGCTTCCAAACATATCTGAACGAACCTCAGCAACAAAGTCTATATCAATCCTGAGACTAAGAGTCTTGGGCAGAGGCTTATCTGGAGTGATTTCTATCAGGGCCTTAGCATAAAACAACTTCTCCCGAGCAACAGTACTAGCATTAAAACACTTAAGCTTCCCGATTTTGTTCGATAGCCAATTCAAACCAGTAAGGGATTGTAGAACCGAAGGGATGTGAGAAATATATGTCCAGACTGGCACAGATAGAACCTGCTCTCTAGCTCTATCAACTTTAGGATTCCATGGAGTAATGATGAAAAGTCTACCTCTAATAATAGTTGGCTCGAGACTAAGAACGCATAATCTTTCCTTTGGGAGAGAGAACTTCAAAAAGAACATGGATCTGTCTAACCAAACATTGAGGCTCCCCCTGATTTGCCATTTCTTTCCGCATTCCTCCTTAACAACCAATTATGGTGGTGCTGGACCTAAGAAAAATCCTAGCAAGCAATCGGTCCAAAACATCTCACCCACCTCAATCACCTCTATCGGGATATCATCATCGCCTCCCGTTGTTGGATGCTCGAAGACATGCAAAACATAATTTCCTTTATATTTTTGGAGAATTATCAAATAAAGAGCTCCATTTAGGGATAGAAGCAGATTCTGTATTACATAGTCCAGCACCAAAATTTACAGCACCCTTATCAGTTTCAATATCCAAAGCAGATAAATTACTACCTAATTTTCCTGCCAGTCCACAACAGGGAGACTCTGCCTGAGCTACCATATAGTTTACATTGGGGATTACACGACCAGGTTCAGGAAGATTATCCAATTCAACGCCCAAGTTCAAATCAACCGAGCAACTTCCCAAAGTTTCTTTGCATCGCAATTTATCGGATACGCCTATATTCCTATCAGTTAATTACCTTGCATCACGCAAGCATCTCTATCATTGCAAATACTGATATTAGTGGGATCGACATCAATCACATCATCAACAGAAAGATTAGTGACATAATTATTTACCCATCTTGTATCCGACATTGTAGCATCAAGAAGACGAGAGAGCGAGCCACCAAAATGAAGTGAAGATACTTTTCCAGCGTCTGCGAGGTTACAAAAATCAGCAATGGCAGATTTTGTGGTTCCTAGATCCGCTAATAGAGATAAGAGAGGGTTAGCATCTGCTGGAAGCGCCGAATGTAGTTTAAACAATAACATCATGATTTTATGACATATCCATATGAAAACAGTGTTAATAATTTTATCAAAATATTGCCATTTAAAATTATTCAAAAATCAGATTATAATAACTTTGTAAACCAATTCTCTAATACCAATTATTTTGAAATATAGATTGAGGTTCTTAAGGCGAACTTAACACTAGAGGGGGTGAATAGTGTTTAGTGGAATTTTATAATTTTTATGAAATCTTTTTGAGTTAATTAGAAACAAATGCAATTCACATATATGCTACAATCACATAATACAACAAAGATGCATAATAAAAAGAAAAGGTAGTAGATTAGGAGGAGAGGAGAATTTTAAATGAGGAGGAGAAGGCTTTGTTGTCTAGAAAGGAGAAGGAACTAACTAAGGTAATAGATTAGGAGGTGATTTATTGGAAGCAATGATCAAGATCCCAATGGCTAAAAGAAGGTGACAATAATACTAGCTATTTTCATCGAGTCGCTAATGGTAGAAGAAGAATAAACATGATTAGCAGCATTTGGAAGAATGGGAGCAGATTTGTAACCAACAGAAGTTATGTGATACTTTTACTAACTTCTATAAAGGAATTTTTGGTGAGAGGATTGATCATCGAATCCCGGTTGATTGGAAAAAGCTTTATCCTACTAATTCAAGCTTAGCAGAGATGGATAGTGTTTTTACTGAGGAGGAAATTTTTGCTATCCTAAACGAAATGCCTAGTGATAAGGCACCTGGTCCCGATGTTTTTCCCAATTTATTCCTTAAAATATACTAGAGTATGTTAAAAAAATGATGTTTTACGGCTATTTAATGAATTTTACGATGGTTCTATTAGGCTGGAAAAGTTAAGCTATGCAAATGTTGTTTTGATACCAAAGAAGGAAGGCAATGTCTTAACAGTAGATTTCAGATCCATCAGCCTCTTGAACAGCAATTTCAAGCTGATTACGAATGTGTTAGCTAATAGATTGAAATTGAAGATGGATTAGTTAATTGATAAATCTCAAATGGCTTCCAATAAAGGCAGATTTATTTTGGATGGTGCAGTGTTGGTTCAAGAGGTCATCTCACATTGTGATCGTTTTGAAGTCCAATGTGCCATTATCAAACTGGATTTTTATAAGGCATTTGATACAGTAGATTGGCGGTTCATGATTGAAATTCCGAAGGCGAGAGTTTTTCCTCAAAGGTGGATTAATTGGATTTACATGATCCTATTATCTAGCATATCAAACATTTGTGTTAATGGAGTTGCTGGCAATATTATCATATCCAAGAGGGGATTGAGGCAGAGGGATACTTTATCTCCTCTCCTCTTCGACTTAGCGGCAAATGTGTTCTCTCAAATTATGAAGCTCAGCTGTAGCAATGGCATCATAAAATGCTTTGGAAGTGAGCACGTGGTTGGGGGTATCAATTCTTTACACTATGTTGATGATACTATAACTTTTAGTAAACCTGAATGTAAATATATTGTTACTCTTAAGTTTTTGTTGTATGGTTTTGAGAGTTTATCAGGCTTGAAAATTAACTTTCACAAAAGCAGTGTATACACTTTCGGATGTAGTACAGAGTTAAGCAGAAATTGTGCTGATCTTCTCAATTGCAAAGAGGACATGTTCCTAATAAATTATATGGGCATGTGCTATAATAATCCAATTTCTGGTGATTACCAATTATATTAAATTATAACAATGGTTATAATTTAATATAGTAATTGGCAATAAATTAGGATTTAAAATGTTCATTTAGGGAATAATTAATAAATGTAAGAATTTTATGGAGAAATAAAGTTTCAAATGCTTTATTAGTGATTTGGGATGGGAGTAAACAAAGATGATAATTAAATTGAGTTAAATTGGTAATATTGGAATTTTGTTTAAATAATGGCCTTGTATTGCAAAATAAAAGGACAAATGAGAAGTAAATGAATTTTAAAGGTGAAATATTATGTGAAAATGGTGTTTCAGTATTTTAAAAGTGTTAAAACACTTTTATATAAGTTTGAAAGTAGAAAATAATTTTTATATGATGAAAATATGTCAAATTAGTGATTCTTTTGGCCCTAAATGACGATATTGCCAAATATTGTTTAAATAAAGGATTTTGAATTTAAAATTATATATATCTTTTAAATGTTGAAAAAAAAATTTCTTGTTGTTAATGTGTTCGTTTTGCTAAAATAAACATAATGCAATTTGTTTCATTCAAAAAGGAGTTGTAATGAATGAGTTATGTACAAATGAGTGAACATACTCATATAATAACTAAAATTGGTTAAGTATTGGAAGTGGGCTATTTGGGTATGTTATGATTTATTAACCCATCACTAGAAGCTTCTGAGTAGAGTGGTACGTACATTCTTCCTTCTTCCTGGAGAAATCATTTTAGAGAAAACTCAAAATTTTCAAAACAATGGCCAAAACCCTAGTTATTCTAAAAATCATAAAAAATCAAATAAAATCCCAAAAATTCTTATATTTTGATATGTTGTTATTAACACATTCTAGCACCACTCCTCTGATTTTCATGGCAATTGGTTTATTTTTGAGGTATCGAACATCCTCTTTCCTCAAGCAATTTTCGGGTTAAATCTGGGCTGAAAATGCATGTTTGCTATATTAAAATCTCACTGTACTAGAGACGAAAATCTGACCTTTTTATGAATTGAGTTGCATGTTTTTACTTGTAGCATCAAGATTTTGAGAGGATGAAAGTTTCAAGTTGTTGTCAAATCCTTCTTACTAGTAATCAAGCACCTCTCTTCCAAATTTCGTGGCAATTGTTTAGTTTTAAGGCATCAAACGTCCTCTTTCCTCAAGCAATTTTCTCGTTAAATCCGGGCTGAAAATGCAGGGTTGCTATTGAAACACCCCACCTCCGTTAAGGTCACTCACAAAGGGAATGCCTTAACTTTGGTGGAGGGTTATAGGTACAAGACACAGAAAAAATTTACAAGACAGATAATTTTAAGCAGCAAAATTCAAATATTTATTGCATACGTAGTTCAATACAAAAGCATTACATCAAATTGTCTCAAAATAACTTCCAAAACATTACACCATAATTTCTGTCTTGATTATTTAATAAAGAAGCATAAACCCTTAATAAAATAGCATAAATCCCCAAGTGTAGTGTCCAAAAGCCATAGCCAAGGTGAGAGAGTCCCAATCATACATCTACTTTCGTGAAGCTTGCAAAGAGTCTGACTAAACTGGAGTATTCCCTCCCTGTGGACCTAGGGGGAAAGAAACGGAAGAAAAGAAGACGAGAGAAAACGGGCCAGACAATAAGTTTGGTAAGTTCAGTGATTACTGGTATTTAAACATGGAAAGGGATCATGACAGTAATAACAGAACATAGGACAATACCCTAATATAAGAAAAGATAAGTTGAACATGTTATCGCACCTATTACTATAATCTCTGCACCTACTTAACCATTGGTTCAACCAGCCCCTTGTGTTCATAACAAACGATCCCCTTAATGATCGGCTCCTACTCGCATGCATTCATATCCTGTGTCATTCGGCCCCGCTTGACTGTAGATACCTGTGCTGGTCCCACCATGGGGTGTATAAGTCCCTCTGGTGGCAACCCGACATGATTGAAGATGCATAGTGTATACTACTGATGCCTAGTGCCTGCTTTTTCTACTCCAGAGTACGTGCGCGCCCATACTCCATCGGAACCTACACTGGCACACTAACCGCCGACGTTTTGACCGCTTATAATCAGCCCAGTAATCGTGCCCTACCCTGCCAAGTTTCAGGGTACCATGATACATCTATGTGGGTTACTGCTGAAATAGGTCCCCGTTACTAGGGTTTTCTAATCAACATGTTTATTTGGTTAAGTGTCCAAGTTTACCTAACCCCACTCATCTGTTTAGTTAACATGTTGAATCAGTTAAGTGTTTCCCTAATTGACTTAACCCTACCAATCCTGACTTAGCTTTAATTTATTCATTAAAGCACCAACCACTCACATTAGACAGGTCTTGTTGTAGTCACTGGATATGCCGGTCGGTTCCGGACAGATTTACACAACAACTCTGTCTAACCTCGGGTTCTTTTTGGTCTTGATGCACTAACCACCCACATTAGACAGGTCTTGTTGTGGTCACTGGATATGCCGGTCGGTTCCAGGCAGATTTACACCACAACTCAGTCTAACCTCAGGTTAGGCATATTCGTCTTTTCTAAATTCACATATTTTCTATATATGTCTAATTTCTTTATGTAAATTAATTTTAATTTAATCATGCCATAATTATCCTTTGATTATGCTCACAATAAATGTTATATCAAATATACCATTTTATGAACAAATCTATGACATGAAATTTTCATATTTTCCTATCGCTACCCCCGTGGAACGTACGAATGAATCACATAAAATGTTGGGCTAGTAAATTAGCCCAAATCCATAAACAAAAAGGGCTAATAAACAAGGGACATGAAACAAACATAAAATAGCATACATTTAACTTTTCATGTGTAACTTGGCATAGAAGTATCATCAACTTAATTAAACGGTTAAAGGTGAACTTGTGACTAAGTTGGGTCTAATTGTCATGTGAACTTGATAAAGTCTAGCATGGAGGTTTAACATATAAACATAATTTTAAACCACAACCTAGCATATTAACTTATGTATGCCAAAACATAAGAAAGCTACTATAAACATATTTAAATCACAACTTAGCATGATGATTTATGTGTATTAAACATAAGAGGGCAATTATAAACATTCTTAAATCACAACTTAGCATGATAACTTATGTGTGTTAAACATAAGAGAGCTACAAATCCAATCTTGAAACATAAATAGATTCACCTTAACATGGTTCTAAATATACATGAATGTTGATCTAACATGTAAGCATGTGCTTTAGATCATAAATTTGCAAGTAACCACCAATTTATAACATGACATGTTTCACCATTCAGTTGGCATAATAGACCCATTACCCAATCATAATAGATTCCAATAACATTCAATATGGTATGTTCATCATCACAAACATATAGACATGATCAATCGCAATGGTAATTTAAGATAAATAAGGATCAAACTTTATTTATCTTATACATAAGCATTATTCTATATTCGAATTACAACATGTCATGATTCATTTGAAAGAACGTTTAAATCTGCTTAATAACCAACTTACAAACTAAAAAGGAATTCTTGATTTTTGAAATCTGAATTCTGAAATTGGTAAGCTCGCCTTTCATGTAGATCGTTGAATTTGATTACTTTAATTTGATTTTGATTCAGGTTTTTGTCTTGTCTTTGAATTAGTGACGGCTACTCCAAGTTCTCTATTGACGGCATGATAATTCCAGGATTATTTTTGTGTGTTTTTTAGGTTTGAGCATTGGGTTGTTTATATAGAATTTCAATTTAATTTGAGCCAACAGATGATCCTAGGGTTAAACATAACAATTCAGTCAGGATAGGGTGACACCTCAGCCCTAATGATTCAGCAAGGAGTCAGAAAGGACTCAGCAATGACTCACAGTATGGATCAGATCACACCAGAAAGCTGTGCAGGCTCTCTACTCGGCCTGGGCGCACTTGGCAGGTGCGCCAGTGCCACTTTTGTACTGGCGCACTTCCCAAGTGAGCCAGTGCATTTTGTTTTATTTTTTCTTTCTTTCTTCTGGTTTTCTGCTTTAACTTCGTTCGTCCATATCTCCTTCATACGGTGTCCGTTTTACGCAAACTCGGACTCTATCTCAAGCAGAATTCCGAGACGAACGCAATGGCGTAACCCGTATCCCTTAATTCTCGCATTTGAAATTAAATATTCTTTGATTCGTTACTATAACGTTAATAGAAAATACGGGGTGTTACATTCTCCCCTCCTTTTAGGATTTCGTCCCCAAAATCTTCAAGTCGAGAAAAACATATATCCTACCATCCAATCACCCATCTACTCAACATGCAAACACAGGCATCCATTGTCCTTAAAAGATTTCTAATGCTTCATGATCATATGCATAGTGTGTGTACATGTCCTTATCTAATGCAAAATCAGGCGGTATACTGATTAAGTTGACCTCCTTAATGCAAATTATGTCAGTGCCATGAGTTCATTATGAATGATTTTTTTCCTACTCAAAATTTACTACATGAGTGCACAATCATTCATAGAAATTCAACATCCATATGATAACACATCAAGTTTCAATCCATATACAAGTACATATATACATATGCAATATGGAAGTGACTGAGCCGATCTAATACCTAATGTGTGTGTATATGCATCCACGCGCAACCACTAGCAACCACTTGCAACCATCAACCATAACATGTTTCAATTACATGTTTTCATCCAAATGGGTTTCTACCTAAGGATAAAGGATAGGATCGAGGAGATATACCTAAAAAGATAGATACGAGCATAAACTTAAGGAAAAAGAGAACAAGGATGTACCCTCAAAAAGAAAAGGGTAGACTGCGCGTATTCTGTCCTCAGTTTCCCAAGTCGCGTCTTCCTCCGTGTCGCTCCATTGAACTTTGACGAGCTTAACTTCATGGTTGCGTAGCTTATTGACTATTGTTCCCAAGATACGGGTTGGAACTCTTCTCACAGTTGCTTCTCATTCAACTTCTACTTCCTCTAGCATGCTTGGTTCTACCACTTCCACAGATTCGTGTAAGCACTTCCGCAGGTGAGAGACATGAAAGACATTATGAACCCGACCAATCTTTCGGGCAGCTGTACCCTATAAGCCACCTTCCCAATCTTCTCGATGATAGGGAACGACCCTACAAATCTTGGTGCTAACTTTTCTGTAGATCCAAAGCGAACGACGTTCCTCAAAGGAGATACTTTAAGGAACACCTTGTCTCCAACTTCGAACACAAGGTCAGATCTTCTTTTGTCTGCGTAGGACTTCTGTCTATCTTGGGCAGTCTTCATTCTTCTTCTTATCAAGTCTACTTTCTCTGAAGTTTCCCTAATCATGTCTGGTCCAAGTATGAGCTTGTATGTGGACTCCCACCAGCAAGTTGGCGACCTGCACGGTCTTCCATATAAAGCTTCGAAAGGCGCCATGCCTATGGTGGCTTGGTAGCTATTGTTGTAAGCGAATTCCACCAAAGGTAGATGATCCTCCCATGTACCTCCGAAGTCAATAATGCATAATCTCAAGATGTCTTCTAATACTCTATTGACTCTTTCCATTTGGCCATCGGTTTGAGGGTGATAGGCCGTGCTTAAGCATAACTGTGTGCCTACAGCCTATTGTAAACTCTTCCAAAACTCGCTCGTGAAGATAGGGTCTCGATCACTCACTATGCTGGAGGGTATCCCATGGAGTCGAACTATCTCTTTAAGATATATAGATGCCAGAGATGAGGCAGCCCTTCTACTCTTGATGGGTATAAAGCGAGCGCTTTTTGTGAGCCTGTCCACTATTACCCAAATGCTATTATTGCCCCTTCTTGACCTAGGCAACCCATCTATAAAGTCCATCGAGATGCTATCCCATTTCCACTGTGGGACCTCTATAGGATGGAACAGACCACTAGGCTTCTTCTGCTTCGCCTTGACTTGTTGGCATATTAAACACTTAGAAACCAATTTAGCTACGTCTTACTTCATGTCATTCCAAAAGAAAACTCTTTTGATGTCTTTATACATTTTGTCTCCGCCTGGGTGTATGGTCAGTTTGGAATGGTGTGCCTCTTCTAGAACCGCCTTTACCAAGCCCCTTGCTTGTGGGACACATAGTCTTCTATCTCGTCTCAACCAGCCCTTGGCATCAATGGAGTATCTATTGAGGTGACTAGAAGTCTCGCCCCTAATTAACTTGTCCATCACATCGGCTAGCTGAGGGTCTTCTCTTTGCGTGGCTCCATTTGAGTCTAATAGAGTTGGTCGCACTTCTAACGTTGCTAGCAAGATAGGTACAAAGTCAGTGGAGGGTCTGAAGTTAAAGCTTGCTATGAACTCCAAGCTTTGCCTTTCCACAAAGAGAGGGCTTAAGGTCAGTTTCTTTCTACTTAAGGCGTCTGCTACTGCATTGCCCTTGACAGGAGTGTAGGAAATCTCAAAATCGTACGAGGCAAGAAACTCCATCCATCTTTGCTGCCTCAAGTTGAGATCTTTCTACGAGAAAAGGTATTTCAATGATTTATGGTCAGTATACAATTCAAATTTCTCACCTAGGAGATAATGGCACCAAGACTTAAGCGCAAAAATGATGGATGCCAAATCTAGGTCGTGGGTTGGGTAGTTTTTCTCATGTACTTTCAACTGCCTTCCACCATAAGCCACTACCTTCCCTTCTTGCATCAGAACAGCGCCTAGTCCGGTTCCACATGCATCTGTGTATACTGTAAACATCTTGCTTCCATTAGGCAATGTCAGAACTGGGGCTGTTGTTAGAGCCCTTTTCAAACGTTGGAAAGCAATATCGCAATCCAAATCCCAATTGAAAGCTAGGTTCTTCTTTGTCAACCTTGTAAGTGGAGCTGAGATTTTTGCAAAATCTTTGATGAACTTTCGATAAAAGCCTGCTAGCCCGAGAAAGCTTCGGACTTCTGTTGCATTTTGAGGAACCTTCCAATCTTGCACAGCAAACACTTTCGCGGGGTCCACAGCTATCCCTTCTTGGGACACAACGTGTCCAAGGAACCTAACTTCTTCTTTCCAGAAATGGCATTTGGAAAATTTAGCTTTCAACTGATGTGCTCGGAGAGTATCCATGACTTCCTTTAGATGCTGAGCATGCTCTTCCTCATTCTTTGAGAAGATCAAAATATCGTCTACGAAGACCACCACAAACTTATTAAGGAACTCTCGGAACACCCTGCTCATTAACTCAACGAAGTAAGCGGGTGCGTTTGTCAAGCTGAAAGGCATGACAAGCCACTCGAAGAAACCATCTAGAGTTCTGAACGCGGTCTTATCAATGCTGTCTTCAGCCACTCTTAGATGATGAAACCCGGTAGCTAAATCTAATTGGGAGAAAACCGATGCACCTACAAGCTGATCGAACAAATCATCTATTCTCGGGAGTGGGTGCGTATTCTTCTTGGTCAGCTTGTTTAGCTCTCTATAATCAACGCACAGGCGAAGCGAACCGTCTACTTTAGTTGCGAACACTACTAGAGCACCCCATTCAAAGATACTCCGCCTTATAAACCCCTTCTCAAGCAATTCTTTAACTTGCTTGCTGAGTTCTTTCCTCTCCCTTGGAGCCATGTGTCTAACGGGTAAAGCAACGTGTTTTGCGTTGTCAACGAGGTATATGCGAAAGTCTATCTCCCGCTTCGGAGGTAAGCCCTTTACCTCTTCAAACACATCCGAGTATTCACGGACTACCCTTACAGACTGCAAGTTCTCAACAGACGCATCAAGAGATTCTAGATAACTAAGCATGACAAAGTTCATGGGATTACAAGAAATTTCGAGAGTGTTACCGAGGCGAGTCATGAGTCTAACCACTCACTTTTCACAATCGAGGATGGCACCATTACTGGATAGCCAGTCCATGCCTAGAATCAACCCATAGCCCGTGAAGCCCAAAACAAAGGCATTACATCTAAACCCAACGCTTAGTATAGATATTTTCAAATTCAAACAAACCATTGACAAATAAGCTGAGCCCCCAATTGGATTTGAAACAACCAAGGGATCCTCTACTATATTGGTGTCTAGGTGCAGAGATTCCACTAAAGTAGTAGATATAAAAGAGTGCGATGCGCCAGAATCAAATAGTGTACGAATAGATGATCAAAAAGATAGACTAAACTTTCGACAGAAATATTTCTACCTCGTTCTTGCGGAGGTGCCGTGAGAGTGTGAACTTGTCCTCCAGAAGAAGGTCCATCTCCGTGCCCTTGCTTCCTTGGGCAGGCCTTAGCCATGTGTCCCGCCTCACCATAGTGGAAACAGCCACCCATCTTCCTTTTCTTCTTCTTGCAGTCTTTGATCAGATGTCCAGGAATGCCACAGAAATTACACTTTCTCTTGTCACGGGGTTTGTTGTTCTTCCCGCCTTTCTTTTAATCAGCCTTCTTGTTCTACAACCCCTCCCCCTTCTTATCTTGAGGCACTTCCGCTTTTGCCTCTTTCTTGCCCTTGTTTTCCTCATGTAAGAGTGCCATGTCCACTAACCTCTCATAAGTAGCCCCCATAGGTAGATGGGTCATAGCCAAGATGTGAAGTGGCTCATTCAATCCCTAGACAAAACGGAGAGCCTTCTTATGAGGAGTATTCACTAAATCCAGTCCAAATCGGGCCAGCTGATTGGATTGGTTGACGTACTCCTTGACCATCATACTTCCTTGCTTAAGAGATAAGAACTTTTCCAGCTGTAAACTTCGTTCAGCTTGTGAGAGGAATTTCATCTCAAACCTTATTCTGAAATCCATCCATGTTTCAACCGGTCTTTCAGCGTTAGTGACTTCCCACCAATAGGAAGCTTCGTCTTTGAGCAACCATACAGCCAACTTTATCTTCTGCCTATCGTCCACCTCGAAGATAACGAGCAAATCCTCAGTTTCTTTGAGCCAGTTACTTGCTTCTACGAATGATTCAATTCATTTGAGATCCTTTCCACCCATGCCCCAAAAGTCTCTACAAATCTTTGAGAAAGCATTTATACGAGAAGGAAGAGGAACTGTTGCAGCTGGAGGAGAAGGAATATCTGCTGGGCCTGCGTCGTTGGCCCTAGCCTCTAAGTACCTCCTGAACCAGCCAGGTACCGGTACACCCTCTGGAAGGTTAAGATTCCCAGACATGCTGAAACGAAAAAGAAAAGAATCAAAACGAAGGATAGAAAGATAGTGCATATGGATTTGGGGATTATGCCTTTTTAAATTTAAAACAACACTTTTTCTTGTAAAATGCTTCTTTATATTTCTTTTTTGAAAATAGTTTTCAAAAACTCTTATCTGATCTGGTAAACCTTTGCTCTGATACCAAGTGAAACACCCCACCTCCGTTAAGGTCACTCACAAAGGGAATGCCTTAACTTTGGTGGAGTGTTATAGGTACAAGACACAGAATTTTTTTACAAGACAGATAAATATAAGCAGCGAAATTCAAATATTTATTGCATACGTAGTTCAATACAAAAGCATTACATCAGATTGTCTCAAAATAACTTCCAAAACATTACACCATAATTTATGTCTTGATTATTTAATAAAGAAGCATAAACCCTTAATAAAACTGCATAAATCCCCAAGTGTAGCGTCCAAAAGCCATAGCCAAGGTGAGAGAGTCCCAATCATACATCTACTATCTTGAAGCTTGCAACTGACTAAGCTGGAGTATTCCCTCCCTGTGGACCTGGGGGGAAAGAAATGGAAGAAAAGAAGACGAGAGAAAACAGGTCAGACAATAAGTCTGGTAAGTTCAGTGATTACTAGTATTTAAACATGGAAAGGGATCATGACAGTAATAACTGAACATAGGACAATACCCTCATATAAGACAAGATAAGTTGAGCATGTGATCGCACCTATTACTATAATCTCTGCACCTACTTAACCATTGGTTCAACCAGCCCCACGTGTGCATAAAAAACGATCCCCTTATTGATCGGCTCCTACTCGCATGCATTCATATCCTGTGTCATTCGGCACCGCTTGACTGTAGATACCTGTGCTGGTCCCACTATGGGGTGTGTCAGTCCCTCTGGTGGCAACCCGACACGATTCTAGATGCACAGTGTATACTAATGATGCCCAGTGCCTGCTTTTTCCACTCTGGAGTACGTGCATGCCCATACTCCGTCGGAACCTACACTGGCGCACCAACCGCCGATGTTTTGACCGCTTATAATCAGAACAGTAATCGTGCCATACCCTGCCTAGTTCCAGGGTACCATGATACATCTATGTGGGTTACTGCTGAAATGGGTCCCCGTAACTAGGGTTTTCTAATCAACATGTTTATTTGGTTAAGTGTCCAAGTTTACCTAACCCCACCCATCTGTTTAGTTAACATTTTGAATCGGTTAAGTGTTTCCCTAATTGACATAACCCTACCAATCCTGACTTAGCTTTAATTTATTCATTAAAGCACCAACCACTCACATTAGACAGGTCTTGTTGTAGTCACTGGATATGCCGGTCGATTCCAGGCAGATTTACACCACAACTCAGTCTAACCTCGGGTTCTTTTTGGGCTTGATGCACTAACCACCCACATTAGACAGGTCTTGTTGTGGTCACTAGATATGCCGGTCGGTTCCGGGCAGATTTACACCACAACTCAGTCTAACCTCGGGTTAGGCATATTCGTCTTTTCTAAATTCACATATTTTCTATATATGTCTAATTTCTTTATGTAAATTAATTTTAATTTAATCATGCCATAATTATCCTTTGATTATGCTCACAATAAATGGTATATCAAATATACCATTTTATGAACAAATCTATGCCATGAAATTTTCATATTTTCCTATTTCTACCTCCGTGGAACGTATGCATGAATCACATAAAATGTTGGGCTAGTAAATTAGCCCAAACCCATAAACAAAAAGGGGTAATAAACAAGGGACATGAAACAAACATAAAATAGCATACATTTAACTTATCATGTTTAACTTGGCATAGAAGTATCATTAACTTAATTAAACGGGTAAAGGTGAACTTGTGACTAAGTTGGGTTTAATTGTCATGTGAACTAGATAAATGTCTAGTATGGAGGTTTAACATATAAACACAATTTTAAACTACAACCTAGCATATTAACTTATGTATGCCAAAACATAAGAAAGCTACTATAAACATATTTAAATCACAACTTAGCATGATGACTTATGTGTGTTAAACATAAGAGGGCTATTATAAACATTCTTAAATCACAACATAGCATGATAACTTATGTGTGTTAAACATAAGAGTTCTACAAATCCAATCTTCAAACATAAATAGATTCATCTTAACATGGTTCTAAATATACATGAATGTTGATCTAACATGTAAGCATGTGCTTTAGATCCTAAATTTGCAAGTAACCACCAAATTATAACATGACATGTTTCACCATTCAGTTCCCATAATAGACCCATTATCCAATCATAATAGATTCCAATAACATTCAATATGGTATGTTCATCATCACAAACATATAGACATGATCAATCGCAATGGTAATTTAAGATAAATAAGGATCAAACTTTATTTATCTTATACATAAGGATTATTCTATATTCGAATTACAACATTTCATGATTCATTTGAAAGAACGTTTAAATCTGCGTAATAACCAACTTAAAAACTAAAAATAAATTCTTGATTTCTGAAATTGGTAAGCTTGCCTTTGATGTAGATCGTTAAATTTGGCAGGTGCGCTAGTGCCACTTTTGTACTGGCGCACTTCCCAAGTGCGCCAGTGCATTTTGTTTTTTTTCCTTTCTTCTGGTTTTCTGCTTTAACTTCGTTCGTCCATATCTCCTTCATACGGTGTCCGTTTTACGCAAACTCGGACTCTATCTCAAGTAGAATTCCGAGTCGAACGCAACGGCGTAACCCGTATCCCTTAATTCTCGCATTTGAAATTAAATATTTTTTGATTCGTTATTTTAACGTTAATAGAAAATATGCGGTGTTACAGCTATATTAAAGTCTCACTGTATTAGAGACGAAAATTTGACCTTTTTAGTTAAATTGAGTTGCATGTTTTTCCTTGTTGCTTCAAGATTTTGAGAGGATGAAAGTTTCAAGTTGTTATCAAATCCACGGTACTTCTAGCTGGTAATCAAGGTGAGTTTAACTCATGCTTTCAAATCTTATTAATGCTTTTGTGCTTTGTTTTGTTAATTGTAGAGAAATACATAGTTTTATCATCTTTTTGTTTCAACTGTGCAAACCCAGTGAATGCTCAACTTTGAGCCTCCGCGACTTCTTCAATTTGCAGGGAATTGCTCCCAATATTTTATATGTTGTAGTATTTATGCTATATTATATTTCTGCAAATTTCATTGAATTTTTTATTGTTTTGATATATCAAATCTTGGTTGAAATCAAAAAAAAAATCAAATTTTGTTTTGTTCATGAAAAGTGCTATGTTCGAAAAATCATAACTCTTTCAATTTGCAGCGAATAATCCCAATTTTTAATATGTTATAGTCCAAATAAAAAAGTTTATTACTGCAAAATTTAATTCATTTCTTGGTTGCTTTGATATGCTAAAGATATATTCAAAGTTGGTTAAAAACTAGATTTTTAGCATAATTCATTTATGTCCAAAAAGTGTCATTTTTGAAAATGTGTATCTTCTTCGTTTCACAGCGAAATGCTGTCAAATTTTACTCCGATTTTGTACATATACAATAGTTTATTACTACAAAATTTCATTAGTTTCTGGGTTGTTTCGATATGATAAACATATCTTCAAAGTTAAGATAAAAACTAGATTTTTAGCTTAATTCATTTGTGTCTAAAAAGAGCAATTTTTGTAAATGTGTATTTTCTTCGTTTTACGGCGAAATATTATAAAATTTTAGCATGTTATTGTTCATGTGCTAAAATATCATTTTCATGAATTTCGGCATATAAGAATGAGAATTAAATGATTTAGTAAAAATACATGGTATGGGACATGTGTTTTTACTTATCGCTTAATATCGGATTTGTATGATCGAAACCCTTTTGATGCGATGTTTTGAGATGATGCTGAATTTTGGCGACGACCATTGATTCTAGGACTACTTAAGTGGAGTATGCTCGATGATGAACCTACCACGATGCAATGTAAACTTGCCAATGAGATGAGGCAAGCTATTCTATGTTAAATTCATGATATTTATGAATTTATGACGTTCTGATATTTATGATGGATTTTTACTTGTCGATGAGATGAGACAAGTTGGATTGACATTTAGTACTCGTCAGAACGAGAGGTAGATGAGACGAGTTTTGTATATTTACACTCGCTAATGAGATGAGGCAGTGTATATTTAATGATGTTTTATGATGTGGCAAGTGGCAACGACTAACGGCTTGTAAGCCATTAGGTGCGAGCGTATGGCATGAGATATATGTTGACTCCTTATGGGTTCCTACCCGAGATGTAGAGACATATTCAGGATGATTACTAGTACTATAACCGAGTACTTGATTGTAGTCATCACGATGTTTCCGACTATAACCATCACGATGTTTGTGACTCCAATCACCATGATGTTTATTACTCGGGTTTTTGTGACTTAGGGGCATCATGATGTTCCCGGCTATAGTCGTCATGATGATGATGGTGTCTGTGTCCCTAGTCATCACTATGTATGGTACCAAGAAGTATAGTACTAGTCAAGATGTAATGCACATACAGTTTCTCATGATGTTTTAAATGTTTTGATTTTATCATTATATGATGATGTTTATTACTGCCTCGAGAAAGATGAAGGATTAATTAAATTGATGGTTTCGTGGTGATTTCGAATAAGAAGTTTTGTACTCCTGCAAGTTCTATTATGACGTTTTCTATAAAAAACGAGTTTAAAATTTCAGCTGAATTTAAGATGTGCTTAGATTTATACTAGTGAGATGAGGTATAAATGGTTATGAAGGTTCTAATATGTTGAGTTTTAATGATGGACTTATTGTAACAACCCGAATTTTTACAACACGTTAAATCAAGAATCAAGACAGAATTAAATTATAAATTCTGAATCAAGTGAAACGGTCTGTGCCATTGCGTTCGTCTCGGAAAAATACGCGAAATAGTGTCCGAGTTTTCGAGGATCGGAGTCCGTATGACCCGTTAAAGGCCCAAAGAAGATTTCTGGGAATTTGAATTTCGGAAACAGTTTTGGAAATCAGATCTGGGGCTAGGCGGGGAGTTTCCCGCCTAGGCCATGTCGACAGGGCTGTCGACAGGCCTGTCGACTTGGGCCCAGACCAAGTCGACAGCCCTGTCGACTTGCCTGTCGACAGGGGGTGGCCGGGGCAAGTTGCCTGGCGCACCTGTTTGTCTCACCCGGTCTTGTTCTTGGGCTGGATCTAGAAGCTTCCGAGATCTGATGGTCCTAATCTATCCTAGGGTTAATCTAAGGGCCT
This sequence comes from Allium sativum, assembly GCA_030737875.1. Lineage (NCBI taxonomy): Eukaryota > Viridiplantae > Streptophyta > Magnoliopsida > Asparagales > Amaryllidaceae > Allium > Allium sativum. The sequence continues at coordinate 385,904,999 of CM060925.1, forward strand.
AAAACTATCCTAAGCTCTATAAAAAGACCCTAAACCTAACCTAAATCCCTAAAAATCAAACCTAGCAACTAAGTGCTGCCAAAATCAATTTTGATCATGGCCTCCATCTCCAATCCCTAGAGCCTATGCATTCAAATCGGGTTCAAATCAAAAGATGCAAGCTTGCTACACCAAATAGAGGCCAAATCAACGTTGCTATGCGAGTTCCATGACGATTCTTCAACAAAGGAGGCACCTTTCTTAGCCAAGATGATTCATGCTTCTTTCCCTAGGCCTAACTATGTAAGTTCTAGCTACTTTTAGATGGAAACGGTAGTTTTGATAATGACATGGGATAAAATGAGGCTAAACATGATTATGCGAACCTATATGAACCTCACCTTGCCTCTTGTGTTCATGTTTATGATTTTAGGCCATGTGGGTGACTTAATCATGCCTCTCATGCTATGCATAACCTAGTTTAACTTGCAAGTTTGGATCTTTATGCATGAAATGCTAGCATGAACCTTTAGGAACCACTTTACTTGTGAAACATTGGCTAAGACAAGATTTTGGGGCTTATGCATGTTTATGAACCCAAACCCCTTATGCTAACATGCAAGTTTGTGGCCAAATCCTTAATGAGATTATGCATGCTCGTGGCCAATCCCCTCTTTTAAGTTGTGCATGTTTATGGCCAAACCCTTTTTGATAATATGCATGTTTGTGGCCAAATTCCCTTGTGACATTTTGTGTGTTTGTGGCCAAAACCCTTTTTATGACACTATGCATGTTCGAGGCCAATTTGTAGTCATAGTGTTCCCATTATGTTGACTCGTCTATACTTACGTTGGAAACACGTTTTGGGGTTAGGATAGACGAGCGTGAATATACATGAGAAACTTAACTTGAAGTTTCATAAAAAAAAAAAAAAGAGATGATGTGAAACATGATTTGGGTTAAATGGGTATAACATGACAACATGTAATATTAAATATGACATGGAAGTTGGCATGTAAGTATGCATAAAAACATGAGCTTGGGAATTTACCTATTAAGTTAGGTCTACCCTTTGGGAATTTACCTATTAAGTTAGGTCTACCCAAATGCTTGAAAACTTGTAACATGTTTTGGAAACATGATGAACTTAGATAATATAAGTGTGGCCTACTCGAGGTTGGGTTGAGTTTGCAACGTAAAACTACCCGGAACCGACCGGCCTAACTAGTAGTTGCAAACAATAGGACCCAATGTGAGAAGTTGGTCATGTCGCGCTTAAGACCCGAGGTTAGACTAGGTTGTGGTGTAATTCTACCCGGACCCGCCCGACTTAACTAGTAACCACAACAAGGTCTAATGTGAGAGGTTAAGAGTGCATTAATTAAATTAATGCCACATGATAAGGTTAAGTAAATTTGACTAATGACACTTAACCGATATGACACGAATGGGTAGGTTAAGTGGGACCGGGCTTGATTTCCTTAATGACACTTAACCATGCAAGATGATTAGGGGATGGGGTTAAGTAATTTACATTTAACTAATCCGACTGGGTAATTAGATGAGGTTAAGTAATTAAGACTTAACTAACCTAATGTAACAACCCGGAAAATCTGGGCCAGTTTAAAATTTTTATTTTGGCAATTTTAGCGAATTTTGATATTTAAAATGAATTATTTTAAATAATATCGACGTGAAATTCATTTTGAATATAATTCGAACGTATATATTATATACGTCGTCGTTAGAATATATAATAATTATATATAATTATAAAAGGAATAGAAAATGGCGCGGTAGTTCGAAAATTCGATTTCTAATTTCAAATGAATATACAGAATTCAATATAAGTCAGAATTGAACGAAACAAGAAATATTTGAATCTGTATAACTATATCTTTGGAACGAAGTTAACAAACTGAAATTTCATTTTAGAAATGATAAGATATGTCCAGTTGAAAATTAGAAATAGTCGCTGTGGAATTTATATATATTTTTATATATATAAGGCCCTTAAAAATAGCAATTTTGCAAACGACCTCGGATTTCGACGAAACCAGTTTTGTTGGGTCCGTGATGTAAAGTTATTGCTAGGTTTCAAATTTCATAATTTTTCGAATCAATATGTGAGCGTGGTAAAGAAAAACGCGTTTGACCAGTTTCAGTTGATTTTAATCGACTGGAAATTGGCCATTTTTCAAACGGTCTCAGAATTCGACGAAACTAGTTTTGTTAGGACCGTATCGTCAATACGAAGCTAGAAAATATTTTTCTGGAATTTTTCTAGTTAGTATGTGACCCCGGTAATTTGAAAGGTACGTTTAAAATTCAATATAGTGATTTAAATGTAAATTTAACGGAAGCTGATTGTAACAGCCGAATCAGCTGACGATACATATTCCATTGTGTTCGGAATGGGGGTGTTGGGCTAGGGGCGACATTCGTTGAATTTAATTTGGAGTTCGTTTGTGAAAATTTGTTTTAAGGAAATAAATAAACAATAAAATATTAATAAAAAAATAAATAAAAAGAAAATCTCCCTCCCCCCTTAAACCCGCTCAGGCCCCCCCCCTATTCAACAGATCGAAATCGATCCAGATAAAAAAAAAAAAAAAAAAAAAAGAGAAAAAAAAACTGACGAACGGAGCCGCCGCGCCAGGGAGCCGCCGCACGCGTCCCCTCCTCATCTTCCTCCTCTTCCCCCTCGACGCGCAACTACCCCCCCCCCCCCCCCATCGAAGAACGCGAGCGTCGCCCCCCCCCCCCCCCCCTTTTCCTCCACCGCCGAGCACCCCAAGCGCCGCCATCACCCGAGCGCACCTCCGACGAACGGAGAAGCCCCCCCCTGTAAGTTCCCTGCTATTTTATTTTTATTTTATTTACTTTTTCTGATTTTTATTTTTAGATTTTAAAGTGAAAAGATTTAAACTTCAAAAGCTGAAAAGTTAGGATTTTTAAGTTATAAAAATTTAGATTTTTAATTTATAAAAGTTCAGATTTTTGTATTAGGAAAAACCAGATCTTTATATTTGTAGAAAAATAAAAACTGATTTTACTTTATGGTTTAAAAATGAATTTGCTTTGAATAAAAAAAACTATGGTTTTTAAAAATGAATTTGCTTTGAATAAAAAAAACTATGGTTTTTAAAAATGAATTTGCTTTGAAAATATAATTTTTGTATTGTTTAAATCGAAATAAAAATATGATCTTTATATTGTTTACATAGAAGAAAATTTAGATCTTTATATATGAAAGCGAAGAATAAAAATTAGTTTTTTTATATTGAATGGCGAAATAAAAATTCGATTTTTATATATTGAACTTTGAAATAAAAATTCGATTTTTATATATTGAACTTTGAAATAAAAACTCGATTTTTATATATTGAACTTTGAACTAAAAAATTCGATTTTTATATATTGAACTTCGGCATAAAAATATGATTTTTATATATCGAACTTCTAAATAAAAATATGATTTTTATATATTGAACTTCGGCATAAAAATATGATTTTTATATATCGAACTTCTAAATAAAAATATGATTTTTATATATCGAACTTCTAAATAAAAATATGATTTTTATATATTGAACTTCGAAATAACAATATGATTTTTATATATTGAATAGCGAAGTAAAAAATTCGATTTTTACATATGTAGTGGCTACGGGCAACGAAGACAAAGAAGATGCGATAGCGATGAAGACTTCTGCAAATGAAGTGCCGTGGAGCTGGATAGCTATAAGTGAGAATTTCTCACCTTTCAATTTAATTTTTCTAGTTATATATATATATATATATACTAGGATGCAGACGGTGCTTATTAGAAGCACCCGACACCCGTCCACAGACCATGGACTTGTTTGTTTAGTTGAATGTTGGGTGATTGATTTATTCATATGGTTGAATTGGAAATTGATTGAAATTGATTTGTGAATGGCGTGGGCCTTCACTAGACCGGGGATAAGGCTAGGCCTTGTCCCGTTTCTAGTATCGTGCCGTTATGCCGCCGAAATTTTCTAAAATATGTTAGAAAAATAAAAATATCATTTTATTTAAAGAATGAACTGAATAGAAATTCATATGTTGGAATAAAATGTTTTATCGTTAAAAATATAATTTTTAACGTGAATGTGAATAAATAAAATATTCATTTACAAACCAGACGGTTTGTTTATGTACACTGATTTGACTGATATGGATTGGGACGATAAATTTTACACATCGCCCAACTGCACGAATAAAATCTGTGTTTGATTGTTTGAAACCCCACACGGGTGTTGGGATGAAATTTGAAGTTCACTCATCCTGATTGATTAAATATGTCGATCGATCGATTGACAGGCTGTTATAAGCGTTGAATATCTATATTTGATGCTTATACAGTGTAGTGCACTTTGGTTGATGGTTGATTATTTTTCAATGCTATGATATACATGTGTTGTATGAAAATCCATATAATTAACTTTATATGGTAATTGATTGGGCCTCATTCCAATTTGAAAAATAAATAATATTATAAAATAAAAGTTCATGTGTTGACAGTACTCATTCATTGAGATTGGTCATGTGTTGAATGAAATATTTTAATATTAAAATTTACATCTTTATCGATATAAAATAAAAGTTCATGTGTTGACAGTACTCATTCATTGAGATTGGTCATGTGTTGAACGAAATATTTTAATATTAAAATTTACATCTTTATCGATATAAAATAAAAGTTCATGTGTTGACAGTACTCATTCATTGAGATTGGTCATGTGTTGAACGAAATATTTTGATAATAACAACTATTTTGAAAATAGAAATTTATGAAGCCGTGTTGATTAGATTGACGCCATTTTGACGTGAACGATATTTATATCGATTTTATTCATTTCGAACTGAATTGAATTGAAAACGAATTCAAAATGAATTGAAAACGATTTCGAAATGAATTGAATTGAAAACGAATTCAAAATGAATTGAAAACGAATTCAAAATGAATTGAAAACGAATTCAAAATGAATTGAAAACGATTTCGAAATGAAATGAATTGAAAACGATTTCGAAATGAATTGAATTGAAAACGATTTCGAAATGAATTGAATTGAAAACGATTTCGAAATGAATTGAATTGAAAACGATTTCGAAATGAATTGAATTGAAAACGAATTCGAAATGAATTGAATTGAAAGCGAAGTGAAATAAATTCAAATTGAATTGAAGTTTGAATTGAATATAAATGGATTTTAAAACGAATTTATAAAGAAGAATTCAATTTTGATTTGAATTGAAATGGAAGTTGAAAATGTTTTTGAAACGAATTCAAAACTATTTATATAATTCGTTTTAAATAGAAATCGACGATATATATATTATATATATATTATATATAATATAATGGCCTGAATAGAACGCGCCGCGCCGCGGCAGTTCGCGAATTTCGACCATTTATTTCAAACGGGCATTACGGGAGATCCGACCGTCGGATTCTCCTAAAACCGGAACCGTTGGGTTCGTATCGAAAAGAGCTTTCTAACGAATGTTAGAAATTTGAAATCTAACGGTTGGATTTGGAGATACGTCCAAATCAAATTGGAAAAAGGTCGCTGTAAGTGCAGTTCGATGGCCATTGTTGGAAATCAACTGTACGGGCCTTGATAAAATTATTAAAAATAGTAATAATTTGTGTAAAATCATAAGAAATGATTTGGGAAGAATTGGGATGAAAAACTCCATATTTGAAAAGATAAAAATAGATTTTTATCGAATTGGACTAGTTTTGAACTAGAATTATAATTCTATTTATTTTTAAATAAATAAATTGAATTCGAAAAGGGTTTTAAAAATAACCAAAATTTCCAATGATTGCATTGGAATGGATTTGAATCGAAATTGTCTTTGGAATATTTCGATGTTGGGATTCGTGATTATACAGATGTTGATATGGAAATTTGAAAGATATATATTTATATCGTTATTTCCAATACGACATTTGTTAGTCGTAGAATTCGATATTGAATATAAGCCGATATATTTTCTATTCAGAGCCTTGTATTGAATATCGAATGTGATTTGGGTTTGTCGTGAATGGTGTCTTTACTAACACTGTTCTTGAACCCAGTTGAGAAAAGATTAAATCTTTTTATTTAGATTTAATGAAGTGTACCAATTAAATAATATTTAATTGGAATTGAATTGATATTGATTTTTGGGTTTATCGTGAACAGTGTTTTAAATAACACTTGTTCTTTAACCCGATAATTAATGAATGTGATTTGGGTTTGTCGTGAATGGTGTCTTCACTAACACTGTTCTTGAACCCAGTTGAGAAAAGATTAAATCTTTTGATTTAGATTTAATGAAGTGCACCAATTAAATAATATTTAATTGGAATTGAAATGATATTGATTTTTGGGTTTATCGTGAACAGTGTTTTAAATAACACTTGTTCTTTAACCCGATAATTAATGGGATGTGACTTTGGGTTTATCGTGAACCGTGTTTTAAATGACACTGATTCTTTAACCCAGTCACAGATTAAAACTAAGTGGAGTTTTAATGAATCTTTAATTAGATTGAAAAGATCGAGAATGGAGTATCACCAGTTTTGCTCCAGGCGATAGTTAAATCTTTAATTAGATTTGAACGTGAAATTTAGAAACTAACTGTCGGTTAGCCAAGCAGAAGGGTTTTCTGGATATTGATCTGATGTTGGTTTCGGCCTTCGGGGTTAATATTTGGGGAATTATTCTCTTGATTAATTTACGGTTAGTGACTAATGAATTGGAATGAGGCGTATGTTGTGTTTGTGTAACACTTTTATAATATATACGCGAGTTATTCGGAAAGACCGGGTTTATCCCATTCTGAATAACTGATGCGACGATAAGTCGAAGATGAAGACGATGGTCGAAGACCGGAGGTCTTCACGTCGTTTGGATGATAACTGATGATCTTGATTGGGCTGTACACCCAAGAAGATGGAAACAGTTAGTGATCGTCCAGACGTACTTGGAGATCGATGGATATGCGGGGTACTAGGTGCCTCCGGTTTCGTTCAGACCCAGAACGGACTTGTAAATGGACTGTGTGTCTGACATCGGATTTCATTCTGTGTGACTGATATCGGTTGCATAGGATGGTTTGCCTGTGTGGCATGCTAAGATGCAAATGATCAAGGCTTCTGTTGAAAAGCAAAGTCTTGTGGTGATGATCAAAGCACGGCCTTTGTGGCGTAGCTTTGTGTAACGTTTACCTCGCGTGTTTCACACCCGGTATGAACCAAAAACGGGAGACGGACGTCAGGGAGGGCATGCGTTTCTTTCTAGCTAGAAGTGGCGTCAGTGGTTTTACACGCCCTGACGAGTTTGACTTATGTGGTTGTTGCTGTTGCGAGGCGCCTCGGTTATATCGGTTTCGGCCGAATGCATTCTGGTCGGCTGACGGACCAGACTTACACCCCATAGGGTGGGGAGACGTATTGTTCAGGCATAATAATCCACTCCGTGTGGACCGGCCCTGAGGATCCAAGGGGCAGTTGCGGCTGTTCCTGAGGGGCGGGCTAGAGCGTCTCGAATCGGTTGAGGACTATCTTTTGCCTCGGTTCATAGACGGAAATCCAATTTCCAAATACGTGACATTTGCGGTTTTATTTGTAAACCTATATATGGCGACATGATATATGGTACCCATGCCGCCTATGATTGATACTTATGATTTGAAGTTGTTTTATGCACTATGCACTTATAATAGTATCAAATGATTTGTTTTAAAACGTATCAAGCATTCTTTGGCTGTTATAAGGGAAAACCCTATCCCCCGGCTTGCGTTGCATTGTGTGATAGGACCTGGGTCTTATAACAGCTTCATTTTTCTTTATTTAGCATTGCGCTGTTTGTTTTATGCACTGGTATTCTTGGGAGGAAACCCGTTCCGTGTTATACGGCGTGGTCCCTTGATTTACCGAATGGTTTAAAATAAAGATTAATAACTGTTTTAGTTCTCACACCAGTCACATGACTGACCTGGAGTTTATTGTTTTAACCTAAACTCTGGGTGCCCTTATTTTGACACGGGCAGCTAGTAGTTTCGGTTTTGCAGATTTATATTCACAGGATCCTGGTTTACAGCTGGAACGATATCCGGAAAGCTTTGTATCCGTATATCTACTTCTAGTTGTGTATTGTATTATTTTCCGCTGCTATGTATTTAAATGTAATTTAAAACTCTGATATTTCTGTGTAATATTTGTTTATACTCTGTATATTCTTGTAATCTGATGCATTGTTGTAATATACAATGAAATGTTCTTCTGTATGCGTTCTGTTGTGGTTTGTTCTCGAACTATCCGACGCTTTCCTTTACGGGGAGGTTGCGGGTCTTTACACGTGGTATCAGAGCTTTGGTTTACAAAGCTTAGAGAACAAGACACATTAGAACCATACGAAAGAATTCATCAGATATTGGATTAGTAATATCCAATGAGAATGACTCGTTAGAGATGGGATCAGTAGTATCCTAGGACGAGTGTGAAGAGTATATTTTTTTTTTTAAAATGAAAACCAATTTTGTTTTGAAAATATAAATCAACTATTCGTATTTGATTATTCATTTTGAAATTGAATTGGGCAATCCAGTATATAAAGATTTTGCATATATGTCTTGCAAACGTGTGTTCGAAGTTTTAATATATTGGGTAGATATAGAATCCCCCTAGTGCCCGGGAATAATTCTGGTGATGGGGCATTGTCGCCAGTATTTATATTCGAGTGTCGAAGGTGTGATATTTATATATTTCCATTAGACTGGTGTGAGAACCAAAATTAGATAGAGCCTATTGTTGTGATTTGGCATCAAAAATCTGATTTTTGTATATATATCAAATTACGAATTTGAGACTCTAATTCACTAATTGATTGATGTTTGTGTTGTTTGTTTAATTGTTTGGTAATTTTGAACCATTATGCCTAATTTGATCAAATATTGAACTGTATTGAAAATTGGTCGCGTTTGCTTGCATATACATATATATCATTGAACAGGTCATAGCAAGGAGGCTAGAGCCGAGAATAAAATTTGTTTGCCCGACAAATAGGTACATGTTTATTACATAATTTCCTGTTTTGTTTGGGTGATGATGATTTTGTGAGCCTATTGGCTAGCCGCTTGGCTTTTTCTTTTTCCTTTTGAGATCTGAAGGACCGGGGAAGCTATTTGAAATTCCCCGATGCTCCCATTGCAGGGGAGGTTATGGCGAAATTTTTCGAAAATTTAGGGTGTTAGCCAAATTTTTGAAATTTTGAAAATTCTCAGAAACTAAAGAGTTGGAGAATAGAAGCCAGACCGAGCGTAGAGTTGAATTATCAAACCACTTTCGACTTTGTTCCTTTTCGGGGACGAAAAGTTTTAAGTGGGGGAGATTGTAACAACCCGGAAAATCTGGGCCAGTTTAAAATTTTTATTTTGGCAATTTTAGCGAATTTTGATATTTAAAATGAATTATTTTAAATAATATCGACATGAAATTCATTTTGAATATAATTCGAACGTATATATTATATACGTCGTCGTTAGAATATATAATAATTATATATAATTATAAAAGGAATAGAAAATGGCGCGGTAGTTCGAAAATTCGATTTCTAATTTCAAATGAATATACAGAATTCAATATAAGTCAGAATTGAACAAAACAAGAAATATTTGAATCTGTATAACTATATCTTTGGAACGAAGTTAACAAACTGAAATTTCATTTTAGAAATGATAAGATATGTCCAGTTGAAAATTAGAAATAGTCGCTGTGGAATTTATATATATTTTTATATATATAAGGCCCTTAAAAATAGCAATTTTGCAAACGACCTCGGATTTCGACGAAACCAGTTTTGTTGGGTCCGTGATGTAAAGTTATTGCTAGGTTTCAAATTTCATAATTTTTCGAATCAATATGTGAGCGTGGTAAAGAAAAACGCGTTTGACCAGTTTCAGTTGATTTTAATCGACTGGAAATTGGCCATTTTTCAAACGGTCTCAGAATTCGACGAAACTAGTTTTGTTAGGACCGTATCGTCAATACGAAGCTAGAAAATATTTTTCTGGAATTTTTCTAGTTAGTATGTGACCCCGGTAATTTGAAAGGTACGTTTAAAATTCAATATAGTGATTTAAATGTAAATTTAACGGAAGCTGATTGTAACAGCCGAATCAGCTGACGATACATATTCCATTGTGTTCGGAATGGGGGTGTTGGGCTAGGGGCGACATTCGTTGAATTTAATTTGGAGTTCGTTTGTGAAAATTTGTTTTAAGGAAATAAATAAACAATAAAATATTAATAAAAAAAAAAAAAAAAATCTCCCTCCCCCCTTAAACCCGCTCAGGCCCCCCCCCCCCCTATTCAACAGATCGAAATCGATCCAGATAAAAAAAAAAAAAAAAAAAGAGAAAAAAAAACTGACGAACGGAGCCGCCGCGCCAGGGAGCCGCCGCACGCGTCCCCTCCTCATCTTCCTCCTCTTCCCCCTCGACGCGCAACTACCCCCGCCCTACCCCATCGAAGAACGCGAGCGTCGCCCCCCCCCCCCCTTTTTCCTCCACCGCCGAGCACCCCAAGCGCCGCCATCACCCGAGCGCACCTCCGACGAACGGAGAAGCCCCCCCCCCCTGTAAGTTCCCTGCTATTTTATTTTTATTTTATTTACTTTTTCTGATTTTTATTTTTAGATTTTAAAGTGAAAAGATTTAAACTTCAAAAGCTGAAAAGTTAGGATTTTTAAGTTATAAAAATTTAGATTTTTAATTTATAAAAGTTCAGATTTTTGTATTAGGAAAAACCAGATCTTTATATTTGTAGAAAAATAAAAACTGATTTTACTTTATGGTTTAAAAATGAATTTGCTTTGAATAAAAAAAACTATGGTTTTTAAAAATGAATTTGCTTTGAATAAAAAAAACTATGGTTTTTAAAAATGAATTTGCTTTGAAAATATAATTTTTGTATTGTTTAAATCGAAATAAAAATATGATCTTTATATTGTTTACATAGAAGAAAATTTAGATCTTTATATATGAAAGCGAAGAATAAAAATTAGTTTTTTTATATTGAATGGCGAAATAAAAATTCGATTTTTATATATTGAACTTTGAAATAAAAATTCGATTTTTATATATTGAACTTTGAAATAAAAACTCGATTTTTATATATTGAACTTTGAACTAAAAAATTCGATTTTTATATATTGAACTTCGGCATAAAAATATGATTTTTATATATCGAACTTCTAAATAAAAATATGATTTTTATATATTGAACTTCGGCATAAAAATATGATTTTTATATATAGAACTTCTAAATAAAAATATGATTTTTATATATCGAACTTCTAAATAAAAATATGATTTTTATATATTGAACTTCGAAATAACAATATGATTTTTATATATTGAATAGCGAAGTAAAAAATTCGATTTTTACATATGTAGTGGCTACGGGCAACGAAGACAAAGAAGATGCGATAGCGATGAAGACTTCTGCAAATGAAGTGCCGTGGAGCTGGATAGCTATAAGTGAGAATTTCTCACCTTTCAATTTAATTTTTCTAGTTATATATATATATATATATATATATATATATACTAGGATGCAGACGGTGCTTATTAGAAGCACCCGACACCCGTCCACAGACCATGGACTTGTTTGTTTAGTTGAATGTTGGGTGATTGATTTATTCGTATGGTTGAATTGGAAATTGATTGAAATTGATTTGTGAATGGCGTGGGCCTTCACTAGACCGGGGATAAGGCTAGGCCTTGTCCCGTTTCTAGTATCGTGCCGTTATGCCGCCGAAATTTTCTAAAATATGTTAGAAAAATAAAAATATCATTTTATTTAAAGAATGAACTGAATAGAAATTCATATGTTGGAATAAAATGTTTTATCGTTAAAAATATAATTTTTAACGTGAATGTGAATAAATAAAATATTCATTTACAAACCAGACGGTTTGTTTATGTACACTGATTTGACTGATATGGATTGGGACGATAAATTTTACACATCGCCCAACTGCACGAATAAAATCTGTGTTTGATTGTTTGAAACCCCACACGGGTGTTGGGATGAAATTTGAAGTTCACTCATCCTGATTGATTAAATATGTCGATCGATCGATTGACAGGCTGTTATAAGCGTTGAATATCTATATTTGATGCTTATACAGTGTAGTGCACTTTGGTTGATGGTTGATTATTTTTCAATGCTATGATATACATGTGTTGTATGAAAATCCATATAATTAACTTTATATGGTAATTGATTGGGCCTCATTCCAATTTGAAAAATAAATAATATTATAAAATAAAAGTTCATGTGTTGACAGTACTCATTCATTGAGATTGGTCATGTGTTGAACGAAATATTTTAATATTAAAATTTACATCTTTATCGATATAAAATAAAAGTTCATGTGTTGACAGTACTCATTCATTGAGATTGGTCATGTGTTGAACGAAATATTTTAATATTAAAATTTACATCTTTATCGATATAAAATAAAAGTTCATGTGTTGACAGTACTCATTCATTGAGATTGGTCATGTGTTGAACGAAATATTTTGATAATAACAACTATTTTGAAAATAGAAATTTATGAAGCCGTGTTGATTAGATTGACGCCATTTTGACGTGAACGATATTTATATCGATTTTATTCATTTCGAACTGAATTGAATTGAAAACGAATTCAAAATGAATTGAAAACGATTTCGAAATGAATTGAATTGAAAACGAATTCAAAATGAATTGAAAACGAATTCAAAATGAATTGAAAACGATTTCGAAATGAAATGAATTGAAAACGATTTCGAAATGAATTGAATTGAAAACGATTTCGAAATGAATTGAATTGAAAACGATTTCGAAATGAATTGAATTGAAAACGATTTCGAAATGAATTGAATTGAAAACGAATTCGAAATGAATTGAATTGAAAGCGAAGTGAAATAAATTCAAATTGAATTGAAGTTTGAATTGAATAGAAATGGATTTTAAAACGAATTTATAAAGAAGAATTCAATTTTGATTTGAATTGAAATGGAAGTTGAAAATGTTTTTGAAACGAATTCAAAACTATTTATATAATTCGTTTTAAATAGAAATCGACGATATATATATTATATATATATTATATATAATATAATGGCCTGAATAGAACGCGCCGCGCCGCGGTAGTTCGCAAATTTCGACCATTTATTTCAAACGGGCATTACGGGAGATCCGACCGTCGGATTCTCCTAAAACCGGAACCGTTGGGTTCGTATCGAAAAGAGCTTTCTAACGAATGTTAGAAATTTGAAATCTAACGGTTGGATTTGGAGATACGTCCAAATCAAATTGGAAAAAGGTCGCTGTAAGTGCAGTTCGATGGCCATTGTTGGAAATCGACTGTACGGGCCTTGATAAAATTATTAAAAATAGTAATAATTTATGTAAAATCATAAGAAATGATTTGGGAAGAATTGGGATGAAAAACTCCATATTTGAAAAGATAAAAATAGATTTTTATCGAATTGGACTAGTTTTGAACTAGAATTATAATTCTATTTATTTTTAAATAAATAAATTGAATTCGAAAAGGGTTTTAAAAATAACCAAAATTTCCAATGATTGCATTGGAATGGATTTGAATCGAAATTGTCTTCGGAATATTTCGATGTTGGGATTCGTGATTATACAGATGTTGATATGGAAATTTGAAAGATATATATTTATATCGTTATTTCCAATACGACATTTGTTAGTCGTAGAATTCGATATTGAATATAAGCCGATATATTTTCTATTCAGAGCCTTGTATTGAATATCGAATGTGATTTGGGTTTGTCGTGAATGGTGTCTTTACTAACACTGTTCTTGAACCCAGTTGAGAAAAGATTAAATCTTTTTATTTAGATTTAATGAAGTGTACCAATTAAATAATATTTAATTGGAATTGAATTGATATTGATTTTTGGGTTTATCGTGAACAGTGTTTTAAATAACACTTGTTCTTTAACCCGATAATTAATGAATGTGATTTGGGTTTGTCGTGAATGGTGTCTTCACTAACACTGTTCTTGAACCCAGTTGAGAAAAGATTAAATCTTTTGATTTAGATTTAATGAAGTGCACCAATTAAATAATATTTAATTGGAATTGAAATGATATTGATTTTTGGGTTTATCGTGAACAGTGTTTTAAATAACACTTGTTCTTTAACCCGATAATTAATGGGATGTGACTTTGGGTTTATCGTGAACCGTGTTTTAAATGACACTGATTCTTTAACCCAGTCACAGATTAAAACTAAGTGGAGTTTTAATGAATCTTTAATTAGATTGAAAAGATCGAGAATGGAGTATCACCAGTTTTGCTCCAGGCGATAGTTAAATCTTTAATTAGATTTGAACGTGAAATTTAGAAACTAACTGTCGGTTAGCCAAGCAGAAGGGTTTTCTGGATATTGATCTGATGTTGGTTTCGGCCTTCGGGGTTAATATTTGGGGAATTATTCTCTTGATTAATTTACGGTTAGTGACTAATGAATTGGAATGAGGCGTATGTTGTGTTTGTGTAACACTTTTATAATATATACGCGAGTTATTCGGAAAGACCGGGTTTATCCCATTCTGAATAACTGATGCGACGATAAGTCGAAGATGAAGACGATGGTCGAAGACCGGAGGTCTTCACGTCGTTTGGATGATAACTGATGATCTTGATTGGGCTGTACACCCAAGAAGATGGAAACAGTTAGTGATCGTCCAGACGTACTTGGAGATCGATGGATATGCGGGGTACTAGGTGCCTCCGGTTTCGTTCAGACCCAGAACGGACTTGTAAATGGACTGTGTGTCTGACATCGGATTTCATTCTGTGTGACTGATATCGGTTGCATAGGATGGTTTGCCTGTGTGGCATGCTAAGATGCAAATGATCAAGGCTTCTGTTGAAAAGCAAAGTCTTGTGGTGATGATCAAAGCACGGCCTTTGTGGCGTAGCTTTGTGTAACGTTTACCTCGCGTGTTTCACACCCGGTATGAACCAAAAACGGGAGACGGACGTCAGGGAGGGCATGCGTTTCTTTCTAGCTAGAAGTGGCGTCAGTGGTTTTACACGCCCTGACGAGTTTGACTTATGTGGTTGTTGCTGTTGCGAGGCGCCTCGGTTATATCGGTTTCGGCCGAATGCATTCTGGTCGGCTGACGGACCAGACTTACACCCCATAGGGTGGGGAGACGTATTGTTCAGGCATAATAATCCACTCCGTGTGGACCGGCCCTGAGGATCCAAGGGGCAGTTGCGGCTGTTCCTGAGGGGCGGGCTAGAGCGTCTCGAATCGGTTGAGGACTATCTTTTGCCTCGGTTCATAGACGGAAATCCAATTTCCAAATACGTGACATTTGCGGTTTTATTTGTAAACCTATATATGGCGACATGATATATGGTACCCATGCCGCCTATGATTGATACTTATGATTTGAAGTTGTTTTATACACTATGCACTTATAATAGTATCAAATGATTTGTTTTAAAACGTATCAAGCATTCTTTGGCTGTTATAAGGGAAAACCCTATCCCCCGGCTTGCGTTGCATTGTGTGATAGGACCTGGGTCTTATAACAGCTTCATTTTTCTTTATTTAGCATTGCGCTGTTTGTTTTATGCACTGGTATTCTTGGGAGGAAACCCGTTCCGTGTTATACGGCGTGGTCCCTTGATTTACCGAATGGTTTAAAATAAAGATTAATAACTGTTTTAGTTCTCACACCAGTCACATGACTGACCTGGAGTTTATTGTTTTAACCTAAACTCTGGGTGCCCTTATTTTGACACGGGCAGCTAGTAGTTTCGGTTTTGCAGATTTATATTCACAGGATCCGGGTTTACAGCTGGAACGATATCCGGAAAGCTTTGTATCCGTATATCTACTTCTAGTTGTGTATTGTATTATTTTCCGCTGCTATGTATTTAAATGTAATTTAAAACTCTGATATTTCTGTGTAATATTTGTTTATACTCTGTATATTCTTGTAATCTGATGCATTGTTGTAATATACAATGAAATGTTCTTCTGTATGCGTTCTGTTGTGGTTTGTTCTCGAACTATCCGACGCTTTCCTTTACGGGGAGGTTGCGGGTCTTTACACCTAACCACGATAATTAGATGGGGTTAAGTAATCCACACTTAACTAATCTAAACACGGTAATTCGATGGGGTTAAGTTAAACACTTAACCAATTTAAACTTTGTAATCCAATGAGGTTAAGTAACCAATACTTAACCAACTTAACGTGATAATTTAATGGGGTTAAGCAACTTATACTTAACCAATTATACATGAAGATTTGATGTGGTTAAGTGACCTAAACTTAACCAATCTAACTCGTTATTTTGATGTGGTTAAGTGACCTAAACTTAACCAATCTAACTTGTTAATTTGATGTGGTTAAGTGAACTAAACTTAACCAATCTAACTCGTTAATTGGATGTGGTTAAGTGACCTATACTTAGCCAATCTAACTCGTGAATTTATGGGGGATAAGTTAACCCATACTTAACCAATCTAACGTGAAAACATGATAAGGCTAAGTCACGAATCACTTGAATACGCTTGACCGATTTGACTCGGTAATTTGACAAGGACAAGTTAATTTATATAATTAACCAATCTAAAATGATAATTAGACGAGGTTAAGTTATGGATTGCTCAATATACTTAGCCAACTTGACACATGGTTTGTAGGGTTAAGTCTTGGACTTGGATACTTAGCCAATTTTGACGTGGTTTGTAGACGGGCTAAGTTATGAACTTAAGTGACACTTAACCCATTAGATAAACCCTAATTCGGAGGATTAGGTAAATAATCATAGTTAACAAGGATTATGGAAATAAGGCTAAGTGGTAAACCTTAGTTAAGGGAAACTAAGTAATAATTCTTAGTCAAGGAAATTTGGACCATTTCTTAGATAGATTAGTAACCCGATACGTTAGGTCAACGTTTAAGTATGCGTGTAGGAGCAGGCTATCTGATTTAGATAAAGGCTCCAACAAACTGGGTAACGAAGCTGCGGCTTCGGGGGAACGTGAGGATATTCTTGGGATCCCTCTGTGAGCTGCCAGGTCATTATACTAGGCTCACGAGAGGTTGAGGTCTGCGGTAGAAGAACCAAGAATATGCCTTGGTTGCTATGCGAGCGACCTAAAGACTGGGGTGGATAGCAGTGAGTCGACGAATACATAAGGTGCCCGAGATAGCAAGTTCGTCGATCATCTACCATCTTGAGTCAAGCGTGTACGTACGGAAAGGCAGGGAACACCCAACAGACCATAATTGCTATCTAATTATGGGTGAGGTAGGCCGTAGGATGTGGGCTGGCCGGAGTGTAGTTCTCATGCAAGATTTTCTCTTGTGTTGCCTTTCACTAGTTGAGGGAGGGGTCTCGTGGGACCATAGCCACGTGTAGAAAAGCAGACCTTACTATCTGCATCGGCAGATAAATCTAAAGCTCCCGACCGAGTCCTGTATTTCTTGTTTTGCCTTGTGACAGGACTCGGATGGCACGATGTGATACATGTGCATACAGTTATAGAAAAACGATTCACGATGAATGCGTGGGAAAAAGGGCGCGGTTGAGGGTTAGCGTAATCCCTAGTGGCCTAGGTGGTTTAACCCAAACCGAAATACGAAAGCGTGCAATAGGTAAGCGTAATCCCTAGTGGTGCTAGGTGGCGTAAGTCCTAGTAGTTCAAACGATGATTCATATGGAAGAGCCTAGCTAGAACAAGGGTGACAGTCCAAACGATTTCAAGGATAATACGACATGAGGAAGCCCGTACGAGGTACGGCAAAGGACTGAACTTATATACATGGAAAGAAACATATGATTTGAGTAACCTATATATGCGATATATTAGGTTGACATGGACCATTACACGACTTTGAGTAAGGGACATTCATGGTTAACACATAACAAGGCTGGGATACTAGTACGGAGGGTGCAGAGCAAATATACATGTTAGAACTAGGAAGAATAAAACCGTGGGATGTTAGACGGGGTAGATACCTTGGGATAATGTACTCGATAGAAATCTGACGATGTGATACCTTGACTTATCATAACACCGTAGTTTATCATGATACCTTAGTTTACCATGCCACAGTATTTCAACCGGCTACCCTGGTTTATCTATCTTGTAGTTATCCTTATGTTTACTTTCAGTTTATGCATGTCATGTTACCTTTACCTGTTTTTATACTGGAAGTAGATAGGACTTACTCAGTCTTTTTGACTGACCCGTTTTGTTTCGCCTCTTTTCTTCCGTTTCCCCCCCAGGTTTCAGGGAGGAAACAATTCTGTTTAGTTCGGACTTCTTCTGCTTGAGGGTCATCAGGGATGGCTTGGACTTCTCTTGGCTATGGCTACTTTACTGCTTTTTCTTGGGGAATAATTTATGAAAAAGTCTTTATGCTTCTTTATTATTGCAAGACAGGTTTTGATGTACTCTGATGTAAAAGGCTTTAGACCTTATTTATTCATGTTATGAAAGGTTGATTTTACTTCCGCTATTTTATATATGTTCTGTCTTGTAATATTTCTGTGCATGTTTACCAATAATACTCCTCCAAACCTAGTGCATTCCCTTTGTGAGTGACCCTAGCGGAGGTGGGGTGTTACACTTATGATGTATTTATATTCACATAGTTGAGATCAGGTATAAATGGTTATGAGATTCTTATATGTTGAGTTTTAACGATGGATTTATGATTTATTTATATTCATATCTATGAGAGGATATATGAACAAGTATAATGCTTCTTTTATGATTGAGTTTTATATTTCCCTTGATGATACTTGAGAATATGCCGATGAGATGAGGCATATTCATCACATTTGTTTCTATATGTGAAGAATACTTTTCCTTGATATATATATATATATATATATATATATACACACACACACGGATGTCTTGGTGTTTCTTCTAGAAAGATATCCAGTTCTTTTGAAGTATTTATCCACATTCCATTATACCACCGTTGACATAAAGCGAAAGCAAGTTTGATTGAGTCTTACTTTTAAGACTCTTTGTAACGATACGGATTTCGCCCGGACCTAATCGATTGCTAAATCGACCAAGACCGTTCAAATTCGCATATGTTAACTTTGGTAATACAACACATCAGAAAAATAACAGAAGACTTTTATAAACATTATAATAATGTTACATCAGAGTACAGAATATCAGAGTACGTTGATAAATAATAATACAGCGGAAGATTAATTTACAATAATTGTAATACAATGCAACGGAACTAATAACACTAACACAGCGGAAGGCTACCAGTGCTCTGGACACGGCTATAAGCTTCGATCCAGAATCCTGCTCAAGAAATGAATATCTGCAAAGGAAGCTACTCGACGGCCTGTGTGGAAAAGTGGGCACCCGAGTTTGCAAAGTGAAACAAACTACGGGTCAGTCATGGGACTGGTATGAAAAATCTTACTTAACCTATCAAATAATGAGGCTAATTACAGGATTACGCCGCTAACGCGGAACAGGTTTACTCCATTTGATTGCCAATGCATATACTACTACCATAAATAAAGATATGGATCTATAATGCATCAGTCAATATGCAATTCCTCAATCTACCCTTTTGGGCCTAATCCCCAACCTTAGATTTCAAAATCCAATTCTCTTTACAAAAATTATTTCTTGGACTTTATTTCCTAATTTTTTTATTTATTTCAAATCATTTGAAATACATATCTAGCTTTTATAATAAAGTAGATTTCACTTAGGGATCTCAAAAAACAAAACATTTGAAAATATGAATTCCAAAACGTAACAACGTATACAAACAAGTATGCAACCAAATATCGGTCATGTTCCCTCTGACAAGGCTGTACGCGGCTCAACCAATATATATATATATATATATATATATATGTATGTATGTATATGTGCACCTAACGGCTACACTAACGATGCACCATCCCACCTGTGGGAGAAAACATACACCGTCCTCCACTTTTAGTCACTCTTGGGTCACACGATCTCTAGCCACATACTTGCTAAATCATTTTATATCCCGAAGTAGGGAAAATCATTTTACAACATAATCACAAGTATAATTAAATCTATATAGATTTCCACTTCCAAATCATTTCGAAATCATCGGGTATAGCCCTCAAAATCCTTCCTGTTTTATAAAACATTCCCTGTCCAAAATCGGGAATAATTCTTTTTTACCTAAGAAATTGCATTTCAAACCATTTATTAAATTTTGAAATAAACAACATCGCTAAACACTTTATAGTCAAATCTTGTAGTGTTTCACAAGGTGTTAGCATACTTATATTTCTACCCAACCCAATGCTAAATGCAAACACATATTTTGCTCATAAACTTGTCGAGCATAATCCATTCAATCAATCAACTATAACATGTCAATTTTATATTTTGCATTCATATGTTAAAATTTTAATATTTTAACATTTATAGTCATATAATGAATATTTCATATATATTCATTCAGTACATTAAAAATGTAAATTTAATGTTTCAAAATTTATAGTCATATAATGAATATTTCATAAATCTTATCTTTATGTTGAAACATACTTTACATTAAAATATAACTTTTAATGTTTTCAACATTTCTATCTATACAATGTATATTTTACATAAAACATACTCTACATTAAAAATGGAATTTTTAATGATTTCTGTAACACCCCGTAATTCTGTAACACTAGGATTCACAAATCAAAGCAGAATTAAATTGTAAAATTTAAATCAAGGGAAACGGGCTGCGCCATTGCGTTCGTCTCGGAATTCTGCATGAAAACGAGTCCGAGTTTGCGTAAATCGGAGTCCGTATGAAGGAGATATGACCCTCCGAAGTTTCAGGAATTTTCAGAATAGAAAACAGCTCGGAATTCGAATTCAAAATTCGAATTCAAACCCAGAAGCGGGCTGGGCGGGAAATTTTCCGCCCAGGACCCAGGTTGACTGGGAGTCGACTAGGTAGTCGACCCCCCCCCCCCAGGTTGACTGGGGAGTCGACTGGGTAGTCGACCCCCCCTGACCAGGTCGACTGGGTAGTCGACCTGGGGGTCGATCTGCTCCTGAAATCCAGTTTTCTGAACCTGGTTCGTTCTGATGTATTTGGTCACGTTTTCTATATAGGTTCGTCCTCCTAATCCTATATAAACAGCCTTAGTCTCCTTCTCTATTCACAATTCTTTTCTATCCTTATGCTGCCTCTGAGAAAATGTATAAACAAATAAAATAATATATAAAATAAATCAAGACGAGGAAATGCTGCTCAAGACTTTCAAGAGGAGATTCAAAACAAGCTAGGATTCAAGTGAAGATTCAAACGACTTCAACGACTGTTTTTCTACGAATCTAATCTAATCTCTGTAAGTCGGTTATATTTTTTAGATTTGAACGTTTTCTCTATTCGTGACATGAAATTAAAGGAATAAAAGAATATGCCAAATCTTTCTATTCGAATCAGTGCTTATATCTTTGGACTTAATTAAGAACTGTTATGATTCGATGACCAATGAGACTATGACTATGAAACTATGGAACTTAAAACCTTATGCCTCTTTGACTATGAACATTGCCTATGAATATGAGCACTGCCTATGACTGTGACTCATGACTATGAGAATTATTTCCTTGACTATGAACACAAGCCTATGCCTTTGATTAGGAAACTTAAACTATTGCCTATGACATAACAAGGACAACTGTGATTAAACACCTATGATTCATGACTAGGAAAGTGTTGCTTAAGTTTTGTGACTATGAAATTGGGTCTAAACCTGATTATCTATTCTGTCTATTCTTGGTTTTCTTTGGTTATAGATCTTGGGAATTTACCTATTAAGTTAGGTCTACCCATGTTCTTGAACCTACACTATTCAACCCTTTTCATGTCGTAATATTACCATATCTATATGCCTGTGAATTGTCTTCTTATGCCAGTTATCATGTCTATTCTTTCATGGCATTTTGGTTCATTCCCTTTTTCCACGAATCTAGATTTATTTATAATCTAGGTTGAATCACGATTATACGAACGATGGGAATACGATTTGGGCAAAATATGAAATTTACTAAAAACGTAGTTATAAACTTGGAAATTGGCATGAATTGGGAACATGTATTATGGCATGTTCATAAAAATGCATATTGGATAAATTTGACATGAATTATAGGATGTGTAATTTGAATCTAGTATTGACTTGTAAATCTAGCATTTACATGAATTGTGAACTAGAATAATAGGTCTTGTTTGACATGAACTGTAATTAGAATATTAAATCAGAATTGGGTGGCTAAATTAAGCATGATAAGTATATTAGCATAATTTACATACATTGGACGTAAATGGTAAATGGTTAAATAGGCCACAAAATAGGTAGTTGGTATGCAAATTAAGTTTTGGGCATAAACGGTGAACTAGAATATGAAATCAAGTTTGGCATAAACTGTAAACTAGAATATAAAATCTAGTTTTGGCATGACCTGTAAATGGGGGTGTTGGACCTAAATTTCTATAAACTATAAGATAGGCAAATCAAGATTTGGGCCAAGAATACAAGTCCATTAGTAGGCATGGAAAATGTATAGGGTATAGGCCAAATTTATTTTAAAAAGGGAAAATGGACTTTGAGGATAAGTGGTTAAACTTTGAGGATAAATTGTTAACAATTTATTTATATACAAAAGAAAGGTTTATTAATAACATCTCTTTTAATAATACATACACCAGAAAGTTCTAGGGTGACAGAGAGGATAGTGTCTAGGCTTGGGTTTGGAAAATACAAGTTTCCTGCTCTCCCTGGCTATCCCTAACTGATCCGAAGGACGGGATGGTTACTTTCAAAACCTGATTTGAAAATTAATCAAACCCTTTGAACTTAGAAAACCCGAATATGCCTAACCCGATGTTAGACTGAGTTGCGATGCAAACCTGCCCGGAACCAACCGGCATATCCAGTATTCACAACAATATCTGTCTAATGTGAGTGGTAGCGGCTTTAATTTATTTAGTTAAAGCTAGAACAAGAATGGTAGGGTTAAGTTAACTAAGACTTAACCAATTCAACATGATAACCAAACCGATGGGTGGGGTTAGGTTCATACTGGCACTTAACACAGTTAAGCTAGAATGGGAGGGTTAAGTCCATAGGAACACTTAACCTACTTAACACAGTTAAGCTAGAATGGGAGGGCTAAGTCCATAAGGACACTTAACCAACTTAACATGGTTACAAGACAAGATTCGTAGTGGTTAAGTAACTAAGAAAACACTTAGCCAAATTAACATGTTAACTAGACTAGAAGGCGGGGTTAAGTAAAGTTAATACACTTAGCCAAATTAACATGTTAACTAGACTAGAGATTGGGGTTAAGTAAAATTTAATACACTTAGCCAATTTGATATGTTAGCTGGACTAGACCGCAGGGTTAAGTAAACCTGAACACTTAATCATCAGATTGTGATAAAGGAATAGAGTTAAGTCTAAAACATGAAGAGATAATACTTAACCATAAATAATAACATGTTAGTGAAAACAGATGGGCAAGGTTAAGTTAAAAAGCAACACTTAACCAATACAGGATGAATGGGTAGGGTTAAGTAATAAGAAATACTTAACCAATATAACTAGGTTTGTGGTAGGGTTAAGTCAACATGAATTACTGATAACACTTAACCAGTTTGACAGGATAAAGGAAGAGGGTTAAGTTAGCTTGAATTGACTAATGACACTTAACCAATCCAAATTTACGGGAAAGAGAACTAAGTAGTAAACCTTAGTTAAAAGGAGCTAAGTAGTAAACCTTAGTTAAGAAAACAACGATTCTGAAAACTAAGTGGTAAACCTTAGTTAGTAAAACTAAGTAGTAATTCTTAGTATAACACGGGAAGGAGCGAATGTCCATCTGAGTAAAAAGAAGGCTCCAACGAATTGGGTTACGAAGCCTGAGGCTTCGAGGGGACGTGAGGGTACTCTTGGTATCCCCCTGTGAGGCTGCAAATGATCCTCCTAGGCTCACAGAGGTTAAGGTCTGCGTTAGAAGAACCAAGGGTATGCCTTGGTTGCAAAATATGGCAACCTAAAGACTAGGATGGACCAGCGTGATTCGACGAGAAACCGGTAGCCCTGTGATAGCAACTCGTCGTCTACCATCCATCTTGAGTCAATCGAGATACGTGAAGAGGAAAGGCGGAGAACTCCAAAAGACCATATACTTGCTATCTAGTTATGGGTGAGGATGGCCATAGGTTAGTGGGGCATAGGGGGCCTGCGTATAGTTCTCATTTTTCAAGGTGTGCCTTTCATTAGTTGAGGGAGGGGTCAAGTGAGACCATAGCCACTAGAATAAAAACAGACCTTAGCATCTGCATCGGCAGATATCTGAAAGCTCCCGACCGAGTTCTGTGTTTCTTGATTTGCCCTGCCACAGGACTCGGGCCGCACATTACAGGACATGTGCATCTAGACAAGCGATAACGATTCGCGATACATGTGTGGGGAAGTCTAGGAACATATACCACTCTAGGTAGTGTGTCCTAGACTAGGGGGCATGGTTCGACAGGTAGCATAATCCCTAGTTGGACTAGGTGGCATAAACCCTGAATCCGAGAAGCGTTCTGCAGATAGCGTAAACTCTAGTTGAATCTAGAAAGCACTTGATAGAAAACCCTAGATTAGATCTAGGTAATAAATAATAAATGTATGCCTGAAGGCAATGGAAACTACAGGGATTGGGATCACGTTATCGTTACTAGTTGGGACACTAGTTAGGTGGTACAGAGATGTAGAAATCTGTATAACAAGGAAATAGCGAGGTGGCGAAAGTATTAGAGCATATCCAGTTAATCTCATCTTAGCATATCTTGTGTTAATCTTGTCTAATCTTGTTGATCCTATCATCTTGGTGTTATGTTGTATTCAGTTAATTCATGTCGTTTTGTTTTCCATGTTCACATGCTAGAAGTTACTGAACTTACTCAGGCTTTATGTCTGACTCTGTTTTTCTTTCGTCTTCTTTTCTTCCGCCCCCCCCCCCCCCCCCCCCAGGTAGTAAAGGAGGGAATAGTATAGCTCAGGTTAAGTCAGACTGTCACTCTTTCCCAGCTTGAAGATTTGTCAAAGTTTTGCTTGGATTCTCTTTTCAGATGCTGTGGCTGGCTCTTGCTACATTGGGGAATATAAATGTTGTTTTATGCTTCTTTATTTCGTAAGACAGATGATACTATGATATTATAAAGAAATCGTTGTACAGACTATTTTATCAATAAAGCAAAGTTTTATTTTCCGCTGTTGTAATTTTTGTCTTTCTTGTAATTTATCTACATCTTTTACCCTAAATGCTCCACAGAACTTAGTGCATTCCCTTTGTGAGTGACACTAACAGATGTGGGGTGTTACACGTGGTATCAGAGCTGAAGGTTACCCGATCAGATAAAGGATTTGAAAAATTATTTTCAAAACGGTTTTTAAAGAAGCATTTTCAAGAGAAAAGATTTGTTTTAAAGGCATATTCCCCAAAGCCATAAGCACTATCTTCTCTTCCTCTGCTTGAATTCTTGTATCTTTCTTTCTTGAGTCTCTGGGGCTCCTGGCTCTCTGGGAGGTAACCTCATCGATGGGCGAAGCCGTGCCTGGCTTCCATCCATAGCCATAGTTGTTTCACCTACGACCAGTTTTCTTTCAAGCTTATAGGGTTTTCTGTACGATGGAAGCAGCTTTCGAGAGAATGGTCAACATGACTACACATGGAAGAGGATGAGGAATTCATGGATGTAGATTTAGCTCACAAAGAAGGAAGGAATTATAAAATCTAAGGCAAGAGGAAGTATCTTTACTATGGTGTAAAAGGGCATGTAATTAAGGGCAAAGGACCAGATTTTCAGAAGGGCAAGTACCTACTTTCGCCACCAAGCGTACATAGGAGAAAGGTAGTAAAGTTCTATTGGAAGAGTCTAGTTTTGCTATTCGTACTCTTTCCTTTTGTTTTAGCACTTCGCATTTGTTCATATCCACTTCCATAGTTGAGTCTCTGCACCATAGTGCTTGTATAGTAGAAAGATCCCACTAGAGTCTCAAATCCAATTGGTGGTCCGACCAGTTTATTTTTGGTTAGTAGGGATTTGAGAATAGCTATCAAGTTTGCTTATATTATCTCACGTAGATCGTCTAAATTCGGAGGAGATATTCCTTGGGTGCTTGTCTGATATTGGTTAAGCCTTTGGGGTTTGTATTTGAGGAATGTCGAGTTCGACTAGGATAGTTTGCGTGAGAGATGAATAGTGGTGGCAAGCACTCTAAAAAGCATGTAGTAACCTTTCGACCCTTATAGTTATGGTATGGTGGATAAGAGGGAAACCTCTAATCATCTTAGTACATACACTTGGTACCATAATTGACATCTGTTTATTTTGGAAATGGAGGTCAGAAACTTCACAATCGTGAAGTTAAATTAGTTAAGATACAGTGGAGTAAAGCTCAATAAGGCTAGATACTAGCAACATACCTTTTTCCTTAAGGGTGCATCCTTGATTTCTTTTTTTAGGAGCTTTACGCATAATTGTTTCTCTCTTTCCAAAGTATATCCTCTAGGTCGTATCTTCGATCCTTAGGTAGAAGCCAATGGATGTAAACATGTATTTGAAACGTGTTATGGTTGATGGTTGCAAGTGGTTACTAATGGTTGCTCGTGAATGCATATGCATACATATTAGGCACTAGATCAGTTCAGACGCTTTCATATTGCATTTACAGATATGTATTTGTTTGTAAGTTGAACTTGATATGTTATCATATGGATGTTGCATATGGATGAATGGTTGTGCACGCATGTAGTATTTACATAACTAGGGATGCTTGCATACATGATTGGACGCATGGCACTGACATGATTCGCATTAAGGAGGTCAACTGAATCAGTAGACCACTTGATTTTGCACTAGATAAAGACATATACACACACTATACATATAAACATGAAAGCATTAGAAATCTTTTAAGGACAATGAATGCCTGTGATTGAATGGTTGAGTAGATGGATGATTGGATGGTAGGACACATTCTTCCTAACTTGAAGATTTCGGGGAAGAAATCCTTTTAAGTGGGGGAGAATGTAACACCCCGTAATTCTGTAACACTAGGATTCACAAATCAAGGCAGAATTAAATTGTAAAATCAAAATCAAGGGAAACGGGCTGCGCCATTGCGTTCGTCTCGGAATTCTGCATGAAAACGAGTCTGAGGTTGCGTAAATTGGAGTCCGTATGAAGGAGATATGACCCTCCGAAGTTTCAGGAATTTTCAGAACAGAAAACAGCTCGAAATTCAAATTCAAACCCAGAAGCGGGCTGGGCGGAAAATTTCCCGCCCAGGACCCAGGTCGACTGGGGAGTCGACTGGGTAGTCGACCCCCCCCCCCCAGGTCGACTGGGTAGTCGACCCCCCCCCCCTCCTGACCAGGTCGACTGGGTAGTCGACCTGGGGGTCGACCTACTCCCGAAATCCAGTTTTCTGAACCTGGTTCGTTCTAATGTATTTGGTCAAATTTTCTGTCTAGGTTCGTCCACCTAATCCTATATAAACAGCCTTAGTCTCCTTCTCTATTCACAATTCTTTTCTATCCTTATGCTGCCTCTGAGAAAATGTATAAATAAAAAAAATAATATATAAAATAAATCAAGACGAGGAAATGCTGCTCAAGACTTTCAAGAGGAGATTCAAAATAAGCTAGGATTCAAGTGAAGATTCAAACGACTTCAACGACTGTTTTTCTACGAATCTAATCTAATCTCTGTAAGTCGGTTCTTTTTTTAGATTTGAACGTTTTCTCTATTCGTCACATGAAATTAAAGGAATAAAAGAATATGCCAAATCTTTCTATTTGAATCAGTGCTTATATCTTTGGACTTAATTAAGAACTGTTATGATTCGATGACCAATGAGACTGTGGCTATGAAACTATGGACCTTAAAACCTTATGCCTCTTTGACTATGAACATTGCCTATGACTATGAACACTGCCTATGACTGTGACTCATGACTATGAGAATTATTTCCTTGACTATGAACACAAGCCTATGCCTTTGATTGGGAAACATAAACTATTGCCTATGACATAACAAGGACAACTGTGATTAAACACCTGTGATTCATGACTAGGAAAGTGTTGCTTAAGTTTTGTGACTATGAAATTGGGTCTAAACCTGATTATCTATTCTGTCTATTCTTGGTTTTCTTTAGTTTTAGATCTTGGGAATTTACCTATTAAGTTAGGTCTACCCATGTTCTTGAACCTATACTATTCAACCCTTTTCATGTCGTAATATTACCATATCTATATGCCTATGAATTGTCATCTTATGCCAGTTATCATGTCTATTCTTTCATGGCATTTTGGTTCATTCCCTTTTTCCATGAATCTAGATTTATTTATAATCTAGGTTGAATCACGATTATACGAACGATGGGAATACGATTTGGGCAAAATATGAAATTTATTAAAAACGTAGTTATAAACTTGGAAATTGGCATGAATTGGGAACATGTATTATGGCATGTTCATAAAAATGCAAACTGGATAAATTTGACATGAATTATAGGATGTGTAATTTGAATCTAGTATTGACTTGTAAATCTAGCATTTACATGAATTGTGAACTAGAATAATAGGTCTAGTTTGACATGAACTGTAATTAGAATATTAAATCAGAATTGGGTGGCTAAATTAAGCATGATAAGTATATTAGCATAATTTACATACATTGGGCGTAAATGGTTAAATGGGCCACAAAATAGGTAGTTGGTATGCAAATTAAGTTTTGGGCATAAACGGTGAACTAGAATATGAAATCTAGTTTGGCATAAACTGTAAACTAGAATATAAAATCTAGTTTTGGCATGAACTGTAAATGGGGGTGTTGGACCTAAATTGCTAAAAACTGTAAGATAGGCAAATCAAGATTTGGGCCTAGAATACAAGTCCATTAGTAGGCATGGCAAATGTATAGGGTATAGGCCAAATTTATTTTAAAAAGGGAAAATGGACTTTGAGGATAAGAGGTTAAACTTTGAGGATAAATTGTTAACAATTTATTTATATACAAAAGAAAGGTTTATTAATGACATCTCTTTTAATAACACATACACCAGAAAGTTCTAGGGTGACAGAGAGGATAGTGTCTAGGCTTGGGTTTGGAAAATACAAGTTTCCTGCTCTCCCTGGCTACCCCTAACTGATCCAACGGACGGGATGGTTACTTTCAAAACCTGACTTGAAAATTAATCAAACCCTTTGAACTTAGAAAACCCGAATATGCCTAACTCGAGGTTAGACTGAGTTGCGATGTAAACCTGCCCGGAACCAACCAGCATATCCAGTATTCGCAACAATATCTGTCTAATGTGAGTGGTAGCGGCTTTAATTAATTTAGTTAAAGCTAGAACATGAATGGTAGGGTTAAGTTAACTAAGACCTAACCAATTCAACATGATAACCAAACTGATGGGTGGGGTTAGTTTCATACTGACACTTAACACAGTTAAGCTAGAATGGGAGGGTTAAGTCCATAGGAACACTTAACCAACTTAACACAGTTAGGCTAGAATGGGAGGGCTAAGTCCATAGGGACACTTAACCAACTTAACATGGTAACATGACAAGATTCGTAGTGGTTAAGTAACTAAGAAAACAGTAAGCCAAATTAACATGTTAACTAGACTAGAGTTTGGGGTTAAGTAAAATTTAATACACTTAGCCAATTTAATATGTTAGCTGGACTAGACCGTAGGGTTAAGTAAACCTGAACACTTAACCATCAGATTGTGATAAAGGAATAGGGTTAAGTCTAAAACTTGAAGAGATAATACTTAACCATTAATAATAACATGTTAGTGAAAACAGATGGGCAAGGTTAAGTTAAAAAGGAACACTTAACCAATACAAGATGAATGGGTAGGGTTAAGTAATAAGAAATACTTAACCAATATAACTTGGTTTGTGGTAGGGTTAAGTCAACATGAATTGCTGATAACACATAACCAGTTTGACAGGATAAATGAAGAGGGTTAAGTTAGCTTGAATTGACTAATGACACTTAACCAATCCAAATTTACGGGAAAGAAAACTAAGTAGTAAACGTTAGTTAAAAGGAGCTAAGTAGTAAACCTTAGTTAAGAAAACAACGATTCTGGAAACTAAGTGGTAAACCTTAGTTAGTAAAACTAAGTAGTAATTCTTAGTATAACACGGGAAGGAGCGAATGTCCGTCTGAGTAAAAAGAAGGCCCCAACGGATTGGGTTACGAAGCCCGAGGCTTCGAGGGGACGTGAGGGTACTCTTGGTATCCCTCTGTGAGGCTGCAGATGATCCTCCCGGGCTCACAGAGGTTAAGGTCTGCGTTAGAAGAACCAAGGGTATGCCTTGGTTGCAAAATATGGCAACCTAAAGACTAGGATGTACCAGCGTGATTCGACGAGAAACCGGTAGCCCTGTGATTGCAACTCGTCGTCTACCATCCATCTTGAGTCAAACGAGATACGTGAAGCGGAATGACGGAGAACTCCAAAAGACCATATACTTGCTATCTAGTTATGGGTGAGGATGGCCATAGGTTAGTGGGGCATATGGGGCCTGCGTATAGTTCTCATTTTTCAAGGTGTGCCTTTTATTAGTTGAGGGCGGGGTCAAGTCGGACCATAGCCACTGGAATAAAAACAGACCATAGCATCTGCATCGGCAGATATCTGAAAGCTCCCGACCGAGTTCTGTGTTTCTTGATTTGCCTTGCCACAGGACTCGGGCCGCACATTACAGGACATGTGCATCTAGACAAGCGATAACGATTCGCGATACATGCGTGGGGAAGTCTAGGAACATATACCACTCTAGGTAGTGTGTCCTAGACTAGGGGGCATCGTTCGATAGGTAGCATAATCCCTAGTTGGACTAGGTGGCATAAACCCTAAATCTGAGAAGCGTTCTGCAGATAGCGTAAACTCTAGTTGAATCTAGAAAGCACTTGATAGAAAACCCTAGATTAGATCTAGGTAGTAAATAATAAATGCATGCCTGAAGGCAATGGAAACTACAAGGATTGGGATCACGTTATCGTTACTAGTTGGGACACTAGTTAGGTGGTGCAGAGATGTAGAAATCAGTATAACAAGTAAATAGCGAAGCATCGAAAGTATTAGAGCATATCCAGTTAATCTTATCTTAGCATATCTTGTGTTAATCTTGTCTAATCTTGCTGATCCTATCATCTTGGTGTTATCTTGTATTCAGTTAATTCATGTCGTTTTGTTTGCCATGTTCACATGCTAGAAGTTACTGAACTTACTCTGGCTTTATGTATGACTCTGTTTTTCTTTCGTCTTCTTTTCTTCCGTTCCCCTCCCCCCCCCCCCCAGGTAGTAAAGGAGGGAATAGTATAGCTCAGGTTAAGTCAGACTGTCACTCTTTCCCAGCTTGAAGATTTGTCTAAGTTTTGCTTGGATTCTATTTTCAGATGCTGTGGCTGGCTCTTGCTACATTGGGGAATATAAATGTTGTTTTATGCTTCTTTATTTTGTAAGACAGATGATACTCTGATATTATAAAGAAATCGTTGTACAAACTATTTTATCAATAAAGCAAAGTTTTATTTTCCGCTGTTGTAAGTTTTGTCTGTCTTGTAATTTATCTGCATATTTTACCCTAAATGCTCCACAGAACTTAGTGCATTCCCTTTGTGAGTGACACTAACGGATGTGGGGTGTTACATTTTCACATTTTATCTATACAACGTATATTTTACATAAATAATACTTTACATTAAAAATAGAATTTTTAATGTTTTCACATTTTTCTCAATACAATGAATATCTCATTTCATTCTAACATTAAAAATATGATTTTTGATGTTTCAATACTTTATTTCAAACAAATGATCATTTTTCATCTTTTCTACATATACGATAAAAATGTAAATTTTATCATTAACATATTTTCATTTCAAATAAATGAACATTTTTAATCTTTTCCACATATACGATAAAAATGTGAATTTTATCGTTAACAACATTCATTTCAAATAAATGCACATTTTTAATCTTTTCTACATATACGATAAAAATGTGAATTTTATCGTTAACATATTTCATTTCAAATAAATGCACATTTTTAATCTTTTCTACATATACGATAAAATGTGAATTTTATCGTTAACAACATTTCATTTAACATATGAACATTTTTAGTGAATCATATATATAATACAAATGTAACTTTTCATGTATAAACCTTTTATTTAAGACATGGTTCTTTTTAATGAATTAAACATACAATGAAAATGTAACATTTCATGTTTAACACTTTATTTAAAACATGGTTCTTTTTCATGAAGCAATCATAAAATAAAAATATGATCCTTATTGTGCAAACATTATATGACATATTAACCTTTTTAATGAAGTGAACATACATTAAAAAATGTGTATTTTCATGTTTTAAACATTTTTAATAACATATGAACATTTTTCACGAAGCAATCATACAATAAAATATGATTTTTATTATATTAACATATTATATGACAAATGAACATTTATGATAGAAATGTGAATTCTTATCATACAAAAAATTTATAACACATATGATTATTTTTATTTGCATACAATTCTATTTTATACAATTCCATTATATCCATCGAACCACCACAAACATTATCAACCAATTCAAATCACGTGCCACAAACAATATGAATTTTAACAGCGAATAAATAATGATTTCCAACGCATAACAGTTTATTTTAATTTTAAACTTTAAATAAGAAATATCATGTAACATCCCAAAAATTTCAGTATATTTGAATTCCAATTTAAATTAAATAAATTGTAATATATTAAGAAAAAACAAATTTTGTTGGATTTAAATGTTGGTAATTATGTGAAGTTAGTATAAATAGAGTTTCAGATTTTAGTTCTATTTAATAAGACTATGATTTGAATTTAATATTTAAATAATTAAATTTAATCTGAGTGGTTAATTTAAAGGTAGAATTCAAATTTAAATTAAAAATGGTGAAATTCTAAGTTGTGAATAATAATTGGAATTCAAAGCAGAAATTTTAAATAACCAAACTTGAGAACTTAGAATTTGTGGAATCGATTTATAAACTTTATTTAAGTTGTAATTTGAGTTAAGTGGGATTTTGAAATATTTAAGTTAAAAAGGAATTCAGATTCGAATTGTTAAACAATGGATTTTTATTTGTTTAAATTTAATTTGAAATTCAAAATTTCAAATTTGAGATATAAGCAAATATGGAACTTAAAATTTGTGAAATAAGTTTATAGAATTTATTTAAGTTATAATTTGGTTTAAATTTGAATTTATAAATATTTAAAATTTGAATTTAAAACAGTTAATCGAATAATTGAATATTTATTTAATTAATTAACTGTAGAATTTAACGGTTTTTGGCGACTGTCTCGGAATTCGACGAAACTGGCGCCATCAGAACCGGAACGGTGAATTATGCTAGGATTTCAAATTTTGTTACAATCTGACTTACCGTTTGATCGTACAAGAGAAATTGTGAACGAATCATTATAAGTGAATAATTGGGTATTTCTCACATTTGGGCCTTATAATTTCCTATAAATAAACCCACTTAACTCCACATCAGCTCATTTCACATGTACGTTACTTCCTCCATCCACTTTTCTTTTCTAATGGCTGAAATAATTTTTTTTTTCAAACCCTAGAAAATAAAAATTTCAACTTCAAAATCAAATCTCTTTAAAACCCAACAAATTATATATCAAACTGAAGATCTCGACGATACGAAGCTGCTGGTATAATTTATTTTGACATGCAGTAGGCGGATTCACCAGAAATTGCGGTCAAACCTACTGAAATTCGAAATGCTAGGGTTCGTTTTGGGGCTTTTTGATTTAGGCGTTAATTGGAGAAACGGAGATATCGGTTTTGTTGCTCTCGTCGATGCGAGTTGATAGGTGGTGCTCGTTCGATCTGGAAATCATCGAGGTGGCCGGAATTTGTGTTTTAGGGTTTGACAGTCCCGTTTGGGGCTGACGCCGGGCGAGAGCAGGAAGCCGCCGGAGGCGGGGTTTCTGGTGTAGACGGGCGCGGATTTTCATGAGGGTCAGGAGGGTGGAGGTCGCCGGTCAGCTAGCGGTCGGAGGAGGTGTAATTTCTCGGTCAAAGTCTGGATGTTTTGGGTTCTTCGGCGGGCTACAGTAGCAGGAACGAGAGGGAGCGGGAAAGGGGTAGGATGACGTGTCAAGGAATAATTGGTGAGGAGGATTAAATTTAATTTTTATATATTTAAAAATTCAGAGAGTAAAACTTGAATAACTTTCTCGTACAACCTCGGATTGACGAACGGTTTGTTGCGTTAGGATCGTGGAGGAATTGCGCACGTTTTGGCACTGGTTTCGCTGCATTTCGAGACTGTGAAATTTTGGGCTATGGTTGGACGTTCGATCCACTAAGGACCCAAAGGTGAGTGATTCTTCGCTCACGAAATACTGAATTATTCCCATATTTATTGAATTAAATTATGAAGTAAGTTTGGTTGCATGGTTGCATTGGATTGTTGATGTGTTGTTTAAATTTGACATGCAAGTGTGTTAACATGCAATCTAAGTAAATGATTAGTTATTTAATTTAATTTAAATCTCTAGTTGAAATTCGAACCCTTGTTAATCCTGGAACAGTTAATGCTGATCAGTTGAATGGAATGATGTGATGGATGTTCGGTTGGATTTTATTACTGTTGATATTGACACTGCTTATGCCCATATTCAGTATATCGTATTGCATGTTGGTTTTGACGATAAATCTCATTTGTACCCTTGATGTTGCGGGCATCTAATGAACCCGGGATTTATCGATAAAAATGAATTAAGAACACAGAGTGAAATGATAAATCTCTGTGACCCTGATTTGGATTGAAATGATAGATCCATCCCTGAAGTATCGAGAAACTTAAATTTAGAATCACTTGGCCGTTGGATAGATAATTATATACAGACATCGGTTGGTTAAATGATTTTAATATTTGAAATTTTATTTGATAGAATTTCACATAAAAGAATGTGTCGATACTCGATTTTTGAATTCTTTAAAGATTCTGAACTGGGATGATGATAAAAAGGGTTGGAGGAAATTTCCAAACCAAAATAGAAATATCTAAATTGGGGTTTGAATATGAATTGAAAACTTTCCAAAATAAGAGTTGGATTAGAAGGAAAAATTCTTATAGAAATCAAATGTTGGGGAAATTAGAAATCAAGAGTATCTGAGTTGTTTTAACCCAGTTGGAATATATATCTCGGAACTCTTGAAATCAAGTAGTTGTTTTGAACAAGGTTGAAACGAGATAGGGAACTAAGTGAACTCCATTGAGACCGGAGGATAAATTCAAGTATTTGAAATTTGGAAGGAAGAAAGGTTTTGATTTGAGAAATTTATTTTAATATTTATGCATTGATTCTAAATAATTATTCTAGCTTTAAAACTATTAATTACTTTTACTTAATACTATTGTATTTAAACAATTTACTTATAATTCATTTTCAAAGGTTTCTAGTAAATCTTATTTTAAGTATATATAATATTTAAATTGCTAATTTATCTTAACTATCATATTTTATATATATACATCTATATATATTTATTTTATAAAAATTTATTATTATTATTATTATATGAACATTTAGTTTACAAGTATTTTCTCAAATTTTAAATTCTTCCGAATGGAAATGCTTGAGTTTGAACCACTGGTTCAAATGGAGTTGAGATGAGAATCCGAGATAATTGGAAACCCTTGAGGAAAAATTATATTCTATTTGAATATTTCGTTTTGGAAATATTATATGATTATAATATAATGGTATGGGATATATTCTAATTTAGAATAAAAATCGGCTTGGGATGATTTATGATATTTTGATATGAAATTTTATTTTATTTGAATATAAATTGGTTCGAAACAAAATATGATATTTTGATATGAAAGCGAACCTTTCAAATATAAAAGAATCGACCGATGTGAAAAGATGTAAGCGTTGGTTGTTAAAGAGACCGGAGTCGACATAAGGCATACTCTCTGTCAGTGTCGATGCCACTTTGACAACTGTGAACGTTATGACGTATCCAGAATGAGTATGATGACTTGGAGGCGATTATTGAATCGAAGAAGATGTACGATGACGAAATAGCCCTGACCTTCGGGTCAGAATTGAAATGACTAAAACAGGAGCTATACCGTGACTAATTGAGGTTAGCGCCTTTGATCGGACACACTTCTTCGATGCTATTTATATGACTATGATGATGATGATTTGGGCCCATTTAATTTTATGATTATGGGAGTGTGTTCCGAGGTGGGCGGTAGTGGCTGCTATGCGTTACCACCGGTCCGGGAGTGCAATTGGTAGAACCCTACCCTGGGCATTGCCTCGAGTGCCTTGTCATATATATATCCATATCGAGCCCCATACGATTTTGATTTAGCATTGCCTTCTATGGAGTACCCTCTGATAACACCAGTACGGTGAATTTACGGTACTGTATAGACCGTTGATGCATATAAACCGCGTAAGGGTAATATGGTAATCCCGCTTACGCTATTTTCAGTATTTATACTTTACTGAGTAGACATTATCATAATAGCGTATTTTACTATGTATGTATTAGTTTAACGGATCCTTGAGAGATGGAAAATCCCGTAACATCTCTTGAGTTACTGCACCCATGATACTGATGTTATTTCGTATTTTAATTTGACTAATATGAGATGATTTAGTGCTGATCCGAGTGTTTGTTGTGTTTTCTTTTATGCAATATGCTCGGGTCAACAGATATTGCAGTTAGCGAAGATTTCCTTGCCTTGGAGGACGAAGACGAAGTTTGGCGTATATATCTATACATATGTATATCCGCTGCATTATTTTTCCGCTGCTTATTATGTACAGCTGTATGTATATGTAACTCTGATAATCATTGAAGGTTATAGTCAATGTATATATATTTCCACTGCTTTTAACTGCTATTTGTTTATTATATGTTGTCCTTCCGCTGTGAGGTTCTGTTAATTGTCTTTCTCTTCTTTCTTTCTTTTTCTTCTTTTCCCAATAACTACCTGCATTTGCGATTTGTTTGGGTCGACATGTGTGGCTTATTGTCGATTTTAAACGGTCAAAAATACGGGTCGTTACAGTTGGTATCAGAGCGATGGTTCGCGATAACCTTGGCTCTGTTGGCAATTAACTCATTAGAGATGGGGTTAGTAATTCCCTAGAATGAGTTTGAGTGATATGAGAGAGCGTATTTGTATTTTTATATAAAAATGGTTTTTATTGTGTTGGCTTGTTCTGTTGAATATTTATGGGTTCTGGTTGATATATGGGACGCCATCGTATCGATAGGAATTTATAAATAATCGAACAGGATGGATCGACATAATATGGTTTTCATTCATATTCTAAATATTTATATATCAAATATAATATTGGTTCAAGTATATGTGAAATCGTTTTAGTAGGTGGTAATTTTAAGCTATTACCTAATATGGTTGATTCGATAATAAATTTTATAAGGAAAATTCAAATGATCTATGAGAGCAATTTGAAAATGAAATGATATCCAAAATAAAATTGGGTGAGAAAGATTGAGATTTAAATATAAATGAACTTGAAACTTGATCCTGGGGTATCTTTGGAAATAGTTGCCAAAGTTTTAAATAATACTATATTTTAGGTATGATCGAAAAGAAATGGTTTTAAAGATTATTCAAAGTGGTATAATCCCTCCTTGGACCTTAGAAACGATGTCGGTAATGAGTGCACACATTATCGATGTTACTCCGAAGAGTCTAAGTGGGGGAGACACCACTCAATGATTATTATAAAATCAGTTTTGACAAAGGATTTTGAATTTAACTCCATATAATATAAACTTTATATAAAGGTATTAATATATAATATTTGAAGGATGAATTTGAGTTTAAAACCAGAATTTAAATTTTGAGTTCTTTGATGACCAAAGATTTGGTTTTAAAATTGTATATGGTAAGTTTTTTTTTATAAATTATATAAGTATATATGTATGTTATTTTAAACTTGATTTGAAAATCCGGAATCGAGTATTGAGTTTACCTCAACTAATAACAACTATAAATCTATTTAAAGCGAAATTTTGAATTCGAGATTTATAAAATTTATATTATGAGCCTGAAATGGCGCGGTAGTTCGAAAATTCGATTTCTAACTTTGAATAAATATATAAAATTCAATATAAGTCGGAGTTGGATAAAACGAGAAACTCTAGGATCGAATTGACCATATCTTTCTAATGAATGTAAGAAATTTAGTTTTTACTTTATAAATGGTAAGTTATGACTAAATTAAAATTTAGAAATAGCGCTATGGAATTTATATATATATTTTATTAATATATATAAGCTCTTCAGGATAGAAATTTACAAACGGCTTTCAGAGTTCGATGGATTCAAATTTAAGGAAATCAACTTAAGGAGTTTAATGAGTCGTTTTAGAATTCATGTGAATGGTTAGATTGAGTGAGAATAATTTGATTTGTACTAGCAACTAATGTTATGTAAGTTAAGGAAGTTAATAAACGGGATGAAATAAAAATGGTTTATATAAAACCATGACGAACCTTAACCCGTTATATAGATTCGAAGTTAACCCAAATGAGGGAGCAACTGAAATAAACTTGAGGTTTAGAATATGAGATAAGGTGATAAAGATGTAAACCAAGTCTAATTTGTTAAATTAGAATATCGGAAGGACTTTGAACTAAGAAGATTAAATTTAGATAGGTGAAGAAGAGAGTGGTTAATATATGAAGGAAGTACCAACATAAGAATAGCGAGATGCAGACACAAGTGAAAGGAGTGAATGTGAATGAACTTGAGCTAGTTCAGAATAAATGAATCCGAACTAGTTCAAGTGAATGGTTAAGCTAATGTGGGTAAACAAGATATTATTCAACGCAAAAGGATAAAGTAACTTTGAATAAGTAATGAAGTGGCAACTTAATTTATATTTATGAAATTATGTTTTATTTAAATCGAGTTGGTTGGAAACATTAAAAAAAGAATTCAATGTTGTTTGAAATTGAATGCTTGAAAATGAAGCGAATAGAAATATATCGAGATTGAATAAGCAAATGAATATGAATTCATTTCTTGAATAAAGAAGTGACTACTAGTTTTGGAATGATGAAGACTTAAAATTAGAAAATTTAGAATCCGAAAGTTGGAAGTTCCAAAATAAATGAGTCAAGGTTGATGCGTAAATTTGAAGTATTCAATAAGCTGAAACAAAATGAGCATAACTTTTGTATGGATGATCAGAATCGGGCGATTCTGGACTTTTCAGAAACCTTAGAATCTGAACTAGAATTGTCATGAATAGAGCCTCATCAGATTTTTCAAGCCTACATGTTGAAATTTAAGATTTAGTCAAAGTCGTATGCGCAGAAAATAAAAATCTGAACTGAATATCGATATTGTTTTGACCATAACTCTCTAACCGAGTATCGGATTTTGATGTGCGAGTACAATTCGGAAAGGCCAGAATGTAAACTAAAACTTTCTCTTAATATGATGAGTCAAATTCTGATGTTTATAGGGTTAAAAACTGGGTTGAACAATTCAGATCTGCATTTTTCAGTGTACGGGCTGAGATGTTCGCCTTCACTAAAATAGTCATAACTTTTGAGCGAATTGTCGAAATTCGACGAATCCGGACAATTCGGAAAGCCTGAAACAAATGCTACAACTTTTGCCTAGTATATTTTAGTCAAATTCCATCATTTATTAAGGGATAATAGATGATTTATTTGCTGGCCTGTTTCTAACATGTTGTTTTGTAGTCGAAATGTTGAAATATGTTGCATACATTATATGTTGTTGCCATGTATTGTTGTATGTTTGATTCTTATGCATGTTTGAGTGTTCTAGTAGGTGCAAGGAATGGTGTTACGCTTGGAGCTCGCTTGCGCTAAACACTAAATGCTAAGGTAAATAAAAATGCAAATAACGCTAGAGAAAGGTATGTAAATGTGTTACAAAGTTTTGGTGGTTTTATATATGAACTTTCCCCATTTTGGGATGCCTCATCGATGATGAGATGTATGTTTTGGGTTGATATATGTATCGGGATTTTTCCCGGGGCCCTCCGTACAGGGGAGATGCTGCCGAAATTTTCCGTGATTTCGGGAGTTAGAAAATTTCATAGGTTTACAACTATGTAACTTATTTTATAAAGTTTATTTTAGGTATGGGTTAAAATGGATATGTGTTTAATATCGTTTCGTTCTCTTTTCGAGGACGAAAAGATTTTTAAGTGGGGGAGAATGTAACATCCCAAAAATTTCAGTATATTTGAATTCCAATTTAAATTAAATAAATTGTAATATATTAAGAAAAATCAAATTTTGTTGGATTTAAATGTTGGTAATTATGTGAAGTTAGTATAAATAGAGTTTCAGATTTTAGTTCTATTTAATAAGACTATGATTTGAATTTAATATTTAAATAATTAAATTTAATCTGAGTGGTTAATTTAAAGGTAGAATTCAAATTTAAATTAAAAATGGTGAAATTCTAAGTTGTGAATAATAATTGGAATTCAAAGCAGAAATTTTAAATAACCAAACTTGAGAACTTAGAATTTGTGGAATCGATTTATAAACTTTATTTAAGTTGTAATTTGAGTTAAGTGGGATTTTGAAATATTTAAGTTAAAAAGGAATTCAGATTCGAATGGTTAAACAATGGATTTTTATTTGTTTAAATTTAATTTGAAATTCAAAATTTCAAATTTGAGATATAAGCAAATATGGAACTTAAAATTTGTGAAATAAGTTTATAGAATTTATTTAAGTTATAATTTGGTTTAAATTTGAATTTATAAATATTTAAAATTTGAATTTAAAACAGTTAATCGAATAATTGAATATTTATTTAATTAATTAACTGTAGAATTTAACGGTTTTTGGCGACTGTCTCGGAATTCGACGAAACTGGCGCCATCAGAACCGGAACGGTGAATTATGCTAGGATTTCAAATTTTGTTATAATCTGACTTACCGTTTGATCGTACAAGAGAAATTGTGAACGAATCATTATAAGTGAATAATTGGGTATTTCTCACATTTGGGCCTTATAATTTCCTATAAATAAACCCACTTAACTCCACATCAGCTCATTTCACATGTACGTTACTTCCTCCATCCACTTTTCTTTTCTAATGGCTGAAATAATTTTTTTTTTCAAACCCTAGAAAATAAAAATTTCAACTTCAAAATCAAATCTCTTTAAAACCCAACAAATTATATATCAAACTGAAGATCTCGACGATACGAAGC
The DNA here is from genome assembly GCA_030737875.1 of Allium sativum. Taxonomy (NCBI): domain Eukaryota; kingdom Viridiplantae; phylum Streptophyta; class Magnoliopsida; order Asparagales; family Amaryllidaceae; genus Allium; species Allium sativum. The sequence continues at coordinate 385,946,476 of CM060925.1, forward strand.
TGCTGGTATAATTTATTTTGACATGCAGTAGGCGGATTCACCAGAAATTGCGGTCAAACCTACTGAAATTCGAAATGCTAGGGTTCGTTTTGGGGCTTTTTGATTTAGGCGTTAATTGGAGAAACGGAGATATCGGTTTTGTTGCTCTCGTCGATGCGAGTTGATAGGTGGTGCTCGTTCGATCTGGAAATCATCGAGGTGGCCGGAATTTGTGTTTTAGGGTTTGACAGTCCTGTTTGGGGCTGACGCCGGGCGAGAGCAGGAAGCCGCCGGAGGCGGGGTTTCTGGTGTAGACGGGCGCGGATTTTCATGAGGGTCAGGAGGGTGGAGGTCGCCGGTCAGCTAGCGGTCGGAGGAGGTGTAATTTCTCGGTCAAAGTCTGGATGTTTTGGGTTCTTCGGCGGGCTACAGTAGCAGGAACGAGAGGGAGCGGGAAAGGGGTAGGATGACGTGTCAAGGAATAATTGGTGAGGAGGATTAAATTTAATTTTTATATATTTAAAAATTCAGAGAGTAAAACTTGAATAACTTTCTCGTACAACCTCGGATTGACGAACGGTTTGTTGCGTTAGGATCGTGGAGGAATTGCGCACGTTTTGGCACTGGTTTCGCTGCATTTCGAGACTATGAAATTTTGGGCTATGGTTGGACGTTCGATCCACTAAGGACCCAAAGGTGAGTGATTCTTCGCTCACGAAATACTGAATTATTCCCATATTTATTGAATTAAATTATGAAGTAAGTTTGGTTGCATGGTTGCATTGGATTGTTGATGTGTTGTTTAAATTTGACATGCAAGTGTGTTAACATGCAATCTAAGTAAATGATTAGTTATTTAATTTAATTTAAATCTCTAGTTGAAATTCGAACCCTTGTTAATCCTGGAACAGTTAATGCTGATCAGTTGAATGGAATGATGTGATGGATGTTCGGTTGGATTTTATTACTGTTGATATTGACACTGCTTATGCCCATATTCAGTATATCGTATTGCATGTTGGTTTTGACGATAAATCTCATTTGTACCCTTGATGTTGCGGGCATCTAATGAACCCGGGATTTATCGATAAAAATGAATTAAGAACACAGAGTGAAATGATAAATCTCTGTGACCCTGATTTGGATTGAAATGATAGATCCATCCCTGAAGTATCGAGAAACTTAAATTTAGAATCACTTGGCCGTTGGATAGATAATTATATACAGACATCGGTTGGTTAAATGATTTTAATATTTGAAATTTTATTTGATAGAATTTCACATAAAAGAATGTGTCGATACTCGATTTTTGAATTCTTTAAAGATTCTGAACTGGGATGATGATAAAAAGGGTTGGAGGAAATTTCCAAACCAAAATAGAAATATCTAAATTGGGGTTTGAATATGAATTGAAAACTTTCCAAAATAAGAGTTGGATTAGAAGGAAAAATTCTTATAGAAATCAAATGTTGGGGAAATTAGAAATCAAGAGTATCTGAGTTGTTTTAACCCAGTTGGAATATATATCTCGGAACTCTTGAAATCAAGTAGTTGTTTTGAACAAGGTTGAAACGAGATAGGGAACTAAGTGAACTCCATTGAGACCGGAGGATAAATTCAAGTATTTGAAATTTGGAAGGAAGAAAGGTTTTGATTTGAGAAATTTATTTTAATATTTATGCATTGATTCTAAATAATTATTCTAGCTTTAAAACTATTAATTACTTTTACTTAATACTATTGTATTTAAACAATTTACTTATAATTCATTTTCAAAGGTTTCTAGTAAATCTTATTTTAAGTATATATAATATTTAAATTACTAATTTATCTTAACTATCATATTTTATATATATACATCTATATATATTTATTTTATAAAAATTTATTATTATTATTATTATAATTATTATGATTATATGAACATTTAGTTTACAAGTATTTTCTCAAATTTTAAATTCTTCCGAATGGAAATGCTTGAGTTTGAACCACTGGTTCAAATGGAGTTGAGATGAGAATCCGAGATAATTGGAAACCCTTGAGGAAAAATTATATTCTATTTGAATATTTCATTTTGGAAATATTATATGATTATAATATAATGGTATGGGATATATTCTAATTTAGAATAAAAATCGGCTTGGGATGATTTATGATATTTTGATATGAAATTTTATTTTATTTGAATATAAATTGGTTCGAAACAAAATATGATATTTTGATATGAAAGCGAACCTTTCAAATATAAAAGAACCGACCGATGTGAAAAGATGTAAGCGTTGGTTGTTAAAGAGACCGGAGTCGACATAAGGCATACTCTCTGTCAGTGTCGATACCACTTTGACAACTGTGAACGTTATGACGTATCCAGAATGAGTATGATGACTTGGAGGCGATTATTGAATCGAAGAAGATGTACGATGACGAAATAGCCCTGACCTTCGGGTCAGAATTGAAATGACTAAAACAGGAGCTATACCGTGACTAATTGAGGTTAGCGCCTTTGATCGGACACACTTCTTTGATGCTATTTATATGACTATGATGATGATGATTTGGGCCCATTTAATTTTATGATTATGGGAGTGTGTTCCGAGGTGGGCGGTAGTGGCTGCTATGCGTTACCACCGGTCCGGGAGTGCAATTGGTAGAACCCTACCCTGGGCATTGCCTCGAGTGCCTTGTCATATATATATCCATATCGAGCCCCATACGATTTTGATTTAGCATTGCCTTCTATGGAGTACCCTCTGATAACACCAGTACGGTGAATTTACGGTACTGTATAGACCGTTGATGCCTATAAACCGCGTAAGGGTAATATGGTAATCCCGCTTACGCTATTTTCAGTATTTATACTTTACTGAGTAGACATTATCATAATAGCGTATTTTACTATGTATGTATTAGTTTAACGGATCCTTGAGAGATGGAAAATCCCATAACATCTCTTGAGTTACTGCACCCATGATACTGATGTTATTTCGTATTTTAATTTGACTAATATGAGATGATTTAGTGCTGATCCGAGTGTTTGTTGTGTTTTCTTTTATGCAATATGCTCGGGTCAGCAGATATTGCAGTTAGCGAAGATTTCCTTGCCTTGGAGGACGAAGACGAAGTTTGGCGTATATATCTATACATATGTATATCCGCTGCATTATTTTTCCGCTGCTTATTATGTACAGCTGTATGTATATGTAACTCTGATAATCATTGAAGGTTATAGTCAATGTATATATATTTCCACTGCTTTTAACTGCTATTTGTTTATTATATGTTGTCCTTCCGCTGTGAGATTCTGTTAATTGTCTTTCTCTTCTTTCTTTCTTTTTCTTCTTTTCCCAATAACTACCTGCATTTGCGATTTGTTTGGGTCGACATGTGTGGCTTATTGTCGATTTTAAACGGTCAAAAATACGGGTCGTTACATATCACATCGATTTTTGTTTGAATTTTCAACGTGCTCTTTTTCAGCTCTAGTCAGTTTCATGATGTAGATCTCGTTTCAAGGATTCCAACACACTTCGTTTTTTTGAATTTCGATACTGTTTGACAAAGATATGCTGATTTAAACATTGGATTACATTATTAAATTAATAAATAAACAATTTTACTTAATTACAGGTTTACCTCTAATAAAAACTAAGGCCGCTCCTTCTTTTGTTCTTCAGAAAACCGCCGTGACCCATCATCAAGAACTAGGGTCTGTTCTAGCCGCCACCAGAGTTGATCGAACCACGATCTAACCCCATCCTACTGTAGCGCCAACTACTACCTCCCATCGCCACGGACCGCGCCAAGTTCGAACTCCGCCTCTGTCTCGAGACCTGCTCCGACTTCGGCTAGTTTAGGAGTGAAATACTAGAAATCCGTGGCACCAAAAATGATCACCATGGTATAGATTGGAAGAGCAAAGGATCATCTACAATATTTATTTTAAAATTATCCTCCAGTTCATTGTAGGTTTAGAGAGATTATCATTTTAAATTCGCAATGTTTCAGCCATTGAAAAGGTATATGGCGGCTGTTCCTAATAGGGTTAGGGTTTTATGATTTTAAGGGGGTATATTTATAATATAATAATATTATTTAATTTTCTAAATTCCAGAAAAAGCCCGATTACTTATAATAACTCCAATTCAAGCCTAACTAATGTTGCCCCTAGCCAAATATCCTCGTTCCGACCTAATGGGCTAGGCCCCGTCAGCCCAAACGACCATCTTCGGCTGTTTTCTTTAATTTAAAATATAAATCATTTAATTATTTAATTTGATCGTACATTTAAATTTACTGGGGCCGCATATGGACTTTAAAAATTACTGAAAATTTATTTCTAGTCATGTTTTAACGATACGGTCCTAACAAAACTAGTTTCATCGAATTCGAGACCGTTTGAAAAATGGCCATTTTCTAGTCGATTAAATTTTACTGAAATTGACAAAACACATTTTCTTTTGCCACGCTCACATATTAATTCAAAAAATTATGAAAATTGAAACATAGTAATAATTAGACATTCTGATTCCAACAGAAGTGGTTTCGTCGAAAACGGAGGTCGCTTGCAAAATGGCTATTTTTAAGGGTTATATATTATATTAAAAAATATATAAATTCTACATCGACTTTTCTAAATTTTAAACTAGACATAACTGTTGATTCCCGCTATGAAATTTCAATTTTTCGGATTCGTTGGAAAGATATTTTTAAATAGATTTAAATATTTTTGGTTTTACTAAAATCCGATTTATTTTGCACCCTGTACAGTCAGTCAAAGTTTAAATTCAAAATTTCAAACTACCGCGCTATTTCCAACTCCTTTTATAATTAAAATAAATATATTCGTTTTTAACTTCGATTTAAATGAATTTTTCTTCATTATTATTTAAAATAAACCATTTTAAATTCTGAAAATCCATTTAAAATTTCTAAAATAAAATTTTTAAATTGGTTCAGAATTTCCAAGTTGATACACTCTACTAGTTAAAATCTCTTTTATTAAGTGTCGATTATGTCACTTGAGTATACCATATCCTAGATATTTCCTCTTTTTCTCTAGAAGAGATATCATTCCTTCTTATAATGTGAATCATTGTTATGGAATGGTATCCTTTGAGTAAAAGGACACCATATCTTTCCTTTACTTCGCATTACTAATTATTATATTTAACTAATGAAATAGCTAGCCTAACTCATGTGTTTTCACTCGGGTCAGACCAAGTTTGTTTCAGATACCAGTCTCCCTTTTGGCTCTTAGTTGTTTCATGAAGCTTCTTTATGGGATCGAGTTTTCTCTTGAGATTGATAGTTTCCTGATGAGATGTTATGGAATTTTTTTTTGTGACTCTTGTATATTGAGTGGTCGTCATACCACTTCATTGTAGTATTTGTAATATATTATGATGTATCATTGTATAAGTAAACGTAAGTATATTTGTAACTGTTCTGTGGTGATATAGATATCCATTTAGATGAGGTATTTTGTTCTGATAGATCCATAACCATCTATAGCTTGTTTTAATTATTTATTAGATATGTCGAACCACTTAAGTTGGAAAAAAAATAGATAGTAGTTGCTGACATGTCCAGTAGATTGTTAAGACAGGGTACAGTTGGTCGCCCCGATCAAGCCCTATTCTCTACATTAGCAGATGGAATTACTTTGTAATTCTCTTTGTTAATGTAGGTCTAAGGGCGGGGAGTTACATCATGGTATCAGAGCGAGGATTAAGAACAAAATACAATAAACACAGAAAAGAAACATATATAATGATGCATCCAAATATAGTACGGGTATTACTAATCCTTCATCTTTGGATTCATGTCCTTCTTTGATTCATTGGGTTGATAGTTTGGGATATGTCTAGGTATATATTTATTACGTAGTATCCTAAATTAAGTTGTGACATCTTACCTTAGGGATAGTTCGATGGAATTATTCTGGCGAGCCCGTCACTCATCTATATTCAAGAAGTTATGGATGATCTTTGACGTTTATCTTGAGGTGTCTCTGAGAGTTGTAAATTCAATTAAAAGAATCCGCGGGATTTGGTCTGATTTTAGAAATCAAGGGATGTGTTCCATATGATGCATCTTTTGATGCATATTAGCATGGAAATTTTCTCTCTAGAATCTTTCTAGAATTTTTCATGTGGAGATGAGTTGTTTAAGTGTTGCTAAAAACCCATCCGACGTTCTATAAGATACTATATTTTGATACCTTAATCCTTTTATTTTGTATTTATATCTTAGTAATGTTGCTTGTAGCTCCATAACCCTCAACCTCATTTTTATTTGTTGAGATAGTGATGATAAATATTTCGAGTTTTAGTCATGATGACCTTGTTGTTAGAATTCATTTTAGATTTTCACCCGCTGGTCAATCGAACGATGTATTGTCCTCGTTTCTGTCGCTTAAGTCATTTTAGTTCATTCTTTCTATAGAATGTTCGCTAAGGAATTGGGATAATAGATTGGATTGCTTGTTTGCGGCATTTTAGATATCCTTCGTGATGTTGCCCTTGATTTTTATATGTGGATGTGCTTCCTAACATTACTTCGTTTGGAGTAATGATCTTCGTATTCGGGTCAGGTCTTCACTTTTGAAGTCGATGCTTTGCTTTTATTTTATAACTGATAGGCTTCTTTCGTTCTATGAGAGGTGTTAGATTATTACTCTTGCTTGACCTTATGTCACCATCCATAGATTATGAGTAATGGGAGATAACACGGTTTATACTATATCTTGTACTCGAGAGATCCTCCTAGTAGTCAGTTATACCATGCAAATGACGAACTTTTGAGCTATTCTATCAATTTTTTTAGTTGATCATTTCAAGAATGTCTTGATGATTTATTTTTGTTTTATTTTATTTTTTAGATAAGAAATGAATTGATAAATATAAGAAAGAATTTCTTCTATGGAAAATGATTTTCTTTTGTGTTGGGTGGTCCGTCGAGTGTTTCAGAATTCTGGTCGATGCTCTTGATCAACGTTATCGATGGGAATTTCCTAAATGCTAGGATGAGACAATCAGACATGATAAATATAGTTCATAAGCTTTTTAAAATATCATATCTTAAAGACTCAAGGTCTCAAAAATTACGTTGAACGACTTATGTATCGTTTAGAAACTTTGAAATATGAGATTTCAAACTTAATTTTGGGACAGACTCAAAAGAATTATATGTGGAATTAATCTTATGAAGTAAGAGAATATAAGAACTAAAATTACTTCTAATAGAGAAGTTATATTAAAAGATCAAGAACTTTTATAATAAAGATAAGTTGAGATTTTTTTTTCTAAGTAATGAATTCTTCAACTAAAAAAAAGGAAGTCAGTATTCATTTTTTTTTTTTTTTTTGATATCTTCTTTGTGCTTCTATTTCCTTATAGAGATAATCTAATGACTGGCATTTTTACGGTCGTTGGGGTTAGTGGCTTATGAAGAAACCACCTTCTCTTGAGTTTCTTTATCCTTCTTGGTGTCTTTCTTCCATTATAGTAGTTTTTCCATTATGAAATATGGAAAATTTGGGTTGTTAATCTTTTTGATGTCTTGAGATTTGGATGAAGTTGAGTGGAATCTCAACCTCATTCGAGGAATTTTGAGGAACCTTTCTTTTTAGATTTATTTTGAGAGGTATTTTGCCTTTGTGTTCTTTTCCATAGGTGAGGTGACTTCAAAATTTTAAGATGTCACTTGGAAAATTTCCAAAAACCGCTTACCCTATATAGACTTTTGGAGAAATTTATTGAATTATCAAGCAATTATCTTCATCTTTTCCTTCATCTTGAATGAGAAATGAGGAAATTTTGGTTTCGTGTTTGCTTAGATTTCCTTTGAATGGTGAAATTAAGATGTTAAGCACAAACATTTCTCCAAAAGTTGCGAGGACGCAATTTTACTAAGTGGGAAGTCTGTAACAACCCAATTTCTGGTGATTACCTATTATATTAAATTATAATCATGGTTATAATTTGATATAGTAATTGGCAATAAATTGGGATTTTGAAATGTTCATTTGGAGAATAATTAATAAATGTAAGAATTTTATGGAGAAATAAAGTTTCAAATGCTTTATTAGTGATTTGGGATGGGAGTAAACAAAGATGATAATTAAATTGAGTCGAATTGATAATATTGTAATTTTGTTCAAATATTGTCCTCTATTGCAAAATAGAAGGACAAATGAGAAGTAAATGTATTCTAAAGGTGAAATATTATGCGAAAAATGATGTTTTAGTATTTTTAAATTGTTAAAACACTTTTGTATATGTTTGAAAGTAGAAAATAATTTTTATATGATGAAAATATGTCAAATTAGTGATTCTTTTGGTTCTAAATGACAATATTGTCAAATATTGTTTAAATAAAGGATTTAGAATTTAAATTTATGCATATTTTTAAATGTTGAAAATAAAATTTTGTTGTTGTTAACGTGCTTGTTTTGCTAAAATAAACATAACGCAATTTGTCTCATTCAAAAAGGAGTCGTAATTAATGAGTTATGTACAAATGAGTGAACATACACATATAATAACTAAAATTGGTTAAGTATGGGAAGTGGGCTATTTGGGTATGTTAAGATCCATTTACCCATTACTAGAAGCTTCTGAGTAGAGTGGTACGTACATTCTTCCTTCTTCCTGGAGAAATCATTTTAGAGAAAACTCAAAATTTTCAAAACAATGGCCAAAACCCTAGCTATTCTAAAAATCCTAAAAAATCAAATAAAATCTCAAAAATTCTCAAATTTAGATATGTTTTTGTTAACACATTCCATCATCTCTCCTCCAATTTTCATGGCAATTGGTTTAGTTTTGAGGTATCAAACGTCCTCTTTCCTCAAGAAATTTTCGGGTTAAATCAAGGCTGAAAATGCAGGTTTGCTTTAAAGTCGCACTGTACTAGAGACGAAAATCTAACCTTTTTAGTTGAATTGAGTTGCATGTTTTTCCTTGTTGCTTCAAGATTTTGAGAGGATGAAAGTTTCAAGTTGTTGTCAAATCCATGGTACTTCTTGCTGGTAATCAAGCACCTCTCCTCCAATTTTCGTGGCAATTGGTTTAGTTTTGAGGTATCAAACGTCCTCTTTTCTCAAGCAAATTTCCGATTAAATCTGGGCTGAAAATGTAGGTTTGCTATATTAAAGTCTCACTATACTAGAGACGAAAATCTGACCTTTTTAATTGAATTGAGTTGCATGTTTTTCCTTGTTTCTTCAAGATTTTGAGAGGATGAAAGTTTCAAGTTGTTGTCAAATCCATGGTACTTCTTGCTGGTAATCAAGGTGAGTTTAATTCACCTTTCAAATCTTATTAGTGGTTTTGTGATTTGTTTTGTTAATATGTAGAGAAATACATAGTTTTATCATCTTTTTGTTTCAACTGTGCAAACACAGCGAATGCTCTAATTTGAGCCTCCGCGACTTCTTCAATTTGCTGCGAATTGCTCCCAATATTTTATATGTTGTAGTATTTATGCTATATTAAATTTCTGCAAATTTTCATTGAATTTTGGATTGTTTTGATGCATCAAATCTTAGTTGAAATCAGCAAAAAATCAATTTCTGTTTTGTTCGCTGAAAACTGCTATGTTCGAAAAATCAAAAATCTTTCAGTTTGCAGCGAATTAATCCCAATTTTTAGTATGTTATAGTCCATATACAAAAGTTTGTTATTGCAAAATTTCATTTATTTATGGGTTACTTTGCTAAACATATCTTCAAAGTTGGCTAAAAACTAGATTTTTAGCACAATTCATTTGTGTCCAAAAAGTGTATTTTTGAAAATGTGTATCTTCTTCGTTTCACAACGAAATGCTGTCAAATTTTAGTATGATTTTGTAAATATACAAAAGTTTATCACTACAAAATTTCACTAATTTCTAGGTTGTTTTGGTATGATAAACATATCTTCAAAGTTGGCTAAAAACTATATTTTTAGCATAATTCATTTGTGTTTGAAAAGAAAAATCTTTGTAAAAGTTTCTTCGTTTTACAGCGAAATATTATAAAATTTTAGCATGTTGTTGTCCATGTGCTAAAAGATCATTTTCATGAATTTCGGCATATAAGAATGAGAATTAAATGATTTAGTAAAAATACATGGTATGGGACACATGTTTTTACTTATCCTTTAATATCATATTTGTATGATCGAAACCCCTTTGATGCGATGTTTTAAGATGATGCTGAATTTTGGTGAAGGCTATTGATTCTAGAACTACTCAATTGGAGTATGGTCGATGATGAACCAACCACGATGCAATGTAAACTTTCCAATGAGATGAGGCAAGCTATTCTATGTAAAATTCATGATGTTTACGAATTTATGACGTTTTGATATTTACGATGGATTTTTACTTGTCGATGAGATGAGACAAGTTGGATTGACATTTAGTACTCGTCGGGACGAGAGATAGATGAGACGAGTTTTGTATATTTACACTCGCTGATGAGATGTGGTAGTGTATATTTGATGATGTTTTATAATGTGGCAATGACTAATGGCTAATAAACCGTTAAGTGCGAACGTATGGTATGGGACATACGTTGACACCTTATGGGTTCCTATCCGAGAGGTTGATACACATTCAAGATGATTAATAGTACTATAACCGAGTACTTGATTGGAGTCATCACGATGTTTCTGACTATAGCCATCACGATGATCACAATGTTTATGACTCCAATCACCATGATGTTTAGTACTCAGGTTTTTGTGACTTAGGGGCATCACGATGTTCCTGGCTATAGTCCTCACGATAATGATGGTGTTTGTGTCCCTATTCATCATGATGTATGGTATTAAAAAGTATAGTACTAGTTAAGATGTAATGCACGTGCAGTTTCTCATGATGTTTTAAATGTTTTGATTTCATCATTATATGATGATGCTTATTACTGCCTCGAGAGAGATGAAGGATTAATTAAATTGATGGTTTCATGGTGATTTTGAATTATAATTTTTGTACTCCTGCAAGTTCTATTATGATGATTTCTAAAAAATGAGTTTGAGATTTCAGCTGGATTTAAGATGTGCTTAGATTTATACTGGTGAGATGAGGTATAAATGGTTATGAAGGTTCTTATATGTTGAGTTTTAATGATGGAATTATGATGTATTTATATTCATACAGTTGAGATGTGATATAAATGGTTATGAGATTCTTATATGTTGAGTTTTAACGACGGATTTATGATTTATTTATATTCATATCGATGAGAGGAGATATGAATAAGTATAATGCTTCTTTTATGACTGAGTTTATAATTCCCTTGATGATAATTGTGAATATGCCGATGAGATGAGGCATATTCATTGCATTCATTTCTATATGTGAAGAATAATTTTCCTTGATATATATATATATATATGTCTTGTCCTAGATATTTCCTCTTTTTCTCTAGAAGAGATATCATTCCTTCTTATAATGAATTTAGCAAGCCTGACCCATGTGTTTTCACTCGGGTCAGACCGAGTTTGTTTCTGATACCAGTCTCCCTTTTGGCACTTAGTTGTTTCATGAAGCTTATTTATGGGATCGAGTTTTTCACTTGAGATTGATAGCTTCCTGATGAGATGTTATCGAATTGTTTTTTTTTTTGTGCCTCTTGTATATTGAATGGTCGTCATACCACTATATTGCAGTATTTGTATTATATTGTGATGTATCATTGTATAAGTAAACATAAGTATATTTTTAACTGTTCTCTGGTGATATAGATATCCATTTAAATGAGGTATTTTGTTCTGATAGATCCATAGCCATATTTAACTTGTTTTAATTATTTATTGGATATGTTGATCCACTTACATTGAAAAAAATAGATTACAATTATCGACAGGTCTAGCAGATAGTAAAGACAGGGTATAGTTGGTTGCCCCGAACAAGCCCTATTCTCTGCATTAGCAGATGGAATTACTTTGTAATTCACTTTTTAATGTAGGTCTAAGAGTGGGGCGTTATATGTGCATTCGACCAAAGAAGTTCATGAAGAAAGATTGGCAACATCTCATTGAAAAGGTTGGTGTGATGACCCCAAACTTCCGTGGTTCGAAAGTAAGGATAATCATTTTGGAATACAACATATTTACAACAAACAAACAGATCTCAGATAATTATCATAACAAATAAACCATTTCAACGGAAATAAATGTCATCAGCATCATAATATCCAATACATCAGAGTACGCAGTGCAGGATGCAACTTAGCCAAATAAAGAGTCTCAACGAAAGGGAAATAAGTTTCAATGGAAAAGAAACAAGTCTCAAACTCCATTACATACATCAAAGCTACAGAAGATAAAATGTCTCAAAGCATAAGCAAAAACTAGAGAAAAGTTCTTCTTTTTCTTCCTTCCAAGCAAACTCCAATCAGAATGTATCACCTGAACCTGTCAATTGGCTGCCCGTGTGGAAAGAGGGCACCCAAGTTTGCAAAAGTGAAACAAACTACGAGTCAGTCATGGGACTGGTATGAGAAATATTTCTATACTAACTATTAATATGGCGAATCACAGGACCACGCCGCTAACGCGGAACGGGTTACTCCATTGGATTGCCAGTGCGTAATTTAATAAGGTTTATATAAGAATAACGAAATGACTTTTGAAAAATGAAATCATCATAAGACTCAAGTCCTATCACACAATGCAATGCACACAGGAGGATAGGGTTTTCCCTTATGATGATCAAACATGCTTAATACGTGAAAAATAATATTTTTATATTATCATTAGTGTCTAAGCAGTATTAAAATACTTCAATATAAATGTATCAATCCTAGACGGCATAGTACCCCATCCTACTATGTCGCCGTATTTATGTTTACAATCAAGACCATAATGTCGTATTGGAAATTGATTTTCTGTCATGAAATCGAGGCTAGGGATCGTCCTCTTCCGATTCGAGACACTCTAGCAAATGCCTCAGGGTCCCCCGTAGTGAACCCTTGGATCTTCAAGGCCGGTCCCTACCTAAAGGTAGTGGATTAATTATGCCTGAACACACGTTTCCCGGTTCCTTTGAACCTATAGTATGACTACTTCCGGCCTATAAAAAAAACCCGAGGTACCTCAATCCAACATCCACATAAGTAAAATGCCAGCCAGTTTAAGCACTGATACTACCCCTAGCTAGAAAGAAACGTGTGCACTCCCTACAGTCCTAATCCCGTTTTTGACACATACCAGGGTGTGAGGCTCGCGAAGTCACGTTATACTCAAAGCTATGCCTAAACAGGCTATGCTTTGATCATCATCCACAAGGCCTGCTTTTTGACAAAGCCTTGATCATTGCATCTTGGCGTGCCACATTGACAATTCACGCCATGTGATCAACAACTATTACTATATACCAGGGTGTTAAGTTGAGAATAAATTCTCCACCACCAAACAGACATATATTAATACAAGTCGACTTAATTACATGAAATAAATTCCAACGTCAGACACGCCTCCATTTACAAGTCCGTTCTGGGTCTGAACGGAACCGGAGACACCAAAGAGGTGCTCACTTATCCGCATGACCAACACATACGTCCGGACAACTACATCTTCAACCCCGTCCTGGGAGCAAGTCAGTCCAAGGCATCAGTAGTCGTCGTCCATTCGATGTGAAGATAGCCGGTCTTCAACCATCGTCTTCTTATATCTTTGATTTAATCGCCGTGTAATTATTTGAAATGAGATAAACTCGGTCTTTTCAAATAATCATCGCATAATTATTATTTAAATCATTTATATCGTTATTATATATTTATAAGGATTTATCACTATTTTTATTTAAAATCTCTCAATTATAATTAAACGACGCTTCAGGTCGATGGGCGACCCTAGCGCATTTTTTATTAAAATTTGATTTACACATCTTGAAATCTAACCGTTGGATTTTGACAAAATTTATATCGTTGGAAAGATCTTCCCAAAGCGGTCCTAACGGTTCCAATTTTGTGAAAATCCGACGGTCGGATCTTTCGACATAACCGTTTAAAGTTACGATTGCCGTTACGCGAACTACCGCATGCGTTTCGTTTAATTTTATATTTATATGTATAAATATAAATATAAAATATTAGGAGATTTCAACTATCATTATCTATTCTTTTTATCGCAACTAAAGTGACGATAAAAATATCCTTTTTTTTCTTTTTTTTTCAACTCTTTTATTTCTATAAAAAAAATTATTTTTGTTTCAACTCTTTTCTTTAACAAAAATGTTTATTTTTGTTTCAACTCGTTTCTTTAACAAAAATGTTTATTTTTGTTTAAATGTAAATAAACGTTTTTCTTTTATTTTTGTTTAAATGTAAATAAACGTTTTTCTTTAATTTTTGTTTAAATGTAAATAAGCGTTTTTCTTTTATTCTTATTCATTTATACTATATGTAAATAAATGTTTTCTTTTCTTTACTTTATTTATTTATGCCAAATGTAAGTAAATGGTTTCTTTTCTTTGCATTGAATTTTTTTTTTTTCTTTTTATTTCTTTACATTAAAAAGTGTAATTCTTTCTTTTATGTAGTTTACATTGAAAAATGTAAATCTTCGTTCTGTCTTCCTTACATTGGAAAAATGTAATTCTTTTCTATTCTCTTTTATTTATATTAGAAAATGTAAATCTATTCTATTCTCTTTTACATTAAAGAAAAGAAGTAAATATATTCTTTTAATCTTTACATTGAAAAATGTAAATTCATTCTTTTTAAATCTTTACATTAAAAAAAAATGTAAATGGTTTCATATTAAAACAATGGTCATTTTTCTATATGTTAACTTTACATAAAAAATGTAATTTTACTTCTTTTATTTACATTGAACAAAAATGTAAATTTTCTTCTCTTTTGATTACGTTATAAATATGTAATATAAAACTTGTTTTCTATGTCAACATGAACAACGTTTATTTTTCTAATCTGAACCATTTTGATCAATTTACTTATTACATAAAAAAATAGAGTTTTTAATGTAAAACATGTTTATTTACATTAAAACATGAACATATTCTTATTTACTTCATTCATTAAAATGAGATTTTAATGTTTAACATTATTTTTGTTCGCCAATTCTAATGCGACAAAAATAATAACAATTTGGCGATGTTGATTTCAATTAAATAAAATAGTATTTTTGTTCGCCAATTCTAATGCGACAAAAATAATAACAATTTGGCGATGTTGATTTCAATTCAATAAAATAGTATTTTTGTTCGCCAGTTCTAATGCGACAAAAATAATAACAATTTGGCGATGTTGATTTCAATTCAATAAAATAGTATTTTTGTTCGCCAGTTCTAATGCGACAAAAATAATAACAATTTAACGATGTTGATTTTAATTCAATAAAATAGTATTTTTGTTCGCCAATTCTAATGCGACAAAAATAATAACAATTTGACGATGTTGATTTCAGTTCAATAAAATAGTATTTTTGTTCGCCAATTCTAATGCGACAAAAATAATAACAATTCGGCGATGTTGATTTCAATTCAATAAAATAGTATTTTTGTTCGCCAATTCTAATGCGACAAAAATAATAACAATTTGGCGATGTTGATTTCAATTCAATAAAATAGTATTTTTGTTCGCCAATTCTAATGCGACAAAAATAATAACAATTTGGCGATGTTGATTTCAATTCAATAAAATAGTATTTTTGTTCGCCAATTCTAATGCGACAAAAATAATAACAATTTGGCGATGTTGATTTCAATTCAATAAAATAGTATTTTTGTTCGCCAATTCTAATGCGACAAAAATAATAACAATTTGGCGATGTTGATTTCAATTCAATAAAATAGTATTTTTGTTCGCCAATTCTAATGCGACAAAAATAATAACAATTTGACGATGTTGATTTTAATTCAATAAAATAGTATTTTTGTTCGACAATTCTAATGCGAAAAAAATAATAACAATTTGGCGATGTTGATTTCAATTCAATAAAATATTATTTTTGTTCGCCAATTCTAATGCGACAAAAATAATAACAATTTGGCGATGTTGATTTCAATTAAATAAAATAGTATTTTTGTTCGCCAATTCTAATGCGAGAAAAATAATAACAATTTGGCGATGTTGATTTCAATTAAATAAAATAGTATTTTTGTTCGCCAATTCTAATGCGACAAAAATAATAACAATTTGGCGATGTTGATTTCAATTCAATAAAATAGTATTTTTGTTCGCCAATTCTAATGCGACAAAAATAATAACAATTTGGCGATGTTGACTTCAGTTCAATAAAATAGTATTTTTGTTCGCCAATTCTAATGCGACAAAAATAATAACAATTTGGCGATGTTGATTTCAATTCAATAAAATAGTATTTTTGTTTGCCAATTCTAATGCGACAAAAGTAATAACAATTTGACGATGTTGATTTTAATTCAAAAAAATAGTATTTTTGTTCGCCAATTCTAATGCGACAAAAATAATTACAGTTTGACGATGTTGATTTGAATTCAATAAAATAGTATTTTTATTCGCCAATTCTAATGCGACAAAAATAATAACAATTTGGCGATGTTGATTTCAATTCAATAAAATAGTATTTTTGTTCGCCAATTCTAATCCGACAAAAATAATAACAATTTGGCGATATACTTTTGGTGAATCACAAATAAAGGTCTCATCTTATTTTTATTTGTAAATCAAATAAGATATCTAATATTTATTTTATCTTTTAACTAAAGTTTAAAAGATCTAAACTTTCTTTATTTTATAAATTATAAAACAAAATAAAGATCCAACTTTAATTTTGTGAATCAAAATAAAGATTTAAACTTTCTTTTACTATGTAAATCAAAGAAAAAGATTCTATTATCTTTTATTTGTAAATCAAAGTAAAGGATTCAATTTTTTTCTTTTATTTTGTAAAACAAAAAAAACAAAAAATAATTCAAACTTTATTTCTTTAATTCCAAAATGTTCTGTCTTTCTTTTATTTTGCAAAAGAAAATGAAAATCAAACTTTATTTTGTTTTCCAAAAACAAAAGATTGAAACTTTATTATATTCGTAAATCAAAAACAAAGATTTAAACATTGTTATATTTGTAAATCAAAAACAAAGATTAAAACTTTGTTATATCTGTAAATCAAAAACAAAGATTAAAACTTTGTTATATTTATACAATTCACCAAAAAAAAATGTGATTCAACAACTGAACTATCATTAACACACAGATCTGAATTTACAGGATAACAAACAAGCAGATAAATATAACACCACACATCTGCATATGAACATTCAGCAATTTCATAACATTTCAGATCTGATTTATTTTCAATAATTATTTAAATAGCGAAGAATTATTTAAATAATTCACTAAAAATTCATAGATCTCACCTTGCGTGGATTTAGATCTAAAAATTCAAACAGACCAGAAAATATTCCAATCAGTCTCAACACGTTCTATTCGCTGTTACGATTCCAATGTTTCCGAAATCGTCAAATTCTGAGTTGAAACGAATCAGTTACGATTAATTTAAGGTTAACTACATTTAAATTATTTAATTAAATATTAAAATTAGGATTTCTTTATACCCTTCTTCTTCTGGTTATTCACGGCCGTGAGTTCTTGCAATTGCTCAGAATTTCAAATCGATCTTACACCCAATCCTAAGCACCAGAGATCGATCAGGAGGTGGCGCGTCGAAGAGCCACCAGCGGCGCACCCGGGGGACCCGGTCTTGCTCAGCTCGATCGAGCCTAGGGGGGGTTCAAACCCGCTGGTTTTGGGGCCGTGGTTCTCGAACTGTGGTGGACCAAGTGGGATCCAACCGTATGAGGTTGTAGAGGAGAAGAATCTCTACCAATAACTACAAAGGAGGAGGGTGATTCGGTGAGAGGATGTAGAGGAATTGAGGATTTAGTTTTGGAGCACGTTGGCCATTGCTTGAAGATAGTGGTGGCAGTAGTAACGATGGGCTAGGGTTTTGAAATGAATTTACATTCATTTTATAATATTTTAATGTTATTTTTGCAATTAAATCCATAAGTTTCAATTTAAACAAATTTCATCCCAACTGAAGTCTACCCTACCAAATAGCCCCTATTCCGGATCCAACGGGCTAGGTCCCATCAGCCTAAACGACGGTCTATGGCCTGAATTATTTATTTTAATATTTAAATCCTTTATAATTTTAATTCTGTCGTGCAAATAAATTCACTGAGGCCACATACGGACTCATAAAAAATATATTTGGCTTCGTTATGACGATACGGTCCTAACAAAATTAATTTCGTCGAGTTCTGAGACCGTCTGAAAAATGGCTATTTTCAGTCGATTAAATTTGACTGTATTGAACAAAACACATTTTCTTTCGCCACGCTCAACTATTAATTCGAAAAATTATATAAATTGAAACCTAATAATAATTCGACATTCCGGTTCCAAGAAAACTGGTTTCGTCGAAAACAGAGGTCGTTTGTAAATTGGTTATATTCACTGGCTTTTATATTATTTAAAAATGAAATTTTAATTTCTACCACATTTTTCCACCAAATTATTTAAAATAAAAAATTTAAATTGGTTTGGATTTTCCGGGTCGTTACAATCTCCCCCACTTAAGAATTTTTCGTCCTCGAAAAGGAAACAAAGTAAAGTAGGAAACAAGATGGAAAATGTAAATTGGGGTAAACATACCTTAATACAAAAGTTATTTGGAGATGTCCACTCTGCACTTGGGGTAAGCCTTTTTGATGCTATCCTCTGTCTCCCAAGTACAGTCTCTAGGATCCCCACTCCATTGGACCTTGACAAGGTTGATCCATTTGTTCCTCGAGATTTTGGTTTCTTTGCCAATGATCTTAATCGGGTCTTTTCTCACTGTTAGATGCGGAGCAATATCCAGGACCTGTTGATTTAATTCATCCTCAATCAGATCTGGATCATGCACATGCTTGCGGAGTTGAGACACATGAAATTCATCATGCACCGATGGCAACCAGTCAGGCAGCTGCACTCTATAAGCGAGAGTACCAATCCTTTCGAGAATAGGAAATGGACCAATGAATCTCGGTGCCAACTTTCCCGTCTTCCCAAAACGAATCACGCCTCTCAAAGGAAAAACCTTCAAGTACACTTGATCACCCACAGAGAATTCTAAATTTCTTCTTCGCTGGTCTACATAGCTCTTCTGTCGGCTCTGAGCAGTTAGCAAGCGCTTCTTTATCAAGTCAACCTTATCTGATGCTTCTCGAACCATGTCCGGGCCCAAGACTAGTCGATTGCCTGACTCCACCCAACATGCCGGAGATCTGCATGGCCTGCCATATAGTAATTCAAATGGTGACATCTTCAAGCTTGCTTGGTAGCTATTATTATAGGAGAATTCCACCAAGTGCAAGTGATCCTCCCATGAACCGCCATAATCAAGAATGCAAGCTCGCAACAAGTCTTCTAAAATACGGTTCACCCTATCAGTCTGGCCATCTGTCTAAGGGTGATAGGCAGAGCTCAGATTCAACTTGGTCCCAAGCTCTTCTTGGAAAGCTTCCCAGAATTTGCTGGTAAATAATGGATCCCGATCACTGACAATGCTTTTGGGAACCCCATGTAGTTTGACTATCTCTTTAAAATAAAGTTGCGCCAGACTACGAGCTGTTCTATTGGAACAAACAGGGATGAAATGGGCAGACTTTGTTAAGCGGTCTACTATCACCCATATGCTTTCATTCCCTTTTCTGCTTCGGGGCAAGCCATCTATAAAGTCCATAGAAATTTCCTCCCACTTCCAACGGTTGCAACAAACCGGCCAACTTCTGTTGATCACTTTTAACTTTCTGACAAGTGGGACATTTAGCAACGTAAATAGAAATATATCTCTTCATTGCTTTCCACCAAAAGGTGCGCTTAAGATCATGGTACATCTTGTTTACACCTGGATGGATACTGATTTTAGATTTGTGGCAGTCATCCATAACTTCTCTTTTTAGCTCAGCAATGTTTGGCACACAAATTCTCCCTTGCAATCTAAGAGTCCCATTGCTGTCAATTTGGAAACTCGAGGCCTCGCCCTTTCGAACTCGCTCACAAAGCTTCTGAATAAATTTATCATTCTTCTAAAGAGCAGAAATTTTATCAATCAAAGTAGGAGTGATAATGAGACTGGCGAGAATGAGATTGTTGCTATATGCATTCTTTCTACTGAGCGCATCAGCTACAACGTTGGCTTTTCTCGGAGTATATAGGATATCCAGGTCATATGATGAAAGAAATTCAACCCAGCGTTGCTGCCTCATATTCAAATCTCTTTGGGTAAAAACATGCTTCAAGGATTTGTGATCCGTGTAAATTTCGAACTTCTCACCAAGAGATAATGTCTCCATATTTTAAGAGCAAACACAATGGCCATTAGCTCAAGATCATGCGTGGCATAATTCTTCTCATGCGGTTTCAGCTGGCGGCTAGCATATGCGACTACTCTGCCTCTTTGCATCAACACCGCACCAATACCTTAAATAAATAAACAAGGGATAACATGTTAAAATGAGATTTGACATTAAAGGAAAATGTTATCTCTGACATGTTGATTTATAAAAGAAACAACCTTGTTTAGAAGCGTCGATCCAGACCTTCAAATCTTGATTGCCATCTATGATGGTCAACACAGGAGCATTGGTCAACCTCTTCTTTAGCTCTTGGAAAGCTGTCTCGCATTCGGGTGTCCAATTGAATTTCGTATGCTTCTTGGTTAGGTTTGTCAATGGACAAGCTACCTTCGAAAAATGTTTGACAAATTTCCGATAATAGCCAGCCAGTCCTAAGAAACTTCTTACCTCTGTGGGAATTCTAGGCGGCTTCCACTCTTGGACGGCTGAGATCATTCCTGGATCTACTGAAATGCCTTCCTTTGATACAACATGGCCGAGGAATTTCACCTCTTCTTGCCAGAATATGCATTTGGAAAATTTGGCTTTCAGCACATTTCTTTTCACAATCTCCAAGACTTCTCTCAGATGTTGTTCGTACTCAGCAGTGGATTTAGAAAAGATGAGGATGTCATCGATGAACACGACCACAAATTTATTTAAAACATCTCTGAACACTCTATTCATCAGATCAACAAAATATGCTGGAGCATTACATAGACCGAAAGCCATTACTAGCCATTCATAAAAGATATCCGGTCCTCTGAAAGCAGTTAAAGGCACACACTCTTTTGCAATGCGAAGTTGATGGAAGCCTGTAGCTAGGTCCATCCTAGAAAATACTCGTGCTCCATGCAAGCGGTCAAGCAAGTCATCAATACGAGGCAGTGGGTATTTGTTCTTCAGAGTTTGTTTGTTGAGATCACGGTAGTCTACACATAGCCTGAGAGTACCGTCTGATTTTGGGACGAACACCACTACTGCACCCCATTCTGAGAAGCTAGGCCTGATCAGACCCTTCCACAAAACTTGCTTGGTTTGATTTCTCAGCTCCTCCTTTTCTTTTGGTGACATTCTCCGAATGGGATGTACGACAGGCCTTGCATTCGGAGCTAAATCAATTCGGAAGCTGATTTCTCTATGCGGAGGTAAGCCCTCAACTTCTTTGAATACATCTGCGTAATCTTTGACGACAGGGATATCCTCAATAGAAGTAGGGGCAACTTCTAGAGAAGACCAGAATTCTTTTCTGTCGGTGGCTGAGCCATGGCAGGGTATACATACATCACCGAGTTTAGTTTTAACTTTGACAATCCTCTCAGCACACTTGACTTCAGCCCCATGCCTCGATAACCAATCGATTCCAAGGATAACATCATACCCAGAGAAACTCATAACAATTAGATTTATAGGGTATTGGTAGCAAGAGTAGGAGATCGGCACTCTACAGTATTTATCGAGTATAAGAGAACCTCCTATCGGACTATTGGCTCTAATCAACTCTTTAAGTTTTCTTGGTTTTAGTTTCAACTTTTGAATGGCATCATTAGAAATAAAGTTTCGTGCAGCACCAGTATCAAATAAGACAGTAATAGGAATGTTTTTAATATTAAGCGTACCTCCTAAAACATCGGGTTTACCTGGCCCCTCAGTCAAAGCTGGTGCATCTGCTCCCTCATAGACATGTTCCACCTGAGCATTCTTTAGAAGTGGGCAGTTTGCCTTAATGTGCCCCTTTTGATGACAATTGTAGCATTCTCTCTTATCCTAAGAACTCTGGCCACGATTCTGAGGATTCGGGTTACGGTTCTGGCTAGGTCCTGAATCATTTCTCCTGACCTTTTTAGGTGCTCTACACTCGTAATCAAAATGTCCAATCTTGCCGCAGTTATAGCAAGTCACCTTGCTCCTGTCCCTCTTCTTCCCTTGGGGCTTAGCGACAGCAGAATTGCTTGCCTCCGGTTTCTTATTAGCCTGTTCCTTCTGATTGTTGCCTTGACTTTTCCCTCTATCCTGCGGTCCAGACTCTTCATTTTCCTCGTAGCGGCACGCCATCTCTACTACTTCATTGAATGGAAGTTTGATATGAGCAGTGACTCGGTTCAAATATTTCTTTGACAGACCCTTGATAATTTTTTTATTCTTCTCTACCGGATCTTGAATCAAACCAGGAGCATATCGTGAAAGCTCATCCAACTTCCTCACATACTCAGAAACGGTCATATTCCCTTGCTGTAGGTTAACGAATTGCTCGCGCAAGCGCTCTCTAGCTTGTGGGGGTACATACTTCTCATTGAAAAGTTCCTTAAATTTTCCCAAGACATATTAGCCATGTCATTTCAGATTTTGACCGTATCCCACCAATGCCCGGCTTCATCCTTTAATTGCCATACAGCCAGGTAACGCTTTCGCTGATCTTCCGGTTCTAAGCTCTTTAGGATCTTTTCACAATCATTAAGCCATGCCTCTGCCAGAATCGCAGACTCCCGCCCCGTAAAAGGTACACCTCCTAGGTTTTTGATTTTCTTTAGCATTCTCTCCAAATCGAAGGGCTATGGAGGTGGAGGTGGTTGTGCTATGACCTCTGAAGTATGTTGTTCCTGAGTGATGGGGATCTCGTCTCTAGCTTGCCCTCCAGCTCCCACTCGGGCTCCTCCTCTGGCCCCGCCTCGAGTTCCACCTCGGGCTCCGCCCCGGGCTGTTCTTGCCCTAGTATCCATTTAAATCAGTCTGTACCATCAAGGAAAGAGTCAGACCAACAAAAATGAGAATTTTCAAGAAAAGATAGGATAAGGACAAGATGAAAAGACAATGATGTAATGACTTATAAATATGTGTTATTCTGCTGTGCTCATTCTAGGACATTACTAGTCCTATCTCTAATAAGCTACTCGCCTTAGAATAATATGGATTCTATCTAGACGAGTTGTTCTAAATATGTTATATTCCGAAGCTAAGTTAACCTTAGGCTCTGAAAACAACTGTGATGACCCCAAACTTCCGTGGTTCGAAAGTAAGGATAATCATTTTGGAATACAACATATTTACAACAAACAAACAGATCTCAGATAATTATCATAACACATAAACCATTTCAGCGGAAATAAATGTCATCAGCATCATAATATCCAATACATCAGAGTACGCAGTGCAGGATACAACTTAGCCAAATAAAGAGTCTCAACGAAAGGGATTTTTGTTTCAATGGAAAAGAAACAAGTCTCAAACTCCATTACATACATCAAAGCTACAGAAGATAAAATGTCTCAAAGTAGAAGCAAAAACTAGAGAAAAGGTCTTCTTTTTCTTCCTTCCAAGCAAACTCCAATCAGAATGTATCACCTGAACTTGTCAATTGGTTGCCCGTGTGGAAAGAGGGAACCCAAGTTTGCAAAAGTGAAACAAACTACGAGTCAGTCATGGGACTGGTATGAGAAATCTTTCTATACTGACTATTAATATGGCGAATCACAAGACCACGCCGCTAACGTGGAACGGGTTTACTCCATTGGATTGCCAGTGCATAATTTAATAAGGTTTATATAAGAATAACGAAATGACTTTTGAAAAATGAAATCATCATAAGACTCAAGTCCTATCACACAATGCAACGCACACAGGAGGATAGGGTTTTCCCTTATGATGATCAAACATGCTTAATACGTGAAAAATAATATTTTTATATTATCATTAGTGTCTAACCAGTATTAAAATACTTCAATATAAATGTATCAATCCTAGATGGCATAGTACCCCATCCTACTATGTCGCCGTATATAAGTTTACAATCAAGACCGTAATGTCGTATTGGAAATTGGTTTTCTGTCATGAAATCGAGGCTAGGGACCGACCTCTTCCGATTCGAGACACTGTAGCAAATGCCTCAGGGTCCCCCACAGTGAACCCTTGGATCTTCAGGGTCGGTCCCCACCTAACGGTAGTGGATTAATTATGCCTGAACACACGTTTCCCGGTTCCTTTGAACCTATAGTATGACCACTTCCGGTCTATAAAAAAAACCCGAGGTACCTCAATCCAACATCCACATAAGTAAAATGCCAGCCAGTTTAAGCACTGACACTACCCCTAGCTAGAAAGAAACGTGTGCACTCCCTGCAGTCCTAATCCCGTTTTTGACTCATACCGGGGTGTGAGGCTCGCGAAGTCACGTTATACACAAAGCTATGTCTAAACAGGCTATGCTTTGATCATCATCCAAAAGGCCTGCTTTTCGACAAAGCCTTGATCATTGCATCTTGGTGTGCAACATTGACAATTCACGCCATGTGATCGACAACTATTACTATATACTAGGGTGTTAAGTAGAGAATAAATTCTCCACCACCAAACAGACATATATTAATACAAGTCGATTTAATTACATGAAATGAATTCCAACGTCAGACACGCCTCCATTTACAAGTCCGTACTGGGTCTGAACGGAACCGGAGACACCAAAGAGGCGCTCGCTTATCCGCACGACCAACACATACGTACAGACAACTACTGCTTCAACCCCGTCCTGGGAGCAAGTCAGTCTAAGGCATCAGTAGTCGTCGTCCATTCGATGGGAAGATCGCCGGTCTTCAACCATCGTCTTCTTATATCTTTGATTTAATCGACGTGTAATTATTTAAAATGAGATAAACTCGGTCTTTTCAAATAATCATCGCATAATTATTATTTAAATCATTTATATCGTTATTATATATTTATAAGGATTTATCACTATTTTTATTTAAAATCGCTCAATTATAATAAAACGACGCTTCAGGTCGATGGGCGACCCTGGCGCTGTTTTTGTCAAAATTTGATTTACACATATCTTGAAATCTAACCGTTGGATTTTGACGAAATTTATGTCGTTGGAAATATCATCCCAAAGCGGTCCTAACGGTTCCAGTTTTGGGAAAATCTGACGGTCGTATCTTTCGATATAACCGTTTAAAGTTACGATTGCCAATATGCGAACTGCCTCGTGTGTTTCGTTTAGTTTTATATTTATATATATAAATATAAATATAAAATATTAGCCGATTTCAACTATCATTATCTATTCTTTTTATCGCAACTAAAGTGACGATAAAAATATCCTTTTTTTTTCAACTCTTTTATTTCAACAAATATGTTTATTTTTGTTTCAACTCTTTTCTTTAACAAAAATGTTTATTTTTTTTTCAACTCTTTTATTTAACAAAAATGTTTATTTTTGTTTAAATGTAAATAAATGTTTTTCTTTTATTTTTGTTTAAATGTAAATAAACGTTTTTCTTTTATTTTTGTTTAAATGTAAATAAGCGTTTTTCTTTTATTCTTATTCATTTATACTATATGTAAATAAATGTTTTCTTTTCTTTTCTTTATTTATTTATGCCAAATGTAAGTAAATGGTTTCTTTTCTTTGCATTGAAAAAATATATATAATTCTTTCTTTTTATTTCCTTACATTAAAAAGTGTAATTCTTTCTTTTATATAGTTTACATTGAAAAATGTAAATCTTCGTTCTGTCTTCCTTATATTAGAAAAATGAAATTCTTTTCTATTCTCTTTTATTTATATTAGAAAATGTAAATCTATTCTATTCTCTTTTACATTAAAGAAAAGAAGTTAATATATTCTTTTAATCTTTACATTGAAAAATGTAAATTCATTCTTTTTAAATCTTTACATTAAAAAAAATGTAAATGGTTTCATATTAAAACAATGGTCATTTTTCTATATGTTAACTTTACATAAAAAATGTAATTTTACTTCTTTTATTTACATTGAACAAAAATGTAAATTTTCTTCTTTTTTCATTACATTATAAATATGTAATATAAAACATGTTTTCTATGTCAACATGAACAATGTTTATTTTTCTAACCTGAACCATTTTGATCAATTTACTTATTACATAAAAAAAATAGAGTTTTTAGTGTAAAACATGTTTATTTACATTAAAACATGAACATATTCTTATTTACTTCATTGCATTAAAATGAGATTTTAATGTTTAACATTATTTTTGTTCGCCAACTCTAATGCGACAAAAATAATAACAATTGTTCGATGTTGATTTCAATTAAATAAAATAGTATTTTTGTTCACCAATTCTAATGCGACAAAAATAATAACAATTTGGCGATGTTGATTTCAATTCAATAAAATAGTATTTTTGTTCGCCAATTCTAATGCGACAAAAATAATAACAATTTGGCGATGTTGATTTCAATTCAATAAAATAGTATTTTTGTTCGCCAATTCTAATTCGATAAAAATAATAACAATTTGGTGATGTTGATTTCAATTCAATAAAATAGTATTTTTGTTCGCCAATTCTAATACGACAAAAATAATAACAATTTGACAATGTTGATTTTAATTCAATAAATAAGTATTTTTGTTCGCAAATTCTAATGCGATAAAAATAATAACAATTTGGCGATGTTGATTTCAATTCAATAAATAGTATTTTTGTTCGCCAATTCTGATGCGACAAAAATAATAACAATTTGGCGATGTTGATTTCAATTAAATAAAATAGTATTTTTGTTCGCCAATTCTAATGCGACAAAAATAATTACAATTTGGCGATGTTGATTTCAATTCAATAAAAAAGTATTTTTGTTCGCCAATTCTAATGCGACAAAAATAATAACAATTTGGGGATGTTGATTTCAATTCAATAAAATAGTATTTTTGTTCGCCAATTCTAATGCGACAAATATAATAACTATTTGGCGATGTTGATTTCAATTCAATAAAATAGTATTTTTGTTCACCAATTCTAATGCGACAAAAATAATAACAATTTTGCGATGTTGATTTCAATTCAATAAAATAGTATTTTTGTTCGCCAATTCTAATGCGACAAAAATAATAACAATTTGGCGATATACTTTTGGTGAATCACAAATAAAGGTCTCATCTGATCTTTTTTGTAAATCAAATAAGATATCTAATATTTATTTTACCTTTTAATTAAAGTTTAAAAGATTTAAACTTTCTTTATTTTATAAATTATAAAACAAAATAAAGATCCAACTTTAATTTTGTGAATCAAAATAAAGACTTAAACTTTCATTTACTATGTAAATCAAAGTAAAAGATTCTATTATCTTTTATTTGTAAATCAAAGTAAAGGATTCAATTTTTTTTCTTTTATTTTGTAAAACAAAATAAAAAAAATCAAACTTTATTTCTTTATTTCCAAAATGTTCTATCTTTCTTTTATTTTGCAAAACAAAATGAAAATCATACTTTATTTTGTTTTTCAAAAACAAAAGATTGAAACTTCAAAAGATTGAAACTTTATTATATTCGTAAATCAAAAACAAAGATTAAAACTTTGTTATATCTGTAAATCAAAAACAAAGATTAAAACTTTGTTATATTTATACGATTCACCAAAAAAAATGTGATTCAACAACTGAACTATCATTGACACACAGATCTGAATTTACAGAATAACAAACAAGCAGATAAATATAACATCACACATCAACATATGAACATTCAGTAATTTCATAACATTTCAGATCTTATTTATTTTCAACAATTATTTAAATAGCGAAGAATTATTTAAATAATTCATTAAAAATTCAGAGATCTCACTTTGCGTGGATTTTGATCTAAAAATTCAAACAGTCCAGAAAATGTTCCAATCAGTCTCAACACGTTCTATTCGCTGTTACGATTCCAATGTTTCCGAAATCGTCAAATTCTGAGTTGAAACGAATCAGTTATGATTAATTTAAGATTAACTACATTTAAATTATTTAATTAAATATTAAAATAAGGATTTCTTTATACCCTTCTTCTTCTGGTTATTCACGGTCGTGAGTTCTTGCAATTGCTCAGAATTTCAAATCGATCTTACACCCAATCCTAAGCACCAGAGATCGATCATGAGGTGGCGCGTCGAAGAGCCACCAGCGGCGCACCCGGGGGACCCGGTCTTGCTCAGCTCGATCGAGCCTAGGGGGAGGCGGTTCAAACCCGCTGGTTTTAGGGCCGCGGTTCTCGAACTGTGGTGGACCAGGTGGGATCTAACCGTATGTGGTTGTAGAGGAGAAGAATCTCTACCAATAACTACAAAGGAGGAGGGTGATTCAGTGAGAGGATGGAGAAGAATTGAGGATTTAGTTTTGGAGCACGGTGGCCGTTACTTGACGATAGTGGCGGCTGTAGTAACGGCGGGCTAGGGTTTTGAAATGAATTTCCATTCATTTTATAATATTTTAATGTTATTTTTGCAATTAAATCCATAAGTTTCAAACTAAACCAATTTCAGCCCAACTGAAGTCTACCCTACCAAATAGCCCCTATTCCGGATCCAATGGGCTAGGTCCCGTCAGCCCAAACGGCTGTCTGTGGCCTGAATTATTTATTATAATATTTAAATCCTTTATAATTCCAATTCTGTCGTGCAAATAAATTCACTGAGGCCACATACAGACTCAGAAAAATCCAGAAAAAATACATTTGGCTTCGTTATGACGATACGGTCCTAACAAAATTAATTTCATCGAGTTCTGGGACCGTCTGAAAAATGGCTATTTTTCAGTCGATTAAATTTGACTGTATTGAACAAAACACATTTTCTTTCGCCACGCTCAACTATTAATTCGGAAAATTCTATAAATTGAAACCTAACAATAATTCGACATTCCGGTTCCAACAAAAGTGGTTTCGTCGAAAACAGAGGTCATTTGAAAATTGGCTATATTCACTGGCTTTTATATTATTTAAAAATGAAATTTTAATTTTTGCCACATTTTTCCACCAGATTATTTAAAATAAAAATTTTAATTGGTTCGGATTTTCCGGGTCGTTACAGTTGGTGTTAGGCTTGCTAGATGGAAATGAAATTCACTTTCAATGGCAGGAAGATTAGTGCTGGTGAATTCAGTTCTCTCCTCTCTTCCTCCATACTGGTTATCCTTTTTCAAATGTCCTGGATGAGTTTTTGATAAAATTGATGCAATTAGAAGAAATTTCTTTTGGACTGGAGATAAAGAGACTAGAAAGCTCAACTGCCTTGTAAGTTGGGATCAGGTTTGTAAATCTAAAGATCGGGGAGGTTTGGGTGTGCTTAATTTGAAAGTCATGAACTCTTCTCTTCTTTGCAAATGGTTGTGGGTGATAATAAGTGGTAAACAAGCTTTTTGGAAGCAGTAAATTATTAACACATGTTAGGATGGTAGATTTGGCTGGAATTGAGACTCATCTCATTGTTCTTCTTTTTGGAGAGGAGTTACGAGTAATTCCCATTGGATTAGAATTGGCACAAAGTTAGTTGTGAGAAGTGGATTCAACATTTTGTTTTGGTATGATTGCTGGTTACTTCCCGTTCCTTTGAAGGATGAATTTGAGGACCTGTTTGAGACTGCATGTAACAGATTATCGACTGTTGGTAAGATGTACAATATGGAGGCAACCAGTTTTAAATGGAGACTATCATTTTGCAGAATTGTTACCGGAAATGCTCTTTATCAGTTGTGACAATTGTCCAAGTTGCTAGAAGATGTTCACTTAAATGAGGAGCATGATGAGTTTGTTTGGAAATTAGAAGGCGAGAAAAATGTTTTTCGAGTTAGAGGTTTGTATAAGACAATGAAATTTGCTAGTAGAAGATGGTTGGGTTTCGATTATATGTGGAGTTTTAAGACAGTCCCCACAAAAGTAAAGAAACATATGTGGATAATAATGCATGGGAGGTTGAACACTATATGTAGATTGTGTCATAAAGGTTTAGTTATAAGTGGTGGCTGTGTTTTCTGTGAAGAGGACGAGGAAGATTACATCCATTTGTTTTGGCAATGTGACTTTGCTTTCTACATGTGACAAAATGCTTGATTTACCTCAATTTGGATATGGAGTGGGATTTTTTTATCAAAGGTCAATTCAATTTTTTACAATACATTTATCCTTCTTCGGATAACACACCTAGTAAAGGAAGGAAAACACCAGATTTTTATACTGGTTTCAAGTCATCCTACATCCGGTCCCTCACAACTCTAGGTTGTGTAGATTAATTTTCAATATAATATTCAAATTACAACCCCTTCCCCCCCCCCCCCCCCCGTTTTCACAGGCTACAAGGTAAACCCCACACGCTTCCAGAGTACAGTGAGACTCAACTGATTTCCAAAACACAATCTCATTCGCTTGATTTGCAAGTTATAATCACACATAGTTGATTTGAATGGACTACAACCACACATTTTCTGTATTAGTTTTAGAAGAAAGACTCAATAGAACTTTGATCTCGCGATCTTAGAACTTTGATCTCGCGATCTTTGATTACCGAAACTCCTATGACTCTTAATAGCACTTGAATCCTTGAGTGAGTATGATAGAGAATCAATCTAGTTTTGAATTGGTTTAATTTTCCTTGAAATTCAACAGAATTTGATTATATAAACTTGAATTTTAAAATTAATAATGGAAAGGAGAAAAGAAAAGAAGAAGGTAATGAAATTTCAAATTTAGAAGCCTATTTATAGTTGCTCAATAGTTGTATCCTTTCAGGAAAGGATTTAAACCAATAAACACAAATTTTGAAATTTGAATTTCAAAATTAATGATCATCACGTCGGTAGTGAGGGTAATTGTAACACTCCACACTTTTCTATGCCCAAATTTCGACAAAAATCGAAACTCAAACACATCCAAGCATAAAGCGTGTAGATGTGGTACCTACAAATAAATGAGAATGAGCATAATCAGAGTATGATAAGATAACTCATAGTGGAAACAAAATAGGATAAACTAGTATTAACTCAAGTAACCACCTTTTTTAAAGTAAGTCACTTTGCCAATACCGAGCATGAGAGAGAACGAGAACCGAAAGACAAACTTAAACATCGGTGAGAACCCGTCATTCTCTAGAAAACTTGGGTGGTTGTAATGAGGAGGAGGGTCAGAACAACAAAATTTTTGTGAATAGGAAATGTACGACACAGATTATAATACGTAGATGTATCTCGTTTGGTTTAACCAAAGATGTAAGCCTACCAAGGTTAATGATTCTAACCTAACCTTGTAAATGTTTATGCATGACCCTACTACTCTTCCCGAGGTAGTGTTCCAAGATATAATACCAAGATAGAACGTTTACGCATATATTTAGGAAGCCCTTAAACCATAATTTAACTGATTATTAGATCGAGAAGTGAACCCCTAGCTGCAGAGTTTTTATATATATCCACATACCTTTTCATCCTCTTTCCCTTTATTGTTTTCTGCCTCACTATCAATGATAGATAGGGTGGATTCTCCCGATCACTTAAGACCCTAGGTGGACTTATTGGTCGGCGGAATTATTGGTTGCTTAATACCTCTCGATAACTTGTTCTACATTCTTATAAACTAGATAGCATTAGCTCGGCCCTACTAGTTAAGGCTTCTGTCATTCACGCATACACCATTGCCTCATATAAGGTGATAGATGGTATTTTATCGCTCGCTATACCTCTAGCTGACCTTATTGGATAACCTCCTTAGTTGCTTACTACTTCCTGTAGGATAGGTACTTATATCTGACATTTTAAGTTTCCAGGTTTAGGTAGGCAATACACTCACATGCCGTTTAAGGCCCCTATACTGAAAGTCCTATTCCTAGGTGGACTCTTAAACCCCAGCCGCTTAAGACCCAGGAAGCGGACTACACGCGAAGGTTATTAGGTTCATACCCCATTAGCCCCTAGTACCTTTCCCTATTGGGATAAAGTGGGCCACGTCATTATGCCTTTTCCGTTTAGTTACTCTCCACGGAAATATTGTATGTGTAAAATTTATTATCGTTATGGGTTATTTTGGTTAATAATATTTTTATATCATTAACCTACTAAGTCCAATTCTACTTCAACTGTAAGTTCTATATTCATTAATGTAAGTAAGGAAAGTTATATCCGCTTTACCCTGGGATATTTATTTTATTACTTCCCTAATTGGACTTAGTATCTAAACAACAATCAATATCCATTAATCCCCTTATTACACGCATTTATTTCTTACTTCTTTGTTTATTGCCTTTTATGACCATAACGGTCATATTTTCCTAAGGCAACCATTTATCATTCCAAGGTATTTATTTGTTGTACCCCAACAGAAAATTATTTATTTATTTATTTGTTGCTTGTTATATATATATTATTTGTGAACCAAGCCTCTCACATTAAGTTGACCACTTATGGATGCTAGATTTATCCGTCGGTTCCGGGCAGACTTTTACCATAAGTTGAACTTAACCTCAAGCCTTGGTACATTTATATTTATGCATTAGAACCCTCACATTAAGCTAACCACCAATGGATGCTGGATTTGCTGGTTGGTTACGGGCAGACTTCTTCCACAAGTTGAGCTTAACCTCGTGTCTAAATGCGGTTATAATTCAAATTTCCTAGTTGGGGTACAACATTAATCCTAATTAATTTAGGAATTATAACCTATTGTATTTACTTTCCCCGTTCAACGTTGGTCACAATTGTTATTTATTGGTTTGCGGTTCCATTTATAGCAATAAATTATATTAATTGCTACAATGGTCACAATAAATATATTTATTCAATACGAATTACATTTTCATATGATTCCATAACTGAACAACATTCAAATGTTCAAACATTTAATACAATGTATATTTTACCATATTACGTTTGTTTGGACGGATAATATGTATGTTTATATTTTTATGGTTTCGTGTGGTCAACGTAGTTATCTTTTTTTATTATTATTAAGTTTAGTTATTTGGTTTAATCAATACCAAACATTCCTTTTTACATTCAATCTTGCCAAAAGGTTTCAATCTTCCAAAAAGACTGTTAGCTGTAATTATTGTAAATTAAGCTTGATTTGTGGAAAGACATATTTCAAATTCACAAGAAATATATATGTATATATATATATTTAGAACAATTGATGCAAACTACACAAAAATATTTATTTTTAAGTTTATACGTACGTTTGCTCCACTTTTCCTTTTTTGATCTTTTTTCATACCTCTCTTGAATTCAAAATAACACCTATTGTTCAAAAAGAGGAAAAATGGCATATTTACAACAATTAAGCCAAAACCCAACAATATTGAATACAAACAGACATATTTCTTTTAAAATTACAATCACAAAATTTAACATTTTATCCAATAATCACATAATTTATTATTCGACATTGAAAATAGAGATCTGGAATATAGGTACATCAAAATGGTGTTTAATGGGACTGATTTCCAAATCTACATTGTTTTGCAACAATCACGACATATTTTCCAACATAGTTATAGGCAATATGTATAAACAATTCAAATAAGCCTACAACTAATTTTATGCTTAACCACAATTTACAATTCCCAAGTTTTGATAATGTTTATTAGCAAATCTAATAGGTGCCAATTCAAATTAAATAATATAATGAACAAATATGATGAAAATAGGCATATATTTTAAGATCTAATACAAAGAGATAAATATGCTATTATAACTTTGTATATAAATTTTGTACTCACTTGAAAGAATCCAAATCTGAAGTTTAAATAATCTTTTAGGCCTACAATTCCCAAATTCTTATAGATCTACAATTTATATGAAGAGGGGATACTTTCAGATTTGTAGATATGCAAGAAAATTGGAAGAAAGGGGAGAATCTGATGTAGAGCGTCAACTCACATTCTTTTTGTAATAACCCGGAAATCTGGGCCAGTTTTAAAATTTTATTTTGGCAATTTTAGCGAATTTTGATTATTTAAAATGAATTATTTTAAATAATAACGACGAGAAATTTATTTTGAATAGATTCGAACGTATATATTATATAGATCGTCGTTAGAATATAAATATTTATTTATATTTATAAAAGGAATTGAAAATGGCGCGGTTGTTCGATAATTCGATTTCAAACTTCAAATGAATGTACAGAATTCAAAATAAACCGGATTTTAGTGAAACCAAAAATATGGAATCTAATTGAAAATATCTTTCCAACGAATCCGAAAAATTGAAATTTCATAACGGGAATCAAAAGATATGTCCAGTTGAAAATTCTGAATAGTCGCTATGGAATTCAAGCCCTTAAAATGGAAATTTTGCAAACGACCTTGGATTTCGACGAAACCACTTTTGTTGGGTCCGCGATGTCGAGTTATTGCCAGGTTTCAAATTTTGTAATTTTTCAATTCAATATGTAAGCGTGGCAAAGGAAAACGCGTTTGACCAGTTTCAGTTGATTTTAATCGACTGGAAATTGGCCATTTTTCAAACGGTCTCGGAATTCGACGAAACTAGTTTTGTTAGGACCGTATCGTCAATACGAAGCTAGAAAATATTTTTCTGGAATTTTTAGAGTCCGTATGTGACCCCAGTAAATTGAAATGTGCGTTCAAATTCAATATATAGAGTTATATGTTGATTTTGACGGAAACCGATCGAATCAGCCTACGATACATATCCCATTGTGTTCAGAATGGGGGTAATTAGCTATGGGCGACAGGCAGTGGGTTTCGTTTTGAGTTCGAAATAAAAAGTTACTTTTTGAAATAAAATAAAATAAATATATTATATTACCTTTTATCCCTCCCCTTTCTCCACGAAATGGTCAAACATCCCCTCACTTGTTTAGATCGAGATTCAGAAAGGAAAAAAAATTACGCTCGCTCCTCCCCTAGGCGATCCGTCGCCACCGCGACACCTCCCCCTCCATCCGGCGTTCGAAGACGCCAGCACCCTCTCTCCTCCCTCCACTTCAAGCCTCACGCATATCGAGAACTCCCTAGTCGCCATCAGCCGACCGCGGGCCCCACCTGACCTCCGACGCGCCGCCTCCTGACCTTCCCCCTCCTCCGCTCTTCTCATTCTTACCCTTACAGCCGAATCGAACGCAACCCCCCCATCCCCAAATCAACCGCCACCGCACCCCGTAAGCCATGCCACCACTGCCGAACGCCAGCGTCCATCCTCCGGCCACCACTCCGGCGCAGCAGTGCCCGACGCCCTCTTTCCTCCCCTGCGTAGTAAGTTTTTAATGTATTTCATTTAGTTTAGTAATTTAAAAATGTGATTTTTAATTTATAAAAGCTTTGATTATTATTATATATATATAAGGCCATAAAGTTTTGATTTTTATCATATGATTATTAGAGGTGAAAAGATCGAAATTTTATAATAGAAAAGATGAAATTCTGTTATAGAAAAGATCATATTTTTTAAAATAGAAAAGATTAGATTTTTAAAATAGAAAAGATGCGATTTTTAGCGGTGTAAAAATAGAATTTTTATCTATATAGTAGTAGTATAAAAATTTGATTTTTATACACATGACAACGAAGAAAAAATTCGATTTTTATATATTGAATAGCAAAGTAAAAATTCGATTTTATATGTTGAATAGCAAAGTAAAAATTTGATTTTTATATATTGAATAGCAAAGTAAAAATTCGATTTTTATATATTGAATAGCAAAGTAAAAAATTTGATTTTTATATATTGAATAGCGAAGTAAAAATGTGATTTTTATATATGTAGAGAATATGGGCAGTGAAAATTGACAAAAGGGCGAGAACGACGAAGATTTCTACCTAAGAAGGGTCGTGGCATTGGATTAGCTATTCTGTGAGAACTTCTCACATTTAAATTTTATTTTCTAGTTATATAAGTATATACTAGGATGCAGACGGTGTTTAGTAGCACCCGACACCCATCGTCCACAGACCATGGACGACTTGTATGCTTGTTTGTTTGATTTTGATGTGTAGTTGATTGTGTGATGTGATGTGAAATGAAATAAAATATTTTATAGTTAAAAATAGAATTTTTAACGTGTATATGAAATGAAGTAAAAAATAAACAAATCGGACGATTTGTTTATATACACACATTTGACTGATATTGATTGGGACGATAAATTTTACACATCGCCCAACTGCACAAATAAAATCTGTGTTTGATTATTTGAAACCTCACACGGGTATTGGGATGATATTTGATGTACACTAATCCCGATTGTTTAGTTGTATGTCGATCGATTGATTGACAGACTGTTATAAGCGTTAAATATTTATATTTGATGCTTATACAGTGTAGAATGCACTTTGGATGATGGTTGATTATTCATCGTTGTTATTGTATACATATGTTGTAGAAAATCCATATAATTAACATTATATGGTAATTGATTGGGCCTCATTCAAGTTTAAAAGTAAAAATATTTGAAATAGAATATTTGAAATAGAAATATTTGAAAAAGAAATATTTGAATAGAAATATTCGAAATAGAAATATTCGAAATAGAATATTTGAAAATATGAGTATATGAAGCCGTGTTGATTAGATTTACACCATTTTGACGTGAACGATATTTATATCGACTTTATTCATTTTATAACGAATATCGAAAGTGATTTCAAAATCTGAAATTTTGAATAGAAATGAATTCAAATTGAAATTGAATAGAAATGAATTCAAATTGAAATTGAATAGAAGTGAATTCGAATTGAAATTGAATAGAATTGAATTCGAATTGAAATCGAAAGGAATTGCATTCGAATTAAATTGAAATTGAATTGAAATCAATTTGAAATGAATTTAAAACGAATTTATATTGGAATATTCAATTTTGATTTGAAATTGAATATGAAGTTGAAACCGTTTTGAAAATGAATTCAAAACGATTTATAAAGCACGTTTTGAATTGATTTCGACGAAGTATATATTACATATATTATATATATAATATAATGGCCTGAATAGAACGCGCCGCGCCGCGGCAGTTCGCGAACTTCGACCATTGACTTCGAACGGACGTTACGGGAGATCCGACCATCGGATTCTCCTGAAACCGGAACCGTTGGGTTCGTATCGAAAAGATCTTTCTAACGGATATTAGAAATTTGAAATCTAACGGTTGGATTTGGAATTATGTCCAAATCAAATTTGGAAAAGGTCGCTGAAAGTGCAGTTCGATTGCCGTTGATGGAAATCGACCGTACGGGCCTTGATAAACTTATTAAAAATAGTAATAATTTGTGTAAAATCATAAGAAATGATTTGTGAAGAATTGGGATGAAAAACTCCCTATTTGAAAAGATAAAAATAGACTTTTATCGAAATGAACTAGTTTTGAACTAGAATTATACTTCTATTTATTTTTAAATAAATAAATTGAATTTGAAAAGGGTTTTAAAAGTAACCAGAATTTCCAATAATTGAATTGGAATGGATTTGAATCGAAATTGTCTTCGGAATATTTCGATGTGGGATTTCGTGATTATACAGATATTGTTGTGGAAATTTGAAAGATATATATATATATATATATCGTTATTTCCAATACGATATTTGTTGGTCGTAGAATTTGATGTTGAATATAAGCCGATATATTTTCTATTCAGAGCCTTGTATTTAATATCAAATGTGATTTGGGTTTGTCGTGAATGGTGTCTTCATTAACACTGTTCTTAAGCCCAGTTGAGAAAAAAGGTTAAATCTTTTTATTTAGATTTAATGAAGTGCAACAATTAAATAATATTTAATTGGAATTGAATTGGTATTGATTTTTGAGTTTATAGTGAACAGTGTTTTAAATAACATTTGTTCTTTAACCCGATAATTAATGGGATGTGATTTTGGGTTTATCGTGAATCGTGTTTTAAATGACACTGATTCTTTAACCCAGTTAAGGATTAAAACTAAGTGAAGTTTTAATGAATCTTTAATTAGATTGAAAAGATCGAGAATGGAGTATCACCAGTTTTACTCTAGGCGATAGTTAAATCTTTAATTAGTTTTGAACGTGAAATGGTAATTGAATTTACCGATAACACCGTGGTGTTAGATATGAAGTATTACCAGTTTTACTTCATGGGATGAATAGGTTGGGATTGGGAAATAAAATAAATGATTACTTCGGTGTGGTTCGCTAATCTCGACTAGTTTGAATTGATATTCAAAGAAGATTAAAGAATAAATTTAAAGAATTTATCTTTGATAAAATTAATGGGAACCTTTCCCAAAATATAAGAATATTTGAATAAAAGAATATTCTGAATTGGAATGAAGCGTATGTTGTTCTTGTGTAACACGTGTTTATTATATACGCGAGTTGTTCAGAAAGACCGGGTTTATCCCATTCTGAATGACTGATACGACGATAAGTCGAAGATGAAGACAGTGGTCGAAGACCGGAGGTCTTCACGTCGTTTGGGTGATTACTGATGATCTTGATTGGGATGTACACCCAAGAAGATGGAAACAGTTGGGGATCGTCCAGACGTACTTGGAGATCGATGGAGATGAGGGGTACTAGGTGCCTCCGGTTTCGTTCAGACCTAGAACGGACTTGTAAATGGACTATGTGTCTGACATTGGATTTTAGTCTGTGTGATTGATTTCTATTAAATATATATCTGTTTGGCGGCGGAGAATTTATTCTCTTGCTTAACGCCCTTCTCTGAGACGTACGAGCTCAGGGGTTATATACCGATGGATATCAAACGCATAGAGTGAATTGCCTGTGTGGCATGCCTAAGTGGCAAATGATCAAGGCTTCTGATGAAAAGCAAAGTCTTATGGTTGATGATCGAAGCACGGCCTTTGTGGCGTAGCTTTGTGTAGCGTTTACTTCGCGAGTTTCACACCCGGCATGAACCAAAAACGGGAGAAGGACCTCAGGGAGGGCCTGCGTTTCTTCCTAGCTAGAAGTGGCATAAGTGGTTTTACACGCCCTAACAAGTTTGGCTTATGTGGTTGTTGCTGTTGCGAGGCGCCTCGGTTAGATCGAACGATCCGGGTCCGATGGAGCCATTCTTTGGCTCATTTACACCCCAAAGGGCGGGGAAACGTAGTGTTCAGGCATAATAATCCACATCGGTGGACCGGCCCTGACGATCCAAAGGGTTGATGCATTCTGA
Source organism: Allium sativum (assembly GCA_030737875.1). Taxonomy (NCBI): domain Eukaryota; kingdom Viridiplantae; phylum Streptophyta; class Magnoliopsida; order Asparagales; family Amaryllidaceae; genus Allium; species Allium sativum. The sequence goes on from CM060925.1 coordinate 385,985,724, forward strand.
TCCTGAGGCTCGGGCTAGGCAGTCTCGAATCGGTTTAGCGACTGATTCGGATCGAGCGAAATTCTCGGTTGTCACACTTTTCCATTGGATCTGATCATCCCTTTCAGTCCTATATGATATGTATTTGAGTTGTTGTATATGAATATATTTTTAATTAAGAAATTAGGTTGGAAGAGAAAGGGAAACAGCAGAGCTCCGTTGCTATTATAGATTTGTGTGGAAAAGAATGAGGCCTTACCCCTTTATTTATAGGAGCGGAAATGACCATGGACCGTTAGATTCATTTTAATTATCATCCGTCCATTCATTCGATAATATACTACAACCTAACCTTATAAAACCAAGTCGTCGCTGGGCTTTCTGAGGCCTAGTAGGTCGACCGTCTGGGTCATAAAATGCCCAGTCGAGCTAGTTTAATAAGGTATGTTATATTTAACTATTTTGGTTTATTCATTTTCCGTCCATTATCGTACTTTGTTTGTAACTTTTTCATACAGACTCCGTTCGCGAAACTCCAAATATGAAAGTTGACCAGAATTTCGAGACGAACGCATCAGTTAAAGTTTCAAGTTTAAATTCCATCATTTGCAGAAATTCCTATTTTGAAATTCTAATAGTTAATTCCTATTGCCAAAATTTCGGGTTGTTATAGTATTACATGTCGACACCTTAGGGATATTTTGAAATTTGAATTTTTTGAAACTATGTAAATGATGTTGAAATAAATTAGGGTAACTCTAGAGTTTGATGATATTATTGTTCTATATTATAAAACAGTAATATAGAGTATAAATATAATTTCAAAACATATAATTATAATATATAATGATTATTTAAAACTTATATAAATCTATAAATATAATTATTATAAAAAAATGTTTTAAAACTAAAGATATATAAAACTATAACAATCAATATAACAAAATTGAAACTTAAGTAATATATATATATATATATATATATTAAAACAGAAATATAAGTAAGTAAATATTTGAATTAATTGAAGATAGGATAGAGATATAAGTAAGGAATTATAACGAAATTGAAGATAGAGATAGAATCCTTTGTTCCGATCCAATCTTTATTCGTGGAAAGATGTTTAAAATTTCAGAATGGGATCCTTCGATAGGTAATACTCAATCTCAAATTTGGAAAGTGTCAATTTGGGTTCATTTTTACAGAATTCTGATTATCTTGTGGACTATGTTGGTATAAATTGGATTGTTTGTCATATAAGGAAATTGATTTGTTTTGATAGTAGTACGAAGAGAATGCCTAGATTTTGGTATGCTAAGGCATTGGTAGAGATTAACCCTAATTTTGAGCTTCCCGAATCGATAGAAATTGCTGTACTAGGAGATAAATTCCCCTCTATAAAATTTTCCTATGATTGGAGACCCAAAATATGTGTCAATTATAAGGTGTTTGGCCATGAAACTTCTATCTGTGATTCTAAACCTGGAACAAGCAATTTAGACCCATATAATGTTTGTATGGATAAAAATCATGATGGTGGAATTTTCTTATGCTAGTAAGAGAAATCAGAATGTTCATGTATTTTATAATCGGATTAATTGGTCTACTGTAAATACCAATAAAAATCATTTTTGGTAGAGAAAAGAAGTTAACATGAATGTTAATGTTACCAAGGAGAATGTTGATGGTGCTAAAGTTTTGGGTAATGCAAGTTCTAATCAATTTGAGGCTTTGGCATCTGATGTAAATGACAATACTGGTGTTCATAATCTAGTTGTAAATAACACTGCTGATGTTAACGGAGCTACTGGTGTAAATGACAGTACTTTTGTTAATATTAGTGCTGATGTTAATGACAGATCTGTTCAAATTGATGGCAGAGCTGATATTAATGGATTTACTGGTGTTAATGATAGTGCATTTGTTAATGTTAGTATTGATGTTAATGACAATTTTGGGGTTCAATATACAATTGTTGGCGAAGGATAAGCTCATTGTAAAAGGGATGGTAATGAGGTTTTGTCAGATTTGGCAACCTCTAAATCTGTTTCTTCTCAAGTTAATATTGCTGCATCCCTAAAGCAAACGATGTTTCTACTCAATATGGCACAATTTTTTTTGGGTAAAATGAGTGCCGAAAGGAAGAAAGTTGCTGAGCGTAATATTCAGGGTGAGAGTATGGATAATGTGAATAATGAGGAGTCTCAAAATGATGATTCGTTGAATTTGTATTTAAGACATACGAGAAGTAATCCAGGAGTTCTCTTTAATTCAATATTGAAATGACTTGCTATATAGTCTAGTTTGGCACTATCTGAAGTAGTTTCTGCTGCAGTATATTTCAGCAAATTGTGGATATTGGAATAGAGGACTTGGTGCTGAGTTCCAATGCCATGTTTGTGGGCTTCGGTATATAGAAATTTTTTGTTGAGCAATAAATTTGTTTGTGAAGAGTTATGTAATGATGTCTACAGCATGAGATTCGACCATGGGAAGATATGCATCGTTGGTATATTTGTAATTTCGACTATGGGAAGATGGGCTTCAGTATATAAGCTTGTGATGCTTGGGCAATTCATAGGATTACAGTTCTGTCAGGTAGGCTTTTTTAGTAGTAGCTAGAGTTTAATGAACAGTGTTGAGTTTTTTTTTTTGGACCCAATTGTATACTTGTTATTTTCTTTTTTCTCAACACTATTCAGCTGTGTGTTTAGAGATGTGTTTAGCTGTGAGATTAAAGCACCGTTTTGCTGTGTGATAAGAGCTTTGTATGGTTATGCATAGTTAGTGGTGTATTCTTGTATGATCATTGTAATTGTTTCTTAGTGTTAATAAAATTTTACTTGCCTTTCAAAAAAGAATTAATTAAAGACTAATATATGTAATCAATTCTAAAATACTCAAATTAGGAGTTAGATTTAAAATCTAATAAAAGATAAAAGATATATACATATTTATATATATATATAAAGTAGGAAATAATTTTGAAATAAATTTGAAAATAAAAAACAAGAATATTTAAAACTACGTGAAGCCCGCTCAGCAAACTATATGAAGTTCTACTCTGGTTGTTGCTGATTTTGTGGTGGTCTCTTTCTTTTGTTTGCCAACCCACTCTATCCTGAGTCATTGACTGTTCTTTTAGTGTTGATGGTGATGGCCGTGGCTTTTATGCTTTGGCTAATTATTGTTTGTATATACAGTTTCAAATGTCATTGTAGTTTATTTGTCAAGATGCATCTCCTTCATGGTTGATGTTGTGCCATGATTTATGTACTTTGTCATGGTGGTTTGTCGTGCTGCTTTGTGTCATACATATTACAGAGAGCAATTCTTCTGTGCCCACCACCCATGTCCCGCATGTGCCAAACCAATCAAATCTCCTCATTTCCTCTTTTTTTACATTTAAGTCCCCGGACAATTAAACGAATTAACTGCAAAAGGCGGAAATCAGGGGGCTGTGATTGGCTGGGGTCACGGGGCACATAGAAAACGGGGACAGAAGAATTGGTGCGCATGTTACAATCATTTTTTCCTTTGAGATGGGATGGTGTTTTTGCTTTGTTCAAAGTACCCTAGTCTAGTCAAGTTACGTGTCCTAAGATGTTACTGTGCATTGTTTCATGTTACGGTGTGATAGGAAAGCTTTACAATTTGTGATATACATTGTCAATTTGTGTTATGTCATTTGGGTATGGTGTATGTTACTTAGTCATGCAATTCCCGGTGTCTCTTTGCTCCTTGCATGGAGAAAATTGTCATATTATAGTCTAGGTATATAGTCTAGCTCCGGCTCTGTAAGCTAGTTTAGCTTCACCGCGGATTTTCCACTATAAAACCGTTTATGGTGGAAAGTCCACCTTAAAACCGATTATAGTAACTAGACAATCAGTTTACTCCTATAATAATGTATTTATTAATTATTATAATAAAAAGTGTTACGGACCACTATAAAAACCAGTCGGCTTTATCAAAAAGAAGTAGATTTAAAATGATATGAGATTTGAAAATAGAAATTCAGTGTTATTATGAAGTTTTAACAAAATTTCTGGACTTTATAACTGTGACGACCACCCATTGCCCCTGCACTATACAAGAGGAATAATGCGCTGAAAGGTGTGCCAGACAGCTATGGATGATCATCAGAGTAGGTAAACAACATCGGAACCTCGTAGAACTCACAGCGCAAGGATAAAATATAATAGAACAAATACAACAGGTAATAGTAATGAAGCATTATATAGCAAACTTTTGAAACTTTCTTAACATCCTGAAAGGTTATCCAACTAGTATTAAAGTTTGTATATAAGACCTCACTACAACCCTTATAGAGTACTCAAACAGCGGAAACAGAAATACTAGATAGTAATAAAACTGATACGTCACCCTTCTGCTCGCCTCCGCACAGCAGCATCGTCCTCACTAATCACCTGTAACTTGCTACTTAGTCTGCCCATCCACAACCGGATGAACAACCCAAAGTAATAAGTGGAGACATAAAACCTTGAGTTAGACAACAGTCTTAGTGAGCGATAAAATAGCTAACAAACTTCAACAATAAAGTATATAGGGATAGGTAGATTTACCAACCACTACCTAATACTAGAGAAGAACTCACACTTATCTTCCCTACATCCAACTGTGATAGCCTTTACATTAAACAGTTCAACCATACATCAATGGAAACCAGAACACCCATTCAATCATGGTAAAGCACTCATCTCATCTAGATTATACATATATATATCTCGTGTAAACCATCCTAATCGAATTCAACATCCCTCAAGCACAAGCCTTAGAGGCCTAAACCAATATCAGACAAGCACCCAAGGAACATCTCCTTCGACGTTGGGAATTCTACATGAGACGGTACAAACATAGCAACCAAACAATCAAACATCCATGACTAACTCTGGCTATCAACGTCAATCTTACTTTGAAACCATTGTTAATCATATAACGGCCCATCATGACTGCCATATGTCAAAGGTTAAGGTAACCCCAGTTCTAGCACAACTCCATATGCCTTTATGACTCGTATGTTTGTCTTCTCAGATCTCAACAACTTGGCCCTTCACGACTGCCTAAGGTACAAGACTCTTCATGACTGCCCAAAGTACCCCTGCTTTGAGTCTGCTAGAACTTACGATAACGATAATCTCTTGGCCTTTGCATCTCTGGCCATAAAATCCGATGACTATTCATTAACTTAAGTCCCCTTTGAGTATCCATTATCCACAAACTCAAAACACCCTTGAGTTGTCTTCCCATTCGTTGCTTTATACCGATCAATGAATACATCCAACACTTCGAATATTCCCACTTGAATCTGCTTCGAAGTCACACATCACCGAGACAAAACACATCACTGCGCTACGGCTAGGGTTCGGGGGGTTGCCCCCGAAAAATATTTTTTTCAGACCTTTTTGTTCAACTCTGAGTCATACCTGAAAATATAAATTTTCAGAAAATAACCCTGTGACCGGTCCCTGGCCATATTCGACCGACCCCTTTTCTGGTATACGACCGACCCTTCATTCAGGTTCATGACCACCGACCCTCACAACAGAGACCGACCCAACCATTCTGCTCGACCCGGAGCGGCTCGACCAGGTCCATGCTTGACCCCATATGCTTGCTCGACCCAAAGCATGACCGACCAGATTATGGGTGCACAACCGACCCCAACCACATCCACATCTTGACCAACCCATGCTTTAGACCGACCCGTCCATGCTTGTAACACCCCGAATTTTTGAATAATCAGATTAACTAAATTTAAGAATAATTAATTTCAAATATGGGAATTAAGGGAAATGGGTCATGCCATTGCGTTCGTCTCGGAATTCTGCTTGAGATAGAGTCCGAGATTGTGTAAAACGAATGTCGTATGAAGAAGATATGGACGAACGAATTTTGGTTGAAAAAAAAAGAGGGAGGGTTGCACTGGCGCACTTGGGAAGTGCGCCAGTACAAATTTGCATTGGCGCACTTCCCAAGTGCGCCCAGGCCGAGAGAAAACCTGCACAGCCTTCTGGTTCAGTCTAACCCATGTTCTGACTCCTTGGTGAGTCCTTTCTGACTCCTTGCTGAGTCATTAGGGCTGAGGTGTCACCCTATCCCGAATGAGTGGTTTTGATTAACCCTAAGATCATCCGACGGCTATAATTAAATTGAAATTCTATATCAACATGTGTAGACTCAAACCCTAGAATCAAATCAAAATTAGATCAGTGGCCGTCATGTTGTCACTCCAAACCCTAGAGTAGCTGCCACCAACTAGAAGCAAATTAAAGACAACAATTCAATTCAAATCAAGCCTAAAACTACAACAACGAAATTGTCTACAACAAGGGAACGTTAATCAATTATAGAATTCAGATCCCAGAACTCAAGACCCCTTATTCGGCGAGTTCTAGTCACTTTTAGGTTTAAATAAATAAAAGTGAATCGCAGTAGACTATGATTTGGGTATATGTTGTTTGTAGGTATGCAAGTTTATTGTTGTGAATCATGAAATGATGCAAGTTCCTTATTATGCAAGTTCGTTATTGTTGTGAATCATGAAATGATGCAAGTTCATTATCGTTGTGAATCATGAAGTTATGCAAGTTATTATGTTGAGAAACTATGAATCTATGCAAGTCATTATCATGAATCTATGCAAGTCGTTATCATGAATCTATGCAAGTCGTTATCATGAATCTATGCAAGACATTATTATGCAAGTTGTTATCATGAATCTATGCAAGTCGTTATTATGCAAGTTGTTATCATGAATCTATGCAAATTGTTATGAGATCATGCAAGTTACCTATGCAAGTTATTATGTGATGAATTCATGAACCTATGCTAGTTGTTATGTTGTGAATCATAAACCCATGCAAGTCACCTATGCAAGTTGTTATGTTGCAAAATCATGAATCTATGCAAGTTGTTAATTTTGTGGTGAATCATAATTATATGTGAATTTATCATGTCATTTTCCCTAGTTGTCATGCTTATGCCAAGAATTGTACTGAAGACGATCACCTTTTTATTCCCTTTATTTTATTGTTATGGCGAGGCTACCTTGTAGCCTCGATGACGCTAAAAACGCAAACGGTTACGCTAGTTAAGAAACGGGGAAAAAGGGGAATTTGTGATAGGCATAGTGGTTATGTAAATTGGACACATGATTCTAGTAGGAAAACATATAAATAATTACCTATTATGACATGGGTAAAATTGGGTAAAAATGGTATAATTTGAATATGACCATTTATGGATAGGAAATTCAAATTGTTAATAAGATAGGTATTGACACCTATGAAGAGGAAAGGATTAATTAATTAACTTAATTAATCAAAAGAGGAATGTTTAAGCAATTAAAGTCTAAAGATTTAATATTGATAATTGGCATAAAATAAATTTGTGATGAAATTGGTATGATTTAACAAACCATAAATAGATGGACATAATTGAGTCAATTATGGCCATAGCGAAATTTGGAATTAATTGATAATTTGAATAGGGAAAGTAATTCAAATTCGGGAATGATTAATTAGGAGTAATTAATTGTCTAAGACACGAGGTTAGGCTCTTTTGTGGTATAAGACTGCCCGGACCTGCCCGGCAAATCCAACTGCTACAAATGCCAGTCTAATGTGGGAGGTCTTAGGCATAAACTAAATGCGTGACAGTTGTAAAGACACGAGGTTAGGCTATTTTGTGGTGTAAGACTGCCCGGACCTGCCAGGCAAATCCAGCTGCCACAAATGCCAGTCTAATGTGGGAGGTCTTTATAAGGTTACGGTCTTAATGAATTAAGAAACACTTAACCAGATAAACATGCAGTGGGACATGAGGGGTTAAGTGGGTTCCTTGGGTGGCATATAGAATTAAGTGGGTGCCTTGGGTGGCATGTAAAATACGATTAAATGTTTCAATAATTAATTAATGCTGATTAAAGACTACTTAACCTAAATTAATACATATGGACTGTATGATGATAGACATAAGTTAGGGTTAAGTAAAACGAATTGGATTGTGGGTGGGTTAAGTACAACTAATGGGTAGGTGGGTAATATTAATATATATAGGCCCACAAACTTAACCATTAAAAAGGGGTTATGTAATTAAAGACACCTAATGAATACATAACTGGGGCAGAATAGTAAAGTTATGTATTAAAGACACCCTTAGGGGTGTGCATAACTAATGGGAATAGATAGAGTTATGTATTAAAGACACCTATAGGTACGCATAACCGATAGGTAGAATAGGGGTTATGTATTAAAGACACCTATAGGTACACATAACTGATTGAGGGCTATGTAATTAAAGACACCTTAGGGTATACATAGTCAGTAGAAAACCTAGTGGGGATACAAGACATAGGGGAGAGCTTGTATCATGTTGTGTGGGACCCATTTCAGTCAGTAACCCGGAGGGGTATCAAAGTAAAGAACCCCGTACTAGGCGGGAAGGGTCACGCTTACTGATTGATTGTAAGAGATCCAAAACGAGACGGATGGTGTGGGCGGCGCAAACCGACCGGGGACATGTGCGTGCATGGGCCGGGCAGAGGAGGACAAGACGACCGTGACACCAGTAGGTATAACTGTGCACACCTTGGATTGCCACTTTAGGGAAGTGATACCCCCTAGTTGTGGGACCAGCACAGGGTATCTACAGAGTAGGGAGCCGATCGATTAAGGTAGTGGTTAGGGTATACCCGGACGTATGCCCTAAGTCTACCAATTTATAGTAGGAGGGTAGTGGGTACGACTAGTTGAGATGGGAGTAGGCGGCACCTATGACAGCAGCTAGGAATACATGAAACTACCACCATCGTTATCATTAGCGGAAGGGATCACCCCATCTTGATTTTACTAGTAATAGTGCAGAGTAGTTTGTAGTGAAGCATACATCTTACCTTATTTGTCCTATCATACCTACCATCTATACCATGAATCCTCTTATCCACTTTGTATGCCTGTAATGTTTACCTTTATTTATTTACTGGCTAAAAGTTACTGGACTCACTAGACGTATGTCTGACCTAGTTTGTTTCTCCTCTTTTCTTCCGTTTCCCCCCCAGGTTCTCAGGGAGGAAAGACACAGGTTTGGTCAGGATTTGGATATCATCTTCTAGGAGCTACTTCTGAAGTATGGCTCGAGTCTCTGTCTCTTATATGGCTTGCTCTTTAATATAGGAAATGGTGTTTTCTTTTAAATACCTATGTACTCTGATAATATAAGATAGAAGTGTTTTGTTGTAAGGGTTTTATGACTCATGCTACTATGTAACAAGATATTTTGGTAATTTAATAAAGTTGTTTATTTCCCGCTGCAAAATTTTTATATCTGTCTTGTGATATTCTGTGTCTATTTACCAAAAACGCTCCACTGAAGTTAAGGCATTCACTTTGTGAGTGACTTTAATGGAGGTGGGGTGTTTCACTTGGTATCAGAGCTAAAGGTTACTAGATTAGATTAAAGTTTTGAAAACATTTTTCAAAAAGGTTTTAAAAGAAAGTATTTTCAAAAAGGAAAGCCTGTTTTGAACAAAACATTCCCCGAAAAGCCATATGTAGTATCTTTCGGTCCTTTTTCTAAAATCTCTCCCTTTTTCTTCTTAGCATGTCTTAGGATCTTAACCTTCCAGAGGGTGTACCGATACCAGGATGGTTTAGGAGGTATTTGGAAGCTAGGGCCACCGCCGCAGGTCCAGCAAATGTTCCTCCTCCCCCAGCTGCACCCATTCCTCCTCCTCCCCCTCCTCGTGTTGATACTTTTGCAAAGATATGTAAGGACTTTCAGGCAATGGGCGGGAAACCTTTTCACGGGTCGAAGACGTTTGTTGAAGCTCGAAATTGGTTAAAGGAGGTGGAAGAATTGTTTGGAATCTTTGAGGTAGAAGATGGAAGAAATGTCCAGTTAGCTGCCTGGTTAATGAAGGATGAGGCCTCATTTTGGTCGGAGGTCACTAACGGAGAGCGTCCAGTTGATACATGGCCGGATTTCAGGCGTAGGTTTAAGGCAAAATTTCTCTCACGAGCAGAAGAAAATCTATACATGGAAAGGTTCTTGGCATTGAAGCAGGGGGATCTGTCAGTAAAAGAGTACGTCAACAAGTTCATTCAGTTGGCGAGGTTTGTCTTAGACTTGGTGAACACATATGAGAAGAAGGCTTTGAGATTTGTTAAAGGCTTGAATGAGCCGCTACACGGATTGGCTATGACCCATGTTCCCATGGGGGCCACTTTTGAAAAGCTAGTGGATATGGCCCTAATGCACGAAGAGGGAAAAGGAGCAAAGAAAGAGGAAAAAGTTGAAGGAACACCGAAAAATGAGAAGGCGGGACCCAAGAAAGGACAACAACAGCAACAGCAGAGGAAAGGCAAGAAGGATGACAAGGGAAAGGATAAGATGAAATGCCACTATTGTGGGAAAGAAGGTCACCTAGTCAAAGAATGTAAAAGGAGGAAGTCCAATTGCTTTAAGTGTGGAGAGGTCGGACACTTTTCCAAGGAATGCCCGAAGGCGCAGGGATCGCAAGGGACTTCTGGAGGGCAGGCGAATGCTCTCGTGGCAGATGGATAGGATAAAGATAGGAAAAATTTATGTAAAAGGTTTAATTTCCTTATGAAGTTAAGACACTTTTGGATTCTGGCATTTTGATTTTGTAATTGACTCTGCACTTTCATACTAGTCTTGTTTCTGATCCCGTAGTTGTTTCAAACCCCTTTTGTGGTTCGGCTCATTTATTGGTGATTTGTAAGGGTTTGAAATTATCTGTGTTAGGCGTCAAAAATTTGAATGTGACATTTGTGTGCTCAAGTTTATGGGCTATGGATTGGTTCTAAATGGACCAGCTTTCTATGTAGAGGTTCGTTCTAGATTTTGAGAGGAGGGTCGTTAAGTTTCTAACTTGTCATGGGAAGACCCCAAAGTTTCTCGTGACCCGCAAGGGTGTTTTATGCTTAGCTTTCTGAGAATCATTCTGTAATCTGATCTGTACTAGTAGTCTGTAAGTATCTGGATATTTCTGAAGGATACGGGTTTCTACTCGAAGCATGGGGTAGATCTCCAGTTTTGACATTGTTTAATGGGGGTAATTCTTTGGGTGTCAGTCTGATGATGATTCCGGTCTTCAGGGCTGAGACTTAGGGAATTATTCTCTTAACCGATGTCAAATGGGAACAGAGCTTTTGCTTTAGTTATATCATTTTCTTATATCCCATCAACCGAATCTTCGACCTTTAGATAGGAAGTCCATGGATATAAACATGTGCTTGGGACATGTTATGTTTGATGGTTGTAAGTGGATGCAAGTGTTTGCTAGTGGTTACTCGTGGATGCATTTACACACACATTAGGCACTAGATCGGATCAAATCATTTTCATATTGCATATAAATGTGTGTTCATATTTAGGTTAATGGATGAACAATGGTTGTGTTATCATATGGATGCTGCATTTTGATGAATGGCTGAGCACACATGTAGAAATAATATGTATCGATAGGATTCTTTCGCATACATAATGGACGCATGGCACTATCATGGTTTGCATTAAGGAGGTCAACTGAATCAGTAGACTGCCTGATTTTGCATTAGATAAGGAACATATACACACTTTTGCATATGTTCATACAACATTAGAAGTTTTCTAAGGACAATGGATGCTTGTGGATGATGGTTGAGTAGATGGGTGATTGGATGGTAGGACACATTCTTCTTAATTTGAAGATTTTGGGGACGAAATCCTTTAAGTAGAAGAGAATGTAACACCCCGAATTTTTGAATAATCAGATTAACTAAATTTAAGAATACTTAATTTCAAATATGGGAATTAAGGAAAATGGGTCGTGCCATTGCGTTTGACTCGGAATTCTGCTTGAGATTGAGTCCGAGTTTGCGTAAAACGGATGCCGTATGAAGATGACATGGACGAACGAAGTTTGGTTGAAAAAAGAGAGGGAGAATTGCACTGGCGCACTTGGGAAGTGCACCAGTACAAATTTGCATTGGCGCACTTCCCAAGTGTGCCCAGGCCGAGAGAAAACCTGCACAGCCTTCTGGTTCAGTCTGACCCATGTTCTGACTCATTGCTGAGTCCTTTCTGGCTCCTTGCTGAGCCATTAGGGCTGAGGTGTCACCCTATCCCGACTGAGTGGTTTTGATTAACCCTAAGATCATCCGACGGCTATAATTAAATTGAAATTCAATTTAAACATGTGTAGACTCAAACCCTAGAATCAAATCAAAATTAGATCAGTGGCCGTCATGTTGTCACTCCAAACCCTAGAGTAGCCGCCACCAACTAGAAGCAAATTAAAGACAACAATTCAATTCAAATCAAGCCTAAAACTACAACAACGAAATTGTCTACAACAAGGGAACGCTAATCAATTACAGAATTCAGATCCCAGAACTCAAGACCACTTATTCGGTGAGTTCTAGTCACTTTTTGGTTTAAATAAATAAAAGTGAATCGTGGTAGACTATGATTTGGGTATATGTTGTTTGTAGTTATGCAAGTTTATTGTTGTGAATCATGAAATGATTCAAGTTCCTTATTATGCAAGTTCATTATTGTTGTGAATCATGAAATGATGAAAGTTCATTATCGTTGTGAATCATGAAGTTATGCAAGTTATTATGTTGAGAAACTATGAATCTATGCAAGTCGTTATCATGAATCTATGCAAGTTGTTATCATGAATCTATGCAAGTCGTTATTACGCAAGTTGTTATCATGAATCTATGCAAATTGTTATGAGATCATGCAAGTTACCTATGCAAGTTATTGTGTGATGAATTCATCAACCTATGCTAGTTGTTATGTTGTGAATCATAAACCCATGCAAGTCACCTATGCAAGTTGTTATGTTGCAAAATCATGAATCTATGCAAGTTGTTAATTATGTGGTGAATCATAATTATATGTGAAGTTATCATGTCATTTCCCCTAGTTGTCATGCTTATGCCAAGAATTGTACTGAAAACAATCACCTTTTCATTCCCTTTATTTTATTGTTATGGCGAGGCTACCTTGTAGCCTCGATGACGCTAAAAACGCAAACGGTTACGCTAGTTAAGAAACGGGGAAAAAGGGGAATTTGTGATAGGCATAGTGGTTATGTAAATTGGACACATGATTCTAGTAGGAAAACATATAAATAATTACCTATTATGACATGGGTAAAATTGGGTAAAAATGGTATAATTTGAATATGACCATTTATGGATAGGAAATTCAAATTGTTAATAAGATAGGTATTGACACCTATGAAGAGGAAAGGATTAACTAATTAACTTAATTAATCAAAAGAGGAATGTTTAAGCAATTAAAGTCTAAAGATTTAATATTGAGAATTGGCATAAAATAAATATGTGATGAAATTGGTATGATTTTACAAACCATAAATAGATGGACATAATTGAGTCAATTATGGCCATAGCTAAATTTGGAATTAATTGATAATTTGAATAGGGAAAGTAATTCAAATTCGGGAATGATTAAGTAGGAGTAATTATTCGTCTAAGACACGAGGTTAGGCTCTTTTGTGGTGTAAGACTGCCCGGACCCGCTCGGCAAATCCAACTGCTACAAATGCCAGTCTAATGTGGGAGGTCTTAGGCATAAACTAAATGCGTGACAGTTGTAAAGACACAAGTTAAGTGGGTTCCTTGGGTGGCATATGGAATTAAGTGGGTGCCTTGGGTGGCATGTGAAATACGATTAAATGTTTCAATAATTATTTAATGCTGATTAAAGACTACTTAACCTAACTTAATACATATGGACTGTATGATGATAAACATAAGTTAGGGTTAAGTAAAATGAATTGTATTGTGGGTGGGTTAAGTGCATTTGATGGGTAGGTGGGTAATATTAATATATATAGGCCCACAAACTTAACCATTAAAAAGGGGTTATGTAATTAAAGACACCTAATGGTATACATAACCGGGGCAGAATATTAAAGTTATGTATTAAAGACACCCTTAGGGGTAAGCATAACTAATGGGAATAGGTAGAGTTATGTATTAAAGACACCTATAGGTACACATAACCGATAGGTAGAATAGGGGTTACGTATTAAATACACCTATAGGTAAATATAACTGATTGAGGGCTATATAATTAAAGACACCTTAGGGTATACATAGTCAGTAGAAAACCTAGTGGGGATACAAGACATAGGGGAGAGCTTGTATCATGTTGTGTGGGACCCATTTCAGTCAGTAACCCGGAGGGGTATCAAAGTAAAGAACCCCGTACTAGGTGGGGAAGGGTCACGCTTACTGATTAATTGAAGAGATCCAAAACGAGACGGATTGTGTGGGCGGCGCAAACCGACCGGGGATATGTGCGTGCATGGGCCGGGCAGAGGGGGACATGACGACCGTGACACCAGTAGGTATAACTGTGCACACCTTGGGTTGCCACTTTAGGGAAGTGATACCCCCTAGTTGTGGGACCAGCACAGGGTATCTACAGAGTAGGGAGCCGATCGATTAAGGTAGTGGTTAGGGTATACCCGGACGTATGCCCTAAGTCTACCAATTTATAGTAGGAGGGTAGTGGGTACGACTAGTTGAGATGGGAGCAGGAGGCACCTATGACAGCAGCTAGGAATACATGAAACTACCACCATCGTTATCATTAGCGGAAGGGATCACCCCATCTTGATTTTACTAGTAATAGTGCAGAGTAGTTTGTAGCGAAGCATACATCTTACCTTATTTGTCCTATCATACCTGCCATCTGTACCATGAATCCTCTTATCCACTTTGTATGCCTGTCATGTTTACCTTTACTTATTTACTGGCTAAAAGTTACTGGACTCACCAAACGTATGTCTGACCTAGTTTGTTTCGCCTCTTTTCTTCCTTTTTCCCCCCAGGTTCTCTGGGAGGAAACACACAGGTTTAGTCAGGATTTGGATATCATCTTCTAGGAGCTACTTCTGAAGTATGGCTCGAGTCTCTGTCTCTTATATGGCTTGCTCTTTAATATGGGGAATGATGTTTTCTTTTAAATACCTATGTACTCTGATAATATAAGACATAAGTGTTTTGTTGTAAGGGTTTTATGACTCATGGTACTATGTAACAAGATATTTTGGTAATTTAATAAAGTTGTTTATTTTCCGCTGCAAAATTTTTATATCTGTCTTGTGATATTCTGTGTCTATTTACCAAAAACGCTCCACTGAAGTTAAGGCATTCCCTTTGTGAGTGACCTTAATGGAGGTGGCGTGTTACAATGCTCTACCCTCCTTGCACGACCGACCAATTATGCTCGACCCTGCATGTTTGACCGACCAGGCCTGTTTCTTTTCCTCTAAGAAATCTTTCCATGGTCTGACCGACCCACCATGTTCGACCCAAAACCTACATTCTTCAATGCAACTCCAATTTCGACCAAAACTTCGCTAAAAAGATTCGTTCGACGAAACCAGCTCATCCAATATGATCATAAGCACGATATGCAATCAATAATAACACTAATATGACAATTCCATCAACAAACATGTAAAATTCACCCAAATCACCATAAATGTGTATATGAACAAAATCATGGATTTAACTTGCACATTCACATGAAATATCATAGAAATAACTTATTTGAATGTGCTAAATTAGATCATGGGGTGACTTATATGAAAATGGATTTACCAATGCGTAAATCTATGGAAAAACACTTGCATATGATGAAAAACATGCACAAATATGTATATAATTCATCGAATCCATGTGAGAGATGCATATCACTCACCAATTTGCCAAAACAAGCTAAAATTGATGAAATAAGAATCCCGATAGCAAGCACCTCGCACCAAATCTCTTGATCCGATGAATCCTTGCTCCAATTGATGAAGATCTAGCTTTTAATGGTGTAGATCTATGAATCCCCTACTTGGATTTTGTTTTTTAATGGTGGAAAGGTGTTAGAGGAAGAAGGAGCTCAAGGCCTCCTAATGAGAGAATGGGGAAGTAAACTATTTCCCATACCTCTTACCCTCTATTTGTAGTTTCCATCAGCCCATTACTTGATCCTTCCCAAATCAACCCAGTATGGCTCAAAATCCTGAAAAATCAACTGAAAAACCTAAAAACAATGATTCCTCCTAAACCGCTGAACCAAATTTTTATTGTAACCACTCTATGGAAAGGCAATCATCAATTCATTTCCAATGGCACAGGTCTCATTCTCTGATTCGACCTGAGTCAAAAGTTCTTCCCTGTATAAGACTAACAGGCGCAAAATGGTCACAAATAAAATCGGTCAAAATTATGGACATGTCTCACATCCCCATAAGCAACATATCAAAAGATGAGAAACATCCAACCCTTAGGGAATAAAATAAAAATATTTTACGATCTTCCGATATGTAAAATGCGGGTTGTTACAATAACCTACTCAGTTCTCTTAAACTCTTGTTACCCATGAGTCCTCAATATTGAACTCTTCTTTTTTGAAATCTTCAATATTGAATCTCTAAACAGTACAGTCTTCAAATCAACACATGTATATAATTTCTACATGTACACTTATATATATATATATATATATATATGTATGTATGTATGTATGTATACAATAGTGTTAATATATATTTTTGTTCGCAAAACGATATTTCTATTGAATTAGAAAATCGTCATGAATATTGAAATAACCGCAAGTGCACGGCGTACTATTGTAATACGTAGTGAGTGCGAGTCGATCCACAAGGAAAGAAGTAATTTCAATTTTATTCACTCGAATTAAACCAAACTTTGAATTGTTCTAACTAATAACAACTAATGAAACTAGAAACAAAGTTGAGAGCTAAATATGAAATTAGATAGTAATTTAGAGGTAAATCCGCTCTCACATTTATGTAAGTTGTCAAACATACAATGTATGATCTCAATAAGTGATATAAATGCAACATTTAAACCACTTATGATTCTCATGAAAATGAAACTAAAGCAAAACTATTCTAAGTATGGTCTATGAACTATTGGCTAGAACTATAGACCATCAAATTTTGTTCATACTTTCATTTCAAAATCAATAATCACTTAGCAAATATTGATGTAACTTGTGTTTATATTGAATAAGAATAGATCATTTGCAAATGCAACATAATCTATCAAACCCATATGTATAAACTTACATCAATATTCACTAACATTAAGCACATATCAAAGATCACAAATCATACACTTGTTGAACTTACACAAATTTAGAGAGCATCATTGCCCCTAAATCAAGGGATTAGCCACTCATATGTGTTATCATATCAACACATGTAAGTTTCAACATTAGAAAATTAAGCAAAATGAAAGAAAAACTAAGTAGAACAAGAAGAAAACTAAACTAAGAACATAAAGTAAATCTAAGCTATGAACATGAATGTAAATCTAAGGTATTAACATGAAAGTAAAGAACATAGAAATTAAATTACATTAAAATAAAGAAGATACATAAAGAAAATGGCTAAGTAGCCATAGAAATACAAGAAAGCTTTTGATCCTCTCACTAAACTAAAGAAGGGGATAAAAGAGAAGAATAAAAAAGAGGATGGATAAATGAACATAAAGGGGATATATATACAAGATCACAAACCCTAAAACCCTAATCACTCATAATGGGAAATCCCCAAAATGGCCCTTCATGAAGCTTCTAATCCTCTCTTAGCCACTAATGAGTCATGTAGGATGCATGAGGCCTTTTGTCTCATTCAATTAGTCTTTAATAAGAAGCTTAAGAGAAAGAGGTTAATTTGAGAGGTGGGGTCCTCCATGATCATGTATGAGAATTATTTCCTCTTCATTCCTTTGTATGAATGCAGTTTGGCTCCAAATCTTCATGTGTATGCATTATTTGTGCTCCAAAATTCCTATTAGAGACAATAACAAAGAACAAGTAAATGCAATCACAAAATAAAACATGCATAAGTGATCAATTTTTCCCAAAATGAGTGATGATTTTGAAAATATTTAAAATATGGTTTGATCGTATAAAAAACCTAAAAATGTTCATTTACTTAATTAACAAGAATAAATATGTGAATATAAATGTGCATTTTTACGTGCACATCAAATGCCCCCACACTTATCTTTTTATTCGTCCTCGAATAAAGTAAAAAAAAAACTACGATGAATCCACTTTCGTAGGGAGCACGATTGCATTGAGCGTATGCAACAAGCCGTTAAACCTCTGGGTTTCCCCAGTACGACGAGTGTTGTCTCGTGAGGGTTTTCAGCGGATACTACCCACAAAAGCCAAAAGTTAAATGCAAAAAATATTTATAAAAATGCTAGATTCGAAAATATTCACAAGATGAATGCAAGTTTTTAAAAGAGTATTTACAAATGGGTAATTTACTTTAAAATTATAACACGTAGGAGTTAATACAAATTGGGTCGTCCCTATGAAATTTAAGTCCGTTACTAATCAAAACTTCAAACAAAAGTCAGTTATCGCTACAAACTCCTCCAGCTTGGCCAGTTGTTTTGGTAGAAACATAGTGCGAATATGAAATGAATTCTGTAATCGATATCAATAATCGTAAGATGGCATCTTTAATTACTTTTGGTTAGCAAGTCAGGTCAAATAAGTGAAGAGTGTGCTTGGATTTCAAGTGCTAACTCTCTCTTTATTACAAAATATTTACATTATTATTATTTACAAATACCTTGGTATACCACCCCTACACTGCACTACGACTTACGTGAGGGTCAGTAATCCTAAGGTGTCCAACTCATAAAATGAGACCAAGGTATACCGACGCTGACTTTGTCAACAAGGTGTCGGAAAGAGCTTGGCGGGTTTGCACACCAACGCCAGATGTACCAGCAATGTTGGATACCCTTGGATTATTATATCTATATACACCAACTCATGAAATGAGACCAAGATATACCGACGCTGACTTTGTCAACAAGGTGTCGGAAAGAGCTTGACGGGTTTGCATGCCAATGCCAGATGTACCGGCAATGTTGGATACCCTTGGATTATTATATCTATATACATTCCTTTTTTTAATTTAAGAGAGAGAGAGTTTAGCGAGAATATCTTAGCACAACTTCACTTAAACGATCTAAAATGTTAACGTAAGTAATATAAATCAACCATTCATTTGATAGGATTACAATTTAGAAAACACTTCATACTCATCACCTATGAATTTCACTATATACCGGTTACACTAAATTTGCTCATAATTCAAACTTTTCTTTCGTTATCCGTCAAGAGAAGTAAAATTCCAAATATTCTAATCGTACGACCAAAACCGTATATTTACTTCATCGTGCCCATTTAAAAGTAAATTAAAATGCAATTTTTTCTTGAAATTTTTTTTGAATGAAAAAAAGAAAAGAAATGCAAAAACCGAAATAAATGTGAAACATCCCCCACACTTGATTTTGACTGTGTCCCCACAGTCAACCCAAGTTGAAGGAGAAAAGAAAATAAAATTTTGAAAATATTTGCTATATTTACAAGAGAAAAGAAAAGAAAAAATATTTACAGTATATCAGAAAATATATTGACAAGAAGTAAATGAAACGGTCTTCTAAAGACCGATTCATTTGTCTCTTCAAGTATGAGAGACACAGCTTAAGCTCGAAAAACCAAATCGTAAAAGACTTTGAAGTTGAATATAGATTCGGAAAAACGAATGTCATTTTATTAAAAATTGAACGAGTTAAACTATTTTCGATGATTTTTGGGGTAGATTGAATGATGGATTGAATTTCATCTTTAATTTCACCAATTTGAATTTCAAGTTTATCATTGAAAATTTGTTCAAAAGTATTGATTTCAAAATCCAAATGGTGATTCAAATCTACCTCATTAAGATTCAACTCATTATCGAAAATCCTAAAAGATTCGTTTTCATTTAGTTCATCTCCCTTTGAATTATTAACAACTTCATTACTTATATCATTCTCAAAGTCCAAAGTTGTTATTTTCAAGTTTTCAGAAAAAGGAAGATCGAATTCTAAATTTTGTTCCACCCTCTTAAAAGAAATGAAATCCAACTCAATTACTGTGTTATTAACAACTTCGTTAAGATTGTCATTTTCCATTTCGAAAGTTGTTATTTCAAAATCATCAATTGTGGGCAAAGGTGGGTTATCGTTCAAATCGCGACACGTTGAAACTTGATTTTGTTGGTCACGTCGTTTCAAGTATGTTTCAATTACCAAATCCATGTGATTATCAAAAATTTCATTCATTTGCTCAACAAAATCAAAGTTATAATTATTAACTTGAGTAGTTTGAAATTGTTGAGAACAAAAATCGTTAATCGTAACATCATGGAAATTATTCTCATTGCCAAAATCATTTGAAAAATTATTCGCATTTTCATTTTGAATTTGAAATTCATTTTGAAGTTCGAAATTGATTTGGCAAGGGTTATAATCAAAATCATTTGAATTTGGAAGTGAATTCAAATTTTGATCATTTTGAAAATTTTGACCTGAATTGTTGCGCAAATATGAATTACGCCATTCATTTATTCTTTGATTTTGTTGTGTGCTCATTTCAAGTAAAGATTCAATTTATGTTTCAAGAGTTGAAGGTTGATCGTTAGTTTGAAAATTATGTGGTGCAAATTCGGAGTTATTTTGAAAATTTTGAAAAATTGATGGTGTAAAATCCAAATTGTTTGTACAATAGTCATTATTAAAATATCCATATGAATTTGGTGTAAAATTATATGGATTATATTGATTTTCACAACTATCGTAAAATCCGTAGGAATAAGAAAATTGAGACATTTTCAAGAAGCTTCTTTTCTTTGATTTTTTTTTGGTTCTAGAAAAAAAAAGCAAATATACACAAAAGAGAATTTTTTTAGTTTTTTTTGGATTTTGGATTTTTTTTTTTTTTTTGATTTTTTTATGTATGCATGAACCTAATGCAACTATATGAATGCAAACTAAATATTTACAAATTTTCTAAAATTATATAATGACGGTTAGATTAATTTCAACAAAAGATTTCTCAGCCAGTTAACGGATAGGAGTTATCGGATCACCAGGAATCACCCTAGCAATGCAACCGAAGGTTTAAGTACCTTCAGAGGAACAACCGATATAATATTTACGAATCACTATAATATTTATAAACGGTTATTACTCTGTCGTAGTCTAGACACCGAGAAATAAATCATTAGAAAAAAAACAATTTGTCATTATATAATAATGTCCTTAAAAAATAAAAACAAAACTAAATGAATGCAAAACAGAAATTAAACGTGAATTATAATGCAACTACGAATGAATTTTTGTTTGTTTTTGGATTTTTTTTTTTAAAATAAATGCAAATGCAAGCAAACAAATAAAATAAAGGGGTTAAAACACGATACCTGAGTGTCTGAATTTATTAGCATTTTTTTCAGCGGCGTTTTTTTAGCAAGCAAGCGAATTAGCAAAGCAAAGCAAAGCGATCCAAGCAATCAAAGCAATTCTCCTTCTCGTGCAACCTGAAAAGTGAAGATGATATATAAACAAGAGAAAGACAAGATTTTTTTTAAGAGAAAATTAAAATGAAACTAAAAGAAATAAAAATAAAAATAAAAGGCTAAGGAAAGGAATTTTTTTTTAAATAGAAATGAAAACAAAGTTCATACAAAAGCAACTACTACCAAAAGCTAAATGAAATTGAAAACAAGTAAAAATGAGTGGAGAAAGATTTTTTTTTCTTTTCTTTTAAAACAATTTTTATGACTACTCGAATGAAGGCAAACTTAAAACAAAATTAAAATAAAACAAGCAACTACTACCAAAAACATTATGACGCTGGAAAAATAACATTAAGACGCACCCACTTGAACATGGGCCAAGCCCAATACCCAACTTGACACGCGTTCACTTCTCCCTAGATAAAATACCGACTTTGTCATCATAAATCGAACAGAGAAAAGTAAAAAAAAAAACTGTGACTTCAATCGTGATTTGGGGTCTGATTGCGATGATGGTTCGATTACGGTTAAGCTGAAATAATCAGGGGATTGAGGAGCTGCTCTAGGGTTTGGAATCGGGTGGGTTGGATTTGAGGTCGAATTCAGGGGTTTCGGTGGTTCGGTTATCGAGATGATGAGGGCGGTTTGGAGGTAGCGAATTAGGGAATGAACTGTTCGAATTGGGTGCTTCTGGTTTCGGTGAAGGAGAGGGTTCTGGGGTAGATGGCGGTTGCTTTAGGCGTTTCTGTTGATCAAGAAGAGGGGATGGGGCTTGTGAAGAAGTTGATGTTGGTATGAATGATGTTTGAAAACAGAGATGGAGAACATAGTAGCTTGCTATGGTGTGATGGAAATGAAATGGTGAGCTTGTGGTTGAGGATGAAAGTGAAGGGGGGAATGTGGCTCAAGTGAAAACTGGGTGTGTGTATTTGAGGCTGGGGGAGTATGCAGAGAATTGTGATGGATGGTACCTTGTTTTGGCTGATGAAGTGAAGAATTGTCTTGACAGTTGGTGATCTTGTAGTGAGAATGGGGAGGATCTGCAGGTTGACATTTGATAGTGTTGGTGTAGCTTTGCAGAGAGGCTGCTGCGGCTTTTGTGGAGGCTGTTTGTTTGTATGAAGGGTTGAATTAGTGAAGAGGGAGGATCAGTGAGGTCGGTTTGTGAGCGGAGTGAATGGTTTGTGGAATGGGTGTTGAATGTGTGTCGCTGGTTTGTGTTGAAAGCTAGGTCTAGTGTTGTTGTGCGAGGCAATGTTGAGGCAGCCTTTGCTTCTGGTTGTTATATGGTGAAAGTTCTCGGCAGTTTTGATGCTAGGGTGTTTGAGGCAACAAGGAATGTATGTATTATGGTAGGAATTGGAGTGGTCGTGTATTAACAGATCCGGTGATGGAAGTTGTGAATGGCAGTTGAACTGATTGGTTGTATAGCTGTCAGTTTTGTGATGCAGTGTCAGGAAATGCGTATGGAAGTGAACAGTTGGAATGCTTGAGGAGGATGGAAATGTTGAGGTGATGGTGTAGTTCTGATGATTGTAGACAGTTTGGGCTTAAAGCTTGGTTACAGGAAGGGTAGAAAACAGAAACTTGTAACTGCAAAATGTATATAAAAAAAAAACTGTGCAATAAAATGAAATGGAACTCTTTTTTTTTTTTTTTTTTTTTGTCAAGAATCTTTGTTTTAAATGCACAGAGTTGCAAGAAGAACAATTTTCAAATGTACAGAGTCTTTGTTTTGATGAAACAGAAACACTATATTCATAGAGAATGGTTAAACAGTGGAATGCAGGTGCAAACTAAACACAACAAACAACAAACTTAAATATATTTTTTAGATCAAAGATGGAGATATGAAACTGTAATGCTAATTAGAAACAAAGACAATGAAAGCGGGCGTGAACTAAAATTCACAGAACAAAGAATGGACAATCACTGAAACTCAAATGTGGTAAATAAGAACAGATGCTCACAAACAAAGAAATAGTTTTTTTTTTCAAAAGACAATGAGACAATGCAAATGCATTAAACAAACTACAAGAAGAAGTAAAGCCATATCAAAAAAGTAAGAAAAGTGCAATATAAACAGAGTATGCAAACTTTGTTTTCTTAAAATAAGGAAGAGCTACACAAAATGAAAATAACCACAAAAACACACAATAAACAAACACAAGTGAACACACAAACAATTTTTTTTTTTTAAGAAAATTAACAAACACAAATGAGAAACACAATCACACAAAATGAAAAAGATACAAACAAAACAAGTTATATATATATATATATAAAGAACAACAAATAACAAGAACACTTAACTCGAAGAATAAAACTAAAATCAAAATCTCTCCCCGGTAACGGCGCCAAAAACTTGTTTGCAAAACGATATTTCTATTGAATTAGAAAATCGTCACGAATATTGAAATAACCGCAAGTGCACGACGTACTATTGTAATACGTAGTGAGTGCGAGTTGATCCACAGGGAAAGAAGTAATTTCAATTTTATTCACTCAAATTAAATCAAACTTTGAATTGTTCTAACTAATAACAACTAATGAAACTAGAAACGAAGTTGAGAGCTAAATATGAAATTAGAGAGTAATTTAGAGGTAGATCCACTCTCATATTTATGTAAGTTGTCAAACATACAATGTATGATCTCAATAAGTGATATAAATGCAACATTTAAACCACTTATGATTCTCATGAAAATGAAACTAAAGCAAAACTATTCTAAGTATGGTCTATGAACTATTGGCTAGAACTATAGACCATCAAATTTTGTTCATACTTTCATTTCAAAATCAATAATCACTTAGCAAATATTGATGCAACTTGTGTTTATATTGAATAAGAATAGATCATTTGCAAATGCAACATAACCTATCAAACCCATATGTATAAACTTACATCAATATTCACTAACATTAAGCACATATCAAAGATCACAAATCATACACTTGTTGAACTTACACAAAGTTAGAGAGCATCATTGCCCCTAAATCAAGGGATTAGCCACTCATATGTGTTATCATATCAACACATGTAAGTTTCAACATTAGAAAATTAAGCAAAATGAAAGAAAAACTAAGTAGAACAAGAAGAGAACTAAACTAAGAACATAAAGTAAATCTAAGCTATGAACATGAAAGTAAAGAACATAGAAATTAAATTACATTAAAATAAAGAAGATACATAAAGAAAATGGCTAAGTAGCCGTAGAAATACAAGAAAGCTTTTGATCCTCTCACTAAACTAAAGAAGGGGATAAAAGAGAAGAATAAAAAAAGGATGGATAAATGAACATAAAGGGGGTATATATACAAGATCACAAACCCTAAAACCCTAATCACTCATAATGGGAAATCCCCAAAATGGCCCTTCATGAAGCTTCTAATCCTCCCTTAGCAACTAATGAGTCATGTAGGATGCATGAGGCTTTTTGTCTCATTCAATTAGTCTTTAATAAGAAGCTTAAGAGAAAGAGGTTAATTTGAGAGGTGGGGTCCTCCATGATCATGTATGAGAATTATTTCCTCTTCATTCCTTTGTATGCATGCATTTTTGCTCCAAATCTTCATGTGTATGCATTATTTGTGCTCCAAAATTCCTATTAGAGACAATAACAAAGAACAAGTAAATGCAATCACAAAATAAAACATGCATAAGTGATCAATTTTTCCCAAAATGAGTGATGAGTTTGAAAATATTTAAAATATGGTTTGATCGTATAAAAAACCCAAAAATGTTCATTTACTTAATTAACAAGAATAAATATGTGAATATAAATGTGAATTTTTACGTGCACATCAATTTTGTAATAATAATGGTTAAAACTAGGTTGTTGTCATCAAAACCATCATCTCAGTCCCTAACATGCACTTCTTAATCTTTTGCATAAGTTAAGGACATATACACTACACTTTTGCATAATAATATAAATAATACTATAAAACTTAAGTAAAATGGATGTAGTGGTTGATGGTTAAGTAGATGAGTGTAGATCATGGTGTAATTATTTATATCATTCTTCTATCCTTGAAGATTTCAGGGATGAAACCCTTAATATAGGGGAGAATGTAACAACCAAATTTTAAATAATAATAATAATTAGTTAAAGAGTTAATTAACAAAATTAATAAGTTTGTGAACAAAATTTGGCTATGTGAGTTGCACCATCAAGTCCATGGCAATTTTACGGTCAATTTTTGTATATAACTTGTCAAAATCCGGGTAAATATGGAGAAGATATGAGTGAAATACAACAAGCAAATAAATAAGAAAAGAAAGAAAAAAATATGAGGGGGTCAACCCAAGGTGCGGGCGGGTTGATCCATGCAAATGCCAAGGTGCAATATGCGTCCAAAAGAATGCGACGATGAGAGGATTATTTTGTTGGTTCACATGGACTTATCTTATTTTTTGATTTTGAATTATGAGCGGACATGGCGTGCTCTGACTGGTTGAGCGATGTGGATGGCCTGGATTTATTTTAGAAATCCAACGATCTAAGATTCCTAGCTTAACCTACAAAAAGACCCTAGACTTAGCTAATTCTTTACATATCTTTTTCCTCTAGGTTCTCTCTTTTTTGAGACTGGCCCGACCTAATTTTTTCGAGAGAGGGTTTATTAAATAAAATATATGTATCCATTTATTGGAGAGGGGATCTACAGACGCCACAGAGGAAAGCTTAGAACCATGGATGAGTGTGTATTTATTTAGGCTTTTGGAAATTTACGAAAATAGGATTTGTAACAATTATAGCTTTTTCTATTGGTTTTCTTACAATTTTATTAGTTTTCTATAAGTCAGTACTTTTGTAAGTTACTTTTCTATATGTTATTTTCCTATAAGTATTTCCCAGTCTCTTCTTACAGTCATCTTTTTATCTAAGTTTTGTAAGATAGTCTTTTGGTTTCCTTCATTTTTAGTATTTATAACTATAAATTATTTTATAGTTTCTGCACTTACTTTTGGTTTACACCCAAAATATGCCTAGATATGTAAATGTTATTTTGTTAACAGCTGATTTAATCCTTCCATTTTTTACACAAAAAAAAAATAGAATTAAAGTAATAACTTTGCAAACACAGATTAAAAGAAATGGATTAAATTTATAGAAAAAGTGTTCATAAAATGTTGATATGTAATTAAAAAGGGATTGGATTGAAATTGAAAAATTAATGTAGATTGCAAATTAAGTTATAACATAGGTTGTAATCAGGAAAAACTACACATATTTGAAAGAACGGTATTATGATAATTGTATAGACACATAATCAAATCTTAATGACAGATTTGGCTTTTGTGCTAATATAATTATAACGTAGGGGTTATAATTGAAAGAATAATGAAAAGGCTTATAGTAAGATCTAGGATTAGTTTTAACAAGCACGTAATATTTATGGCCCGTTCCAGCAGCACGTGGCTGATTTGGGAAAATAAGTGACAAATGAATAAGACTCATATCAAGGGGGATTTGGGCATAAATTACAATACTTGTTTGTTGAGATCTATAACAACAACATTCCCTTTTAGGTTTATCATTGATGGTCTCATAATAGTTGGTAGTGCATGCTTAGCACCCTTATACTTATTTGGGTCATCACAGGATCAATAGAGATAGATGCATCTGTGGGTGTATTCTGGCAGTTCGCGAGCGTGTGGTGGCATTGATAAGGGAAGATAAGTCACTACTGCATCCAAAAGTGATTAGTTATGTCTTTGCTAATAAAATTTGGCCAGATAAATCTCGAGATCCATAGTGACATAAGTTATCATGTGAGATGGTAGACTAGCAGGATAAAGCCAATCGATGGGTAGTATTGGGAAATTAACCTAATCATGATTATTAGAGTTCACTAGTTGAGAAAGTGCAAACAATCAAACAAATCTTTTCTTGAACAGTTCAAGTATATTTCCTTGTATTTTTTTCTAGTATATTGTTTGTAGTTATGCACAGGCACTTACCCTATCTAACACTAAAACTAGTATTGAGTCTATTTCTATTTATTACTCAATCATTCTAGTAATTACATCACTCACCAGACTTTATATTTGACCTACCCCTTTTTCTTCCTTTTTCTTCCCACCAGGCTAACAAGGCTGAAGTGATTATTAGTTCAAACTTCTTAAAGGATCATTCTTGGAGTTCATTCTTGTTGTTGATGAATACATCTTTTGTTTTTGCATCTTGTTCTATGGAGTTGGTTGTACTATTGACAATTTTGAGGGATATTTTGGTCATTGTACTATGATTTGTGGCCGAGATGTTATTTTCATAAGACGTGTGGCACTTTATGGTTTGAGATTGAAATGAATAAATGACTTTTGGAATAAATGATATGTTTTCAGTTTAAATTTGTTCCCACTGTATTTGCTATTTTATTGTCTTGTGAATTTTAGCCTCTATGATATATCTTTATACCTACAATGCTTTACATTTCTTAGCATGATCCTACTTTGAGGAATGTTAAGATGTGCAGGGTGTTTCAAATAAGACCAAAATGGTTTGACAATGTTTAAAAATTAAAATTAAAAAAAACTTGTATAAGCTATCAACGAGAAAAAAAAAAACTGAGCAACCAACCAAAACAACTACCAGTCAACTACTCTTTCGTCAAATGGTTGGTTGGCAGTTGACTGTAGGTAAAATTTTGCCTGTTTTTTGAATTTTTATTTTAAAAATTAACAAAAAATGTTAAAGTAAGTGTTAGAGTTTATTTTATGTTACGAGGAATGGTATAATGGAGATTATTAGTGATTTAAACTAATAAGACATTATATTTGAATGGAGAACATATAAAGATAGATCGAAGAATATAAAAGATAGTATCGAAAAGCTCATATTTAATTTATTGTCATCTCAAGATCTTTCTCCAGCTTGATAAAATTTATAGTGTTCTGTTTCATTTTTTTAATATATATATATATCGTTTTTCTTTTAGTTGTATTCCAAATAGCCAAAATTTTCAAGTGCATAATATATATCAGTGTCATCATTAAAACATATAAACTAGCATTATCCCTCCTTTTGATGATGGCATATACTTATAGTTATGAATGGACATAACAAAATATATTCCTCTTGAAAACATGGCTCGCTCAACTATGTGAGCACCCTCTTGAATAAAAGTGATATTTTCTCCTTTACGGGCTAGACTAGTGCCAACAAAAGAAGAATGGAAAGAGGATGGATGGGTACGAAGAATTTCAGTAGGATAGATGGATTCTTGGGTCTCAATGAACTATAATATACTTGTCCATTACAAGCAAAGTTAAACTGATATCTATATGTAGTGGCTGCATCACAAACCTAGGTTCCCGGAGAATCAGTTTAGGAAAAGAAAAGGAGGGACACTAGCATCTTATTTTGAAAGCATGTCACAGTAATTGACTTCACCACGATTAAGGTAATTTACTTGATGGTTTATATGTAAGGTATCGAAGCCTAAGATCATATGACTCACTTGATTACTAATGTGTTTAAGTACGGCCCGCCTAAGTCCTATAAAAGAAGGAAGAATAGTAGGAAGCAAAAATTCCACACAGAACGATCTAAAACAAAGCCATAAACAAGATGCAAAATAAAATGTTATGGACAAAATATTTTAAAAATGTCAAAAATATGATGTCTTAACAGATGAACTAACACCAAGTGTAACTGAGTGTAAAAACGACATGGAATGAAACAACACTAGAACACAAATATAAGTGTAAAACCAAGACAAGTAAGATGCAAACTCTATAGCTTAGTGATCATCTGAGTGAAGGGTCCCATAAGACTCCTTGAAAATAATATTGATCATCAATATGAAAGTGCCACTTTGATTATTGCTAAATCGTGATATGATATCCTTCAGACAAGTATAGTTAGTTCTAGTGGGAATGTTGATAGTGAAACAATATTCAAAAAAGGGTTCATCTCTTCGATTACATGGGCTAGTATCGCAGTTAACTAAAGTCAACTCAAAGTCAAACCTTTGCCTAAGGCGATTTGGTTAATAATAATTGTGATCATTAACTATGTGTCTAGACTATAAAACTGAATATGATAGTATTAGAATTCTAACCATTAACTAATTGCATAAGACGAAAGTGAAACAGTTTTATAAAGAAAAACTTATGTAAATATTCGTCGTCAAAAGGTACAACTTAATGTTCATCAAGCGATGCATTTGGTTACATCATCATATCACTGGCTAAGGTGGCATAACATTGATATTTGAATTATTCGATGTTGATTGTTACATGAATTCACACATCTAAGTTGTACAATCGCATTTTTGATTTCCTCAAAAATCACACGATTTAATTAGTTTGCAAAAAAATTAAATAGATTAAATTAATTACTATTTATGAAAAACAATTATTATTAATTTATTTGATATTTTGAACTTTGTTGGTGACTACTTCTGACCGCCTTTTTTACAAGGCCACCATGCTTTGGATTTCTAGTTATTTGATCGCTTGGGACTCGAGGGCATACTTATACACATTCAGAAAAGCTTAGTTGAAGTGACTGATCTCAAGAATGTATGGAATTTTGGATGGACAAAATACGAGTCGGGATAGTGTATTGCCCGGATCGACATGGTCTACTTCTCGGGGGCAACCCTCATGAACTTACCCTAGACTAGTGCAACCATTTCTCCATTCTACTCGGGTTTTCCTTATGGCCATGGCATTGTATTGACTAAGCCAACTTGTCCCCGGATCGACCAAAGTCGAACCATGCACTTTGGATGGTTTCGGCTTTTAACATCTTAAATTTTGCCACTTGATAACCCGACGTAGCATAGATACACTCAAATTGGCACAAGGAGGATATGACTTAGTTACCATTTCGGATTAGTCTCCCTATATTGGTAAGTTCCAAGTCACATCGGGCTGGCCGATCTGTTCTTTTCTCTTTGAAATTCGTCTTTTGGAGATTTTATTTTCACTCCACCTCTTTTAGCCGACCCGAGCTCTATGGCGGCTATAAATACACCTTTACTCGGACATTTTTTTAGGGATCTTCTTGCATTCATACGTAGTATCTCTTTACTTGCCAAAACTTAGTCTCTTTTACTCTACATTTCTATAACCGAAACGGGCCTTAATTATAATCAAGTAGCATAAACAAGTAATTACCTCGCATTGGATATAGGCATTCTTGCTGAGCCACTATAAATCTTTATATCATTTACTTTTACTGATTCTGTGTCTAGATTTATATTGTTATTCTATGATTGTTTTTATGTATGTAGGTGTTGGCATTCAACTGACTAAATCGAGCGTCAGCTTTGGCGTGCCAGGAAGGCGGGAGACAACTTTTTGATTCGGATTTACTTAAGACTTGGATTGCTTTAGGATTCAATTTTGATTAAAAGGAAGAAAACAAATGCTACTGTTCAAGCAGAAGATGCTAGATTGGAAGTGAGCCAAGAGGCTTCCTCCACTAGAAACTTATTTGTCATCCTAACTAGGGAAGAGATGGATGGAATAGTCAAGGAACTTGAATTTTGCTTGGAATGATAGGAAGTAATCCTAAAACTATAAGAGGAGACGATGATTTAATTTATTTCTCGAATGGAAGAATTCGGAACGCCAGGGTATAACTACTAGTGCGGGAACTAGTGGCACGCAAGGGAATGGACAAAGCTCGAGGGCGCCTCGCACAACTTCAGCCAAGAATGGTACCGATGTGGGTCTGACCGAGGGCAACCATCAAGGCATTGATGCTACGGTATGCGATCTTCTAAGTTGTTATGTTTTAGATTCTAGAAATGGAAATGCAGCACTAGTGCATGTGCGCAAAGGCATCGAGGATGGAAAAGCTACTATAGCTTTTGGAACTTAGTTCATACTCGATCCTGCTCCTCGGGTTCGCGTCGATTCAAAGATTAATGTTAATGGATTGATGTGCTACTTCTATTGGATTGGACACTTGGGACACTGGTGCTAGATTGGATAATTGGCAACAACTTCTCAGCAATGGAAACCAGATCGCATATGTGGTGTGATAGTTTTCTCAAGACGAGATGCCTCAAATAGATATGGACTGTGGCAATTGCAGCCTTTTCACTCTAGTTACAAGGAATTCTCGGAACCTACCGGACTTTAAATTATCAGTGCTATAGGCTTATTGTAACAACCCGCAAAATCAGAACCAATTTAAAATTTTATTTTAGGAAATTTTAATGAGTTTTGACAATATAAAATAATTTATTTAAATAATAATGATCACAAATTTGATTTAAATCGAAGTTAGAATGAATGATTTAATTTTAATTAACAAAAGAGTTAGAAATAACGCAGTAGTTTGAAAAGTCAAACTTGAACTTTGACTGACCATACAGGATGCAAAATTTAACGAATTTTAGTGAAACCAAAAATATTAGAATCTATTTAAATATATCTTTCTAACGAATCTGAAAAATCGAAATTTCATAACGGAAATCAAAAGTTATGGCCAATTCAATTTTTAGAACGGTCGCTGTAGAATATATAGGGCCCGAAAGGCTACTTTTCACATATATAGGAATTTGAACTCGAAACCACTTCCATTGAGTTCGGAATGACGTTTCTGCATTGAAAAACAGTAAACACTTATATATTTTGAGTTTCGAAAATTATTTGTTTAAAAATATATTTTTAATATTAAATATATTCGCCTTAAAAATAGCCATTTTTCAAACAGTCTCAGAATTCGACGAAAATAATTTTGTTGGATTCGTATCGTCATAAGAAAGCTAAAAATATTTTTTTTAGAATTTTCTGAGGTCGTATGTGGCCCCGGCATATTTAAATGTATGGTAGGAATTAAATAATTAATTTAATATTGTAATTTCAATTAAAACCGAAAATAAAACGTGTAGACATCAGAATTGGACATTGGGACATAGCCCATCGCGTTCAGAAGGCCTTAAAACGTTAAGATCGACAGTAAGCAGGCCCAAATCCGAGAAAGTTCAAAAATCCACTTTATTTCACGAAATTCGGAATTTAATATTAAAATAATATAAAAATCCGAAAACCCTAACCCTAACACTGTTCATGGCGGCCGCCGCCCAGAAAATTGAAGGCCAGAAATCACCGAACTTCAAACGCTAATATCTCCCAATCCGTTCGTCGAAAATTTATGTATGACCTACCAAATCGAAGAGAATTCAGAGACCTTTCAATCTATACGGTTAAGATCGGATTTTGGTGCACGGATTTCGCGAATTTTGGCCGAGAAGTCGCTGCGGTTTTGGTGGATTTCGAGGTGATTGGGGAGGCCGAGCTTCAAGGGGTTGGTGGTGTAGGTTGCTCTCGGCATGGCGGTCGAGGTGGTGGTGTCTGATCGGCGGTTGGTGGTCCGTGGGGTGGTGCGCACGGAAGGAGGGAGGAGCAAAATGGTTCGGCCGTGAGAAACGACGTGCGTGAGGAAGAAAGGTCCCGATTTCTTTTTTTTAATATTATTTTATTATTTAATTATTTAATTGTCCGATCTTTAAAAA
Organism: Allium sativum; assembly: GCA_030737875.1. Classification (NCBI taxonomy): domain Eukaryota; kingdom Viridiplantae; phylum Streptophyta; class Magnoliopsida; order Asparagales; family Amaryllidaceae; genus Allium; species Allium sativum. The sequence continues at coordinate 386,018,644 of CM060925.1, forward strand.
TTCATAACTCTCTCATACGAGGTCCGTTTGACAAACCGTAAATTGCGCTGGACTCGTCTTTCCGAGCTCTTCGCGATGGCGCAGACCACACCTGATTCTGACACAGTTGATTTTCAGCCAAAATTTGGGGTGAGAGTTCAAATCTTTATTATTTAATTAATTATTAATTTATTTTCCCACATTAAAATAATTGTATGATGATGATGATTTAGTTCTGAAATGTTTGTGTGTATGAATTATCGATTGTTGCTTGTGGTGTGCTTATTGTTCATGTTATGCTTTAATCCGTCTTTATATTGTATATGTTATTGAGTTTAAATTGCAGTTGGAAAATTAAATCTAAATTTAGATTTAAAACATATTTTATTCAAATCTAGACGTTCTAATTTATTTTATTTTAATGTCATTTTCATTCTTCTGAAATGAACAAAGAAATGGAACGACAAATAAAACTTTATTTTATTTGTTGATGTTACAATGAAATTTGAACGACAAATAGAATATTATTTTTATTTGTTTGTTTACAATAGACTATGAACAACGAATAAAATATATTTCTTTTTGTTCGCCTTAAAGGTTAACTAACAAAGTCCTCATTTTTGGTTGCATAAAAAGAAAACAAAAACTCTCAATTTTGTTGCATTAAAAGTTAACAAACAAAAATTCATATTTTTGTCACCGAAGAAAAAAATGAAACGAGAACTGATATTTCTGTCATTGAATATAGATGAAACAAAAATCCATACTTTTTTTTCATTGGAAAAAAAAAGAAAATGAAAAAAAGAAGAAGAAGAAATTTTCCTTTTATTTGAATTGATGTGAAATATCGATTCAATGTTGATAAAAGAGGATTGTGTTTAGTTTGCATTTCTCAAACAGAAATGTACGAAGGAACAAAAAGATTGTATTTTGTTTGCTTCCCTTGATGCGAACAAAAATGATAAAATATAGATTTACATTTAGAATAAAAAGAGTTATATTTTTCTCGCATTTCTCAATGCAAACAAAATGTTTAAATAAAAAGAGAATTATGTTTTGTTTGCATCCCTTGACGCGAACAAAGTATTGAAATAAAGATTTACATTAAAATTTATATTTTTATTTGTGTTTTCAAGACACAAATGAACTTGAAACATACTTTTTATCTTTATTTTATTTATTCACATTTCATAATGTAAATATCACTTGAAAATAAAACTTACCTTTTTATTTATATTTTATAATGTAAATATGACCTGAAAACTAAAACTTATCTTATTATTTGCATATTACAATGCAAATGAGACTTGAAAACAAAACTTACATTTTTGTTAACGTTTCATGATGTGAATATAACTTGATGATAAAGCTATTTTTATTATTTGCATACTATAATGAAAATAGAACTTGAAGATAAAATTTACATTTTTATATGTAATTAGAAAGGGGATTTGCAATAAAATATAAAATTACATTTTTATATGTAATTTATAATGGGATATATAATTGTAAAATAAAGTTTACATTTTTATATGTATTAAGAAATTGAAAATTCGCATTGATAATAAGATAACACTTTTGTTAAGATATTGCAAAAGATAATTTTTGTCGCTTTTTCTTTTAGAAAAAAAAACATATTTTGTCACTCTTTTCTTTTTAACATGAAAAGGGTCATTTGGTCGCTTCTTCTTTTTAACATTAAAAGAACATTTTTATGTCATGTTTCTTTTTAGCATTAAAAGAAGCATCTTTGCTGTTTTCCTTTTAGTAATAAAAAGAACATTTTGCTCTCATTTCTTATGATAATATTTTATCGTCATTTTGAATGCGGTAAAATTAGAATTGTTAATGTTGAATATTTTATCGTCATTTTGAATGCGGTAAAATTAGAATTGTTAATGTTGAATATTTTATCGTCATTTTGAATGCGGTAAAATTAGAATTGTTAATGTTGAATATTTTATCGTCATTTTGAATGCGGTAAAATTAGAATTGTTAATGTTGAATATTTTATCGTCATTTTGAATGCGGTAAAATTAGAATTGTTAATGTTGAATATTTTATCGTCATTTTGAATGCGGTAAAAAATAGAATTGTTAATGTTGAATATTTTATCGTCATTTTGGATGCGGTGAAAATAGAATAGTTAATGTTGTCATTTTCATCGACATTTTTGGTGCGATAAAAATAGACAATGTTAGTGATTCATTTTTATCGACATTTTTGGTGCGATAAAAATAGACAATGTTAGTGATTCATTTTTATCGACATTTTGGTGCGATAAAAATAGACAATGTTAGTGATTCATTTTATCGACATTTTGGTGCGATAAAAATAGACAATGTTAGTGATTCATTTTTATCGGCATTTTTGATGCGATAAAAATAGCAATGTTAATGTTACATTTTTATCATCATTTTAGATGCAATAAAAAGAATATATTTTTGTGTTACATTTTATTGTCTTTCTAGAGACAATAAAAAGAATAAAATTAAAGAATTACAATTTTATGTAAAATTGCTTTCATTGAAAAGAATAAATATAGAAGACGAGACTTTTGTTGTTAATAATAAAAATAAAACAATGAAAAAGGGAACATGTACATTTTGATGTAAATAAACAATAAAAAAGGAAAATTACATTCAAAATGTAAGTTAGAATAGAAAGAACATTTTGTTAAGTAAAAATGTAAATTACAATAGAAAGTATAGAAATAAAGATCACATTTTTATTGACCGTTTATAGGCAATAAAAGGAATGCAATTAAAAGAGGCATTTTTATCGTCGTGTTACATATTGTATAATACACTTCCATAGACAAGTTACCCGACTTGTGTATGTGATTGGGACGATAATTTTCACACATCGCCCAAGTGCACAAATTAGTTTATCATTTGCTTGATTGGTTGAAAACCCCACACGGGTGTTGGGATGAAAATTTACATACACTAATCCCAATATTAGTTGTATGTTGATCGTTAGATCGACGGGCTGTGATGAGCGTTATTATTTAATTTTAACGCTTACACAGTGGAAAATTACACTTTGGATGTAATGGATGACTTGATGATTGTACTGTTATTGTCATATATATGATGTGTGTGAAATCCATATAATCCAAATTATATGGTAAATGTTTTGAGTCGCATTTCGATTCAAGTGTTCTTTTAAATAAGACTATTTTTACATTAGAAATCCTTTTTATATAAAGTATATATATTTTTTTAAAAAATATAGAATTTTAATTAAGTATATGTTAAAACAAGGAATATTTGTAGAAGATAAAGATTTGTAAAATAAAGAATACTTCTCATTTAGAATCTTTTATCTAAAGAATATTTTTATGATTATTTTAAAATATGTTTTTAAAGAGATTACTAGCATTTGCAATCATATTTTGTGATATGTAATAAATTGAGATGTGAAGTGGGTTTACCGTGGACGATGTTTTAAACGACATCTATCCTTTAATCCAATTTGCATTGAAATCATTATTTGGAACTTATAAATCTATTTTATAGAATTAAAAAGACATTTTCTATAAATCAAGTTTTTCAACTAATATATTAAATAGGAATTAAGTGGAAATTCTATTGGTAATAATTGAGATGGGCTTCTGTAAAAGAAGACCGATATTATATATGGAGTTTAAGAGGCTTTGCCGTTATTCCATTTATATTATTAGTCTGATACAGAAATCTATATCGATTATGTATTGATTGGATTTCTGTGGAATTCCATATTTTTAGAAATTGATTTATAGATTTTATTTTAAATATTTATCTTTGATAAAATTAATGAGAATCTTCTAAAACGAATATCTTATAAAAAGAATATTCTGAGTGGAGATGTGACGAAATGTGTGATTTTCCAACATTTGTTTAATCCCAAATTACGCAAGTTATTTAGAAAGACCGGGTTTAACCCATTCTGAATAATCAACACGACGATCAAGAGTCGAAGACGAAGACGATGATTGAAGACCGAAGATTTTCACATCGTTGGGATGATGATGACTAGTATCTTGAATTGGGATTGGCCTTCCAAGGCAAGGTATTTGGTAATGATCGTCCAAACGCATTTGGAGATCGACGGACACGATGTTTCGTTCAGACCCAGAACGGACTTATAAATGGATAGCATGCCTGACATTGAAATTTATTTCATGTAATTAAATCGGTTTTTATTTAATATATAAATGCATGGTGGCGGAGGATTTATTCTCTTGCTTAACACCCTTTTGTATGTTAAATAATTACCGATCGCATGATATGAGTTGTTGATGTGGCACGCCAAGTTGCAATTGAACAAAGCTTATTGTTGCAAAGCAGAGCCTTGTATGATGATCAAAGCATAGTCTGGTATGGACATAGCTTTGTGTAATACGTTACTTCGCGAGCCTCACACCCCGGTTGAGTCTAAAACGGAGTAAGGGAACGCAGGGAGTGCGCACGTTTCTTTCTAGCTAGAAGTGGTGTCGGTGCTTAAACTGGCTGACATTTTACTTATGTGGTTGTTGGATTTGAGGTACCTCAGGTATATTGGTCGTATTGTGGCCAATCAGAGATCCGTTAGGATCGGGAAACGTGTGTTCAGGAATAACTAATCCAGTCCATTGCACCAGTTGGACAGAGTACCAACACGGGGACGGACCGGCCCTGCAGGATCCAAGGGTTGGACAGAGTACCAATCCTGGGGCATTGCTAGAGTGTCTCGAATCGGTAAGGAATTCGCTCCTAGCCTTGACTCAGATGGAAACCCAAATTTCCAATACGACATCACGCGATTTTGATTGTATACCTATATATGGCGACATAGTGGGATGGGGCACTCATGCCGTCTAGGATTGATATATTTACTTTAATGTATTTCAAATTGGTTGCACACTATTATTATATACTACCGTGTTTATCGTATCAAGCATCTTTTGATCATTATAAGGTAAAACCCTATCCTCCGGTTTGCGTTGCATTGTGTGATGGGACTTGGGTCTTATAATGGTTTCATTTTTCTAAAAAGCATTGCGTTATTTTGACGATTTACTTTAGTCATGCACTGGCAATCCATAGGAGAAAACCCGTTCCGCGAAAGTGGCGTGGTCCTGTGATTAGCCTTATTATATTATATAGGTTAAGTAGAATTCTCACACCAGTCCCACGACTGACCTGTAGTTTGTTCACTTTGCAAACTCGGGTGCCCTCTTTCCACACGGGCAGTCGAGTAGCTTATTTGACAGATAGATAAAACAAGATCCTGGATTGAAGATTGAAGCTGTGGCCATAGTGTTGATAGCCTTCCACCGAGATTAGTTCCGCTGCAATGTATTCATTTATTGTAATTTATTCTTCCGCTGTAATTATTTTCCAATGTACTCTGATATGTATATTCTGTACTCTGATGTAACATTTATTATAGATGTTATAAAAGTCTGTGTTTTTGTTCTGATGTGTTGTATGCCCAAAGTTAAAGTATTCGTAGATTTTCACCTTTTGGGTCAGACCTGTGTGGTTTATGGTCGATTCAAAGGGTGGGAATTTGCGGGTCTTTACACTTATGAATGTTGGAAGAATCCTACTATCTATCTCATGCACCATATGCATCATATGAATTACTGGCAGTATTGATAACGTCATGGAAAAATATTTCCCTCTTTACCTCATGAACACTGTTACTGCGTGGTCCACATCTTTCGACACAAGAATGTAATGACATTAACAACAATTAAGAACAAGATTGCAGAGATGTAACGTCCCACCCCGAGACCCGCCCTAATAAAGAGCGTTACAAAGTAATAATGTCGATTAGAGCGGAGAATAGGGCCGGATGACGGTGACCATTCGTAATCTTGTCTTAGTCAAGTATTGAATACATCGATTCGGTGTATAATATTTTTTCTTACCTCAAGTGGATCGACGTACTCAATTTATCTAATATAAAACTACGATGGATAAGGATCATATTCAAAACAATATACAACACACCACAGATAACATATCACAGAACACACAAATAATCAGATGAATTGAAACACCCCACCTTAGTTAATGTCACTCACAAAGGGAATGCCTTAACTTCGTTGGAGCATTATAGGTAAGAGATACGGATAATTTACAAGACAGACATATAAACAACGGAGAAACTAAATTTATTTCATAAGTACGTGGTTCAGTTAAAACATTACAATAACTGTCTCAAACCAACTTCCCAATTATTCCAACAAAATCTCTGTCTTGAATTAAAACATAAAGAAACATTAAAATAACAATAAGGCGTCATAAATCCCCAATAAGAGAGTATCCAAAGCCATAGCCCAAGGAAAGAGAATCCAAGCAATATATCTACTCTCTTCAAGCTGGAAATGGTCCGAACTAAGCTGAAGTATTCCCTCCCTGCGGACCGGGGGGGGGGGGGGGACGGAAGAAAAGAAGACGAAAGAAAAATGGGTCAGGGTCAGACATGTGTCTGGTAAGTCCAGTGATTATTTAGCATGTAAATAGGAAAAAGGATCATGACATGAATAAACTGAACCTAGGACAGCACACTAGAAATAAGATAATAAGACTGAATATGTTATCGCACTCATTACTATTTCTCTGCACCCACTTACAAGTGTCTCAACTAGTACCATGTGTTCAAGATAAATGATCCCCTTTATCGATCAGCTCCTACTCGTATATGTTTTCTACTTGTGTCATTCAGCCCCGCGTGATTGTAGATACATGTGTTGGTCCCACCATGGGGTGTATCAAATCCTATGGTGGCAACCCGACACAATTCAAGATGCACAGTGTATAACTATTGATGCCCAGTGCCTACTTTTTCCACTCTAGAGTATGTGCACACCTGCACTCCGTTGGAACCTACACTGACGCACCACCCGCCGTTGTTTTGACCGCTTATAATCAGCCCAGTAATCGTGCCCTACCCTGCCTAGTTCAGGGTACCATAATACATCTATGTGGGGTACTGCTGAAATGGGTCCCCATTACTAGGGTTTCCTAATCAACATGTTAAAATGGTTAAGTGTTCTCAAATTAACCTAAACCCACCCATCAGTTTAGTTAACACGTTGTATTGGTTAAGTTTTTCCTTAATTAACTTAACCCTACCATTCCTGTCTTAGCTTTAGTTCATTCATTAAAGTATCAACCACTCACTTAGATATGTATTGTTGCGGTCGCTGGATGTGCCTGTCGGTTCCGGGCAGTCTTACACCGTAACTCAATCTAACCTCGGGTTCTTTTGGGCTTGATGCGCTAACCTCTTGCATTAGATCTATATTATTATAGTTGCTGGATGTGCCGGGCGGTTCCGGCCAGTCTTACACCGTAACTCAATCTAACCTCGGGTTAGACATATTCGTCTTTTACTTAATTTACATATTTACCCTTTGTATTTATATGTAAATTATCCACAATTATTGCCACTTAAGTCATGCCCCATTTACCCACTAAATCATGTTCATAATTTTTAGGTATATAAATTTATACCAATTTATGCCACTAATCATTCATATGATTATGGGCCAAACTATGCCAATAATTTGAAATTTAAGGTTTTTTCCAATGTTACCCCCATCATACGTTCGCAAAACTCACATAGAATGTTAGGCTCGCAACTTAGCCTAACTTATATACAAAAGGAAAAAGAAAGGAGTATGTATCATTCCCACAACATAAAACAATAAGGATCTAACTAAACATGTGTCATATATATACATGGCATAAAACAATGAACTTGCATTTTAACATGAATCTTAAGCATATGAACAGGGACTTACATAGAATTACACAAATCCAATTTGGCATGTAAATGTGAACTTGCATTTTGGATCCAATTAATATGAATCTTAAGCATATAAACGGGGACTTACATATAATTACACGGATCCAATTAGGCATGTAAATGTAAACTTTTATTTGAGTTGGATCAAACATAGATCTAAACATATGAGAATGTAGATCTAAACATAACAGGCATATATGACTAAGCCTAAAAACTTGCATGTAACATAATATGAAAGAGTCGCCAAATTTTATATAATAAACGATTTGTTTAACATACAACATAATAAGTCCAATAAACCACAATAGTCTGATAGGCATATATGATAGAATTGTTACAAGAATAGACATGAATCAGCATCACCATTATCTTACAGCTTAGGCACAACTCTAGTTTTCACTTTATTATAAATCATAACTTTTAATTGTTCACATCTAAATAATAACAGGACTTACAAACAAAGAAAAATCTTCTTTTCTGGGATCTGTTTTCTGAAACTGAAAAGCAATCCCTTGACGTAGACTATCGATTCTCTAGATTAGATTTGATTCGAAGCTTCTAACTTGCTTTCTAGTTTGCTTCCTAGTTGGAGAAGAAAGGTAGCTATGCTAAGTTGACCATATACAGCATGGTGGCTCCTTGGAATGAAATTGTGTGATTTAGGGTTGAGGATTGGGGTTGCTTTTATAGAGGTTTAGACTTATGTGAGCCGTTAGATCAACCTATGAGCAATCACAACCATCCAGACAAGATAGAGCTATCCAGAAATTGCCACCTATGCCCTAGTGACTCAGCAACAACTCAGAAATCGTCACTGTTTGGATATCGGTGAGGGGGTCGACCCCTATAAGGGGGTCGACACCCCAGTCGACACCCCTCTTGGGGGGCTGACACCTATGTCGAACCCCCCGGGGGTAGTCGACCCCTATGGGCGGGAATTTTCCCGCCCAGCTGATTTAGTGATTTTCAAAATTTTGAACTGTTTTGTTAATTTAATTGTTAAATTATATAATTTTCTGTTAAACATGAAATCTTCTGAACTCCATAACTTCTTCATACGGAGTCCGATTCACGCAAACTTGGACTCTATCTCAAGCAAAATTCTGAGACGAATGTAATGGCGTAACCCTTTTCCCTTAATTATCACTTTTACAACTAATTATTCTTTAATTCGTTACTTAAATAAACATAGAAATACATGGTGTTACATTCTCCCATCCTTAAAGGATTTCGTCCCCGAAATCTTCAAGTCAAGAAGAATGTATATCCTACCATCCAACCGTCCATCTACTCAGCCATCAAACACTGGTATCCATTGTCCTTAAAAGATTTCTAATGCTTTCATGATTGTATGCATAGTGTGTGTATATATGTCCTTATCTAATGTAAAATCAGGCGGTCTACTGATTCAGTTGACCTCCTTAATGCAAATTATGTCGGTGCCATAAGTCCATTATGTATGCAAGTATTCCTAATCATACTTTCTACATGAGTGCACAGTCATTCATACAAAATGCAATGTCCATATGATAACATTCCAAGTTTCAATCTATATACAAATACATATATGCATATGCAATATGAAAGTGACTGAGCTGATCTAGTACCTAATGTGTGTGTATATGCATCCACTTGCAACCACTAGCAACCACTTGCAATCATCAACCATAACATGTTTCAAATATCTGTTTACATCCATTGGTTTCTACCTAAGGATCAAGAATAGGACCGAGGAGATATACTTAAAAGATAAATATAAGCATGCATAAACTTATGGAAAAGAGATCAAGGATGTACCCTAAAAAAGAAAAGGGTAGGCGACGCGTATCTTGTCCTCAATCTCCCAAGTCGCGTCTTCTTCAGCGTTACTCCATTGAACTTTAACAAGCTTGACTTCACGGTTGCGTAGCTTTTTGACTTCCGTACCCAAGATACGAGTTAGAACTCTCCTCACCTTTGCTTCTCGTTCCACTTCTACTTCCTCTAGTATACTTGGCTCCACAACTTCCGCAGATTCATGTAAGCACTTTAGAAGTTGAGAAACATGAAAAACATTATGAAGTCCAGCCAGTCTTTCGGGTAGCTCTACTCTGTAAGCCATCATCCCAATCCTTTCAATGATAGGAAATGGTCCTACAAATCTTGGTGCCAAATTTCCTATGGACCCAAAGCGAATGACATTCCTCAAAGGAGATACTTTAAGGAACACCCTATCTCCAACCTCAAACTCAAGGTCGATCCTTCTTTTGTCTGCGTAGGACTTCTGTCTATCTTGTGCAGTCTTCATCCATCTTCTTATCAAGTCCACCTTTTCTGAAGTTTCTCTAATCATGTCTGGCCCAAGTACGAGCTTGTCTGTAGACTCCCACCAACAAGTTGGTGATCGGCATGGTCTTCCATTTAAAGCCTCAAAGGGTGCCATGCCTATGGTGGCTTGGTAGCTATTGTTGTAAGCGAATTCCACCTAAGGAAGATGATCGTCATATGTTCCTCCAAAGTCAAGAATGCACAATCTCAAGAGGTCTTCTAATACTCTGTTCACCCTTTCCATCTGACCATCGGTTTGAGGGTGATAGGAAGTGCTTAAGCATAGTTGTGTGCCTACAGCCTCTTGCAAACTTCTCCAAAACTCGCTCGTAAAGATAGGATCTCGATCACTCATTATGCTGGAGGGTATCCCATTGAGTCAAACTATCTCTTTAAGATAAATGGATGTTAAGGACGAGGCAGTCCTTCTACTCTTAACAGGTATAAAGTGAGCGCTTTTAGTGAGCCTGTCCACTATTACCCAAATACTGGTATTTCCCTTTCTTGACCTAGGCAACCCATCAACAAAGTCCATTGAAATGCTATCCCATTTTCACTGTGGGACCTCTAGAGGATGAAGCAGACCACCAGGCTTCTTCTGCTCCGCTTTGACTGGCTGGCATATCAAGCACTTAGCAACGAACTCAGCTACATCCCTCTTCATGCCATTCCAAAAGAAAACCTTTTTTTATGTCTTTATACATCTTGTCTCCACCTGGGTGTATGGTCAGCCTAGAATGGTGTGCTTCTTCGAGAATCGTCTTCACCAAATCCCTTGCTTGTGGGACGTAGGGGTGAGCATTATTCGGTTAAACCAAATAAACCAACCAAACCAATTTATTTTGGTCGGTTTGGTTCGATTTTGAAATTAAATCGGTTTGTAATCGGCCCAGAAAAATATTAAGTTCGGTTATCGGTTTAACCAAATTAACCGAACTTTTACTATATATACAAAAGTATCAGTATTATAATAAATACTTTATTTTAGTTTAGGTATTTAATTATATTTTAGTCATCACCTATGTGTCAAAATTAATATTAGTAAGCATAAAAATCATAAACAATAATATTCTAATCATAAATTTGTATTTTATTTCAAATTATAGTGAATATTCCAAACACAAAGTATAAAACATTTTTAGTTCGATTTAATCGGATAACCAACCGAACCAACCAAATTTAATTTGGTTGGTTTGGTTTTCATTTTTATTGGTTATAGTTTGGTTTGGTAAATTTCATCGTCGGATAAACTAACCAAACGCACACCCCTAGTGGGACGCATAGCCTTCCATCCCGTCTCAACCAACCCTTATCATCGATGGAGTATCTATTGAGGTGACTAGAAGTCTCACCCCTAATTAGCTTATCGATCATATCAACTAGTTGAGGGTCTTCTCGTTGCGTGGTTCCTATTGAGTCCAAAAGAGTAGGCCGCACCCCTAGAGATGCTAACAGACCAGGTACAAATTCAGAGGAGGGTCTAAAGTCAAAGTTTTCTATGTGCTCCAAGCTTTGCCTTTCTATCAAAAGAGGACTTAAGGTCAGCTTCTTCCTACTCAAGGCGTCTGCTACTACATTGCCCTTGCCAGGGGTATAGGAAATCTCAAAATCATATGAGGCCAGAAATTCCATCCACCTTTGTTGTCTTAAGTTAAGATCTTTTTGTGAGAAAAGTTACTTTAACGATTTATGGTCAGTAAACAATTCAACCCTTTCTCCTAGCAGGTAATGATGCCATGACTTAAGAGCGAAAACAATGGCAGCTAGCTCCAAATCATGAGTTTGGTAGTTCTTCTCATGTACCTTCAACTGCCTTTCCCCATAACAAACTACCTTGCCTTCTTGCATCAAGACAGCTCCTAATCCTGTACCGCATGCGTCTGTGTATATGGTAAACATTTTGCTCTCATCAGGCAATATCAGAACTAGGGCTGTTGTTAGAGCCCTTTTCAAATGTTGGAAAGCAACATCGCAATCCAAATCCCAAACGAAAGTTAGGTTCTTCTTTGTCAATCTTGTGAGTGAGGCTGAGATTTTCGCAAAGTCTTTAATGAACTTTCGGTAAAAGCCCGCTAGCCCGAGAAAGCTTTGGACTTCGGTTGCATTCCATGGAACCTTCCAATCTTGCACCGCAACTACTTTTGCGGGGTCCACAGCTATCCCTTCTTTGGACAACACATGTCCAAGAAACCTTACCTCTTCTCTCCAGAAATGGCATTTGGAGAATTTGGCTTTCAGCTGATGTGCACGAAGAGTATCCATGACTTCCCTTAAATGCAAAGCATGATCTTCTTCATTCTTCGAGAAAATGTCGTCTTTGAAGACCACCACAGACTTATTAAGGAACTCCCTGAGCACCCTGCTCATCAAGTCAACAAAATAAGCGGGTGCATTTGTCAAGCCGAAAGGCATGACAAGCCATTTGAAGAAACCATCTGGGGTTCTGAACGCGGTCTTATCAATGCTGTCTTCAGCCACTCTTAGCTGATGAAACCCGGTAGCCAGATCTAGTTGGGAGAAAATCGACGCACCTACAAGCTGATCAAACAAGTCGTCTATTCTTGGAAGTGAGTGCCTATTCTTCTTGGACAGCTTGTTTAGCTCCTTATAGTCAACACATAGGCGAAGTGAACCATCCGCTTTGGTTGCGAACACTACTGGAGCACCCCATTCAGAAATACATCGCCTTATAAACCCCTTTTCAAGTAGCTCTTTAATTTGCTTGCTAACCTCTTTCCTTTCCCTTGGAGCCATGTGTCTAACGGGTAGAGCTACGGGTTTTGAATTATCAACAAGGTATATGCGGAAGTCTATCTCCCGCTTCAGAGGTAAGCCCTTCACCTCTTCAAATACATCTGAGTATTCACGGGCTACTCTAACAGATTGCAAGTTTTCAACAGACGCATCAAGAGATTCTAGGTAGCTAAGCATAACAGAATTCATGGGACTACAAGAGATTTCAAGAGTGTTACCGAAGCAAGTCATAAGTCTAACCACTCTCTTTTCACAATCGAGGATGGCACCACTACTACCAATCCATGCCTAAAATCAACCCATAGCCTGTGAAGCCCAAAACATAGGCATTACATCTAAACCCAACGCTTAGTATAGAAATTTCCAAATCTAAACAAATCATTGACAAATAAGTCGAGCCCCCAATTGGATTTGAAACAACCAAGAGATCCTCTACTATACTGGTGTCTAGGTGCAGAGATTCAACTAAAGCAGTAGATATAAAAGAGTGCGATGAGCCAGAATTAAAGAGTGTACGAACAAGATGATCAAAAAGATAAACTAAACTCTCAACAGAAATATTTCTACCTCGTTCTTGTGGAGGTGCTATGTGAGCGTGAACCTGCCCTCCAGAAGTACATCCAGTCCTCTACCCTTGTCCTTGCTTTCTTGGGCAGTCCTTAGTCATGTGTCCTGTCATGTCGCAGTGAAAACAACCACCCATCTTCCTTTTTTCTTTCTGCAATCCTTAATCAGATGTCCAGGAATGCCACAAAAATTACACTTCCTCTTGTCACGGGGTTTGTTTTTCTTCCCGCCCTTCTTTGAATCTGTCTTCTTATTCTGCGATCCCTCCACTTTCTTATCTTGAGATACTTCCACTTTTGCCTCTTTCTTGCCATCCTTGTCTTCCTCCTATAGCAGTGCCATGTCCACCAGTCTCTCATAAGTCGCACCCATAGGTATATGGGACATAGCTAGGCTGTGCAATGGCTCATTCAACCCTTTAACAAAACGGAGAGCCTTCTTATGGGGAGTGTTCACTAACTCCAGTCCGAATCTAGCCAGTTGGTTGAATTGGTTGACGTATTCCTTGACCGACATACTTCCCTGTTTGAGAGCTAAGAACTTCTCCATCTGTAGGCTTCATTCAGCCTATGAGAGGAATTTCATTTCAAACCTCATTCTGAAATCCTCCCAAGTTTCAAATGGTCCCTCAGCATTAGTAACTTCCCATCAATAAGAGGCTTCATCTTTAAGAAACCATACGACCAACTATATCTTCTGCCTATCGTCCACTTCGAAGATAACAAACAAGTCCTCGGTTTCTTTGAGCCAGTTTATTGCTTCTACAAATGACTCATTCCCATTAAAGTTCTTTCCACCCATGGCTCGAAAATCTCTACATATCTTTGAGAAAGCATTTGCACGAGAAGGAGGAGGAATAGCTGCAACTGGGGGAGGAGGAACATCTGCTGGGCCTGCATCATTAGCACTAGCCTCTAGGTACCTTCCGAACCAGCCAGGTACCGGTACGCCCTCTGGAAGGTTAAGATCTCCAGACATGCTGAAATGGAAAATAAAAGATTCAAAACAAAGGATAGAAAGATAGTGCATATGGCTTTAGGGATTATGCCTTTTAAAATAAAAACAACACTTTTTCTTCAAAATGCTTCTTTAAACTTCTTTTTTGAAAATTAATTTCCCAAAAAAAAAAATCTGATCTGGCAACCATCAACTCTGAAACCAAGTGAAACACCCCACCTTCATTAAGGTCACTCACAAAGGGAATGCCTTAACTTCGGTGGACCATTATAGGTAAAAGATATAGATAATTTACAAGATAGACATATAAACAGCGGAAAAACTAAATTTATTTCATAAGTACGTAGTTTAGTTAAAACATTACAATAACTGTCTCAAACCAACTTCCCAATTATTACAACAAAATCTATTTCTTGAATTAAAACATAAAGAAGCATTAAAATAACAGTAAGGCAGCATAAATCCCCAATAAGAGAGTATCCAAAGCCATAGCCCAAGGAAAGAGAATCCAAGCAATACATCTACTATCTTCAAGTTGGAAATGGTCCGAACTAAGCTGAAGTATTCCCTCCCTGCGGACCGGGGGGAGGGGGGGGATGGAAGAAAAGAAGACGAAAGAAAAATGGTCAAACATGAGTCTGGTAAGTCCAATGATTATTTAGCATGTAAACAGGAAAAAGGATCATGACATGAATAAACTGAACCTAGGACAGCACACCAAAAATAAGATAATAAGACTGAATATGCTATCGCACTCATTACTATTTCTCTGCACCCACTTACAAGTGTCTCAACTAGCACCATGTGTTCAAGATAAATGATCCCCTTTATCGATCGACTTCTACTCGTATACGTTTTCAACTTGTGTCATTCGGCCCAGCTTGATTGTAGATACATGTGCTGGTCCCAACATGGGGTGTATCAAATCCTATGGTGGCAACCTGACATAATTCAAGATGCACAGTGTATAACTACTGCTGCCCAGTGCCTGCTTTTTCCACTCCGGAGTACGTGCACGCCCGCACTCTATTGGAACCTACACTGACGCACCCCCCGCTGTTGTTTTGACCGCTTATAATCAGCCCAGTAATCGTGCACCACCCTGCCTAGTTCAGGGTACCATGATACATCTATGTGTGTTACTGCTGAAATGGGTCCCCGTTACTAGGGTTTCCTAATCAACATGTTAAAATGGTTAAGTGTTCTCAAATTAACCAAACCCCACCCATCAGTTTAGTTAACATGTTGTATTGGTTAAGTGTTGCCTTAATTAACTTAACCCTACCATTCCTGTCTTAGCTTTAGTTCTTTCATTAAAGCACCAACCACTCACTTAGATATGTATTGTTGCGGTCACTGGATGTGCCGGGCGGTTCCGAGCAGTCCTACACCGCAATTCAATCTAACCTAGGGTTCTTTTGGGCTTGATGCGCTATCTTCTTACATTAGATCTATATTGTTACGGTTGCTGGATGTGCCGGGTGGTTCCAGGCAGTCTTACACCGTAACTCAATCTAAATTCGGGTTAGGCATATTCGTGTTTTACTTAGTTTACATATTTACCCTTCATATTTATATGTAAATTATCCACAATTATTGCCATTCAAATCATGCCCTATTTAACCACTAAATCATGTTCATAATTTTTAGGTATATAAATTTATACCAATTTATGCCACTAATCATTTATATGATTATTGGCCAAACTATGCCAATAATTTGAAATTTAAGGTTTTCCCAATGTTACCCTCGTCATACATTCGCAAAATTCACATAGAATGTTAGACTCGCAACTTAGCCCAACTTATATACAAAAGGAAAAAGAAAGGAGCATGTACCATTCCTACAACATAAAACAATAAGGATCTAACTAAACATGTGTCATATATAAACTTGGCATAAAACAATGAACTTGCATTTTAACATGAGTCTTAAGCATATGAACGGGGACTTACATAGAATTACACAAATCCAATTAGGCATGTAAATGTGAACTTGCATTTTGGATCCAATTAATATGAATCTTAAGCATATAAACAGGGACTTATATAGAATTACACGGATCCAATTAGGCATGTAAATGTAAACTTTTATTTGTGTTGGATCAAACATAGATCTAAACATATGATAATGTAGATCTAAACATAATAGGCATATATGACTTAGCCGAAAAACGTGCATGCATGTAACATAACATGAAAGAGTCGCCAAATTTTATATAATAAACGATTGGTTTAACATACAACATAATAAGTCCAATAAACCACAATAGTCTCATAGGCATATATGATAGAATCGTTACAAGAATAGACATGAATCAGCATCGCCATTATCTTATAGCTTAGGCACAACTCTAGTTTTCACTTTATTATAAATCATAACTTTTAATTATTCACATCTAAATAATAACAGGACTTACAAACAAAGAAAAATCCTGTTTTCTGGGATTTGTTTTCTAAAATTGAAAAGCAATCCCTTGACGTAGACTATCGATTCTCTAGATTAGATTTGATTCGAAGCTTATAACCTGCTTTCTAGTTTGCTTCCTAGTTGGAGAAGAAAGGTGGCTATGCTAGGTTGACCATGGATAGCATGGTGGCTCCTTGGAATGAAATTGTGTGATTTAGGGTTGAGGATTCGGGTTTCTTTTATAGAGGTTTAGACTTATGTGAGATGTTAGATCAACCTAGGAGCAATCACAACCATCCAGACAAGATAGAGCTATCCAGAAATTGCCACCTATGCCCTAGTGACTCGGCAACAACTCAGAAATCGTCACTGTTTGGATCTGGGCGAGGGGGTCGACCCCTATAGGGGGGTCGACACCCCAGTTGACACCCCTCTTGGGGGGTCGACACCTATGTCCACCCCCCCGGGGGGAGTCGACCCCTATGGGTGGGAATTTTCCCGCCCAGCTGATTTATATGCTTTTCAAAATTTGAACTGCTTTGTTTATTTGTTTATTAAATTATATAGTTTTCTGTTTAAACATTAAATCTTCTGAACTCCATAACTTCTTCATATGGAGTCCGATTCACGCAAACTCGGACTCTATCTCAAGCAGAATTCCGAGACGAACGCAATGGCGTAACCTGTTTCCCTTAGTTCTCACTTTTACAACTAAGTATTCTTTAATTCGTTACTTAAATATACATAGATATACAAGGTGTTACATGAATAATCACAAATAACAAATAATTAAGGCTAAACGGCCTGTGATATCTCCCGGGCACACAAATAATCACCAGGAAGAATTTGCTTCCATCAAAAGGGTGCTAAGCATCAAGTTAAGCACAAAGGTAAAACACTAAGATATAACACAAAACTCCGTTAAAGATAACATATAACTCGTATATGAGTATATTCAACCAAAAAGTGATCACTATACTAAAGTAGGCATCAGTTAGTTCTAAGGCTATAATTGGTTTCAACTTAAACAACCTAAAATAAATTGGACATAAACATCAATTGGGATCAACATACTGAATCAATATAACAAGGGTCCAAAACCACAAAACAACAATAGCAATGAAAGCATCAATTAGGATCTAAAATAACAAGTTGTTATTAAAGTAATGAAATATCATAAAAATGGATTTAAAACACCATATTGCACAAATATCTACAAAGAAAGTTAATTTTTCCAAGTACTATATATGTATCTACACATCTACTACTACAATCTATCTCGATTAAGTATAACACCAATATGACCCATCACGATCAAATATAATTCTATTACATCTACCTAAATCGAGTAAGCTTTACTTCAACCAGCCTCGGTCAAGTACAACTTCACTATTACCCGCCTCAGTTCACTGTAATATCATTATGACCCAACTCGGTTGAGTATAACCACCATATGACACTTCTTAATCTCGTCTCGGTTGAGTGTAACGTTATAACGACCCGCCTCTATCGAGTATAACTTCACCGTGACCAGCCTCAGTCAGGTGTACTTAAACCATCCCAGTCAAGAGAATACGTATATAAGACTGCCCCGAGTCCACCTTCAGTTCGAAGCAAGTACTTACAATAAAAAACGGAATGTGTCATAGATTTTACAAATAATAACTCAAAAAGTGAAAACAGTACGTCCCATACCGCACATTTCACTAATCGATTCACCATATGATAGTCTACTTCAAACAAGAAATCAATAAATTAATTAGATCAACGGGTCTCTAATTAGCCGACGTCATATACCTTCATGTCCCATACCACGAGGTTTAGGTAACGTTTAATCTCAATCACACCTTCTCAAAGGATGCAAAAATGTTTAGTTTATTTACATATATATATATATACATATATATATATATTGAAAATACGTAGTTTTGCGAAAATGAGTTTATAAAATAATTTGGAAATCCATCGAGTAATTTCTCTGAAAATGATATTTATATTGAAAATTTCGTATACTATATGACCTGGAGACGAGCTAAGAAATCATCTTTGTCTCAAAGCGATAGAAAAAATTAAATTTATAATTTACTTATGGAAACATTTTACAAAACGTGCATAGTGTCACAAACCCATGAAATTTCAACATGAAAGCAACAAAAAAAAAAAAAAAAAATCCAAAACATAGATTTTATAAAATGTTAGCATGTCTGAATAGGATCAAGGTCTTTATAAATTAACGTCAAAATTCACTTTAAAATCATCAAAGCAACATAGAAAACTCAACTAGTTTATGTAGGATCTAGATTAACCCTAAAAGGGGTGAATAGGGTTTATTGAAAATTAAGCGAGATATATAAAAAATATCAGTTCATAGAATGCATCAGAAATAAAAATGCATAAAGTAAATAACACACAGAGATACCCAGCTTCGGCAAAACCCTACATACTGCTGCATTCCTAAGGTTTCTGCTGGGTATACAAGACCATGTAAACTCGCGAACCCCTCGCTCCTATTCCAATCCTACGCTCAAAACCCTAGACTGATCTATATCCCCTAGATCAGATTTCCCCTAGCTACAAACATGTAGCTAGTAAACCCTAGTTTTATAGACGAAACTAGTAAACCCCTAGTTTTACAGACGAAACCAGCACACCCCTAGTTTTACATATGAAACTTGAAAACCGCCTAGATTTTACAGATTCTAGAAACTGATCAAAGATTACAAAAGAAATAAAAAATACAATTAAAAACAAAAACTTGAAAAACCCCTTTCTAAATAAAATGCAAAGCCCGGCCCACTTCTTTTCAATTGCAATTCATTGAGCCCATTTCTCTTTTCTTCTAGGAGATTAAAAAATGGCGACGGCTTCAAATATTATTAGGGTTTTATGTAAAATCCCTAATCTCGATCGGATACTGTTCTGGAAGTTGCTCTTTGATGCTCGAGTCTTTATGGCTTTCTGATGCTTCGATTTGGGATAATAGCGATTGAAAACAATGAAGTATTTAGTGAGTTTCTCTGAATTTTACTTTGAATTTTTTCTTGAATTGTTGAGTGTTTTCGATAGATTTTTGCCCGTGATGAATGGTGTTTATATAGGATATATAAATCCTATAATTGTCTCTGATTTCCACATATGGCTTGTATGATTTGCGAGTGATTTTCCTCTTTTGTTCTCCTTGATTTTGATGAGATTCTTGCATGTGTTCATTGATGAACGTGGACTTGTTCTTGACCTTCAATGAAACATGTGAATTTGTTGCTATATATTCTCTGATGGTTTTTGGCCCATGTAACTAATTTGAGCATTTCTGGAAATATTAATTCTGGAAATAAAAATAACATCATCTAATTCGGCTTCCCAATTTAAAAACTGATTTTGAAAACTTTCCCAAAAAATGCTTCATTGATCTCTTATCAAAAAATATGTCATCGATTTTACTCGAAATCAAACTGTGATTACTAGAGAGATTCTTTCTCATTTAGCTTTTGATTTGTTGCTATAGAATCAACATATGCCATGTATGATCATTTTTCAAAACTGGAAACCTTTGACAATGTTGTTGCCAAAAATGATATCCTTGAATGCAAAGTTAACCGAGAATGACATATTTGATTTCTGGAACCAGATTTCTTGAATTCCCTTGGTTTTAAGTCTGAAAATGTTTAAAAACTACTTTGTATTCACCATGCAGTAACTTGAACCCATTTCCTGTTTTCTTGTCACCAATTTCCTGTGTATTTGCAAAACATGTTGTATATATTCTTCACTGCTATGCTGAAACATGTTGTTGACCATGTAGTTTTCATCATGACTTGTTCACTTGTATCAACTGGCTCGACTATTTTGTATTCATGTTTCATGAACCAATATCTCATGTGAAAATATTTTGCATGCATTGTATTTGCTATTGCTTGCAAATGTGATGTTGTACCATTGCTGAAACCTTGAATATTTGTCCACTTGTTTTCATGCACCCTAACTTGAGCACTGTACCTCTTCTCTGGTCCACTGTGCATACTTGTACTAAAAATGTAGTTGTTCATAATTTCAAATATATGTACTTTGAAACTGTCCTTTGTTGAGTCATGCTTGCTGAAACATGTTTGCACCATTCTTGGAGATCGTTGAGTTGAACTTATGATTACTGACTTGAGCCAAGTTGCATGTTTCTCTGACATGTTGTATTAGCTTCACTTTGCCATCATGTTTGCACTTCGGCTTGACCATGCCATCTATATATACATGCAAATATATATATATAATTTTGTATATGTATATGTGTGTGTGTGGATCGAGGCTTATTGTTCTTGCATATCCATGCTATTGCATGCATTATGTTGACTACATGATTGTGATAGAACCTCGTTCATGTATTTTTTTCTTGTTAATGTTGCATGTATCATTGTTGCTCAACTGTCTCGACTCCATACAAGTGTTTGTGCCATACACTTGTATTTGGGCTACCTTGAACTTACTTGGCTTTAACCTGAATCATATTTGAATTTGTATCATGTTGCCATGAACGATGTTGTTGCTAACCTTGTGCTCAACCACTTGCTTGATTGTATATTGAGCATCCATGACTATGTTGTTATCACTTTCTATTGCATTGGGTCGAGCTTGGTCCACGTGGCTGCTCCTCAGATGCAATACTACATTTTGGTTGGCGAGGCAGTTCACACGTGTATATTTATACACGTGTGTACATGCATCCATTCAGAAGAGTCCTCCTGTCTCTGCACTGAGTATTTGTATATACATACTGTCTACGTGGTGGTATTTACAGTGTATCACTGTGAATATCACTAGCTGTCTAGACACAGATTTATGAACATATAAATCAGATCAAGTCATGAAAAATGATGAGAAACACACCGAAATTATAAGGCAAATAAAATTTAAAACTAAATTTATATTTGCATGTATTCAGTTTTATATCTATTGCAGTATACTGTGTGTTTCTGTTTCATGTGACAGGTGCGGATGACTGGACTGATTGAATGTTGTGTAGACAAATGACAGAAAACAAGAGCAGTGTATGAGCATTGTTATATAGGGGAAAGTATGTATATATGAATTGTATAGACAGAGTGATAGAGTGTTGTAGTGTGGAGTACTGTATAGAATGGAATTGAATGTGTATTTGAAATTGTATATGTATGAAATGAAATATATCAATGGAGTGTACAAATAGAGGAGTTATAAAAGTTGTACTGTTTGAATGTTTGAAATAAAATATTCTATTTAAATAAAATACTATTGGAATATTTGAATTTCTGTACAATCATATTCTATTTAAATATAAATATTATATTCCAGTCTATGATGTATATATGAAACAGTACAGTAACAAACACATTTACAATAATATATATTTGGTTGTTATCATCAAACAAAAATCATATAATTGTGTATACAACACCGTTATATACAACAATCTCCCCCTTTTGATGATGACAAACAAATATTTAGATTTTGAATGTAATAAATGTGTTTGATAGTAAAGAACCGAACTCCTCCTATTTGAAAGCTCCCACTACATTAGAAACTCCCCCTATAACTGTGCATGAGTGAAAAGAATGAAAATTGAATATAATTTTCAATAGTAAAATATTTATAAAATATTCACTCATAAATCAAAATATCAACTCATTCTCCCCCTTTTTGTGATGACCCCAAACTTCCATGATATGAAAGCAAGGATAATCATAGGAGCATAACATAATTACAACAATAACAGATCTCAGATAATAACATAACATATAAATCATTGCAGCGGAAATGGAAATTTCATCACAACATAACATCACAGACATCAGAGTACGCAGTTACAGGATACACTTAGCAAAATAGAAGTCTCAACAAAGAAAGAAATAAAGTCTCAATCTCCACCAAATACATCAAAGCTCAATAATGTCTAAATGTCTCAAGAAGCAAATAAAAAGATAAAAAGAAAAGGTTCTTCATCTCCTTACATAGAAAGCTCCAATCCAGAAAGTACCCATACCTAAAACCTATCATTTGGCTGCCCGTGTGGAAAGAGGGCACCTGAGCTTGCAAAGTGAAACAAACTACGAGTCAGTCATGGGACTGGTATGAGAAATCTTTACTAACTACCAATATGGCTAATCACAGGACCACGCCGCTAACGCGGAACAGGTTTATTCCATTGGATTGCCAGTGCATATGTTTAATAAATTTTATTTAAAAACAATGCAATGCCTTTTTAGAAAATGAAATCATTATAAGACTCAAGTCCCATCACATAATGCAATGCAAACCGGAGGATAGAGTTTTACCTTATAATGATAAAAAATGCTTGATACACAATTTTTTTTTAATATTATTATTAGTGTCTAATATGTTTCAAAAATACTTCAAAGTAAAGGTATCAATCCTGGACGACATATCTACCATATACTATGTCGCCATATATAGGTTTACAATCAAAACCGTAATGTCGTGTTGGAGATTGGATTTCCGTCATGAATCAAGGCTAGAGACGATCTCCTAACCGATTCAAGACACTCTAGCAATATCTCAGGATCACACCTACGGGCAACCCTTGGATCCTGCAGGGCTGGTCCATAAATAACGTTAGTGGATTGGCAATTCCTGAACGCACGCTTCCCGGTCCTATTGAACCTATAAAATGGTCATAATCGACCAATAAAACTGAGGCGCCTCATTCCATCAATCACATAAGTAAAAATTTCGGGCCTTGTAAAAACCCAAACACCACTTCTAGCTAGAAAGAAACATGTGCACTCTCTGCGTTCCCTTGTCCCGTTTCTGACTCTACCGGGGTGTGAGGCTCGCGAGGTAACGTAATACACAAAGCTATGACGAAATAGGCTATGCTTTGATCATCATCCACAAGGCTCTGCTTTTCAACAAAAGCCTCGATCAATTGCATCTTGGCATGTCACATTGACAATTCACGCCATGCGATCGATAACTACCAATATATAACATTCGAGCTCATGCGTCTCAAAGAAATGTGTTAAGAAAGAGAATAAATACTCCCCCACCACAGATATATATTAAATAGACATCAATTTAATTACGCAGAATGAAATTCAATGTCGGACCCACATCCATTTACAAGTCTGTTCTGGGTCTGAACGAAACCGAAGTCATCTTATTCCTCGTCCCGTATGTCCAATACGGAAGAGAGGTGCTCGCATATCCGGACAATCAACAAGTACGTCTAGACAAATACCACTTTAACCCTTTACTGGTAGCTAACCAATGTCGGGCAACAGTAATTATCCTTTCTATGTGAAGATCGCCGGTCTTCAATCGCCGTATTTAAGATCTTCAATTTAGATCGTTGTATAATAATTTGAAATGAGATTTAACTCGATCTTTTCAAATGATTCTCACATATATATAGTTTAAAAACATTTCATATCGTTAACAGTATATAATAACGATTTATCGCTATTTTTATTTATAAAAATAGCCAAATTTATTTAACGACGCTTCGGGGCAATGGGCGGCCCTGGCGCTGTTTTTATCGAAATTTGATTTACACTTATCTCGAAATATAACCGTTGGATTTTAACAAAATTTATATCGTTAAAAAGATATTCCCAAAGCAGTCCTAACGGTTCCAGATTTGGGAAAATCCGATGGTTGGATCTTTCGGTATAATCGTTTAAAGTTATGATTTCAAAATGCAAACTACCGCGCGCGATTCGTTTATTTTTAATTTATATATATATATATATATATATATACTCTTCGACAATTTCTCTAACGTATTTAACATGCCAAATAAAAGAATATTTTCATTGGCATGTCATATCTATGTACGGTCAAATAGAATATAGTTTATTTACATGAAAATTGATCCATTGACGAATCAACTGTGCATATAAATTCTAATACATGCAAAGGTAAATATAAATGAAGTTTTGACAGTGCATATAAATTCTAATATATGCAGTGTAATATATATGTGCTTTTAACAACGCATATAAATCATAATATATGCGATGTAATTATAAATATAATTTAACAACGCATATAAATTCTAATATATGCGATGTAATTATAAATGTAATTTTAACAACACATATGAATTCTAATAAATGCGATGTAATTATAAATATGACTTTAACAACGCATATAAATTCTAATATATGTGATGTAATTATAAATGTTATTATATCTATTTCATTAAAAACAAAGTTTTTAATGTAAACATGTTCTATCTTAAAAACATGAATGCTTGTCCAAACTTCTATTATAACAGTAAAAAGTAAATTTTAATGTACAAACATTTTTCGTTTTAAAACACAAATCTTTACCTAAATTTCTACTATTACACTAAAAGTGTAATTTTTAATGTATAACATGTTTTGCATTTTAAAACATGAATCTTTTCTCTTATTTTTATATTACATTAAAATGTATGTTTTTAATGAAATCATGTTTTGATTAAAAACATATACAATTTTCCTATTTTCAACATCACATTAAAAATGTATTTTTTTTAATAAAAATCATGTTTTGATTTAGAAACATGATCCCTTTCTATATTTATATTCTTAACATTAAAAATGTACATTTTAATGAAATCATGTTTTTGTTCAAACCATGAACATTTTGCTAATTTTCTTAATGGCATTAAACTATGATTTTTATTTCTAAAACATGTACATTTTTCTAATTTCATAAATGACATTAAAATATGGCTTTTAATGACTACATGTTTTTATTCCTAAAAAATGTACATTTTTCTAATTTCATGAATGACACTAAAATATGGTTTTTATTGACTACATGTTTTTATTCCTAAAACATGTACATTTTTCTAATTCCATGAATGACACTAAAATATGGTTTTTAATGACTACACGTCTTTCTCTATTTTTAACATTTCATTAAAAATGTATATTTTTTTAATAAAATCATATTTTGATTAAAAACATGAACATTTTTCTTATTCTTAACATTGCATTAAAAATGTAAACCTTTGAATGTAATGTTCTTCTTATTTTTCTAAAACATGAACATTTCTATTTTAATAATAATTCCATAAAATGATAGAAATTTATATTTCATTTTTGTTGAATATCCCAATTCAACAAAATGACAAAAAATGATATTTCCTTTTTGTTTGAAAATTCTAACTCAGTCAAATAACAAAAGTGTATGTTTCATTTTGGTTGGAAATTCTGTTGCAATCGAAAAACAAAGGTGATGTTTATTTGATTGAAAATTCTAGTTCAATCAATGACAATGAAAGTGATATTTTAATTTCATTGAAAATTCTAATTCAATCAATAACAACAAAAGCGATAATTTAACTTGATTGAAAATTCTAATTCAATCAAAACAAAGGTGATAATTTTATTTGATTGAAAATTTTAATTCAATCAAACAAATAAACAAAGGCGATATTTTTATTTGATTGAAAATTCTAAATTAATCAAACCAATAAACAAAGGTGATATTTTTATTTGATTGGAAATTTTAATTCAATCAAACAAATTAACAAAGGTGATTTTTTTTATTTGATTGAAAATTTTAATTCAATCAAACAAATAAACAACGGTGATATATTTATTTGATTGAAAATTCTAATTCAATCAAACAAATAAACAAAGGTGATTTTTTTTTATTTTTATGGCAAATTTAATAATAACACAATATCACCCAAATTACAGATCTACATTAACACATCACATACAGATTAAACCACGTAGCATAGCATGTAGAAATATACAGCAAATAAATGAGAATACAATTATAATTTATTCTAGTTATTTTAAAATAAATAATAATAAAAATAAAATAGGATTTCTCACTGTCATTTGAAACTGAGAGGTTCAGATCTGCAAATTTTTGGCCAAAATTCAATCAGCTCAGAATTGGATCCCGTCAGTCTAGAAACGTTGATCTCGTCTCTACGATCGCAACGCTTCGAAAATCGTGCAGTTCTGAGTCAGTATGGATGAGTTATGATTTGTTTTATGTTGATAATAATTTAAAATAAATTAATTAAATAATATAGTTTAAAAATTAACCTTCTTCTTCTCAGATAAACCAAGGCCGTAACCTTTCAGATTAGTTCAATTCTAGGTTTAATCTCTGCGATCGAATGGTGCAGTTGTTTGAAGATCAAATGGTGCAGCGTCGGAGAGTGAAGTGCGGCGCACAGCCTGGGGCCCACCACATTCAACTCGAACTGGCCAAGGAGGAGGGGCGGCGGCCTTAACACGTGGACTTTGGGGTGTCGGTTCTCGGGCTACGTGCAGTTTCAGGGTATGTTAACCGTATGGATTTAAAGGGGATGAAAATCTCTTCGAAAGCTTGAACTGGAGGGAGGGGTTTCGGTGAGAGGATTGGCGGATTTTAGAGGGAGAAGCAAGGAGTGATGTCGGCTATGGATAAAGGGGGGTGACGGCTATTGTCACAATGGAATTATGGTTTGGGGAAAAGGACAAAAGCAATTTTATAATACTTTATTTCTAATTTTGCAATTAAACCCATAAATTCTTAACAACTCTAATTTCAGTCCAACAGGAGTTGTTTTTACCTAATTGCCCATATTCCGAAACTAATGGGCTAGGTCCCGTCAGCCCAAACGACTGTTTGTGGTATCATTTCTTCAATTTAAAATTTAAATTCTTTATTAAATTAATTCGATCATATATTTAAATTCACCGGGGCCACATACGGACTCTAGAAATTCCAGAAAAAATATTTCTGGCTTTGTTTTGACAATACGGTCCTAAAAAAATTAATTTCATCGAATTTTGAGACCGTTTGAAAAATGACCATTTTTAAGTCGATTAAATTTGACTAAAATTGACAAAACACATTTTCTTTTTCCACGCTCACATATTAATTCCAAAAATTCTGGAAAATTAAACTTAGCAATAATTTGACATTATGGATCCGACAAAAGTGGTTTCCTCAAAAACGGAGGCTGTTTGAAAAATGGCCTTTTATACGGGCTATAAATTATACTATAGCGACTATTCTGAATATTCAACTGGCCATAACTTTTGGTTCCCGCTATGAAATTTCGATTTTATGGATTCGTTGGAAAGATATTTTCAAACAGATTTAGATATTTTTTGTTTCACTAAAATTCGTTAAATTTTGAATCCTGTACATTCAGTCAAAGTTCAGGTTTGACTTTTCAAACTATCGTACTGTTTCCAATTCCTTTTGAAATTAAAATAAATATATTCGCTCTAACTTCGATTAAAATAAATTTTTAATCGTTATTATTTAAAGTAAATTATTTTAGCTATTCAAAATTCATCGAAATAGCCAAAATAAAAATTTTTAAATTGGTTCTGATTTTCCGGGTTGTTACAATCTCTCCCACTTAAAAGCTTTTCGTCCTCGAAAAGGAAACAATAGTAAAGTAGGAAACAAAACGGAAAATGCAAGGCATTGTAAATGTACCTCAACACAAGTGTCACTTGGAGATGTCCACTCTGCACTTGGGATAAGCCTGTTTGATGTTATCCTCAGTCTCCCATGTGCAATCTCTGGGATCCCCGCTCCACTGCACTTTGACTAAGTGGATCCTCTTGTTCCTCAGAACTCGGGTTTCTTTGCCAACTATTTTCACTGGCTCCCTTCTCACTGCTAAGCTCGGGGTAATCTTGAAATCTTGTTGTGATGCTTCCTCCACAACTAAGTCTAGATCATGAACATACTTCCGAAGTTGGGCCACATGGAACACATCGTGAACCCTTGGCAACCAGTCAGGCAACTGCACCCTATAAGCGAGAGTTCCAATCATTTCGAGAATAGGGAATGGATCAATGAATCTCGGTGCCAATTTCTCAGTTTTCCCAAATCGAATTACACCTCTCAGTGGGAAAACCTTCAAATATACAAGATCGCCAACAGAGAATTCTAAATCCCTTCTTCGTGAGTCTGCATAGCTCTTCTATCGGCTTTGAGCAGCTAGTAATCGCTTCTTAATAAAATCAACTTTATCTAATGCTTCACGAATCATGTCGGGACTCAATACTAATCGATTGCCTTGTTCCACCCAACATGCGGGAGATCTGCATGGCCTGCCATATAATGCTTCAAATGGCGACATCTGCAAGCTTGCATGGTAGCTGTTATTATAACAGAATTCAACCAAGTGCAAATTATCTTCCCATGACCCTCCAAAATCAAGAATGCATGCTCGCAACAAGTCTTCTAATATGTGGTTCACCCTCTCAGTCTGGCCATCTGTCTGAGGATGATAAGCGGTGCTCATATTCAACTTGGTCCTTAACTCCTCTTGGAAAGCTTCCCAGAATTTGCAAGCAAATATCGGATCGCGATCACTGACAATGCTGCTGGGAACCCCTTGTAGTCTGACAATCTCTCCGAAATAAAGCTGTGCCAAACTTCGAGCTGTTCTATTAGATTTGACAGGGATGAAATGGGTAGTCTTTGTGAAGCGATCTACAATCACCTATATACTGCCATTGCCTTTTCTAGTTCGGGGCAAGCCATCAATAAAGTATATAGAAATCTGGTCCCACTTCCAACCTGGAACATCTAGCGGTTGCAACAATCCTGCTAGCTTTTGCTGATTGTTTTGACTTGCTGGCAGGCGGGACATCTAACAACATATATAGAAATGTCTCTATTCATAGACCTCCACCAAAAAGTGCGCTTGAGGTCATGATACATTTTTCTCACCCCTGGATAAATATTGAGCTTAGATTTGTGACATTCATCCATTACTTCTTTTCTAAGCTCAGGGAGGTTCAGAACACAGATTCGGCCTGATAGCCTCAAAACCCCTTTGTCGTCAATTTGGAAACTCATGGGTTCGCCTTCCCTAACTCTTTTGCCTGATCCTCTGAATAAATTCATCATTTTTCTGAAGGTCAGAGATCTTATCGATCAAGGAAGGTGTAATAATGAGATTGGCGAGGATAAAATTGGTGTTGGCCGTATTCTTTCTACTAAGTGCATCGGCTACTACATTGGCTTTTCATGGAGTATATAAGATGTCCTGGTCATGGGGTGCAAGGAATTCAACCCAACGTTGCTGCCTCAAGTTCAAATCCCTTTGGGTGAACAGATACTTTAAGGATTTGTGATCAGTATACAGCTCGAATTTCTCACGCAAGAGATAGTGCCTGCATATCTTTAGAGAAAATACGATGGCCATTAGCTCAAGATCATGAGTGGCGTAATTCTTCTCTTGCGGTTTTAACTGACGGCTAGCATATGCGACTACGTTGTCCCTTTGCATTAGCACCGCACCAATACCTTAAATAGATAGAAGGATAACATGTTAAAATAAGATTTGACAAATGTCATTTCAAACATGTTTATGTAGATAAAAAGAATAACCTTCTCTAGAAGCGTCTGTCCAGATTTTCAGATCCTGATTGCCATCAATAATGGTCAACACAAGAGCAGTGATCAACCTCTATTTCATCTCTTGGAAAGCTTCCTCACATTCAGGTGTCCAAATGAACTTTATATGCTTCTTAGTCAGCTTCGTCAATGGACAAGATAATTTTAAAAAATCCTTAATGAATTTCCTATAATAGCCAGCCAGTCCTAAGAAACTTCTGACTTCTGTGGGTGTGCTAGGCTGCTTCCAATCTTGGATGGCTGAGATCTTTCCTGGATCTACTGAAATGCCTTCCTTTGATACAATGTGGCCGAGGAATTTCACCTCTTCTTGCCAGAATATGCACTTGGAGAATTTGGCTTTCAACACATTTCTACACAAAATCTCCAAGACTTCTTTTAGATGCTTTTCATGTTCATCAGTGGATTTAGAAAAGATCAGGATGTCATCGATGAACACCAACACGAATTTATTTAAAACATCACAGAATACTCTATTCATCAGATCAACAAAGTATGCTGGAGCATTGCATAAGCCGAAGGGCATCACTAGCCATTCATCAAATAAGTCTGGTCCTCTGAAAATT
The DNA here is from genome assembly GCA_030737875.1 of Allium sativum. Classification (NCBI taxonomy): domain Eukaryota; kingdom Viridiplantae; phylum Streptophyta; class Magnoliopsida; order Asparagales; family Amaryllidaceae; genus Allium; species Allium sativum. The sequence continues at coordinate 386,049,339 of CM060925.1, forward strand.
GTCAAAGGCACACATTCCTCGGCAATGCGTAGTTGATGGAAACCTGTAGCTAGGTTCATCCTAGAAAATACTCGTGCTCCATTCAAGTGGTCCAACAGATCATCAATGCGTGGCAGTGGGTATTTATTTTTTCGTGTCTGCTTATTGAGGTCACGGTAATCCACACATAGCCTGAGGGTACCGTCTGACTTTGGGACAAACACCACTGCTGCACGCCAGCTTGAGAAGCCAGGCCTGATCAGACCCTTCCACAAAAGTTTCTTAGTTTGATTGCTCAGCTCCTTTTCTTTCAGTGTCATTCTCCAAATAGGGTGTACAACGGCATTGCATTTGGAACTAAGTCAATTCTGAAGTAGATTTCTCTGCGCGGAGGTAAGCTGTCAACTTCTTCAAACACATCCGCATAGTCTCTAACGACAGGAATATCCTCAATAGAAGCTGGAGTGACTTCTAGAGAAGACCAAAATTCTTTCCTATCAGTGGCTGAGCCGTGGCATGGAATAGCAATAATATCTCCAAATTTGGTTTTAATTCTGACTACTCTTTCAACTCATAGTAACTCAGCCTCATACTTTGTTAGCCAATCAAGCCCAAGTATGATATCGTATCTAGAAAAACTCATAACGATCAAGTCAAAAGGGAACTGGAAGTAAGAGTAAGAAACATGCAATCTACAGTACTGATCGAGGATAAGTGAACCTCCTATCGGACTATGGGCTCTAATTGATTCTTTAAGTTTTCTAGGTTTCAATTTAATCTTTTTAAGTGTGTCACTAGAAATAAAACTTCTTGATGCACCAGTGTCAAACAAAACTATAATAGGAATGTTCTTAATACTAAGAGTACCTCCTAAAACATCAGGTTTACCTTCTCCTTCGGAAGAAGCTGGTGCAGCCGCTCCATCATAGACATGTGCTACTTCAGATTTCTTGAGCAGAGGACAATTTCTGATAAAGTGCCCCATCTTATGGCAATTAAAGCACTCCTGAGTGTTCCGAGAATTTTGACCGTGGTTCTGACTCAGTCTAGACTCATTTCTTCTAGGCTTCTTCGGGGCTCGGCATTCATAGTCAAAATGCCCCCATCTTCGCTCTGTGTGTGTGACTACATATCATATGCATTAGAAGATTAAAATAATAAACTACTGGATTTGATTGATTAAATTTTTGTTATTTGGCATAACTTTGTTACAATAGAATTTTTGTTACTTACAAACTCAGATACGACGTAAGCATATTTACCATGATTTCAAATTAGAAAAACACAATTATGTATATATTTGTTGCTTGATTTGGCAAAACTCAAAATACAGTTTGTGCTATAAGGTTCGTAATAGCTCATTACTTAGTTTTTGAAGATGAAAGAATTGATCAAAATACTACGCTAAACAATTCAAATTAGAAGTGCATGTTGTTGCACAAAATAAAAACTGATACAAGGAGAAATAATAACAAACAAGGTCTGGTGGAGACAGCAGCAAAATTTTGAACATATGAACCAATGGTTAAGAAAACACATCATATGAATCATCCTAGTCGTATAAATTACTAAACATGCAAGCTTTTCAATATCTTGAATCCACTTCCAGGACTTTTCACGGTGATCATATTTGATGTTGGTAAAGGGTTGGCAACATTGTAGTTAACTTTTTTATCCAGTCAATTTTTGTTTAATGGTGCCAATACCTCATTAAATTCTGCTTATTTTCTTTAGCAGACACTTTCCCCCTCACTTATACCCAACCAAGGTAAATAAAATAAAATAAAAAGTTTTTGGTTGACTGAGATGATGAGGGAAATAAGGGAAAAGGAGTTTGTGTAATAGTTTCTATACAAACTCTTTTTTGTCTTTAGTATTCTCTACCTTGAAAAACGTAAACATGTAGTATTAGTCTGCAATAATGATAAAACATGAAAAGGAACAACTACTTATGTGCATAAATAATGTAAACAAAAAGATTAAAGGATGATGGCAAAAAACGGACATGTACTTAAAGATAGAAGCATATCCACCAGTATGAACTTTTTTTGTAGCCAAATAATTACCATAATATCATTCATGCAATTAATTCCATCATTTATTTTGTTGAACACAATGACATTAGTTTGTAATTCAAGTTGCCTTATTTAGTCCCACAGCGGACCGATGCTAGCGTTAGAGGAGACCAAATCCTCTGTCCCCAAATTCCCCTATACCCCTGTCCCCATCCAATCAAAGCCTCTGATTTTCACAACTTTGCAATTAAGTCTGAAATGAAAAAAGGGCTTAATTGCAAAAGGTGGGAATCAAGGGGTGTTCATTGGTTGGATACAGGGGACAGGGGGGTTTGGGTACAGGGGATTATTTTCGGCGTTAGAGAAGGAACAGAAAAGTACTATTGGGCATATTGTTTTGCTTAAACTCTTGCTTATTCCTTTCATGCCATGCATTGCATATAGGGCTGGTGAATGTCGCACGCTGAGGTCTACTACTTGCTAAGGCTCAAGGGAAATAACCTTACTAACATTAGTACTGTTGAATGATTTTTTTTTTTGACTTACCTGAATGTGAGTCTGTATTTGCCTTTTGAAGCTCAGCGCAACACAGTTTCTAAACAAAGTCTCTGAGGTTGCATTTGGAAATTGTTGTATACATGCTTCACCATCTTCAACTGGTGCATGCAAGCTCACTTGCCTCCTTTTGACTGTAACTTGAGCATGAAGGCTGTGTACTGGAACTCCCTTTTTGTCTACTTGTCTAATATATATTTAACTCCCTTTCCGCAGCGGATCCACCAGTATGAACATAGAAAAGTGAGCACAAAAAAAGTCCCATGAAACAAAACATATGTATAGTAATATTTTGGAAATTTTGATATTGACCATGACATATAAGAAGATAAATAAATAAGGAAAAAGAGAGGGATGTGCTTTAAGGTGAAGTAGATAGACTGAATTTTACAATGAAATAGATAAACAATGGCAATTGCTAGAACAGTAAAAATATTGAGGAATGCAGTAAGTTTACGTGCAGGAATAATAAGCCAGCAACTGTAACATGAACCCAGAGTCAGATGCATCTTCAATATAGAAGATAATGTCACGTAAAATTAATAGGCCGATAGTCTTAAATTTGTTTCTAACAATTGAAATTCGATGATGATGCAAATGAAGATTTATTAAACAAATGGATATGTAAACAAATGTGAGCAAAGATCATATTTATATTATTCCTAAATCACATATTATCTTACATTGAACTTGCCCAAAAATGTTCCTGTGATTGATGAACTCATGCATAAAGATTATAAATGGCTCCAATAATTTAGCAACATCCATTTTTGCATTATTACAACATTAGGCATTTTTTTTTGTATGCAATAAAATGTTACAATATATGTTAACAAAAATGGAGATTGCAAGACTCTTAGCTCAATCTTTTTTTTTTTTTTGCAAATTGAATTTCTTCTTTTTAATTGCCTCAATTGCATAAATTTTCCAACAATGTTCTAGACTGATTAATCCACACATAAAAGCTATAAATGATTCGATCAACTTTGGCAACATCCAATAAGAGTTACTACAAATCAGCTGATTTGCGCTGTTTTAAGTGTAACAAAAGCAAAAAAAATCGTAACATGATCCTTATTTGAAGTCAATGACACCTGCACTCATTTTTCAGTTGGAATCAATGCTAAAAATGGGATTTTTTTATGAATACACCTCACGGTCAAAATTATAGAAAAATAGTTCTCATATAAAAAAATCTTTGATCGATGAATGCAATACAACCAAACTTGAGAGAATGTAAGGTTTTGTGTTTTCCCTCAGGTACATCATTTATTGATGCCTATTATGAAAAATCTAATCTTTTTATGCACATGATGCGCGAATTAAAAAAACATGTATAATTCGTAGATGACCATCACAAAGGTGTTATAGTTACATTTTCAAATCTTTTGGTTGTAATCAATTTATAATATAATCCTTTCATGAAAAATAAGGAATGAATAGTTAATGGTAATAAAACGTGAACATTAGAACACCATGCACACAACTTTATTATCAGACATTTTAACTGACGAAGAGTATATGAGATATTTAAATTATAATATTGTAACAAAAAAAATGCGGTGAAAGCATACAAATATACTGTAATGCCTCCCCATATCGCAATGTAAATATGAAGCTCTATAACCCAGTCCCAACGTGCATTGAAGTATTGTAAAATCCAAAAGAAACTAATTAAACTGCATACATCTAAAATTTAAGATGTTGTAACCAGATAACACCAAAACTTAAGAAAACCAGTCAACTAAATTTCAGTTCAAAAGTATATAATTAAAAAAAAAATCCATGTTCTGTTTATTACACTTAAGTTTAGTCATTAGTTTTATTAGTTCTTCATGTACCACTTGAATCTTGCTCTCATAAACGATTATGTAATAATAAGATAATAGTAATTGCTGATCTGTAGTAGCAAATTACATGAAAATAACTATGCAATCAGGTTGGAAATAATGCAGTAAATCCTAATTCAAAGCTAAAAAAGGAAGCAAACTAAAGAAATGGTATTCTTCTTTTTTTTTTTTTTTTTTTTTTTAATATTAAGCATAGGGCAATGGAGTAAGAGAGGCCGGTCACTTGAGTGGTGAATCAGATATAGCAAGTTGAAATGCCATGATTCAAGAAACTTTCATTGAATTTAATCACTAAAATAGCATGTATACTATAATATAATATAACATTCCGTACAAAGTAATGGATTGTTAATTTCTTTAGTTTCTATAATTAGTTGGTTCATTTGGTTGGAGAGGAACCAGAGATTTTTTAATTCTAGTTCTGTGTCTGCTGATGTTTTAATTACAAGCTAGGATTGTTAATTTCTGTTTTAATTGGATGTCTAACTCTCACTATAAGCTTTTTGGTGAATTGTTTTTAAGAGATATCTCACCAAGGTTAGATCTAATTTGTGTTTGTTGGCTTGCTTTTTCGACCAAGCCATCCAGGATCATTCGTGAAAGGAAATCAGGAAACCAAGTCCTCCAGGAGAGTGGAAGAATGGATCGCACGCCATCGTCTCGCCCCGCTTGGATCGCACGACATCGTCTCGCCCAGGAATGGATCGCACTCTATCGACTCGCCCAGGGAACGGATCGCTCTCGTCTCGTCGACGAACGCCACCTCTAGGCGATCCGATCCCCTGCAACGAACCGAACCCACTGACCCGTTCAACCACGAGCTGGTCTTCAGCGATCCGAATCGCATGGATCTGACGACACCTGTTCACAACGGCTAGTTTGACTGTTTCTCCAATGGTGGCGATGCGATCCGAAAATCTCGGGATTCGTGCCACGTGTCCACGATCCGTCCGACGAAATCAGCTATAAATAGCCCAGAGCTTGGCATTTTTCGGGATCCTTTTGGTAATAGTGAATACGGAGTCCGCCATTGTTATCAAACCACTGGAATATTGAGAGAAATCACTGTTGTACTAGCCTTTAAAGCATAATCAATAAGATATAAAGTGGACGTAGGCTCGTTAACGCCGAACCACTATAAATTCTGAGTGTTCTTTTCTTTTTCCTTATTCCTCATTTAGAATTCTCTATAGTTTATAACAATTTGGGTGTTAGGTCCAAATTTCGATCTAACATTTTTGGTGCCTTCACTGAGAAACTCAGCCTTAAAGTTTCGTCATTCATTTTCTTGAAGATTCCAGCGATTCGAATTCCATGGCTGGAAAAAGATCTAAAGTCTCGTAGGCCAACGAAACGATCGAGGAGAGTGTGCACGAACTGGGCAACGAAGAAGTTATGGATCGCGGAGCGCAGGGGGCGGTCCGATCCGATGAAAACGCCTCGTTCCGAGTCAATGAAGATGAGACGATCCGCGCTACGGAAGGGGTTGTTACTTGATCCCGAGGCAACGCCTCGCAGCCTCCACGCACCATGACCACGAGTCGATCCCAGGGGGACGCAGCGAACCGCCCTCCACGAACCGCAGCAACCCAGACTGATGGTCAGAACACAACTCGACCTGGAAAAGAACCCATGACTCACTCCTATCGTCCTGGAACCTCTGATCGGCCCGGTCCGAGCACTATGCCCATAAGAGAGGGTGAAGATGACCATTATGATCCTACTGCTCCTGTTACTGAGGGGGATCTCTCCCGTTTTGTCGAAATGTGGGATAGGTTATTTGATGAGTTAGCCGCCCAAAGGCAGGAAAATTCGATCCTACGACAAAACCTGACGGCTATGGATAGAAGGCTTGATGAGTTAACAAGGCAGAGAACATCGCCAGCTCGTCCACTCACTCCAGCATACTCCTCTTCATCTGAAGAATCGCCGAGGCCTCCGCGGCGACCGTATGAAAGAGCTGAAAACATAGAACAGCTTCGGTTCGGGACCCTGCCCTCACAAGAAGAAGAGGAGCTAGGGGCAGGACCCACAAACCGTAATATGGATGGTCAAGCAACGACCTTCAGGACTCGAGGCATGAACAGTCCTGTGCATGACAGACCACCTCAGCCCCGTCGCCGTACACATACTCATGATAACAGGGGGCAGCGAGGCCCCGTCCGAGCCCCAGATTTTGTAGCAGCTCCACGAAGGGAGATCAGAGAGCCTCGTCGGGCCAGAGACACTGATCCTGAACCTCCTTTGACTAGTGCAAACGTTGCAGCCATGGTTCACCAGATTTTGGCCGACAACCGTGGACAGCGGAACGAGGATTGGGGGATTGACCGTAGTCATACTCCTTTTACTGACGATATTTTGGATGCAACTTTTCCAAGGCGTTTCAACATGCCGCAGATGAACCGATATGCAGGAAGATCTGATCCTGTTCAACACCTGATGAGATACTCTTGGTCGATGACTGCTGCTGCCGCCTCCGATGCAGTTAAGTGTAAAGCGTTTCCCATATTCCTGGAAGACGTGGCTTTGCTATGGTTTACTCGCCTGCCGGCAAGATCGATTTCCAGCTTCAGGGAACTCAGCGAGAGGTTCGTAGAGTAATTCCGTATCTACGCACAGAAGACAAAAAGCGTGATCGATCTATTTCTTGTCAAACAGCGACCGGGCGAAAGTCTAAAGATGTACCTGGATCGTTTCAATTTGGCAGCCACTGAGGTCAAAGATCCTCATGAGCCGACCATTGTCGCAGCATTAATTGATGGAGTGGATAAGGATACTGAATTCGGGAGGTACCTGGCAGGCAAACCACCCCACACCAGAGAATTATTCTATGAGAAAGCCAATGTTCATCTACGCCGGGAAGAGGTGTACGCGAACCGAAAGCCTAAAACAAATGATAAGGAAGAAGTTCAGAGCAATGTCGCCATCAAACAGACTGGAGACAGCTCGGGAAAAGTTGAGGTTAACGTCGGAAATCAGAACCAGGGTGGTCGCCGACCGGGTAACAACAGTAACAATGCTAATGGCAACAGCCGGAAGAGGGGCCGAGGGAACGATTCCCAGAGAAGGACTCGTCCCAGGGCCTTTGAGAGTTATACACCCATAAATGATACTCTGGAAAATATCTTCATGGATGCGTATGAAGTCTTCCAGAATAAGAGGCCGCCTCCAAGAGAGTCGACGGAAAAAGAGCGTGAGACAGGGAAGTTTTGCCTCTTTCATCAAATTCACGGCCATTCGACGAATGAATGCCGTCACCTGAGGGACGTAGTCGAAAGGTTGCTTCGAGAAGGGAAGCTAGACGAATACAGAGTAGCACCTAGGGACAGGGGGCAAGCAGTACAGGCCCCGAATCAGAATCAAAATCCACTTGCTGCTAGGCCGACTGCTCAGCAAAAGGGAAAGAATATTGTAATCAACACCGTGATCGGAGGACTCTACCTTGCTGGGCACAGTTCCAAAGCTCTAGATCAGTATGTCAACGCAGCCAAACAACACCTCGAAGTGGGGGAATGTAGCAACCCCGAGGACGGTGTTCCGGTGAAGCAGCAAAAGATGATGACTGATGATGTTGTTTTCCGAGAGCGAGAAAGCGTTGGGGTTCATGCTCCAACTGAAGATCCACTTGTAATCACAATACCCATTGGGCCAGCCACTGTTCATAAGGTGCTGGTGGACAACGGGAGTTCCGTTAATATCCTTTTCAAAAAAGCCTTTGACCAGATGAATCTTGAGATAAAAGACTTGAAGCCTTGCCAAGGATGGATTCGTGGATTCAACGGAGCATCCACCGCACCTATGGGTTACGTAGAATTGCCAGTTACACTTGGGGAAGGAGAACGCCAGAGAGTGAGAATCCTTCCTTTTGTGGTTTTGGATGTCGAATCGCCATACAATGCCTTCTTGGGCCGGCCGGCCCTCGCAAAATTCAGAGCCTGTATAGCCCTCTGGTGCTTGCTATTGAAGTTCTCCACAGAAGCCGGCGTTGGTATCGTCAGGGGGGATCAAGTTGCTGCGCGAGCATGTTATGTTGCCGAATTAAAGCCGCTTCGCAACGGCAGGGGTATCGAAACTGAAGGCACTCCTCCCCCTTTGGGGGCGGAAGCCTTATAGCAATCAAAGAAGAGGGTTGTTGGAGGGATGCCTAGAGTGACGCCCGAGGATATAGATCCCAGAGAGGATCAAGAACCCGGGGGCAGAACGGCGACTCCCAACGAAGCAACTGTGGATGTGCCAATCGACGACAGTGATCCGGAGAAGGTCCTTAGGATTGGATCCCAGTTAAGTCCGACTCTTACCGAAGAATTGACGACTTTCTTAAAGAACAACTTGGATGTATTCGCTTGGACCCATGCGGACATGTGCGGGATATCCCCATCAATCATGAGTCATTCTTTGAGCGTTAACCCCAAACATCCTCCGGTGAAGCAAAAAAGGCGAGTGCTGGGCCCGGAGAGGTCCGCTGCCTTGAAAGAAGAGGTTGGGAGACTAAAGAGCAATGGATTTATCAGAGATTCAACTTACCCAGATTGGATTTCGAACCCAGTCCTGGTAAAGAAGGCCAACGGGAAGTGGCGAACGTGTATCGATTTCTCGGATTTAAATAAAGCTTGTCCCAAAGATAGTTTTCCTTTACCTCAAATTGACCAGTTGGTAGACTCAACGGCAGGTCACGAGCTTCTTTCATTCATGGATGCTTATTCAGGATACAATCAGATTCCAATGCATGTTCCGGACCAAGAGCATACTAGCTTTATCACTGATCTGGGATTATATTGTTACGTAGTGATGCCCTTTGGCTTGAAGAATGCAGGCGCTACGTACCAACGTTTGGTCAACAAAATGTTTTATAACCAAATCGGGAAAACGATGGAAGTATACGTCGACGATATGTTGGTTAAGTCCAAGCAATCCTTTCAACACACTACTAACTTGGCAGAGATGTTCGGCATTCTTCGAAAGTATGGGATGAAACTCAATCCCACCAAATGTTCATTCGGTGTTGCCTCTGGAAAATTCTTAGGATTCATTGTCAGTTCGCGCGGTATCGAGATTAATCCGGACCAGATCGCGGCAATCAGGAACATTCAGGAACCTAGGCAAATTAAGGACGTGCAAAGCCTTGCTGGAAAAGTGGCCGCACTAAGCATATTTATCTCCAGGGCTACGGATAAGTGCATCCCATTCTTCCAATTAATAAAGCGGGGAAAACACCACTTTAAATGGACACCTGACTGCGTGGAAGCGTTTCCGAACTTGCTTAGACACTTGGAGAAACCTCCAATTCTATCTAAACCAATAGACCACGAGGATTTATTCGTATATTTGGCAGTATCATCTCATGCAGTCAGCTCAGCATTGGTAAGGGAAGAGGAGAAGGTCCAAAGGCCTGTGTATTACGTAAGTAAAAAATTAACAGCGGCAGAACGTAATTATCCACGGATAGAAAAACTGGCGTATAGTTTACTGATTGCCTCCAGAAAACTTCGGCACTACTTTCAAGCACATCCTATTATCATATATACTGATCACCCACTCAAGCAAGTTCTACAGAAACCAGAGGCGTCTGGAAGATTACTCAAATGGAATATTGAGTTAAGTCAATTCGACTTGAACTTTCAGCCCAGACGATCAATTCGGGGGCAAGCGATAGCTGACTTCATAGCAGAATTCACAGTTCCTGAAGAAGACATAGCAAACGAAGATGTGGAACCCTCAAAATTACTTTTCGACCCTGATATCTGGAGATTATATACTGATGGAGCTAAAAATAACGAAAGATCTGGTGCCGGAATAGTGCTTGAAACCCCCGAGAAACGATTGATAACTTATGCCATCCGAATGGAGTTTCAGGCCACTAACAACGATTCTGAATATGAAGCTCTGATAGCCGGACTAAAGATTGCAAAGGTGCTAGAAGTCACGAAACTGAACATCTTCTGCGATTCCAAGTTAGTCGTAAACCAAGTTACTGGGAGATTCCAAGCTAAAAGTGCGAGATTGATTCTATACTTAAAGAAAGTAAGAGAGCTGCTGAATGAGTTTGATCACTACAGCATATCTCATATTCCGCGGTCAGAAAATCAGCAAGCAGACAGGTTGGCGAAGATGGCTAGTTCTAACGATCCTGAAGTGATAGGGCTAGCCCCCGTTGAAGTACTTCGGTCTCCCAGCATTGATCAGATGGAAATTGAACTAGTACTTGAGACGGAACCAGAAAAGGAATCGTGGATGACACCTATAAAGGATTTCCTAATGAATGGAGCGCTTCCGACGAAGAAAAGCGAGAGGCGAAAAGTGATTCGTAAGGCCGCCCGATACATACTGCAAGGTGGAATCCTTTATAGACAAGGGTATTCAATGCCCCTTCTTCGGTGTATAGCCCACGATGACGTAAAACGTGTGCTGCAAGAAGTCCACGAAGGTGAATGTGGCGACCATACCGGGGGGCAAACTTTGGTAAAAAAGATATTACGGCATGGTTACTTCTGGCCTACCATAAACAAGGATGCAGTAAGATATGCACGACGATGTGATGCATGCCAGAGATTCTCAAAGATACCCAGAGCGCCTCCAAGCCAGTTAAAGACAATGATGAGCCCGTGGCCATTTGCTATGTGGGGAATTGATATTATTGGAAGTCTCCCCATAGCAAGGGGTCGAGCAAAGTTCGCCATAGTGGCTGTAGATTATTTCACTAAGTGGGTCGAGGCAGAACCACTAACTACGATCACAACTAAACGGGTGACCAACTTCATCGTGAGAAACATCATCTGTCGATTCGGAATTCCAAAAATTGTGATAACCGACAACGGAACTCAATTTGATAGTGCTGAATTCAGAAACTTCTGCCAGAAATACCACATCGAGAATCGATACACATCTGTGGCACACCCACAATCGAACGGGCAAGTTGAAGCTGTAAATAAAGTAATTAAGTCCATTCTGAAAAGAAGAATGAAGCGGGCTAGAGCCATGTGGGCTGACGAATTGCCCTTGGCGTTATGGGCCTACAGGATGACATATAAATCAGCAACAGGACATACCCCGTTCTCCCTTGCTTTTGGAACGGAAGCAGTCATCCCGATTGAGATAAAGGTACCTTCTCATCGGGTGACGTATTATGATCCAATGTCCAATAATGAATTGCTCCTTGAGTCCCTGGATATGATCGAAGAAAAGAGGGATGAGGCCGACCTGCGTGCTCTGAGATGTAAACAACAGGTCGCCCGATACTACAACAAAAAGGTCCGAGCCCGAACCTTAGAACCCGGAGACTTGGTTCTGAAACGTGTCTTTCCACCCCCAACTCATATGGGAGCGAAGTGGGAAGGACCGTATTCTATTCTCAGCAGGCTTGATAACGGAACCTTCAAGCTGGCAACCGTAGATGGAAAAGAGATCCCCAGAGTGTGGAATGCCCAACATCTACGGCCATATCTAACATGAGAAGTTTCAAATCCATTCCTTTGTTTTGTTAAAAAAAAAACTATGTAACAGGGCATGACTTGCCTAGAACAGTCTGTTTTCTTAAAGCAAGGGATTATAAAGTGGACGTAGGTCATGATTCGACCGAACCACTATAAAATACTGTGTGTCATTTTCCTTTGCTGCGTTTTTATCTATTTGCCTATGAAAATCAGTGTGAATATTGCAGGTACCCGAAGTCCAGCGCTGACGGTTCCTATCGTAAACTAATCAGATGAACCCAAAAGCCTTGGTAAACGCTCTAGCTGCTTGTCCGACTGGTTTGTATCCTCGGAGCTTGGATTAAAATGTAAACCTGAGACGAGTGTGGGGAGCAAATAAATCGCTGGGTTCGAACTCTAACTCTCCAGAGAGAGAGAGAGTATAAAAGCGTCTCCGATTGAGCGCTGAGAAAGAGCTCCTTTCCCGCTGAAGGATCGGGGAGCGAATGAATCGCTGAGCTCGAACTCTAACTCTCCAGAGAGAGAGAGAGTATAAAAGCATCTCCGATTGAGCGCTGAGAAAGAGCTCCTTTCCCGCTGAAGGATCGGGGAGCGAATGAATCGCTGAGCTCGAACTCTAACTCTCCAGAGAGAGAGAGAGTATAAAAGCGTCTCCGATTGAGCGCTGAGAAAGAGCTCCTTTCCCGCTGAAGGATCGGGGAGCGGATGAATCGCTGAGCTAGAACTCTAACTCTCCAGAGAGGGAGAGAGTATAAAGGCGTCTCCGATTGAACGCTGAGAAATAGCTTCTTCCCCGCTGAAGAATCGGGGGACGAACGAATCGCCAAGCATAAAACTCTAGCAGTTGATTAGGGGGCATCGCGCTCTCCTATGCGAACACTAAACTTTGATATAACAAGTGTAACATATCATGAACATTCTTCTTCCTGTCGATTCACTGATTTATAATTATTAATAGCTGGCTAACGACTAAATGTGGAAAGTTTCTATGAATACAGGTACACAATGATGTAAGAAGAAACAAACCCTTGTTTATGTACTGCAAATCAGCAAAGTGAAAACAAGTTAGAAACAAAAGTGAGGGCCAGTCTCACAATTACACTTCCTGGCCAGTGGGAAGCTTAAAAGACAAAGTATCAGTAAACATCCTATTTATGCTTTGATATCTTCTCTCGCTTCTGCTTCTCCAGCCTCTCCTTGTCGGCTTCGGATGGATCCCCCTTTTTCCTTTTTCGCTTGTCCACGAGGGGAGCATCTGACTCCTCTGAGGCTTCCTCTCCCCCATCTTTCCTCTTGCTCCTGCCGGAGAGGGAAGCAGGGAAATCATCAGGGTTTGCAAAGTGAAGTTGCCGGCTGATGGACTTGGATTGGATTTTCATAATCATCCCAGTTTTGGGATCGAACTCTGCGAGAGGGACCACATCCAAAGCCTCATCCCCCGCCTTCTTCAAAGCCAACTCTTTCTCTTGCCTGGCTTTTCGGCTGGCCAGGGGTTCCTCATCATCATCATCATCGTTGGCCTTCTTGGTGCCGGTGATATCCTCTTCATCATCCACATGCCGACCATCCAAGTCTTTTAAAGCCTCGATAGTCTCAGCATCTTTGGGTACGTCGGCGCTAGGCACCGAGATGCTTCCTTCAGCTGTTGCGGCCTCGACTCGCTCTGAAACATCGATTTCGGCACCCGGCAGGACGATCCCCTCCTCCACCTCTCTCTCTTTTCCAACACCCTTGTCGGCGGGCTCGCCACCTGCATTATGGAAGACACACATTACTAATTCAATGGGTTGCCCTGTTAGACGACGACAATTCGCAATCGCTTTAGCAAATCGTTGAGAATAGAGAAAGGTACCTTTAGCAGATACTCCCTCTTGAGTAGATCCGGATGCTCCAGCAGCCACGGGAGTTAAGCCTAAGGGGATCAGCGGATCGTCAGGATGATACTCCTCGACTTCGGAAGTTTTAGACTTGGCGGCGGAGCTGGAACCTTCGTCAATTTTGCTTTTGCCTTTAGCCATGGTTCTCTCCTTCTCCATCTCCGCCAAGATTAAGCGACGGCCCTCTGCCAGATCCTCAGGCTCGTTGTCCCTTAGGATGCTTTTCATCAATTCATCTTCATCGATCTCTTCGACCCCTAGTCTATGTTTTTCGCCTTCCACGATGGCATCCCACAAGTTGGCCAAAGTAACATGATAATCCGGGATCCATGAGATATTGCGAGTCTTGAGAACCTGACCGAGGAAGTCAAAGATCATCTCCTCAAACCCCTCGATTTCTTTCTCTCTTTCAAGGAGTTTGTGGTTGGAGGCAGTGGCCATTTCAATGGCGCTATCAACGTTCTTTTCGGCAAGAGCTGCCCGTCTCTCCGCATCGGCCACCTGATCATTCAAAATCACTTTTTCCGCCTCTGCCAGAGCCAACTTTTCTTTTAAGCTTGCTCTTTCCGCTTCCCAAGCAGCCTTCTCCGTCAAAAAATGGCCTTTAGCCGTTGCCAGTTCGATGTTGGCCATTCTGAGGTCTTCAACTTCCTTTTTTAAGGCCATTTTTTCCTGGCTATTGGAATCCAGTTCTACGTGAAAGCGCTGCTTGGTATTTTCTAATTCAGTTTTATAGTTTGCGGCGTCTCTCTGTGCCAGGGAAAGCTGGGCTTGAGCGTCTTCCAGATCCTTCTCTAATTTTGTCCTGGCCCTTTCATTATTTTCGAGTTTTGCTTTAGACCTGTGAGCTTCTATCTCGAGTGTCCGGACGACCTCCGAAAGGTTGAGTGCGTGCTTTTTCATCGCCTCGTACTGCTTGGCCACGTGACGGATATGCCCAATAACTTCTTTATCCCAGTTTTTAGGAACTGGCTCCAAGGCGGGAACAAAGACCATCCTATCGAAGAACACCAGGTCTCTGAATTTGAGTTCGGCGTGCAAGATTTCCGCATAAGCGACATATAGAGAATATGGAGACGCATAGGCGTTTGGGTGAAGCTGCATCGGGGCAATGCCTAATCGTCTCAGAGTGTCAATGACAATTGGAGGGAACGGAGGGATAGCTCCTACTAGACACATTGTCCGACTGATCGACATATACCCTTCCGGTGCTAAATGAGGTCTGTCTTCGCTTCCAGGTGTTAAGACATCGTCCCAAGGAATGCCATGTCTTAAGCAGATTTGCTTGAGTTTTATCTCGTCGAGCTTGGACGCTAAAGAGTCAGAGAATTTATCTATCCCGACTGCGCCTGGAATTTCGTCCGGAGCTCGCTCATCGGAATCGGAATTGCTGCTGGATGACGTGCTTTCTGTCGGATCCGATTCTGTGGCTTCATATTCGGACCCAGAATCTTCACCTTCTGGATTGATTGGAGGAATTTGAGGATTATGCTGTTCAGGAGTCTCAGATTCCGTTTCGGCTACAGATCTTGAGGAAGAGTGGTCGTTCGACATTGCTGCTAGGACGAGAAAATATGAATGATAAGATTAACACTACCCGTCCCCCGTGTGTGCAAGTGCTCCTGTGTGTGCTTGTGTGTGCGCATTATTAAAAGCGATAATAAAACATGAAAGCAGTCGAGGTTATTAAAAGTCATTAGTCGTCATATGCAGTCAAATCATGAAGTCATTTAGTCCAGAGAGATCAACGTCAGGGCTCTATCCTAACTGTCCAGAGTTTTGTAGCGACAAGGCGCTGATTAAAGATTGAAATTTCTTCGTATCACCAGCCGTGAGGCGGATCGCATAGCAGAGGGATCGCCCCCCTCCGACTCGCACGACAGGGGGATCGCCCCCCTTCGACTCGCATGGCAGAGGGATCGCACCCCTTTTCCGATCGCAGAGCAGAGAGTTTGCCCCTCACCGAATCGCCGGGCGAAGGGAAGGCTCCCTCGCGAACCGTTGCGACTACCGCGGTACGACTCTTGGTTGCCCTCTCAATCTTTCGTCTCGCCACTTGCTTCCGTCCTCAATCGTTGACCACGATCCGAGTCAGCCTCCTTCCTCCTTCTCCATCCTTCTTCTTCCTCATCTCCTTCCCATCCTCAAGTTCTGAGCTCCACGTTCAATGGCCATGGCGATTTGGAGATTTCTTCGAAAAGTAGCGGATTTATATTGTTTCTCTCTGGAATCAACCGTAGAAATTCAGGAAAGTAGTACGAAGGTGCTTCCTATAAAGTTACCTTTCTAAAAACTGAGAGAGTTCTTGGATTTTCGAAAGTTTTAAAGGGTTGGATTCGTTGTTCAACAGCTCGCGCGAGACGATTCAGCAGAGAGGAGAAAGAAGGAAAGTGAAGGGGGGAACGTCGGCTTATATAGGCAAAGAAGGTGACCATTGGCCTCCCCTCCTTTGTCTTATTCGATCCACGAAGCGCCCCGATCTGAAGACGGAATCGCAATGAAGCCCACGGACCGCTTCGAAATGATGGCCCACGAAACTCAGAGCCCGATACGACTCGAAGGAAGATGCGCCCTGTATCGCGCAAGACCCTAAGAACTCAGCACGCGACGAGTAGATGACCAAATCAGACCGTGTCGGCCTATGGCGATCCGATTCACCCATGTGTCAATTTGAACCAATGCGACTGTAAACTTGCATCCTTTCAGGAGAGAATCAATGAATCTCGTCGAAGCATGTTTCATCATCTATAAAACATACTTCGAGGGGGCAAAATGTTGGCTTGCTTTTTCGACCAAGCCATCCAGGATCATTCGTGAAAGGAAATCAGGAAACCAAGTCCTCCAGGAGAGTGGAAGAATGGATCGCACGCCATCGTCTCGCCCCGCTTGGATCGCACGACATCGTCTCGCCCAGGAATGGATCGCACTCTATCGACTCGCCCAGGGAACGGATCGCTCTCGTCTCGTCGACGAACGCCACCTCTAGGCGATCCGATCCCCTGCAACGAACCGAACCCACTGACCCGTTCAACCACGAGCTGGTCTTCAGCGATCCGAATCGCATGGAT
Organism: Allium sativum; assembly: GCA_030737875.1. Taxonomy (NCBI): domain Eukaryota; kingdom Viridiplantae; phylum Streptophyta; class Magnoliopsida; order Asparagales; family Amaryllidaceae; genus Allium; species Allium sativum. The sequence goes on from CM060925.1 coordinate 386,066,113, forward strand.
CTGACGACACCTGTTCACAACGGCTAGTTTGACTGTTTCTCCAATGGTGGCGATGCGATCCGAAAATCTCGGGATTCGTGCCACATGTCCACGATCCGTCCGACGAAATCAGCTATAAATAGCCCAGAGCTTGGCATTTTTCGGGATCCTTTTGGCAATAGTGAATACGGAGTCCGCCATTGTTATCAAACCACTGGAATATTGAGAGAAATCACTGTTGTACTAGCCTTTAAAGCATAATCAATAAGATATAAAGTGGACGTAGGCTCGTTAACGCCGAACCACTATAAATTCTGAGTGTTCTTTTCTTTTTCATTATTCCTCATTTAGAATTCTCTATAGTTTATAACAATTTGGGTGTTAGGTCCAAATTTCGATCTAACAGTGTTTATTTTTTAGAATCAGTAGCTTTTTTAGTTGTAATAGTCTGCGTATTAATTATTAGTTTTGTCTCTTTTTTCTTCATATATATATATATATGTATATGTATATGTATATGTATATGTATATGTGTATATATATATATATATATATATATATATATATAGGGGCAGTTCAATGACACCCCAAACAGTGAGCACCCCTTTAGCCTACCACTTTTCCACCACACATTTCCTTCCTCTCGTCTTCCACTCATTCTCTCACTCACTTTCCATTCATTTTTTTAATATAAATGAATGGCTTAAATTGAGGTGTAAATGAGAGGCTGAAATTCAGAGGGGCTCCCTGATCCTATCCCATATATATATATATATATATATATATATATATGCACATAAATCCATATATATATATGTGTGTGTGTGTGTGTGTTGTGTACTGATGTTTTTTGTCTTGTTTCTTTCAGGATTCAGGTAGTAGAGCTTAGCTGAGGTGTTTGGAGGCTAGCTGTGTGGTTTGATGTTTTTCTCTCTTGAGTTTATTAGTGAGAGGTTTTGGGGATGCTCTTATTTGTTGTTTTTTTAGCTTTGTGTATCTTCTACATGTATTGGAGTAGATATACTTCTATATCGGATGGTGGCATTGCCGGAATCCGATATTGAAGTTTGATGGGCGGTGGTTTATCCGGAGCTCATCTATCTACTTTCCTCTACATTCCTGTTGTGTTGTTTTGCTTTGTCTGAGTCTGTTTTTGGGTTGGTGACTGAATCTTGTATCCTTCTGGTTTTTATTATTATATATATGTGATCTCTTCTTTACAGAAGATCACACATTTTTGTTTTTCAAAAAAGAAAAAAAAAACATTTCATTCAAAGTAGTTGTATGTCATCTTTTATTGCTTTATCGTTTTCAACAGGAATGGGCATTTACCCATAAAAAGGGAAATTAATTTTTACAGTTCGATTTATACCCCCAGACACAAATATCAAATACCCTACATACATATAGTTCGATTTATACTTTTACACGTAAGAAGGGAAAATAATGTTTAATGTTTCAGTTAACCCATAAGTAACGAACAAAGTGTAGTAGACGAAGAAAAGAAATAAGCATTTTCTCACATACAAATTCAGTAAAAAAATAACGAAGCTAAGAGTACAATATAAGAAACACGGGTATCAAAATTACATGGTTTGAGATCCAGGAAGTTGCCTCTAGAGAAGGGAGATCGAGCTTCAAATTGCTTTCGGGAACCCATTTTCAGAACTTCCACATTGTTTTTCACTTTTTCCTATTTCTTTGCAGCGAGGTTCATGCGTTGTTTTGGGCGAAATGTAAGTAAAGAAGAGAAGCAATGAAACCGGAGAAGTTATGCAAGACGTGGGGTTGAACAGGGAGAAATATTGTGATATTTAATTTGAGATTTTGTTTGGGGGAAATATTAATGAGAAGAGGCGGAACGATTGAAAATTTGAGGAGAGGCAAACTGGAGTAATTGCGGATTTTGTTCATAGGAGATAAAACTGAATGATGAATAAAGGGAATGATGGATGAGTGGGGGCAATCGTGGGGGAGGAGCGAACTGATGAAGCTTTAACGGCGTAGTCAAATCAATCATTTACTTATACTGGAAAGGAGAATCCAACCTCTTCTTTTATCAACACGTGGCTCTGTTAAACTTTTCAATCTTGCTAGAACGACCGGAAACAAAGCAACCAAAAAGTAGAAAACACACGTGGCGGCCGCTTATTAGGAGGGAACTTTGTGCAATTCGCGTGGCGCATGGATATCAGCATCGTGCTAACTCATTTAACAGCCCAGATTGCTTTCGGTTGATTTCACCGCATTTGGAGCCGGTCGAAATAGCATTTTCCTAAACTTTTTTACCTGAATTCTTTTACGCATCTAACCGCATTGCGATCACTCTTCCTTTCCCTTCAACTCTACCTATCTTCCCACACAATTCCCCTAACAATCACAAACCAACAAATCGACCACATAAAATTAAAGGGCGACTTAGAGTAAGTAGTTATTCGTCGTTTCTCTTCACTTATTAGCGACATGCAATGGAGCTTCTAATCACGATCTTCTCATTATGGTAATCGTTGAAGCCCTGACTGGTGATTTTTTTTGAATTTTTCCTGTTGATGACCGTGATTGGCTACAACATGGTAGATCTGGAAATAAAACCATGCTACTCACACACCGTCATCTCGAATCTACTTATTCACTTATTCTACATTAATCAACATTTGGTTAGAACCATGAAATATTGTTTTCTGTATCTCTTATATACTTCCAGAGTCAACTGGAATTTGGATTTCATATTGTGCCTCAGTAACCGATATATGTAAGTCTGTTGAAGTTACAGTAATCTTATGGAGTACTAAAATGTCTCAGCATAAGCATAGTTTCTCTTTTCAATGTCCCCACCAACAATTGGGTGCAATGCAATACAGTTAAAAGAATATAAATGAATTTTTCTTATCATTAGATTTTGAATTGTAAATTTTTTATTTTAAAGTTCCAAATTCCAATCTAAGGTCAAACAGTAAATGAGGATGTAAATTTTTTTTTCCATCTTATAGGATGCAAATTTGATGAACGATAAAATTTTGATTGTTTAAGATGATTTTTGATGCCTAATATAAATGGATACTTATAACATTTAGAATATTTACATATTCTATTATTAGGGTTGGAACAAAATAATTTTTGTTCCTAAATCAAATGTGTATAACATTGAACTGCTTTTATATTCGACTCTTTATTATCTTTCTACCAATCTTAGTTGCTTTTGTGTGTTATATATTCTAACAAATTAAACTTCATTTGTATTGGCTATCTAAATCATTATGAAAATTTTCAATTAAAATGTGTTTTCTGAATGTGGGAGACTTACGCGTGATTACCAGCATGCTTTTGTAAGTGATGTTCTATTTCATATAAATGTTTTAATTCTATAAAATCCAAGTATAAGATGGTTAGTAATTTGAATCTGGGATTCTGTTGTGGATAACCTATAAAATTAAGCTTCACAACACATTACATTTAATCAACAAACGCATACATGCTAAATTTGCAATATACTTATGAGGCTTGAAACCATATTGCATATATAACAACAATCACTGAAAAATAAATAGTACATGTTTTTTGGTTACCATATCATTACTTTCAAACCTGTTTTTTTGTCACCTTCGTTTTTATCAAAATGTTGTCAGTTAACTCCATCTATTTTCTAACTGCGGAAGTTTTTAATATATGCATGTTTTGGATGATGGATTCATCAAAAAAATTATTCTCCTGCATAATATAAGTAAACTTTGAGTTGCAAGGTTTGCGTTTTTTTTTCAATTTTTAGATTTGAATGATGCATAGTCCAAAGTTTTAATGAGTTTCTATATATTGCTTACAATATATGAATCTGAAATTTGCACACAACATAACATTAATTTCCATACTTAATTTAGTGCAATGACATTGTGAATATATTGCAGTTTATATCTTCTATAATCAATGAAACAAACTTTTATTTACAGCTTATGAAATTATACTATTGTATTTTCAATTTATGTTGCGAGATGGAAATCACCCTGGATATGTATGGAATAAATATTATGATTACCTAAGTACTTGATTTGCAATGAATTTAGTTATCCTCTTTCAGTATTAGCGTATAAACTCAAATGGTTCTAACTGCATGTGGAGCGTATCTGGTTATAGAATATAAACAGGACTTAGTAATGGAGTATGTAATGTTGACAAAACCATGTCTGTTTATCAACCATGAAACTAAATGCTGAAATTGAAGACTATGGGCCTAATCGCATAAGTGATAATTCTTCTAACTGATTTTAATTTATTATTAATTTCATAAAAACAATATCTGTCAACAGTGCTAAGTAATTAAGATTTAGAACTACTTTACACATACTATTTAATAGCCAACTGTTGTTGCATAACTTTTATTTTCATCGTTAATGTGCCTTTTCTACATGTCATCTGTGTACTCTCCTCATTTTATACAACATTAACACTACACTTAGTATTTAACATTTTTAAACATGGTTATTTGAAACACATTTTATACAACATTAACATTTTTTACTATATAGACACTTCTTTTAATTTACAGTTAGTGGTTAACAAGGATTAAACTCATTTATACATATTGACACTTACATCCATTTTAATTTAGAATTTTTGTACTTATCAGTCATTATTAAGTCATCATTTTAACTTCCTTCCAAAAATGTTTAGCTTTTTAAACTGAGTCATTATTGGGTATTGTTATTAATGAGTTCATTGAGACAAGTCTATGTAGCAGATCCCCTTATAACTCTATGCCTTAGGATTGATTTCATGTTGCAAGACATATTGTTTTCAGTACCCGTAACCTACAAATCTTGCTATGGACGATATTTGTGCCTCATCCAAGTTGCCCACAGTGTGTGTGTATATAATTTTCCATAACAGTTTAGAGGCGCATGTGCCCCTTAGATCCTCTAGCTTCTTTAAGCTAATTCTACCATCCTTTTTTGGCCTACAAAATTTACTCTAAGAAATTTTATGTTTCTCCCCTCCTCAAAGAAAATAGGCGTTTTTTTATTAATGTAGTTATAGTGCCCTCATATATATTAGTAGCCAACTAAATACCATAGGGTAGATAACAATATTAATCATTTCTGCCCTGCTTGCCACAGACAAATGCATATAGCCCCATCTAACCACTTGATCAGATATCTTCTAAAGCTAGGAGGTATAGTCAGCTTGTGGAGACAATCATCAGAGAGAGGCATTCACAAATGTTTTGCAGGTACGTTGTGTTTGGTTAGGTCCAATATTTGCAACATTGTTTCCTTACATAGTGTATATTTTCTGAAGTATACCATAGATTTCAAGTTGTTGATTTGAAGACCTATGTTCTTAGATAACTAAAACAAAATAATAACGTTCGTACCCCCTTTTTCAGTTCATTCTCGGAAATAACTAATTAGTGTTTATACTCCCTTTTGTATCAAAAAATATAATAATACCTTGTAAATACTTATGAAAATATATTTACAAACACCCCTCTCTTCATGAATTTACAACTCTTTTTAGCTTCCTAGGTGCTTTGAATGAGGTATTCATTAACGTTGTTGGGATGTATCATCTGTGAAGTCTCCCTGAATTTTATTCAGTTAGTTTGGGATGACATTCCCTAAATTATATATTTTGCTTGAGTTGCACTTCTGATTCTTTCTAGGTTGAATTTACTTTTCTCTATTCTTATGTGTTTTTACTAATATTTTCCGGCCCTCCGTGTCCACTTAGCATCCAAATATTTGATAATTTTTTATTGTACACTGTATATTCCTTTAAATTGTTTTATCATCAATCAATAAGCACAAATCTATTATGAATGCATTGAGCAATAGTTATGTATGAATATTGCAATTGCACTTGCATATGGAAAAGGAACATCGATGTTTTGTCTTTGTGAAATTTTAATTGCACTTTGTTTATTGTTTTGACTTTATTCATGCTACTTAAATAGAGGTGTCGCTTTTGTTTTTCTGTTAACAGTTTTCATATATGTTTTCCACTAAATATCTATTGGGTAAAAACAATCATGTGGTTGAGTTAAGATTTAAGATTGTATTCCTTAGTCCTTAATAGTTCAGTTTCTGTGTATCATATACAGTATGTTAATACATCAATTGTATTTCATGTTGTAGATACCAGTGAAAAAATTAGTTGATAGAATTGTCTATCATTTTTGATAAACCCAAATTTTTTGAGCATTTGATTTATGTTTGTTATTTGAGCCACTATGTACTACATTTTGTTCAGTTTCTGACAAAAGGCTGTTGGTTTGTATAAATTTCCATTTATTCAAATCATGTTTATCCTAGATGTATAACATAGCAAAGGGACACCAATTTTAATCTATTAGCATTAGATATAAACCAACAGTCCCAAGTAATTTGCTAGAAAATTACAACTGTTCATGAATTTGCTATTGTTGTCGAGGTTATCATTCAATGTTATGTGGCTATTTTGGAATTGATTCGTTTGTTTTTTTATTTGACTGAGCTCAAACCAAAAATATGTAATTGCTATGTGTGTCAAAATATCTTCTTCGAGTTAATCGTTAGTTATGTTGCAAATTTTGTAGAAAAACCATCTACTGCTGAGATAATCATGTGACTATTGTTAAAGAAGCTGAGTTTTTGAAATAAAGAAAGATCCATTGGCGGAAAAGTGATAAATGCTAGGCAGACTATAGTTCCAATTGGTGGTCGTTGATGTGTCAGTTGAGATTTCAATGGACATCGTGGTGGTAAAAGCTATTTTGCTATTCATGTTGTTCAGCTTTAGGTCAAATCAAGTTAGTTTTGTATTGCTTTTGGTTTGTATGACCAGTTTTACTAATCATGTTTTTTGGCTTTGGCTCAAGAACATTTAATGGATGTTATTGTAATGAAATTAATTGCTTTGACATTAGATTTTGTGCAATTAATGTTCGACAACTTTCCTAAGCTACTTTGGTAGTAGTTGGCTTTTCGTAAGGAAAGCTGAAAAAGCAAGATGATATTATATTGAAATCGCTAATGCCTGAACAACCGGAAAAATCGATAGGTGAAAAAGTGTGGAAGTGAACTCATGTGTTAGATGAAGTAACCGTCTTGAATTTCGCTCAAATCCACCCGTGCATTACGTGATTCGATGAATTTCACGGCAAAAAATGCGGTTGATGTAGCACTTTCCTATTGAAATAAAAGATTCATCTTAGCTTCACTCAATGGATGTAATATTACTTAGCTATGTCATTATTGTATAATTTAACCATATCACAAGCATGTACCTTCCCACTCACATTTATATCTGATGTTGTATCTAATGGCTTTGGATCTGCCATTCAATGTAGCATATTATTATACACTAATGCAGTTCAAAGAGAAGCAAAATATTAGCTGTCTTTTCAACTAAGTTAAAAAAAATCATCTTAGATTAGAAACTTTTAAAATTTAATGTCAACTTCGTCATTATGAGATATAATACGCTTTTAAGTTATTTTTCACATGTGCTTTGCAAATATAGGTAGCTTTAACTAGGACGTGTGTGTGTGTGTGTATATATATATATATATCCCTCCTTATATATATATATATATATGTGTGTGTGTGTGTGTGTGTGTGTGTGTGTGAATAGCACAAATAACTCATGCTTAACTATGAACACTATTAAGAAACAAATTAACATGTTCGTACCTATAACTTTTCATTTTATATGGATAAACCAATTTTCAGCAAATTTATCACATAACCGAGTCTGCTTTTTTACATCTCTTTGAATATAATAAAGTATTATTTAAATACAAGAAAAGAAACATAAATGATTCAACACTGCAAATTCAGGAACAGAGCGAGTATTGCAGCAATTTTGATCATACGGTTTGCTAGGAGATGATCCAACATTCAATCGAGAGGAAAAAAACTAAATATAAATTTATGTAGCAGCGGAGAATGAGAAGTATGATTTAGTCTATGGTTTTTATTTTGAAATACAGTGGAAGATATATTTGGTATTATCGTGATTGATCCAGGTAATATAACATGAGCCTTCTCTTAAAAGGGGCTCATTTCCCACAGGCTATACTAGGGTAATATAGGCAACGCAGGTCAAAGTATTCGTTGTAGAAACACCAATAATGTTGATGAATCATTGTGATATGATACTTCACAAATTTACAGAATTTTGGTGTCATAGTTCTACATTTATTAACGTTTTATATATTGGTAAATGTGATGTATAATTCAACTATTGAAATGCACAATAATATGATATGCTACATTCTGTATATATTAGAGAAAGTAATAAAACCTTAACTTAAAGATTGCAGATATACAAAAACTTAGAATTTGAGCCATCCATCTTAATTTCTGCTTTATTATTATGGGTTATGAACCCTGTACCCTTACTGTTGATTATAAATGGTTGTACTTCCACTGCCAACATGTGATCAGTGATCCATTCTTGTGGATTCAGAAATGTCTAAATTTCAACACATAATTCACTAAGAAAACATATAATAAAAACCGTAGCATTATCCATACTCTATTACCAAACAAAAATTCTATTGTAGTTTTTTCCATGGTTCTTAATTCCGGCCGGTACCCCGGGATTCCGGTCATTTCGGTCCGGTTCCGATGGTGACCGGGCCGGAATTTGGCCAGAATTCCGTTTTGGAAATTATTACGTTAAAAAGCCCAAAAAAAAAAAAATCTAACAATGATTCATAATTTACCTGGAAAAAATCACCATAACAACGACAACGCAAGAATCAAACAACGAAAATGAAACTATATAACAATATAAATTAGTCATTTATGATTTTGACTGAGAGCAAACGAATTTAAGCATGTAGAGAGAAATCGAGCGCGACGAGGGTGAAGCCCAAGCTTGAGAGAGAAAACCCAACAGGATGAAGGAGAAACCAGAAAGAAATTCTGTAGAGAAGGAGATCAATTTTGGGGTAAATAATGAAATTTGGGCTAATTGCTGAAAAGGAGCTCGATAAATTGAAGTATCGTGCTAGTTGCTACTAATCAAGTGTATAGACTACTGCTTGGTGGGGCTACTGTACGAGCTACTTGGTGGGTTGGATGGGCTTGCTTGCACTTACTTTTGCTACATTACACCTAATAGTACATAAATTATGGTGTTTGTAAATGTACAGTGTGCAGACATCATTGTACCAAAGGCATATTTATTTGTGTATTTGTAAACACCTTTGTTATGTACATCTTTATATCAAAACACACATTTTGTATATGACCGAAAATAAAATGGAAACAAAAGTTTAAATCTTGCTTAGTAATGCATATTTATAGAAAACCGTACCGGAATTATCAAAACCGGAAATTAACCGGAATTTCCGAAATTTCCGAAACGGAACCGGATTCTTAAATTTTCTACGTGACCGGAACGAAACCGGAAACCGGAATTTCAAACCATGGTTTTTTCCAGCAAAAATTCCATTTTTTGATCAGTCAGTTGCTGCCATCTTATGTGTGAAACAATCTATTGATTACAACTTCGATTGCTTTCTCTAATTTATACCCATCTTTAGTAAAATTCTGTACATCATTTTCACAATTTGTGAATTTGATGTAATTTTTGATTTACAACCTTAATCATGCATCCTTCTTAAAATATTTAAAAATATATCCATTAATCAATATCTTACCTAAGTCAAAAAAGTAGCATCGAAGTAGTTTTATATTGTAAAATGGAGACGAAGCAATACTTCATCACACAATAAATATGAGGAATAACAAACACAAAAAGTAAAAAATGTCACAAAGCTCCTCGCAATTTATCTCTCAAACTTATTAATTTTACAACTGCCCGTATGCGTAGCACGGGTCACACACTAGTTTTTAATAGAAATCCTAACGTAGTTTGAACATATAACGTTTTAGCTAACGTGGATGAAGGATGTCCATCTGATATCTTTCTCTCTATCAAATCTCAACCACTCTTTGTCTCCCCCTTTATGTACGAAGGGATTTTATCATATAGATTGGAGTTAGAAATTTGAAATCAAATATATTGTTTTGACTTATATTGAACCTGATATTTAATCTAAAATGGTTGGTTTGGAATCGGGTAATTATTGTTGACTATTTAGATGGAAGTTGGTTGAATATTCGAATTAGATTTGGAATTCAATTGAAAAATAAAAATGGTTGAATAAAAATAATAATAACAATAAATGTTATTAGCATTAAATAAATTAGCAAATTTAGTCGTCAATATAGGGAGATTGGCTTGGAAATGTGTGTATCTATATATACAGAGAAATTGAAAATTTGATGTTCAAATTTGAACCGAACGGTGTTATTTTGGGAAAACAGAATAAAATAAATGAAACGATAAATAATTCAAAAAAATTAAAATAATGTCGTACAGATGGAGTTGGTTGACAACCGAATTAATTTTATTAGAGAAACAGATCGTTGAAATGTAGAAGTACATATAATTTTATAGCATTTGGGGTTTACGGTTCAGATATTAAGCGTTCAACGATAATTTAGGGTGAAATATAATATTTAATTTAAACTAGACGCCACCTACCTCGGTAAATTACGCACCGCCTATCGTTGAAAGCACATCGCTACCCTATAAGCTACTTGATTTACGTTGTTCTTATCTTCGTTTTTCCCTTCTATAAACTCACTCCTCATTCCCAATTTTCTTCAACAAACAAAATCGTTCTTTCCCTTTATAATAGTAATGGCCAAGGAAGATTTGCTTTTCCCCAAATAAAATCAGTTTCTTTCCAAAATTCCTTCAGCAAGTTAAATCCTTTCTACCCTAAAACGATGGCGTTTCACCCTTCGCTTACTCGTGAACCCTAACTCGACCGCTACCCAAAAAGGAATTCGCTGCCACAAACCAAAGCTGCAGCTCCACTAGGGTCGTCACCGCGCCTCGAATTGGTGACCCGCGAACCGTCGCTGCTGCTCCCTCTATTGGCTGCGCCTTCTTTTCGCTGTCATAATGTAACAACCTGAATTTCGGGCAATAAATATTTAAATATTGAGGTTATTTAAATGTTGGATTCAATATTATAAAAATGGTTTTATAACCTAGATTAAATCCTTTTATAAATAATAATTAAAGAGAAGAAAACGTGTTGTCGAGTTTTGATAAGTAGTTCAAAGAAAAATCGATAATGTGACCGAAAACCGTTTTATTGATAAACAAGGTTTTGCTTATTAAAAGTTGTTGGAATATCATGTGCATGTAGTAACGTTAGAAGAACGCATATATGTGTATGTACATATCATAGAAGTAACATACAAATGGTTATGTGTATATGTTCTAGAATATGTTAAATGGCTTAAAACGATAGGGACATGTGTCATCAAATGAACGGAACACATGTATTGTAAGTAAATAAGGTTAAGACACATACATACATTAGGTGTCCATGTGTAGAAACATATAAAGACACCTAAGTAGGCTTGTTTCTTCATCCTAAAGCATGATTGTATGTATTCATGTGAGAGGAAATAAATATGAAGAGGCTTATTATGTAAGCTAAAAGATATAAATTTAAAAAGAGAAGCTTATCATGTAAGCTAAATGATATAAATTTAAGAGAAGCTTATCATGTAAGATAAATGATATAAATTTAAAAAGAGAAGCTAATCATGTAAGCCAAATGGTATAAATTTAAAATGAGAAGCTTATCATGTAAGATAAAAGACATAAATTTAAAATAAGAAGCCTATCATGTAAGCTACAAAAAAAAAAAAAGTGATAAGGACACATAACCCTCTTAGGTGTCCATGTGTAGAAACATCTTAGGACACCTAAGTAGGCATGTGTCATCATCTTATGGTTTGCATGAATAATGAAGGACAAGTGTCCAAAACTAAATTACTAAACTAGCCTTGAAATTTTTTATATAAAGGGTGGAGGGTTCATTCCATTTTATGGATTCTCAAATGAAAAACAAAAGTAAGATAAAGAACAGAAGTTTGGGAGAAGCCTAGAGAATAAACACAAGATCAAGGCACTAGTATAAGGTGAGAAAACTATTTAAGTTCATGTATTCATTTCATGTTTTGTGGAAAAAATTGTGAAAGTTATGAAAATGATAGAACCCGAATCACTGAAAATGACGTTCGGTATTTTAGGCATAACTTTTGCAATTATTAATGAAATTTCGACTACTATATCAATTTGGAAAGCTAATTCAAAGGGCTACAACTTTTTCCTTAGCCACTTTTTTCTAATTCGGCCGTTTGCGTACCTAAAAATTGGACGCAAGGTCGGGTAAAAATCAGCCCGAAATGGACATGTTAAAAATGCCTCATGATGTTTGAATTTATACATTAAATTGATAAATGATTTTGAGGGTTTCTTTGGATGATAAATAAGTAGACTAAAAGAGCTTCTTAGTGTAGAAAATTTGGATTAAAAAACTATTTTTATCATAAAGAAACAGCGTCAAACATTTTACCCAAAAACAGGCTAAAATCTGATTTTCGGAACTTTTTATAGCACTCTAAAACGCTACTTTTCTATTAATGAACACGGAACCAAGCAGAACCTTTTTATAGCGCACAGAATTGCTGTAGTAGCTGATTTGAGTCTAAAATCATTATAAAGCACCCAGAACTTGTCACAGCGCTTCTGGAAGCGCTGTCTTTTCTCTGAATTGACTATGAAGTATTTTAAAACGAGCAGAACTTTTCATAGCACGACTGAAACGCTGTTATAGATGTTATGAGTATAAAATCATGGTAAACTATTCCAAATCCCCTCATATTTAGACTTGAGTTTCCTTATAGTATCATAAACCAACTGGTAAAATTGAGGATGTTAAATCAAAGTGAAAGTGAGTCGAAACGAGTCAAAAATTGAGAACAATGAAGGTTGACGAATTTCGATGTTTCCAGGAAAATAATTGAATACTTGGGAGTGATGATAAGTACTATATGATATTCTACAAGACTTTTGCATGAAGATAGCAAAGAATATTGTTCGTATACTTATCATCTAATACATTATTATTTCGTAAGCTTGTGTTTTAATTTAAAGATGCCTATGACTTTAACATACTATATTGGTTGCGATCTTTGCTTTGACAAGCAATCAACATATACGACTGATGATCGAGGACATTTATGAATAGTGTTTAAATGAGGTATGAATATTGTTCAATCAAGGCATGAATAGTATGTATTTAAACGAGGTATGATTAGTGCTTGAAAAGGTATAAATAGCGTGTAAATGAGGTATGAATACTGTTCAATTGAGGCATGAATAATATGTGATTAAATGAGGTATGAGTAGTGCTTTGAACGAGGTATAAATTGGGTGAGTTTTTTTTAACGAGATAACGAATGGTGTTGAACTTAACTATTTCAGTTCAATCTTTGAAGATCTTTCCAAACATATATTAGAGAAATATAAAGGTGGTTTGAGAATTGATTATGGAGGTGTTTTTGCATAATGAAGATGATTAGTATTTAAAATAAAAGATGCTTGTCTTTTGAAAGAAAGTTCTACCCGATATATATATATATATGTTTTTCGAAATAAAAGACTGGAACCTCCTAGGGTGACAGAGAGGATAATGTCTAGGCTTGGGTTTGGAAAATATAGTTTCTTGCTCTCCCTAGCTATCCCTAACTGATCTGATGGACGGGATGGTTAGTTCAAAATTTAATTTGAAATTATTTGAGTTTAGAAATAATTTAGAATTTTATTTAATATTAAAGAAAAGTAATTTAAGATTACTTTTGAGAATCTCTACATGATATAATGAGTATTTTGAAAGAAAACATTAATTTTAAATGTTTTGTGTAAAGAAAAACTACGTTGGTTTGATCCTGTATCTAATTGCTTACCCAATTGGATAAAGGTACGTAGGCAGTCACATAGGGGTAGTGATGCAGCTGCCTTATTAATGAAAAAATATTTTTGTTTATTATTGATTTTACATCTTGGGTTGATGCATCTTTCATATCATTTAAGCTATACTGACGTTTTATCAAAAGTGTAGGGATGAATATCGATGTCCATTTTGTCAAAGTTGCACGATGGTTGATTTACGGTAATTGTGTTTAATTCATACTTTGACAAGTGCTATTTATATTATTTTAAAAAAAACTTTTGCATTTAGAGATGTTGTATATTTATCAAATAAAATGGTAGCTTTCATTGTTTGTTTTGGACAGAAGGATTTTCGGCATTTTTTTTTACTGGTCCGAAATTCCGGTGCGTTACAAGTGGTATCAGAGCTTAGGTTAGACTCCCAAATAAAATTTCATATAAGAATAGAAAATCATTTTTAGAAATTTCAAAATGAAGTTACCTTAATTTGATGAATAAAACTGGATAAGGTAAGGTGTGACGGCCCGCCCCGCACCAGCCTGCATTTCCTCCATAAGTGCACTGTACACATGCCCGACTAGCACGGGACGGTCGTCAGGAGAAAGGAAAGAGGAGAATGAACTAATCGAGGAACCTGTAGAATGTCTCACAGCACATGGGATAAAATATAATAATGATAACATACTTGACATAAAACAGGTGAGACAGTGCATAAGCTGATAACTAAAATCAACATCAACATCAGAGCAGCGGAAATCCAAATACAGCTTATTACATCTTTTCAAAATCTACTGTCTCTAAATAAAAGAAAGTCAAAGTAGAAGATACACCACCAATGCCCAAGCAGTGATCTTCAACAACACATGGAGAATACTATGTATATGTATTACGGGGAAGCCTCCTACTCGTCTCCGGATCATCTACCCGTGCATCACCGGCTAACCTGTCTCTAGTCTGCTCGTGTGAGCACCCAGAGTAATAAGAGGAGACATAAAACTCTGGGTCAGACATAAAGCCTGGTATGAGCGATAAGCATCTAAACAGAATAATAATAGGTATACTAAACCATACCTGAACCTGGACCTGCAACCAAAGAGTTAGTACCACATACCGTACAGTACTCTAAGGTGCCATAATAAATAGTGTAAAGAATATGGGGGTGGGGTGTGCATATCATAATGATAGCAAACAAATCATCCATAGCAACCATCCTCACATTTCTCACTCAGTGCGTAAAGCATACGATATCTACCACTTTGGAACACTAGACAAATTGAGGTAACGACGAATTCCGACTTGTAGAAACCCTGCTATGACCAAGCCAAACACTTGGAGTCATGACCAAACATTTCAATGACCCACTTCATTGGCCGTACCCCTTAGTTCTACCGATGCCATAATGGCCCTGAATCTGTCTTCGTACCTCCTACCATAGTGGTCCAAAGCTATAGACGCCGATAACCCCTTGGCACACGTCCCGCAGCAAAGCCCAACCATGAAACGAATTCGTTGATTCCCATCTGAATCTTGAGCTCTAACTTCTCATTTGGACTTCCTTTGCATCTCGGGTTTGGTCGAATTGGAGTGGGTCTTCAGAAGAGTTGTCACGTAGTAGTAATAGCCCACGTACGGTTCGGTTCGGTGCTCCTCGTCTAGCTCGGTTCGGTTCGGTGTAACCTTCCTACTCGGTTCGGTTCGGTGATCCTAGTCCATGCCTGAGTCAGTGCTCCATCTCTTCTGGGTTCGGTTCGGAAGTGTAGTGCCTATTCTCCAATCCTGTCCTTCTCCATTTGCCCGATCCGCTCCCACTCCCTTATTTGCTCCGATCCGCTCCGCTCCCTAGCTTACCCCGATCCGATCCGCTCTCCAATCTACTCCGATCTGATCCGCTCTCTATAGTTCCGATCCGATCCCCTCGTCCACTCCAACTCTAAGTAAACGGCCTTCCTTCTCGCCAAGCCTCCTCCAGTGACAAGTTCCAATCCAGTTCGAATTCCCTCGGTCAGTTTACAAATCCGATCCGACCCCCTACTCTAATCCGATCCGGTTCGGAACCTGCACATTTCTGCAACTTTCCAGCGAGCTTTCTACGCCATTCGACGGCGTTTTCGACCAATCTAACTATTCTAATCAATCATAAAACATACCATAGAGTCATAGCAATATGTAAGAGCAACCACAAACACAAAACAACAATTCAAATGAATCAAAATGGATCAAAAGTGGCTAAAACCTCACATTTTCCTATAATCCTTCTTAGTCATGTTTAAGCACATACTTAGTAAAACTTAATCAAATCGTCTAAATTTTCTAACAGAGGCATGAAATATTATTTAAGAATTTCTAAACATTTTTCCAGAATTTATTAGTGTATAAATTCGCTAATCTTCACTAATTACCCTTAATTAACTGTAATTAGTGTCAAAACGATGCTATCACTCACCTTGGCCACAAAATAAAATACCAAATATGAAATACTCTCTATTTGGGTCGAATTCCTACGTATAGCAGCAGCTCCAACCTTGCTTTGTTGCTATTTGGCCTTGTTTTGATGTAGTTTAGGCTTAATTGTAATAACCCGGAAAATCTGGGCCAGTTTAAAATTTTTATTTTGGCAATTTTAGCGAATTTTGATTATTTAAAATGAATTATTTTAAATAAAATCGGCGAGAAATTTATTTTGAATTGAAATCGACGTATATATTATACGCGTCGTCGTTAGAATATAAATATTTATTTATAATTATAAATAGAATTGAAAATGGCGCGGTAGTTCGATAATTCGATTTCAAACTTCAATTGAATGTACCGGGTGCAAAATAATCCGGATTTTAGTGAAACCAAAAATAATGGGATCTAATTGTGAATATCTTTCCAACGAATCCGAAAAATCGAAATTTCCTAACGGGAATCAAAAGATATGTCCAGTTGAAATTTCTGAATAGTCGCTATGGAATTCAGGCCCTTAAAAATGGACATTTTGCAAACGACCTCGGATTTCGACGAAACCAGTTTTGTTGGGTCCGTGATGTAAAGTTATCGCTAGGTTTCAAATTTCATAATTTTTCGAATTAGTATGTGAGCGTGATAAAGGAAAACGTGTTTGACCAGTTTCAGTTGATTTCAATCGACTGGAAATTGGCCATTTTTCAAACGGTCTCAGAATTCGACGAAACTAGTTTTGTTAGGACCGTATCATCAGTACGAAGCTAGAAAATATTTTTTGAGAATTTATAGTTTTGTTATGTGACCCCGGTAATTTGAAAAGTACGTTTAAAAATTCAATATAGTGATTTAAATGTAAATTCAACGAAAACTGATCGAAATAGTCAAACCAGCTTGTGATACATATCCCATTGTGTTCAGAATGGGGGTAAAACGCTAGGGGCGGCAGTCGTTGAGTTTAAATTAGAGTTCGTTTCGATAAGCATGAAGTTTTGAAATTTAAAAGAAATTAAATAAATTATTATATAAAAAAAAACTTTCTTCCCCTTAATCTCGCTTTGCCCCCCCCCCCCCGATTCATAATCGGGAATCCAAAAGAAAAGAAAAAAAAAATCCAGACCTCGAGCCCGTCGCCGCCTCCCTCCCCGCCACCTCGTCGTCAGGCCACCGCTCCTCCACCAACTCCCGCCTCCCTCTAGCCTTGCCCTCCCCCTCGAAACCCCAATCCATCGAACCCCCATCGCGATACCCCCAAATGGCCAGCGCGAGTTCCCCAAAACCGCCGCACCACCCTGCTCGCCACCGCCGCCCTGAAGACCTGGCGCCGCCACTCCAGAAGGCCGCAGCACCTCCCCTACCACCTGCGACTGCACCAACGGGCCCCCCCTTCCTCCGACGATCTGCGAAACCCCCCCCCTCTCTCTGTAAGTTTTATTTTATTTATTTATTTTATTTTAATTCTGATTTTTAAAAGCATTGAAAACTGAATTTTAAGTATGATTTAAAAAACTGAAAACTGATTTTTTTAAAAAAGAAATAAAAACCTGATTTTTAAAAGGAATAAAAACTGATTTTTAAATAATTTAAAACCGATTTTTAAATGATTTAAAACTGATTTTTAGAAAAAGGTATTAAAACTGATTTCTGAAGGGTTTTAAAACAGATTTTTGAAAGGGTTTTAAAACGGATTTTTGAAAAGAGATAAAATTGAATTTGAAAAGGTTTTAACTTTAAAAGAGAAAAAGGTTTTAACTTTAAAAAGAAAATGGTTTGAACTTTAAAAAGAAAATGGTTTGAACTTTAAAAAGAAAAAGGTTTAAACTTTAAAAAGAAAAAGATTTGATCTTTAAAATAGAAAAGACGGAATTTTTATTCAGTAAAAGATGTAAGATATGATTTTTATATTTTTAAAAGCAATAAAAATATAATTTTTACATCATAGGAATATTAAAAATATAATCTTTATATTAAAAATATAATCTTTATATATTGAATAGCGAAGCCAAAATAGAATTTTTATATATTGAACTTCGAAATAAAAATATGATTTTTAAATTGAAAGTGAATAAATAAAAATGTGATTTTTATTTTAAAGACATCGAAATATAAAAATGTGTGATTTATATATATATAGTGACGACGGGCAACGAAGATGACGAAGATGGGATAACGAAGAAGATTTCTATAAATGAAGTGCCGTGGAGCTAGGATAGCTATCTGTGAGAATTTCTCACCTTTCACTTTATTTTCTAGTTATATATATATACTAGGATGCAGACGGTGCTTAGTAGCACCCGACACAATCGTCCACAGACCATGGACTTGTTTGTTTGGTTGCATAGATTAGTTATATGATGTGATTTGAATTTGGTTGTTTGGTGATTTGATTGATGTGTGAATGGCGTGGGCCTTCACTAGACCGGGGATAAGGCTAGGCCTTGTCCCGTTTCTAGTATCGTGCCGTTATGCCGCCGAAATTTTCTAAAATATGTTAGAAAAATAAAAATATCATTTTTATTGAATAAATGAATTGAATAGAAATTCATATGTGGGAATAAAAATGTTTTATCGTTAAAAATATAATTTTTAACGTGAATGTGAATAAATAAATATTCATTTACAAACCAGACGGTTTGTTTATGTACACTTATTTGAATGACATTGATTGGGACGATAAATTTTACACATCGCCCAAATGCACAACTAAAATCTGTGTTTGGTTGTTTGAAACCCCACACGGGTGTTGGGATGAAATATGAATTTCACTCATCCTGATTGATTAAATATGTCGATCGATTGATTGACAGGCTGTTATAAGCGTTGAATATCTATATTTGATGCTTATACAGTGTAGTGCACTTTGGTTGATGGTTGATTATTTTTCAATGCTATTATATACATGTGTTGTATGGAAATCCATATAATTAATTTTATATGGTAATTGATTGGGCCTCATTCCAATTTGAAAAATAAAGAAAATTTGAAAATAGAAATTTATGAAGCCGGGTTGATTAGATTGACGCCATTTTGACGTGAACGATATTTATATCGACTTTATTCATTTTAAAATGAATATTGAAAAGTGATTTCGAAATCAACGATTTCGAAGTGAATTGAAAACGATTTCGAAATGAAGTGAATTGAAAACGATTTCGAAATGAAGTGAATTGAAAACGATTTCGAAATGAATTGAATTGAAAACGATTTCGAAATGAATTGAACTGAAAACGATTTCGAAATGAATTGAATTGAAAACGATTTCGAAGTGAATTGAAAACGATTTCAAAATGAATTGAATTGAAAACGATTTCGAAATGAATTGAATTGAAAACGATTTCGAAATGAAGTGAATTGAAAACGATTTCGAAATGAATTGAATTGAAAACGAATTCAAAGTGAATTGAAAACAATTTCGAAATGAAGTGAATTGAAAACGATTTCGAAATGAATTGAATTGAAAACGAATTCAAAGTGAATTGAAAACGATTTCGAAATGAAGTGAATTGAAAACGATTTCGAAATGAATTGAATTGAAAACGAATTCAAAGTGAATTGAAAACGATTTCAAAGTGAATTGAAAACGATTTCGAAATGAAGTGAATTGAAAACGATTTCGAAATGAAGTGAATTGAAAACGATTTCGAAATGAATTGAATCGAAAACGATTTCGAAATGAATTGAATTGAAATTTGAATTGAATAGAAATGAATTTTAAAACGAATCTATAAAGAAGAATTCAATTGTGATTTGAATTGAAAAGGAAGTTGAAAAATGTTTTTGAAACGAATTCAAAACTATTTATATAATTCGTTTCAAATAGAAATCGACGAAGTATATATTATATATATTATATATATAATATAATGGCCTGAATAGAACGCGCCGCGCCGCGACAGTTCGTGAATTTCGACCATTTATTTCAAACGGACATTACGGGAGATCCGACCGTCGGATTCTCCTAAAACCGGAACCGTTGGGTTCGTATCGAAAAGAGCTTTCTAACGAATATTAGAAATTAGAAATCTAACGGTTGGATTTGGAATTATGTCCAAATCAAATTTGAAAAAGGTCGCTATAAGTGCAGTTCGATGGCCATTGATGGAAATCGACTGTACGGGCCTTGATAAAATTATTAAAAATAGTAATAATTTGTGTAAAATCATAAGAAATGATTTGTGAAGATTTGGGATGAAAAACTCCATATTTGAAAAGATAAAAATAGATTTTTATCGAAATGAACTAGTTTTGAACTAGAATTATAATTCTATTTATTTTTAAATAAATAAATTGAATTTGAAAAGGGTTTTGAAAATAACCAAAATTTCCAATGATTGCATTGGAGTGGATTTGAATCGAAATTGTCTTCGGAATATTTCGATGTTGGAATTCGTGATTATACAGATGTTGTTATGGAAATTTGAAAGATATATATTTATATCGTTATTTCCAATACGACATTTGTTAGTCGTAGAATTTGATATTGAATAGAAGCCGATATATTTTCTATTCAGAGCCTTGTATTGAATATCAAATGTGATTTGGGTTTGTCGCGAATGGTGTCTTCACTAACACTGTTCTTGAACCTAGTTGGGAAAAGATTAAATCTTTTTATTTAGATTTAATGAAGTGTACCAATTAAACGATATTTAATTGGAATTGAATTGGTATTGATTTTTGGGTTTATCGTGAACAGTGTTTTAAATAACACTTGTTCTTTAACCCGATAATTAATGGAATGTGATTTTGGGTTTATCGTGAACCGTGTTTTAAATGACACTGATTCTTTAACCCAGTTAAAGATTAAAACTAAGTGGAGTTTTAATGAATCTTTAATTAGATTGAGATGATCGAAAATGGAGTATCACCAGTTTTGCTCCAGGCGATGGTTAAATCTTTAATTAGATTTGAACATGAAATGGTAATTGAATTTACCGATAACACTGTGGTGTTAGATATGAAGTATTACCAGTTTTACTTCATGGGATGAATAGGTTGGGATTGGGAAATAAAATAAATGATTACTTCGGTGTGGTTCGCTAATCCCGACTAGTTTGAATTGATATTCAAAGGAGATTAAAGAATAAATTTAAAGAATTTATCTTGGATAAAATTAATGGGAACTTTCCCAAAGTATAGGAATATTTGAATAAAAGAATATTCTGAATTGGAATGAGGCGTATGTTGTGTTTGTGTAACACTTTTATAATATATACGCGAGTTATTCAGAAAGACCGGGTTTATCCCATTCTGAATAACTGATTCGACGTGGTGTCGAAGATGAAGACGGTGGTCGAAGACCGGAAGTCTTCACGTCGTTTGGGTAATTACTGATGATCTTGATTGGGCTGTACACCCAAGAAGATGGAAACAGTTAGTGATCGTCCAGACGTGCTTGGAGATCGATGGATATGCGGGGTACTAGGTGCCTCCGGTTTCGTTCAGACCCAGAACGGACTTGTAAATGGACTGTGTGTCTGACATTGGATTTTAGTCCGTGCGATTGATCTCTATTAAATATATATCTGTTTGGCGGCGGAGGATTTATTCTCTTGCTTAACGCCCTTCTCTGAGACGTACGAGCTCAGGGGTTATATATTGATGGATATCAAACGCATGGAGTGAATTGCCTGTGTGGCATGCCTAAGTGGCAATTGATCGAGGCTTCTGTTGAAAAGCAAAGTCTTGTGGTGATGATCAAAGCACAGCCTGTGTGGCACAGCTTTGTGTAACGTGAATTCGCGAGCCTCGCACCCCGGTTGTGAACCAAAAACGGGAGAGGACGTCAGGGAGGGCATGCGTTTCCTTCTAGCTAAAAAGTGGCGTCAGTGGTTTTACACGCCCTGACGAGTTTGACTTATGTGGTTGTTCCTGTTGCGAGGCGCCTCGGTTATATCGGTTTCGGCCGATGCATTCTGGTCGGCAGACGGACCAGACTTACACCCCATAGGGTGGGGAAACGCATGTTCAGGGTTTAAGTTTAATCCACATCGGTGGACTGGCCCTGAGGATCCAAGGGTCACTCGAGCTCTGATCCTGAGACACGGGCTAGAGCGTCTCGAATCGGTTGAGGACTATCTTTTGCCTCGGTTCATAGATGGAAACCCAATTTCCAAATACGTGATTCTGCGGTTTTATTTGTAGAGCCTAGTATGGCGACATAGTGGGATGGGGCGCTCATGCCGCCTATGATTGATACTTATGATTTGAAGTTGTTTTATACACTATGCACTTATAATAGTATCAAACGATTTGTTTTAAACGTATCAAGCATTCTTTGGCTGTTATAAGGGAAAACCCTATCCTCGGCTGCGTTGCATTGTGTGATGGGACCTGGGTCTTATAACAGCTTCATTTTTCTTTATTTAGCATTGCGCTGTTTGTTTTATGCACTGGTATTCTTGGGAGGAAACCCGTTCCGTGTTATACGGCGTGGTCCCTTGATTTACCAAACTTTAAAAATAAAGATTAATAACTGTTTTAGTTCTCACACCAGTCCCATGACTGACCTGGAGTTTATTGTTTTAACCTAAACTCTGGGTGCCCCTATTTTGACACGGGCAGCTAGTAGTTTTGTTTTTGCAGATTTATATTCACAGGATCCTGGTTTACAGCTGGAACGATATCCGGAAAGCTTTGTATCCGTATATCTCTTTCTAGTTGTGTATTGTATTATTTTCCGCTGCGATGTATTTAAATGTAATTTAAATCTCTGACATTTCTGTATAATATTCATTTATACTCTGTATATTCTTGTAATCTGATGCATTGTTGTAATATACGATGAAATGTTCTTTTATATGCGTTCTGTTGTGGTTTGTTCTCAAACGATAGGGCGTTTCGAACGGCCTGGATCGGTTTAGCGACTGGTTCGGACCGAGCGAAATTCCTTCTCGTCACAGTTGGTATCAGAGCTTTGGTTTACAAAGCAGAGAACAAGGCACATTAGAACCTTACGAAAGAATTCATCAGATATTGGATTAGTAATATCCAATTAGAATGACTCGTTAGAGATAGGATCAGTAGTATCCTAGAACGAGTGTGAAGAGTATATTTTTCAAATGAAAACAATTTTTGTTTTGAAAATTTAAATCAATTATTCGTATTTGATTATTTATCTATATTGATTAGGACAGTCCAGTATATAAAGAATTTGCATATACGCCTTGCAAACGTATATTCAAAGTTTTAATATACTGGATAGATATAGAATCACACTCTAGTCGCCCGGAGATGATTCTGATGATAGTTCGAACATCATCAGAATTGGCATTCGTGTTTCGAAGGTGTGATATCTATATATTTCCTATTGACTGGTGTGAGAACCAAAATTAGATTGGACCTATTGTTGTGAATTGGCATCAAAAACATGATTTTCTATATATGTATCAAAGATAATGAATTTGAAACTCTAATTCACTAATTGATTGATGTTTGTGTTGTTTGTTTATTTGTTTGCTAATTTTTAGCCATTTAGCCTAATTGAACCGAATATTGAGTTATAATTGAAATTGGTCGCATTTGTTTGCATATACATATATATCATTGAACAGGTTATAGCAAGGAGGCTAGAGCCAGAGAATAAAATTTGTTTGCCCGACAAATAGGTACATGTTTACTACATAATTTACTGTTTTGTTTGGGTGATGATGATTTTATGAGCCTATTGGCTAGCCGCTTGGCTTTTTCTTTTTCTTTTGGAGATCTGAAGGACCGGGGAAGCTATTTGAAATTCCCCGATGCTCCCGGTGCAGGGGAGGTTATGGCGAAATTTTTCGAAAATTTAGGGTGTTAGCCAAATTTTTGAAATTTTGAAAATTCTCAGAAACTGAAAAGTTGGAGAAGGAAAACCAGATCGAGCGTAGAGTTCATTAATCAAACCACTTTCGACTTTGTTCCTTTTCGGGGACGAAAAGTTTTAAGTGGGGGAGATTGTAATAACCCGGAAAATCTGGGCCAGTTTAAAATTTTTATTTTGGCAATTTTAGTGAATTTTGATTATTTAAAATGAATTATTTTAAATAAAATCGGCGAGAAATTTATTTTGAATTGAAATCGACGTATATATTATACGCGTCGTCGTTAGAATATAAATATTTATTTATAATTATAAATAGAATTGAAAATGGCGCGGTAGTTCGATAATTCGATTTCAAACTTCAATTGAGTGTACCGGGTGCAAAATAATCCGGATTTTAGTGAAACCAAAAATAATGGGATCTAATTGTGAATATCTTTCCAACGAATCCGAAAAATCGAAATTTCCTAACGGGAATCAAAAGATATGTCCAGTTGAAATTTCTGAATATTCGCTATGGAATTCAGGCCCTTAAAAATGGACATTTTGCAAACGACCTCGGATTTCAACGAAACCAGTTTTGTTGGGTCCGTGATGTAAAGTTATCGCTAGGTTTCAAATTTCATAATTTTTCGAATTAGTATGTGAGCGTGATAAAGGAAAACGTGTTTGACCAGTTTCAGTTGATTTCAATCGACTGGAAATTGGCCATTTTTCAAACGGTCTCAGAATTCGACGAAACTAGTTTTGTTAGGACCGTATCGTCAGTACGAAGCTAGAAAATATTTTTCGAGAATTTATAGTTTTGTTATGTGACCCCGGTAATTTGAAAAGTACGTTTAAAAATTCAATATAGTGATTTAAATGTAAATTCAACGAAAACTGATCGAAATAGTCAAACCAGCTTGTGATACATATCCCATTGCGTTCAGAATGGGGGTAAAACGCTAGGGGCGGCAGTCGTTGAGTTTAAATTAGAGTTCGTTTCGATAAGCATGAAGTTTTGAAATTTAAAAGAAATTAAATAAATTATTATATAAAAAAAAAACTTTCTTCCCCTTAATCTCGCTTTGCCCCCCCCCCCCCCCCGATTCATAATCGGGAATCCAAAAGAAAAGAAAAAAAAAATCCAGACCTCGAGCCCGTCGCCGCCTCCCTCCCCGCCACCTCGTCGTCAGGCCACCGCCACTCCACCAACTCCCGCCTCCCTCTAGCCTTGCCCTCCCCCTCGAAACCCCAATCCATCGAACCCCCATCGCGATACCCCCAAATGGCCAGCGCGAGTTCCCCAAAACCGCCGCACCACCCTGCTCGCCACCGCCGCCCTGAAGACCTGGCGCCGCCACTCCAGAAGGCCGCAGCACCTCCCCTACCACCTGCGACTGCACCAACGGGCCCCCCCTTCCTCCGACGATCTGCGAAAACCCCCCCTCTCTCTGTAAGTTTTATTTTATTTATTTATTTTATTTTAATTCTGATTTTTAAAAGCATTGAAAACTGAATTTTAAGTATGATTTAAAAAACTGAAAACTGATTTTTTTAAAAAAGAAATAAAAACCTGATTTTTAAAAGGAATAAAAACTGATTTTTAAATAATTTAAAACCGATTTTAAAATGATTTAAAACTGATTTTTAGAAAAAGGTATTAAAACTGATTTCTGAAGGGTTTTAAAACAGATTTTTGAAAGGGTTTTAAAACGGATTTTTGAAAAGAGATAAAATTGAATTTGAAAAGGTTTTAACTTTAAAAGAGAAAAAGGTTTTAACTTTAAAAAGAAAATGGTTTGAACTTTAAAAAGAAAATGGTTTGAACTTTAAAAAGAAAAAGGTTTAAACTTTAAAAAGAAAAAGATTTGATCTTTAAAATAGAAAAGACGGAATTTTTATTCAGTAAAAGATGTAAGATATGATTTTTATATTTTTAAAAGCAATAAAAATATAATTTTTACATCATAGGAATATTAAAAATATAATCTTTATATTAAAAATATAATCTTTATATATTGAATAGCGAAGCCAAAATAGAATTTTTATATATTGAACTTCGAAATAAAAATATGATTTTTAAATTGAAAGTGAATAAATAAAAATGTGATTTTTATTTTAAAGACATCGATATATAAAAATGTGTGATTTTTATATATATAGTGACGACGGGCAACGAAGATGACGAAGATGGGATATCGAAGAAGATTTCTATAAATGAAGTGCCGTGGAGCTAGGATAGCTATCTGTGAGAATTTCTCACCTTTCACTTTATTTTCTAGTTATATATATATACTAGGATGCAGACGGTGCTTAGTAGCACCCGACACAATCGTCCACAGACCATGGACTTGTTTGTTTGGTTGCATAGATTAGTTATATGATGTGATTTGAATTTGGTTGTTTGGTGATTTGATTGATGTGTGAATGGCGTGGGCCTTCACTAGACCGGGGATAAGGCTAGGCCTTGTCCCGTTTCTAGTATCGTGCCGTTATGCCGCCGAAATTTTCTAAAATATGTTAGAAAAATAAAAATATCATTTTTATTGAATAAATGAATTGAATAGAAATTCATATGTGGGAATAAAAATGTTTTATCGTTAAAAATATAATTTTTAACGTGAATGTGAATAAATAAATATTCATTTATGAACCAGACGTTTTGTTTATGTACATTTATTTGAATGACATTGATTGGGACGATAAATTTTACACATCGCCCAAATGCACAACTAAAATCTGTGTTTGGTTGTTTGAAACCCCACATGGGTGTTGGGATGAAATATGAATTTCACTCATCCTGATTGATTAAATATGTCGATCGATTGATTGACAGGCTGTTATAAGCGTTGAATATCTATATTTGATGCTTATACAGTGTAGTGCACTTTGGTTGATGGTTGATTATTTTTCAATGCTATTATATACATGTGTTGTATGGAAATCCATATAATTAATTTTATATGGTAATTGATTGGGCCTCATTCCAATTTGAAAAATAAAGAAAATTTGAAAATAGAAATTTATGAAGCCGGGTTGATTAGATTGACGCCATTTTGACGTGAACGATATTTATATCGACTTTATTCATTTTAAAATGAATATTGAAAAGTGATTTCGAAATCAACGATTTCGAAGTGAATTGAAAACGATTTCGAAATGAAGTGAATTGAAAACGATTTCGAAATGAAGTGAATTGAAAACGATTTCAAAATGAATTGAATTGAAAACGATTTCGAAATGAATTGAATTGAAAACGATTTCGAAATGAATTGAATTGAAAACGATTTCGAAGTGAATTGAAAACGATTTCGAAATGAATTGAATTGAAAACGATTTCGAAATGAATTGAATTGAAAACGATTTCGAAATGAAGTGAATTGAAAACGATTTCGAAATGAATTGAATTGAAAACGAATTCAAAGTGAATTGAAAACGATTTCGAAATGAAGTGAATTGAAAACGATTTCGAAATGAATTGAATTGAAAACGAATTCAAAGTGAATTGAAAACGATTTCGAAATGAAGTGAATTGAAAACGATTTCGAAATGAATTGAATTGAAAACGAATTCAAAGTGAATTGAAAACGATTTCAAAGTGAATTGAAAACGATTTCGAAATGAAGTGAATTGAAAACGATTTCGAAATGAAGTGAATTGAAAACGATTTCGAAATGAATTGAATCGAAAACGATTTCGAAATGAATTGAATTGAAATTTGAATTGAATAGAAATGAATTTTAAAACGAATCTATAAAGAAGAATTCAATTGTGATTTGAATTAAAAAGGAAATTGAAAAATGTTTTTGAAACGAATTCAAAACTATTTATATAATTCGTTTCAAATAGAAATCGACGAAGTATATATTATATATATTATATATATAATATAATGGCCTGAATAGAACGCGCCGCGCTGCGGCAGTTCGTGAATTTCGACCATTTATTTCAAACGGACATTACGGGAGATCCGACGTCGGATTCTCCTAAAACCGGAACCGTTGGGTTCGTATCGAAAAGAGCTTTCTAAGGAATATTAGAAATTAGAAATCTAACGGTTGGATTTGGAATTATGTCCAAATCAAATTTGAAAAAGGTCGCTATAAGTGCAGTTCGATGGCCATTGATGGAAATCGACTGTACGGGCCTTGATAAAATTATTAAAAATAGTAATAATTTGTGTAAAATCATAAGAAATGATTTGTGAAGATTTGGGATGAAAAACTCCATATTTGAAAAGATAAAAATAGATTTTTATCGAAATGAACTAGTTTTGAACTAGAATTATAATTCTATTTATTTTTAAATAAATAAATTGAATTTGAAAAGGGTTTTGAAAATAACCAAAATTTCCAATGATTGCATTGGAGTGGATTTGAATCGAAATTGTCTTCGGAATATTTCGATGTTGGAATTCGTGATTATACAGATGTTGTTATGGAAATTTGAAAGATATATATTTATATCGTTATTTCCAATACGACATTTGTTAGTCGTAGAATTTGATATTGAATATAAGCCGATATATTTTCTATTCAGAGCCTTGTATTGAATATCAAATGTGATTTGGGTTTGTCGCGAATGGTGTCTTCATTAACACTGTTCTTGAACCTAGTTGGGAAAAGATTAAATCTTTTTATTTAGATTTAATGAAGTGTACCAATTAAACGATATTTAATTGGAATTGAATTGGTATTGATTTTTGGGTTTATCGTGAACAGTGTTTTAAATAACACTTGTTCTTTAACCCGATAATTAATGGAATGTGATTTTGGGTTTATCGTGAACCGTGTTTTAAATGACACTGATTCTTTAACCCAGTTAAAGATTAAAACTAAGTGGAGTTTTAATGAATCTTTAATTAGATTGAGATGATCGAAAATGGAGTATCACCAGTTTTGCTCCAGGCGATGGTTAAATCTTTAATTAGATTTGAACATGAAATGGTAATTGAATTTACCGATAACACTGTGGTGTTAGATATGAAGTATTACCAGTTTTACTTCATGGGATGAATAGGTTGGGATTGGGAAATAAAATAAATGATTACTTCGGTGTGGTTCGCTAATCCCGACTAGTTTGAATTGATATTCAAAGGAGATTAAAGAATAAATTTAAAGAATTTATCTTGGATAAAATTAATGGGAACTTTCCCAAAGTATAGGAATATTTGAATAAAAGAATATTCTGAATTGGAATGAGGCGTATGTTGTGTTTGTGTAACACTTTTATAATATATACGCGAGTTATTCAGAAAGACCGGGTTTATCCCATTCTGAATAACTGATTCGACGTGGTGTCGAAGATGAAGACGGTGGTCGAAGACCGGAAGTCTTCACGTCGTTTGGGTAATTACTGATGATCTTGATTGGGCTGTACACCCAAGAAGATGGAAACAGTTAGTGATCGTCCAGACGTGCTTGGAGATCGATGGATATGCGGGGTACTAGGTGCCTCCGGTTTCGTTCAGACCCAGAACGGACTTGTAAATGGACTGTGTGTCTGACATTGGATTTTAGTCCGTGCGATTGATCTCTATTAAATATATATCTGTTTGGCGGCGGAGGATTTATTCTCTTGCTTAACGCCCTTCTCTGAGACGTACGAGCTCAGGGGTTATATATTGATGGATATCAAACGCATGGAGTGAATTGCCTGTGTGGCATGCCTAAGTGGCAATTGATCGAGGCTTCTGTTGAAAAGCAAAGTCTTGTGGTGATGATCAAAGCACAGCCTGTGTGGCACAGCTTTGTGTAACGTGAATTCGCGAGCCTCGCACCCCGGTTGTGAACCAAAAACGGGAGAGGACGTCAGGGAGGGCATGCGTTTCCTTCTAGCTAAAAAGTGGCGTCAGTGGTTTTACACGCCCTGACGAGTTTGACTTATGTGGTTGTTCGTGTTGCGAGGTGCCTCGGTTATATCGGTTTCGGCCGATGCATTCTGGTCGGCAGACGGACCAGACTTACACCCCATAGGGTGGGGAAACGCATGTTTAGGGTTTAAGTTTAATCCACATCGGTGGACTGGCCCTGAGGATCCAAGGGTCACTCGAGCTCTGATCCTGAGACACGGGCTAGAGCGTCTCGAATCGGTTGAGGACTATCTTTTGCCTCGGTTCATAGATGGAAACCCAATTTCCAAATACGTGATTCTGCGGTTTTATTTGTAGAGCCTAGTATGGCGACATAGTGGGATGGGGCGCTCATGCCGCCTATGATTGATACTTATGATTTGAAGTTGTTTTATACACTATGCACTTATAATAGTATCAAACGATTTGTTTTAAACGTATCAAGCATTCTTTGGCTGTTATAAGGGAAAACCCTATCCTCGGCTGCGTTGCATTGTGTGATGGGACCTGGGTCTTATAACAGCTTCATTTTTCTTTATTTAGCATTGCGCTGTTTGTTTTATGCACTGGTATTCTTGGGAGGAAACCCGTTCCGTGTTATACGGCGTGGTCCCTTGATTTACCAAACTTTAAAAATAAAGATTAATAACTGTTTTAGTTCTCACACCAGTCCCATGACTGACCTGGAGTTTATTGTTTTAACCTAAACTCTGGGTGCCCCTATTTTGACACGGGCAGCTAGTAGTTTTGGTTTTGCAGATTTATATTCACAGGATCCTGGTTTACAGCTGGAACGATATCCGGAAAGCTTTGTATCCGTATATCTCTTTCTAGTTGTGTATTGTATTATTTTCCGCTGCGATGTATTTAAATGTAATTTAAATCTCTGACATTTCTGTATAATATTCATTTATACTCTGTATATTCTTGTAATCTGATGCATTGTTGTAATATACGATGAAATGTTCTTTTATATGCGTTCTGTTGTGGTTTGTTCTCAAACGATAGGGCGTTTCGAACGGCCTGGATCGGTTTAGCGACTGGTTCGGACCGAGCGAAATTCCTTCTCGTCACATTAATCTTCACTAAAAATGTGTTTTTGGAGTGGTTTTAGAGGATGGAAGCCATTACTAGGGTCTCAAGAAGGTTTGTGGCGGCTCAAAACTGAAATGGAAAGGATTTCCTAACCCTAATCAATCCTCCTATACCTATAAACCCGAAATTCCCCTCTGGGCCTAGCTGCTAATCACCCGGTTAAGCCCAATTAAGCTGTTTTTCACCATCTGAAACTTGTTTCAGCCATATCTCCCAAATGGTGAGTCCGTTTGGCTAATGTGACCACTCTACGGAAAGAGAAACCATAATTCGGAGCCAATGGAAGTGGTTTCAAGTCAAAATTCATTTCCAGTCAAAAGTTATGGCCAAAACAGTACCAACTAGGGGTAAAATGGTCATTTAAAAATCGACAAAAATCATGAACATGGGAAATGACCCTACTAGTCGTTTCCCAAAAGTATACGACCATACGACTTACTAAGAAAAGGAAATAAATATTATACGATCTTCCGATGCGTAGAATGCGGGTCGTTACACTCTCCCCCCTTTAAGAAATTTCGTCCCCGAAATTCCTTAACCCAAAACATACAAAAGATCCCGCATGCCTAACAGCCATATACAACAATCAAACATGCAAAACAAACAAACAAGTATACCCTAGCATGCGGAAAACTAAATCGAAGTCAAAATCTTACCAGGCAAAGAGTTCTGGATAAGTCTTCCTAATGTTCTCCTCTGTCTCCCAAGTACAATCATTCTCGTCCTCGCCCCACTGAACCTTGACTAGCTTCACCGCCTTCCTTCGAAGTTGTTTCATGTCGTGCTCGACAATAGGGGCCGGCTTGCGGTTCCCAACCTCCTCGGGTTCTGCTTCGAAGTCCTCTAACTGATCAGGTGAAATAGTCATATCTGAGTCGTGGACGAACTTCTTTAGTTGGGAAACATGAAATACATTGTGAACTCCCGCCATTTTCTCTGGTAAGTCAATTCTATATGCCAAGTTCCCGACTAGTTCGAGAACAGGGAATGGGCCAACAAATCTTGGTGCCAACTTGCCTCTCCTGCCAAATCGTATTACGCTCTTCAACGGAGAAATCTTGACAAACACGAAGTCACCAACGGAGAATTTTAAGTCTCTTCTCCTCTTATCAGCATAACTCTTCTGCCTATCTTGGGCAGCCTTCATTCGTTGTTGAATGGTCTTGATTTTATCAGAAGTTTCCCTCACCACATCTGGTCCAAGCATAAACTTCTTGCCAGTCTCTATCCAACATGATGGTGAGTTGCATGGTCTTCCGTACAAAGCTTCAAACGGAGCCATACCGATACTGGATTGGTAGCTATTATTATATGCAAACTCTACTAGATGCAAATGGTCATCCCATGATCCACCAAAATCCAATATACATGCTCTCAAGAGATCTTCCAAAATACGATTCACCCTCTCCGTCTGACCGTCGGTCTGAGGATGATATGCGGTACTGAGATGTAACTCTGACCCTAGAGCCTCTTGTAAGCTCTTCCAAAACCCACTAGTGAACAACGGGTCTCGGTCACTCACAATGCTTTTAGGTATTCCATGAAATCTCACTACCCACTTCATATACAATTCTGCTAACTTAGCTGTCGTTCTGGTCGATTTGACTGGTATAAATCTTGCACTTTTAGTCAGTCGATCCACAACTACCCAAATGCTATCATGTACCGATCTAGTCCTTGGTAAACCATCAATGAAATCCATCGAGACTTGCTCCCATTTTCATTCGGGAATTTCTAAGGGCTGTAACAACCCACTAGGCTTCTTTTGCTCGGCTTTAACTAGCTGGCAATTCATGCACTTGGATATAAACTTCCCAATGTCTCTTTTCATCCCTTCCCAGTAGTAGGTCTGCTTCATGTCTCGATACATCTTATTACCACCGGGGTGTATAGTCAGTTTTGAGCGATGACACCCTCTAAGCACTTCATCCCTCAATCCATTGACATTGGGTACAATGAGCTTTCCATTCTTTCTAAGCCATCCATCTTGATCAAGCCCGTACTTGTTCATCTCCTCATCTATACCCATCCCTAACTTGGAGATGATTTCCAATAGGTTAGGATCGTCCCTCTGACTAGAGCCGGTCTGCTCAATCAAAGTGGGTCCGATCGTCAAACTTGCTAACATTTCTGGATCCAATTCACACTTTGGTCTGAAATCATACCCAGCGATGTACTCCAGTTGCTTCCATTCTAGAAACATAGCGCCTAAGCTGGCATGTCCCCTACTCAATGCATTAGCCACCGCATTACCCTTTCCCGGTGTATATGCGATGTCAAAATCATAGGAAGCCAAGAATTCTAACCACCTTTGTTGCCGGAGATTTAAATCCTTCTGGGAGAAGAGATACTTCAACGACTTATGATCTGTAAACAGCTCAAATCTTTCTCCCAAGAGATAGTGTCTCCACATCTTCAATGCGAACATGATCGCTGCCAATTCTAAATCATGGGTAGGGTATCTTCTCTCGTGCGGTTTCAATTGCCGACTTGCATAAGCTACAACCCTACCGCCTTGCATCAATACAGCACCCAGTCCGGTACCACAGGCATCCGTGTATACCGTCATCTCTTCATTCCCCTTAAGAATGACTAACACTGGTGCGCTTGTCAACTTGTCCTTTAGACTCTTAAATGCATTCTCGCACCTTTCATCCCAGACAAAAGCTTGATTCTTCTTAGTCAACTGGGTCAATGGTGCTGCTATCTTGGAGAAACCTTGCATAAACTTACGATAATATCCAGCTAACCCCAAGAAGCTTCTTACGTCTGTTGCATTCTTGGGCGTAGGCCAATCCTGTACCGTAGCCACCTTCGCCGGGTCCACGGCAATCCCATTCTCTGATACAACATGGCCCAAGAACCTCACTTCCCTCTTCCAGAAGTGACACTTAGAAAACTTCGCTTTCAATTGGTGTTTTCTCAACACCTCCATCACTATTCTCAAATGTCCCTTGTGTTCTTCCTCTGTCCTCGAGTAGACCAAAATATCATCAACGAACACAAGGACAAACTTATTCAACTGATCTCTGGATACCCTATTCATAAGATCCACAAAATATGCTGGGGCATTGGTCAGCCCGAATGGCATGACCAACCACTCATAAAATCCAGATGGCGTCCGAAATGCCATTTTAGCTATACTCTCAGCTTCCACTCTAAGCTGATGAAAACCTGTCGCGAGTTCCAACTGAGAAAATACTCTCGCGCCACTCAACTGATCGAACAAATCATCTATCCGCGGTAGAGGATAGTTGTTCTTCCTCGTCACTTTATTCAACTCGCGGTAGTCTACACACAAACGAAGGGAACCATCCGCCTTGGTAGCAAACACAACTGGTGCTCCCCATTCAGAAACACTCCTTCTGATAAATCCCTTCTTCAAAAGATCGCTGACTTGCACCTCGAGCTCTCGCTGCTCCCTTGGTGCCATACGACGAAGTGGCATAACTATAGGCCTGGCATCTTTTACCAAATCAATACGGAACTCAATCTCTCGGTGTGGTGGAAGTCCGGTCACTTCTTCGAAAACATCCGGATACTGGCCAACCACGGGCAAACCTGACAACTCACTATGCGGAATGTCAAGGGAGTTTAGAAAACTAGCCGATACCCCCTACTGGGTAGACCACCAAACACTATCCTCCGCCCATCATCCGCTCTAGCTGTCACCAAAAAGCCCTCACAGTCTACCACCACCCTGTATCTTCGGAGCCAATCTACTCCCAAAATAATGCCAAACCCAGTAAATCCCAAAACAAAGCAATCACAAACAAACATGCATCCATGACTCGATAAGACCACATTACGACAAATCATGCTAAGGCTAGTAGAACCATCAATCGGGTTCGTCACTACTAAAGGTCTATCAACAATCTCGGGCTCCAATCCCAACCTATCTACCAGGTCACTAGATATGAAAGAACTGGAAGCTCCGGTATCAAACAAAACTCTAACAGGAACATCATAAACAGAAAGCATACCTTGAATGACGACATTCTTTCCCTTCTCCGCCGCAGTTGGGGCATTCGACGAAGAAGGAATAGCATTAAGGGCGTATGCTTTCACCATTTGCTTTTCTTTAGGGGGTTGCAGACACTTGTCCTTGTGATGTCCCATTTGGCCACAATTGAAGCACTTCCTATCGGCTGGCTTGGCCCGACAATTACTAGCATAATGGCCCTTCTTACCACAGCTGAAGCACTCAACATCTTGTTTATTCTTTTTCTTCTGGCCATCCTTAGTCTGATTCTGCTTTCTCTTATTCTAGGAACCACCTTTGCCTCCACCACTTGCTTGTGGTTTTGGCTCATCTGCGGATGCAACCTCAGTCTTCGGCTTAGGGTAGAGACTTTCTGATCTTAATGCTTTCCCCACAATCGACTCAAACGTCTCATCGATGTGGTTAATAAGCCTTTCCCCCAAGTACTGATCCAAACCAGTTATGAATTTCTCATTCTTCTTCTCAGCAGTATCAATAAGAGATAACCCATATTTTGACAAAGTGTCAAATTCAGCAATGTACTCCGAGACAGCTCTGCCATTCTGCTTGAGCTCCAAGAATTTCTTAAACAGCACTGACTTCTGAGCAGCTGGAATGAACTTCTCGCTAAAGCGAGCCTTAAACTGCTCCAAAGTAATCTGATCTTCGGGTGTAGCTGCCTTTATAACATTCCACCAATTCATTTCCCGCCCTTGCAGCTGACGGGACGCTAGCTTTCTCTTCATCGCATCCTCGATACCCAAATCCTCGAAGATACGTTCGCAACTATCCAACCAATCTTGAACATCCGTGGCCGACTCCATTCCGTGAAACGGCTTCCCACCAAGGCTAGTATAATCCTTATTCAGCTTGGCGAAATCGACCCTCGGCGCCTGCACTATTGGACCACCACCATTTCCATCATTGGGAGCTGCCCTCTGTACATCTCTAAGCATCTCTCTCATGAGGTCAGTAAACATCGTCCTCATGTCAGCAGCACTCCCATTATTGGCCCCTCTACCGGTACCTCTAACATATCGGCACATCGTCAATCTGAAAAAGGAAACGATTAACGACCCCATAGTGGTGCTAGTGCAGCACGACTTCATTCTTATACTACTAATAGTATATATATAGCTTTTGAAAACCAAAATAATCACAAATACGCTCTCTCGTATACGTATACTATCTCTCCCCGATAACTTCCCTTGGTTAATTACACAACCTAGAGCTCTGATACCAAGTGTGACGGCCCGCCCCGCACCAGCCTGCATTTCCTCAATAAGTGCGCTGTACACATGCCCGACTAGCACGGGATGGTCGTCAGGAGAAAGGAAAGAGAAGAATGAACTAATCGAGGAACCTGTAGAATGTCTCACAGCGCGTGGGATAAAATATAATAATGATAACATAATTGACATAAAACGGGTGAGACAGTGCATAAGCTGATAACTAAAATCAACATCAGAGCAGCGGAAATCCAAATACAGCTTATTACAACTTTTCAAAATCTACTGTCTCTAAATAAAAGAAAGTCAAAGTAGAAGATACACCACCAATGCCCAAGCAGTGATCTTCAACAACACAGGGAGAATACTATGTATATGTATTAAGTGGAAGCCTCCTGCTCGTCTCCGGATCATCTACCCGTGCATCACCAGCTAACATGTCTCTAGTCTGCTCGTGTGAGCACCCAGAGTAATAAGAGGAGATATAAAACTCTGGGTCAGACATAAAGCCTGGTATGAGCGATAAGCATCTAAATAGAACAATAACAGGTATACTAAACCATACCTGAACCTGGACCTGCAACCAAAGAGTTAGTACCACATACCGTACAGTACTCTAAGGTGCCATAATAAATAGTGTAAAGAATACGGGGGTGGGGTGTGCATGTCATAATGATAGCAAAAAATCATCCATAGCAACCATCCTCACATTTCTCACTCAGTGCGTAAAGCATACGATATCTACCACTTTGGAACACTAGACAAATTGAGGTAACGACGAATTCCGACTTGTAGAAACCCTGCTATGACCAAGCCAAACACTTGGAGTCATGACCAAACATTTCAATGACCCACTTCATTGGTCGTAGCCCTTAGTTCTACCGATGCCATAATGGACCTGAATCCATCTTCGTACCTCCTACCATAGTGGTCCAAAGCTGTAGAGGTCGATAACCCCTTGGCACACGTCCCGCAGCAAAGCCCAACCATGAAGCGAACTCGTTGATTCCCATCTGAATCTTGAGCTCTAACTTCTCATTTGGACTTCCTTTGCATCTCGGGTTTGGTTGAATTGGAGTGGGTCTTCAGAAGAGTTGTCACGTAGTAGTAATAGCCCACGTACGGTTCGGTTCGGTGCTCCTCGTCTAGCTCGGTTCGGTTCGGTGTAACCTTCCTACTCGGTTCGGTTCGGTGATCCTAGTCCATGCCTGAGTCAGTGCTCCATCTCTTCTCGGTTCGGTTCGGAAGTGCAGTGCCTATTCTCCAATCCTGTCCTTCTCCATTTGCCCGATCTGCTCCCACTCCCTTATTTGCTCCGATCCGCTCCGCTCCCTAGCTTACCCCGATCCGATCCGCTCTCCAATCTACTCCGATCCAATCCGCTCTCTATAGTTCCGATCCGATCCCCTCGTCCACTCCAACTCTAAGTAAACGGCCTTCCTTCTCGCCAAGCCTCCTCCAGTGACAAGTTCCAATCTAGTTCGAATTCCCTCGGTCAGTTCACAAATCCGATCCGACCCGCTACTCCGATCCGATCCGGTTCGGAACTTGCACATTTCTGCAACTTTCCAGCGAGCTTTCTACGCCATTCGACGGCGTTGTCGACCAATCTAACTATTCTAATCAATCATAAAACATACCATAGAGTCATAGCAATATGTAAGAGCAACCACAAACACCAAACAACAATTCAAATGAATCAAAATGGATCAAAAGTGGCTAAAACCTCACATTTTCCTATAATCCTTCTTAATCATGTTTAAGCACATACTTAGTAAAACTTAATCAAATCGTCTAAATTTTCTAACATAGGCATGAAATATTATTTAGGAATTTCTAAACATTTTTCCAGAATTTATTAGTGTATAAATTCGCTAATCTTCACTAATTACCCTTAATTAACTGTAATTAGTGTCAAAACGATGCTATCACTCACCTTGGCCACAAAATAAAACACCAAATCTGAAATACTCTCTGTTTGGGTCGAATTCCTACGTATAGCAGCAGCTCCAACCTTGCTTTGTTGCTATTTGGTCTTGTTTTGATGTAGTTTAGGCTTAATCTTCACTAAAAATGTGTTTTTGGAGTGGTTTTAGAGGATGGAAGCCATTACTAGGGTCTCAAGAAGGTTTGTGGCGGCTCAAAACTAAAATGGAAATGATTTTCTAACCCTAATCAGTCCTTCTATACCTCTAAACCCGAAATTCCCCTCTGGGCTTAGCTGCTAATCACCCGGTTAAGCCCAATTAAACAGTTTTTCGCCATCTGAAACTTGTTTCAGCCATATCTCCCAAATGGTGAGTCCGTTTGGCTAATGTGACCACTCTACGGAAAGAGAAACCATCATCCGGAGCCAATGGAAGTGATTTCAAGTCAAAATTCATTTCCAGTCAAAAGTTATGGCCAAAACAGTACCAACTAGGGGTAAAATGGTCATTTAAAAATCGACAAAAATCATGAACATGGGAAATGACCCTACTAGTCGTTTCCCAAAAGTACACGACCATACGACTTACTAAGAAAAGGAAATAAATATTCTACGATCTTCCGATGCGTAGAATGCGGGTCGTTACATAAGGCACCATTCCTCTGACCAGGTATATGAGTAATATTTATTTGTTTAACTTTTGTTTATAGAATAATGTGTTGATTCATTTTTAAGCACCACATAAAGAGGCTTAACGAAGTTGTAAGTGCATATGACTAGCTATAAAGTAACGAAGAAATGAATGAAGTGGCATGTAAAGGAAGGAATGTGGCAGCTTGAAATGGATGCAGCAGAGTGGCTTAAGAGGAATGAGGTATTGCAACTTATCGAGGAATGAGTTAAATGAGTTTGGGCAATTATACTAGAGGAAGGCCAAGAGGAGTAAAATTGAGCAATACATTCATGCAAAATCAAGGTGAGAATTTTTTATATAATAAGATATTAGAATTATTTAGCATTAATGGTGTTAGCTTAAAAAGCCGCTGAAACATCTCTCAGCAATTCAGTCATGACTATTGATTCCTTGATTTGGGTTTAGTCAAAGTTAATCTTATTGGGAAGCTAGAGTAATTATCTAGAATACTTACATCATATATATATTGAAATTTTGAAAGTTTGCTATTTCATAACATTTTTGCAAACTGAACTGTGTTTGACAAAAAAAGGGATGGTTATACTTAAGATGATTTTCGAAGTTGAAAGTGTGGATTTTCCAAAATAAAATGGTTATCCATATGAGAGTAATGATTACAAAGTATAAAAGTGTCTTGAGAGTATACCTTGTTTAAACTTACTAAAGATTTTTATTGATTATTTCATCAAGGATGGATACTTTTGGATGACAACGACGACGACGTGCGGTATAAGACAATAGATCTTGGGTAGTGCACTATTACTCTATGTTGGTATCGAGCCGAGTAGAGTACATCATATTTGATGACGGGGTGCCAGCATAAGACAATAGATCTTGGATAATGCTACTATTACTCTATGTTGGTATCAAGCCGAGCAGAGTACATCCTATTTGATGACGGGATGTCGGCTGCAATGAGATAAAATATCCTAAATTGAGTGTGGATCTATTTTGATGAATATAATCATACTATATATATAAACCAAATTGAAGATATTATTTGAGATGTCTATTTTGAAAATATTACTCTCCGGTACATTTTGATGAGTACTGCAATAAGGAGAGTAACTCATTATTAGACGAGTTGACTTTGATGAATATAATCATATTATATTTTAAAAAAAAATTGAGGTGTGTATTACTCTCTAGTACATTTTGATGGGTACTGCAACAAGGAGAGTAACTCATTATTTGACGAGGTGACTTTGATGAATATAATCATCTTTTTTAAAAAAAGTAAAGAAAATGAAGATATTATTTGAGATGTCTAACTTGAAAATATTACTCTCTGGTACATTTTGATGGGTACCACAACATGGAGAATACATCCTTACTTGATGATTATGAGTCAGAAAAGCCAGAGTACGATGAATCTTTGGTGCATTCAGATGGGAGCCACACAAGAAGAGTATGTCTTTACTGGATGATCAGAGTGTATGTTCACGGGATGGAGGCTGGGTATCGATGTGGATTGCAAAGAACATAATCCTGAATTTAGGCATAAAAAGAAACTGTGGCGGGCCTGATCAGTAATAGCTTGCAGATTTGATGGAATGTTGGTCACAAATTGAAAGGTTCAGGTATGTCTTAGAATTTCGATTTATGAAATTGTTTTGAAAGTATCCTTTCAAGAAAATGCCTTAAATACTTAGAGTTTTATGTGTGGAACTTTTGTCATTCTTTTGATTAAGTATTGCATAGAATTTCGGGTATGAAATTCCTTTAAGGGGAAAAGAATGTAACAACCTGAAATTTCGGGCATTAAATATTTAAATATTGAGGTTATTTAAATATTTAAATGTTGAGTTTTGATAAGTAGTTCAAAGAAAAATCGATAATGTGACTGAAAACCGTTTTATCGATAAACAAGATTTTGCTTATTAAAAGTTGTTGGAATATCATGTGCATGTAGTAACGTTAAAAGAACACATATATATGTGTATGTACATATCATAGAAGTAACATACAAATGGTATATGTGTACATGTTCTAGAATATGTTAAATGGCTTAAAATGATAGGGACACGTGTCATCAAATGAAAGGAACACATGTCTTGTAAGTAAATAAGGTTAAGACACATACACACATTAGGTGTCCATGTGTAGAAACATCTAAAGACGCCTAAGTATTCTTGTTTCTTCCTCCTAAAGCATGGTTGTATGTATTCATGTGAGGGGAAATAAATATGAAGAGGCTTATTATGTAAGCTAAAAGATATAAATTTAAAAAGAGAAGCTTATCGTGTAAGCTAAATGATATAAATTTAAGAGAAGCTTATCATGTAAGATAAATGATATAAATTTAAAAAGAGAAGCTTTTCATGTAAGCTAAATGATATAAATTTAAAATGAGAAGCTTATCATGTAAGCTAAAAGATACAAATTTAAAATAAGAAGCTTATCATGTAAGCTAAAAAAAAGAAAAAAAAAAGTGATAAGGATACATAATCCTCTTAGGTGTCCATGTGTAGAAACATATTAGGACACCTAAGTAGGCATGTGTCATCATCTTATGGTTTGCATGAATAATGAAGGACAAGTGTCCAAAACTAAATTACTAAACTAGCCTTGAAATTTTCTATATAAAGGGTGGAAGGGTTCATTTCATTTTATGGATTCACAAATGAAAAACAAAAGTAAGATAAAGAATAGAAGTTCGGGAGAAGCCTAGAGAATAAATACAAGATCAAGGCACAAGTATAAGGTGAGAAAACTATTTAAGTTCATGTATTCATTTCATGTTTTGTGGAAAAAATTGTGAAAGTTACGAAAATGATAGAACCTGAATCACTGAAAATGACGTTCGGTATTTTAGGCATAACATTTGCAATTATTAATGAAATTTCGACTACTCTATCAATTTGGAAAGCTAATTCAAAGGGCTACAACTTTTTCCTCAGCCCTTTTTTCTAATTCGGCAGTTTGCGTACCTAAAAATTAGACGCAAGGTCGGGTAAAAACCAGCCCGAAATGGACATGTTAAAAATGCCTCATGATGTTTGAATTTGTACATTAAATTGATAAATGATTTTGAGGGTTTCTTTTGATGATAAATAAGTAGACTAAAAGAGCTTCCTATTGTAGAAAAATTGGATTGAAAATCTGTTTTTATCATAAAGAAACAGCGTCAAACATTTTTCCCAAAAACAGGCTAAAATCTGATTTTCGGAACTTTTTATAGCACTCTGAAATGCTATCTTTTCTATTAATGAAGCACAGAACCAAGAAGAACCTTTTTAGAGCGCACATAAGTGCTGTAGTAGCTGATTTGAGAATAAAATCATTATAAACCACCCAGAACTTGTCATAGCGCTTCTGGAAGCGTTGTCTTTTCTCTGAATTGACTATGAAGTATTTTAAAACGAGCAGAACTTTTCATAGCATGATTGAAACGCTGTTATAGATGTTATGAGTATAAAATCATGGTAAACTATCCCAAATCCTCTCAAATTTGGACTTGAGTTTCCTTATAGTATCATAAACCAACTGGTAAAATTGAGGATGTTAAATCAAAGTAAAAGTGAGTCGAAACGAGTCAAAAATTGAGAACAATGAAGGTTGACGAATTTCGATGTTTCTAGGAATATAATTGGTTACTTGGGAGTGATGATAAGTACTATATGATGTTCTATGAGAATTTTTCATGAAGATAGCAAGGAATACTGTAAGTATACTTATCATCTAATACATTATTATTTTGTAAGCTTGTGTTTTAATTTAAAGACGCCTATGACTTTAACATACTATATTGGTTGCGATCTTTGCTTTGACAAGCAATAAACATATACGACTGATCATGGAGGACATTTATGATTGGTGTTTAAATGTGGTATGAATATTGTTCAATCAAGGCATGAATAGTGTGTATTTAAACAAGGTATGATTAGTGCTTGAACAGGGTATAAATAGCGTGTAAATGAGGTATGAATACTGTTCAATCGAGGCATGAATAGTATGTGATTAAATGTGGTATGATTAGTGCTTTAAACGAGGCATAAATTGGGAGTTTTTTTTAACGAGATAACGAATGGTGTTGAACTTAACTATTTCAGTTCAATCTTTGAAGTTCTTTCCAAACATATATTAGAGAAATATAAAGGTGGTTTGAGAATTGATTATGGAGGATTTTTTGAATAATGAAGATGATTAGTATTTAAAATAAAAGATGCTTGTCTTTTGAAAGAAAATTCTACAAGATATATATATATATATATGTGTGTGTGTGTGTATATGTTTTTCGAAATAAAAGACTGGAACGTCCTAGGATGACAGAGAGGATAGTGTCTAGGCTTGGGTTTGGAAAATATAGTTTCTTGCCCTCCCTGGCTATCCCTAACTGCTCTGATGGACGGGATGGTTAGTTGAAAATTTAATTTGAAATTATTTGAGTTTAGAAATAATTTAGAATTTTATTTAATATTAAAGAAAAGTAATTTAAGATTACTTTTGATAATCTCTACATGATATAATGAGTATTTTGAATGCAAACATTGATTTTAAATGTTTTGTATAAAGAAAAACTACGTTGGCTTGATCCTGTATCTAATTGCTTACCCAATTGGATAAAGGTACGTAGGTAGTCACATATGGGTAGTGATGCAGCTGCTTTATTAATGAAAAAATATTTTTGTTTATTATTGATTTTACATCTTGGGTTGATGCATCTTTCATATCATTTAATCTATACTGACGTTTTATCAAGTGTGCAGGGATGAATATCGATGTCCATTTTGTCAAAGTTGCACGATGGTTGATTTATGGTAATTGTGTTTAATTCATACTTTGACAAGTGCTATTTATATTATTTTAAAAAAACATTTGCATTTAGAGATGTTGTATATTTATCAAATAAAATGGTAGCTTTCATTGTTTGTTTTGGACAGAAGGCTTTTCGACAATTTTTTTACTGGTCTGAAATTCAGGTGCCTTACACATAAGGTGAGTACATTGCTCACGATGGATCTTTGTATTCAAGTATTTTATTTTCAATATGAATCAGGATATGATAGTTGGTTACTTTATTGGTCTACCTGTGTTCCACTGTCTAGTTTACTCGCTGGATTCTCATGAAATGTACTACCCATATCTTGTTCCCGAACTGAAATACATTCCTGTGCGTAACAATAAATGTTAAACTGTCCCACAGGTATTCACTGAATATATTAAATGGTATAGGTTAGCTGCACATATTTATGCTTGTATAGCCTTGTGTTTAATGTTTGGTAACCACACTAATTCTGCCGTTGGAAGTCGTATCCTTGCTTTGAGCTGATCGCTCAGTCCCATTTATTCCCAACCATGAACATATGTGCTATGTGGATAACTCAGTTGGTAAATCTGAACAATTTAGTAGCAATACAGATGTATGTGCTTGCTGTACGATCAAAACCATATCCGAAAAGATTTAGTTGATGAATGTCCCTTCACGAATAGAATTATAAGTAAATTATCATTTAATTATATACCCAATAGTATATTGTACCAGTTAGCTGCTATCTTGTTTAATAATTGAAATGGGAAGACAGAAATACATGGTCTATTCGAGTTCCGGAACAAATGTTGTTTAATTGATTCGACATACATCTGAAGTTTTACGGTGTTATACACAGACTTTAAATTGATTTCAAGTATGCAAGTTGGAAATCCCTTACTCATGATGTCTTCAATCACCAATTATATTTAAATCAATTTTCATACACTGACCTTCATATGTACGTATTGCTGGTATATTAG
Source organism: Allium sativum (assembly GCA_030737875.1). Lineage (NCBI taxonomy): Eukaryota > Viridiplantae > Streptophyta > Magnoliopsida > Asparagales > Amaryllidaceae > Allium > Allium sativum. Next base: position 386,110,634 of record CM060925.1, read on the forward strand.
TCTCGGCCATTCTTTTCGCATTTGACAGTATTTGAGCCTGAACCCCATACCACCAATTTTTGGTTAAGAAGTTTACACACATCTTAGTTGCTGCAATATGCCTATGTATATACATTTTACATGTATGCACGTAGTGACCAACCATACAATCAGAATCACTCACTTAACCACATGACCGACCTCTTCGACACTTGCTATTATTTCCACTGTTTCGGTAGGAATATCTAAGTCGAGCATACGTTTTCTTTTATACGATATATATAATAAGAGTAGTAAAAAAATAATAACATATCGTCAACTAATGTGTAACTGAATCTCTAATATTATTTTCAAAGTCATGCTATCGCTCATGGAAGTTGTTTATTCATGATAAATCTGATTAATCTAATGTTAAATTCCGCACAATTAGTCGGGCTGACAGCAAAATCTGTTCCATGGTATAGACAGAATATGTATATATGTACCATTGTTTCTCAAAACCCTTGGGATTTGTTTACCGAGCATTGCATTAAATGGTTACGTGACTTTCAGTAAACGTTCTAGGTAATTATGATGCCTGGCATACAAATCGTGTTGCACAAACTGACAAAGTAAACATCACTATAAACGAAGGAAAATAGGATATTCTTGGGTGTATCTTAAAATGAATCGACTATCTTAGTTTGTATGGATGAGATGTTATTGCTCACATGTGTAGTAGATTAATGTTCTATCGTACCTGCATATTGAAATTGAGTCCGAAACCACGATTTTCGTTGGATGAGTTTTGAGTAGGATGACTTGGATCATAAGGTTTCTATATTGTTAGTAAAACAAGTTTTGGATATGTGCAACCGTTATAGTTTCACCAATACACTTAGCTTTAGGTATGCACTATTATGATACTTTGAAATCCCATTCGGTATGCACTGTTATGATACTTTGAATCCATCCAGTATGCACTCTTGTGCCATTCAGTATGCGCTCAAGTTATGTGTTATATTACCATGCTTCATTGTATTGAGTTCCCTGTAACTCTATATTTCCATGTTTCATTCTATCAAGTTCCCTGTAATTCTATATTTATAATGTTGTCATATTTGGTTAAAGGCATATATGCTGTCATACTTGGATTAGAATACTTGATGTCATATTTGGTTAAAAGGATACATGTTGTCATATTTGGCTAAAAACATACATGTTGTCATACATGGTTAAGCATACATGCTGTCATATTTAGTTAAGCATGCATGATGTCATACTGAAATTATACACCGATCCATGATATTTGCTGTCATCAGTGTATGCACCTATTTCTGACATTAGTAAAATGTTATCGTTCAGCCTTGTATTTTTTTATGTGCTAATAAATTGAGCACATTGACTGGTGTACTGATATGTGTGCCTTCCTATTTGTGTTTGACACTCTATATAGTTACAACAGACCTGAACCTTATCTATATTTGCGTACTTTGCATTGGCACCATGTATCACTTGCTTGTTCATGTTGACCTGTTTGACCATAAGGTTGTCCACTTTTGATATTTGCATTCGACTGCTTTCAAGTATTCTAGTATCATTAAAACTCATCCTCAGTTCTTGAAGTAACACAACAATTGTGCGCTTCCTTATCGTTGTCCCTAGTTTCCTATTATGGACACTCTTTGTCTGTTTGCTGCTAGATTTTACTGCATATCGCGAGAACTTTATGAACCTTACCATACTTGGCTATTTGTGGTCATGGGATGCCGAGGCAGTGCACAAGTGTACATGTGCACGTGTGTATATGCAGGCTTACTGAGACGACCCGAACTTCCTCGGTAAAGAAAGTCCGGATTGAATTGAGAACACGACAAATCAGAACACAAACAGAAGAACATATCATTTCTTATTACAACAATTCCATCAGAATACAAGAATATACAGAGTATGAATAAATATTATACATCAGAAAAATATCAGAGATTTAAATTACATTACATAGCAGCGGAAAACAATACAAAATACAACTGAAGGAGATATACGGATACAGAGCTTTCCGAATATCATTCCAGCTGTAAACCAGGATCATGTGAATATAAATCTGCAAAACCAAAACTACTAGCTGCCCATGCGGAAAATAGGGGCACCCAAAGTTTAGGTTAAAACAATAAACTCCAGGTCAGTCATGTGACTGGTGTGAGAGCTAAAACAGTTATTAATCTTTATTTTAAAGTTAGGTAAATCTAGGGACCACGCCGTATCACACGGAACGGGTTTCCTCCTCAGAATACCAGTGCATAAAACAACAACGCCATGCTAGAAAAAGAACAATGAAGCTATTATAAGACTCAGGTCCCATCACACAATGCAACGCAAGCCGAATGATAGAGTTTTTACCTTATAATAGCCAAAAATGCTTGGTACGTGAAATTTAATCTTTTATTATTACTATAAGTGTATAGTGTCAAAACAATTTCAATCATAAGTATCAATCATAGACGACATAAGTGCCCCATACCACTATGTCGCCATACTAGGCTCTACAATCAAAACCGCAAAATGTCGTATTGGAAGTTGGATTTCCATCTATGAACCAAGGCAAGGGATCGCCCTTACCGCTTCGAGATGCTCTAGCGCGTGTCTTAGCAACTGAACGCATCGTCCCTTGGATCGTCAGGGCCGGTCCACTCGATGTGGATTAAAATGCCTGAACACTGCGTTTCCCCGCCCTATGGGGCGTCAATGAGCCAAATGACTCCATCGGTCCCGGATCGACCGATAAAACCGAGGCGCCTCGCTATCCATAATCCACATAAGTAAAATGCCCGGGCATGTAAAACCCAAAACACCACTCCTAGCTAGAAGGAAATGCTTTCCCTCCCTGAGGTCCTTCTCCCGTTTTTGGTTCACACCGGGGTGTGAGGCTCGCGAATTAACGCTACACAAAGCTACGTTTTATCAAAGCCGTGCTTTGATCATCAACCACAAGACTCTGCTTTTCAACAGAAGCCTTGATCATTTGCATCTCAGCATGCCACATAGGCAATTCACGCTATGCAACCAATGTATATCAATCACACAGAATGAAATCCAATGTCATACACACATCCATTTACAAGTTCATTCTGGGTCCGTACGAAACCGAAGGCACCTTATTCCTCCCCCGTATGTCCAATACAGGGGAGAAGCCCTCGCATATCCGTCGATCTCCAAGTACGTCTGGACGATCACCACTTATTACCTCGCCTTTGGTGTACAGCCCAATCAAGACATCAGTAATCATCCAAATGATGTGAAGACCTCCGGTCTTCAACCACCATCTTCATCCTCGACACATCGTCGAATCAGTTATTCAGAATGAGATAAACCCGGTCTTTCTGAATAACTCGCGTATAGAATAAACAAGTGCTATAAAAACACAACATACGCCTCAGTCCAATCCAGAATATTTCTTTATCCAAATATTCATATATTTTGGGAAAGGTTCCCATTAATTTTATCAAAGATAAATTCTTTAAATTTACTTTAATCTTCCTTTGGATATCATTTCAATCTAATTAAAGATTCATTAAAACTCCACTTGGTTTTAATCTTCCTAAAAATCAATATTAACGATTGTTTAACTTGGGAAATCATATCCTGTCTTTAACTGGGTTAAAGAACCAATGTCATTTAAAACATGGTTCACGATAAACCCAAAATCACATTCCATTCCATCAGATTTTAACCGTAAATTAGCAAGTGAACAGTTCCCTAAGTATTAACCCCGAAGGCCGAGACCAACATCAGATCAATACCCAAGAAACCATTCAACTTAACTAATCTCCAGTTAGTTTCTGATTTTCTTAACTCCATTGGGTCTAAGAACAGTATTATTAAAGATACCATTCACGAAAACCCAAATCACATTCCATTATTTTTGGAATCTTCATGGAAAACAAATCTATATATATATTGAAACACCCCACCTCCGTTAGGGTCACTCTCAAAGGGAATGCCCTAATTTTGGTGGAGGTTTATAAGTATAAGTCACAGATATACAAGACAGATATAAGAACACATATTTGTAAACAGCGGAAAATCAACAACTTTTATTTCATAAAAGAAATACGTGCTACAACAATATCACCATAATTGTCTTACATCTTTTCCAAAAACATAACATAACACTTTCATAATCTGTCTTGATTACATTATTTAAAGAAGCATAAATAAAACATAGGTAAACTGCAAAAGCCCCATAGTGGATAGTCCAAAGCCATAGTTCAAAGTGAAAGAGATCCAAGCAATACATTTCTCTTCTTCAAGCTGGATGTTAAGACTGGTCAAGCTGCTGTGTTCCCTCCCTGTGGACCTTGGGGGGGGGGGAACGGAAGAAAAGAAGACGAAAGAAAAGTAGAGTCAGACATAAAGCCTGAGTAAGTCTAGTACTATTCTGTCTATGAATAAAGAACTGGGTATGATAAGTATAAACAAGAAGTGGGCAAGCATTATAACTTGGTTAAGTTGTCTAGGGTCGAATATACTATCGTACCCCATGTTAATCTCTGAACCCATATAAACTAGTTTCCAACTGGCACCCCATAATCAGGGTGATGTGATCCATTCTATGATGATCGGCTCCTACTCCCATAGTTACATGTGTCTTACGGCCCCCGATGTTGTAGTTACCTATGCTGGTCCCACCATGGGGTGTATCAAGTCTCGTGGTGGCGGCCCGACACAACCTTAGAATGCACAGGTATGCTACTGGTGCCCAGTGCCTTATTTTTCTGCGCCGGAGTGTGTGCACGCCCGCACCCCGTTAGAACCTACACTGCTACACCACCGCCGTCGATTTGACCTCTTACAATCAGCCCAGTAATCGTGCCCCACCCTGGCTAGTTTCAGGGTATCCTGATACACCTTCTAGGGTTACTGCTGAAAAGGGTCCCCCCCGTTACTAGGTTTTCTATCTCTAGCCAACATGCTAAGTTGGTTAAGTGTTTTCTAACCTAACCCCCACCAGTCCGTTTAGTTTAGCATGTTCCATTTTGATTAAGTCTTTAGTTCACTTAATCCTAACAATCCTGACTCAGCCTTAATTGTCTTATTAAGGCCCTGACCTCTCACATTAGACAGGTATTGTTGTGGCTGCCTGTTGCCGGTTGGTTCCGGGCAGTCTTACGTCACAACACAGTCTAACCTCGGGTCCTTATTAGGCTCCATGTTTAACCTCCCACATTGGATAGGTATTGTTGTGACTACTGGACAACCGGGCGGTTCCGGGCAGGTTTACATCACAACTCAATCCAACCTCGGGTTAAACACATCGTATGTTCTACATTTACATATTTTGTCTTTCTTCTTTATTTTCTTATATGTAAATATTTGCGGCCCATTATTAAGTTAATGGTGTAAAGGTTACACCAATCATGGGCCCAACCCATACTTGAATTTGGGCCCTTCTATTTTATATTTTCATTCATTAGTAATTTTAACCCAACGTTATTTTCCCCCGTTTTACACGTCCGTTTATTATATATATGTTGGGCTTAGCCTTTTAAAGCCCAACTTAGCCATGCGACAAGGGGAAGCTTAAAGCGTGATTACATACACAAAGAGGGGAATGTGAGCGCATGAACTTGCAATATGACGTTGGAAATACAAAATAGAAACTGGTGTACTTGCATAGTAATGACATATACTTTGTTCATAAAGCATAAGTGACATGAATCAAAGCATGTGAACTTGTAATTGAGATAAGAATCTAAATTGGGTATCATTATTGACACATGAACCTATATTTTTATTTAGGCATAATGTCAAACATAAGCATGGCATAAATACTTCTAACATAAGCACGGCATAATGTCAAACATAGGCATGGCATAATGTGAAACATAAGCATGGCATAAGTTTAGTTAAATTTGTTCACATAACCATGGCATAAATATTTCTAACATGAAATCATGATTTTACTTTAGTCATGCAAACTTGCAAAAAGGGATTTTTGAACCTAACCTAGCTATGTACCACATATGTCATCATATAATTCTTGTTAACAATTTCAATTATGCAAATTATCAATCATAGCCTAGTCATATTCATAAGTTTGCAAATAGGTTTTCCAATACAAAGCATGGCTTAATACATGATGCCAAATTTTCAACATAATTTCATATGGATTATGATAACCCAAACTTATTCCAATTACTTCACAAAAATGATGTTTGTATAAAAATACACATTATGATGGCATAATAGCAAAGGCCCAAACTTGCATAAATTTCAATCAACTACATACATGTAGCTTCAACATAGATTACATAATTTGCGAATATTCCAAACGTATACTTGCATAGAACTACCGCATGTAGTTCTTTATAATGAATAACATAATTTTGCACAAATATGAATTACTTTATTGCCACAATTCAAGTATACAAACCAACACAATTATTTGTTCATACCAAAATAATACTCTACTTACAATGGTGTGGCGAATTCTCCAATTTAGGGGTTTTGGAGATACGATTCCTTTGTTGAATTGATTTGTTTAGGTTGCTTTAAGCTTTAGAATTTGCCTCCTAATCCTCTCTCCAATTGGTGGCTACTCTTAGTCGTTCCTCAGCAACATGGCGGCTTTGTTCTTATTTTTGAATGAATAGATTAGGGTTTAGTCTAGGGTTGTTTTTATAGAGGTTATGAACTGATTAGGACCATTGACGTTGCCTGGATTGATCGTAGCCATTCATTCGATAGAGAGACCAATTAGAGCCTGCCACCTAGCCCTAATGGCAAAGCAGACCACAGAAAATCGACCAACATAGCATAGGCCAGCCGGGTTGGACTGGGTTCGACCTGGGTCTGGACCAGGTCGACATGCCTGTCGACAGCCCTGTCGACCTGGTTAGACCAGGTCGACAGCCCAGTCGACCTGGGTGCGTCAGGCGGGTGTTTTTCCGCCCTGGCCCATTGGGCCCCACTTTCGAATTTAAATTTGATTTTCTGAGTTATTTTATTCTGTTTGAATTTTAAACTTAATTCTCAAACTTCCGAAGGCCATATCTTCTTCGTACGGACTCCGTTTTTCGAAAACTCGGACTCTATTTCGCGTATTTTTCCGAGACGAACGCAATGGCGTATCCCGTTTCCCTTAGTTCTTTGATTTGAAATCAATTATACTTTAATTTGTGAATTTCACAGTTATAGAATTCGCGGGGTGTTACATTCTCCCCCACTTAAAAGGATTTCGTCCCCGAAATCTTCAAGTTAGGAGGAATGTATATCCTAACATCCAATCATCCATCTACTCATCCATCAAACACGAGCATCCATTGTCCTTAAAAGACTTCTAATGCTTCATGATCATATGCGAAGTGTGTGTGTATACATGTACTTATCTAATGCAAAATCAGGCGGTCTACTGATTCAGTTGACCTCCTTAATGCGAATTATGTAGGTGCCATGAATCCATTATGTATGCAAATTTTACTATTCATGATTCTACATGAGTGCACAATCATTCATTGCAAATGCAACATCCATATGACAACACATTAGAGTTCAACCATATACGAATGCAAACATATATGCATATGCAATATGAAGTGACTGAGCCGATCTAAAACCTAGATTGTGTGTGTATATGCAACCACGAGCAACCACTAGCAATCACTTGCAACCACTTGCAACCATCATCTATAACATGTTTCAATTACATGTTTCCATCCAAAGGTTTCTACCCTAAAGATAAGGTCGAGGAAATATACCTAAAAAGATAGAAAAAAGCGCAACTTAAGGAAAAAGAAAGATCAAGGATGTACCCTCGAACAGAAAAGGGTAGGCAGCGCGTATTCTAGCTTCAGTTTCCCAAGTCGCGTCTTCCTCGGCGTCGCTCCACTGAACTTTGACGAGCTTGACTTCGCGGTTGCGTAGCTTCTTCACTTCCGTTCCTAATATACGGGTTGGAACTTTTCTTATGGTTGCTTCGCGTTCCACTTCAGCCTCTTCGAGGATATTTGGCTCTACCACTTCAGCAGACTCATGTAGACATTTTCGTAGATGTGAAACGTGAAAAACGTTGTGGACTCCAGCCAACTTCTCGGGTAGCTCTAATCTATAGGCCATTTTCCCAATTTTCTCGATGATAGGGAAGGGCCCTACGAACCTTGGTGCCAGTTTTCCTGTGGTTCCAAAACGAACAACGTTCCTTAGCGGTGATACCTTGAGAAAAACTCTGTCTCCAACCTCAAATTCAAGGTCAGTTCTTCTCTTGTCGGCATAGGACTTTTGTCTGTCTTGGGCCGTCTTCATCCTTCTTCGTATTAAGTCTACTTTCTCTGAAGTCTCTCGGATCATATCTGGTCCAAGTATGAGCTTATCAGTAGACTCCCACCAACAAGTGGGCGATCGGCACGGTCTTCCATATAAAGCTTCGAAGGGCGCCATTCCGATGGTTGCTTGATAGCTGTTGTTGTAGGCAAATTCCACCAAAGGAAGGTGGTCTTCCCATGTCCCTCCGAAGTCGAGGACGCATAATCTTAAAAGGTCTTCCAAAACTCTGTTCACTCTCTCTGTTTGGCCGTCGGTTTGGGGATGATAGGCCGTGCTCAAGCATAACTGTGTTCCTACTGCTTCTTGCAGACTCTGCCAAAACTCACTGGTAAAGATGGGGTCTCGGTCACTAACAATGCTAGATGGTATTCCATGGAGTCGAATGATTTCCTTGAGGTAAAGTGATGCTAGGGATGAGGCAGTTCTCTTACTTTTGACAGGTAAAAAGTGGGCGCTTTTAGTAAGCCTATCCACTATTACCCAATTGCTAGTGTTGCCTCTCCTAGACCTAGGCAGCCCATCGATAAAGTCCATTGAGATGCTATCCCACTTCCACTGCGGGACCTCCAGAGGATGTAGTAATCCGCCAGGCTTTTTCTGTTCCGCCTTAACCTGTTGGCACACCATACACTTAGAAACGAACTCTGCCACATCCTTTTTCATGCCGTTCCAGAAGAAAGTCCTTTTTATATCTTTGTACATTTTATCCCCGCCTGGATGTATCGTCATCTTGGAGTGATGTGCTTCCTCGAAAACCTTCTTTACTAATTCTTTTGTTTGTGGGACGCATAGTCTTCCGTCTCGCCTTAGCAAACCCTTATCGTCGATGGAGTATCTGTTGAGGTGACTTGAAGTCTCACCCCTAATTAGCCTATCAATTATTTCCACAAGCTGAGGGTCTTCGCGTTGTGCTGTCCCTACTAAATCCACTAAAGCTGGGCGCACTTCGAGAGATGCTAGCAAGCCTGGTACGAAGTCAGAGGAAGGCCTAAAGTCGAAGCTGGCTATAAACTCTAGGCTTCGTCTTTCAACAAACAATGGGCTTAGGGTCAATTTCTTTCGGCTCAACGCGTCTGCCACTACGTTGCCTTTGCCCGGAGTGTAGGAGATTTCGAAATCGTACGAGGCAAGAAACTCCATCCATCTTTGTTGCCTCAAGTTAAGATCCTTCTGCGAGAAAAGATATTTCAACGATTTATGGTCAGTGTAAAGTTCGAACTTCTCACCTAGGAGATAGTGTCGCCAAGACTTGAGTGCAAAGACGATGGCGGCTAACTCAAGATCGTGGGTTGGGTAGTTCTTTTCGTGCACTTTCAACTGCCTCCCGCCATAAGCTACTACCCTTCCTTCTTGCATTAAGACGGCGCCTAGCCCTGTCCCACATGCATCCGTATAAACAGTGAACATCTTGCTCCCATCTGGCAGCGTCAAAACTGGGGCTGTTGTAAGAGCCCTTTTTAGTCGTTGGAAAGCAAACTCGCAATCCAAGTCCCAACTGAACACTAGATTCTTCTTAGTCAACTTCGTGAGTGGAGCTGAGATTTTCGCAAAATCCCTTATGAACTTTCGATAGAAACCTGCTAGTCCTAGAAAGCTTCGGACCTCAGTTGCATTCCTTGGTGTCTTCCAATCCTGTACCGCCACTACCTTAGCAGGGTCCACTGCTAACCCTTGTTTGGAGACTATATGCCCAAGGAACCTCACCTCTTCTCTCCAAAAGTGGCATTTGGAGAATTTGGCTTTTAGTTGATGGACTCGCAAAGTTTCCATGATTGCCCTTAAGTGCTGAGCATGTTCCTCTTCACTCTTTGAGAAGATAAGGATATCATCTACGAAGACCACTACGAATTTGTTGAGGAAATCTCTAAATACCCTACTCATTAGGTCCACGAAATAAGCAGGTGCATTTGTCAAGCCGAAAGGCATGACAAGCCATTCATAGAAGCCGTCTGGGGTTCTGAACGTCGTTTTATCGATGCTATCTTCAGCCACCCTTAGCTGATGAAAACCGGTTGCTAAATCGAGTTGGGAGAAAACAGACGCTCCTACTAGTTGGTCAAACAAATCGTCAATTCTAGGGAGAGGGTGCCTATTCTTTTTCGTTAGCTTGTTGAGCTCCCTATAGTCAACACATAGACGGAGTGAACCATCCGCCTTTGTAGCGAACACCACTGGAGCGCCCCATTCTGAAATGCTCCTCCTAATGAACCCCTTTTCTAGAAGCTCTTTAATCTGTTTACTGAGCTCTTTCCTTTCTCGTGGAGCCATGTGTCTCAAACCTTCCCCTAAAGTCCTCCCATGTCTCCACTGGTCTTTCAGCATTAGTGACTTCCCACCAGTAGGAAGCCTCGCCCTTCAATAGCCATACCGCCAATTGTACTTTTTGTCTATCCTCTACCTCAAAGATGATGAATAGGTCCTCCGTCTCTTTCAGCCAATTTCTAGCTGCCACGAAGGACTCAGTTCCATAGAAATCCCTTCCTCCCATAGCTTTAAAATCTTTACATATCTTAGCAAAAGTGTTTCCCCGTGGAGGAGGTGGAGTAAAAGGTACCGCTGCAGCTGGATGATTTCCTGCAGCTGGGGGAGGAGGAACGGTAGGACCGGGCTGAGTGGCCCTTGCTTCTAAGAACCGTCTAAACCAACCGGGTATTGGCACCCCTTCTGGCAAATTAAGATCTTCGGACATGCTGAAACAAAAAGGATAGATTCAAAACGAAGGATAAGAGATAGTACCTATGGCTTTGGGGAGTGGACTTTGCCTTTTTAAAATAAAATAATATTTTTCTTTTAAAAATGCTTCTTTAAATTTCCTTTTTGAAAATAATTTTTCAAAACTTTTTATCTTATCTGGTAAACCTCGCTCTGATACCAAGTGAAACACCCCACCTCCGTTAGGGTCACTCTCAAAGGGAATGCCCTAATTTTGGTGGAGGTTTATAAGTATAAGTCACAGATATACAAGACAGATATAAGAACACATATTTGTAAACAGCGGAAAATCAACAACTTTTATTTCATAAAGAAATACGTGCTACAACAATATCACCATAATTGTCTTACATCTTTTCCAAAAACATAACATAACACTTTCATAATCTGTCTTGATTACATTATTTAAAGAAGCATAAATAAAACATAGGTAAACTGCAAAAGCCCCATAGTGGATAGTCCAAAGCCATAGTTCAAAGTGAAAGAGATCTAAGCAATACATTTCTCTTCTTCAAGCTGGATGTTAAGACTGGTCAAGCTGCTGTGTTCCCTCCCTGTGGACCTGGGGGGGGAGGGGGGGGGAAACGGAAGAAAAGAAGACGAAAGAAAAGTAGAGTCAGACATAAAGCCTGAGTAAGTCTAGTACTATTCTGTCTATGAATAAAGAACTGGGTATGATAAGTATAAACAAGAAGTGGGCAAGCATTATAACTTGGTTAAGTTGTCTAGGGTCGAATATACTATCGTACCCCATGTTAATCTCTGAACCCATATAAACTAGTTTCCAACTGGCACCCCATAATCAGGGTGATGTGATCCATTCTATGATGATCGGCTCCTACTCGCATAGTTACATGTGTCTTACGGCCCCCGATGTTGTAGTTACCTATGCTGGTCCCACCATGGGGTGTATCAAGTCCAGTGGTGGCGGCCCGACACAACCTTAGAATGCACAGGTATGCTACTGGTGCCCAGTGCCTTATTTTTCTGCGCCGGAGTGTGTGCACGCCCGCACCCCGTTAGAAACTACACTGCTACACCACCACCGTCGATTTGACCTCTTACAATCAGCCCAGTAATCGTGCCCCACCCTACCTAGTTTCAGGGTATCCTGATACACCTTCTAGGGTTACTGCTGAAAAGGGTCCCCCCCGTTACTAGGTTTTCTATCTCTAGCCAACATGCTAAGTTGGTTAAGTGTTTTCTAACCTAACCCCCACCAGTCCGTTTAGTTTAGCATGTTCCATTTTGATTAAGTCTTTAGTTCACTTAATCCTAACAATCCTGACTCAACCTTAATTGTCTTATTAAGGCCCTGACCTCTCACATTAGACAGGTATTGTTGTGGCTGCCTGTTGCCGGTTTGTTCCGGGCAGTCTTACGTCACAACTCAGTCTAACCTCGGGTCCTTATTGGGCTCCATGTTTAACCTCCCACATTGGATAGGTATTGTTGTGACTACTGGACAACCGGGCGGTTCCGGGCAGGTTTACATCACAACTCAATCCAACCTCGGGTTAAACACATCGTATGTTCTACATTTACATATTTTGTCTTTCTTCTTTATTTTCTTATATGTAAATATTTGCGGCCCATTATTAAGTTAATGGTGTAAAGGTTACACCAATCATGGGCCCAACCCATACTTGAATTTGGGCCCTTCTATTTTATATTTTCATTCATTAGTAATTTTAACCCAACGTTATTTTCCCCCGTTTTACACGTCCGTTTATTATATATATGTTGGGCTTAGCCTTTTAAAGCCCAACTTAGCCATGTGACAAGGGGAGGCTTAAAGCGTGATTACATACACAAAGAGGGGAATGTGAGCGCATGAACTTGCAATATGACGTTGGAAATACAAAATAGAAACTGGTGTACTTGCATAGTAATGACATATACTTTGTTCATAAAGCATAAGTGACATGAATCAAAGCATGTGAACTTGTAATTGAGATAAGAATCTAAATTGGGTATCATTATTGACACATGAACCTATATTTTTATTTAGGCATAATGTCAAACATAAGCATGGCATAAATACTTCTAACATAAGCACGGCATAATGTCAAACATAGGCATGGCATAATGTGAAACATAAGCATGGCATAAGTTTAGTTAAATTTGTTCACATAACCATGGCATAAATATTTCTAACATGAAATCATGATTTTACTTTAGTTATGCAAACTTGCAAAAAGGGATTTTTGAACCTAACCTAGCTATGTACCACATATGTCATCATATAATTCTTGTTAACAATTTCAATTATGCAAATTATCAATCATAGCCTAGTCATATTCATAAGTTTGCAAATAGGTTTTCCAATACAAAGCATGGCTTAATACATGATGCCAAATTTTCAACATAATTTCATATGGATTATGATAACCCAAACTTATTCCAATTACTTCACAAAAATGATGTTTGTATAAAAATACACATTATGATGGCATAATAGCAAAGGCCCAAACTTGCATAAATTTCAATCAACTACATACATGTAGCTTCAACATAGATTACATAATTTGCGAATATTCCAAACGTATACTTGCATAGAACTACCGCATGTAATTCTTTATAATGAATAACATAATTTTGCACAAATATGAATTACTTTATTGCCACAATTCAAGTATACAAACCAACACAATTATTTGTTCATACCAAAATAATACTCTACTTACAATGGTGTGGCGAATTCTCCAATTTAGGGGTTTTGGAGATACGATTCCTTTGTTGAATTGATATGTTTAGGTTGCTTTAAGCTTTAGAATTTGCCTCCTAATCCTCTCTCCAATTGGTGGCTACTCTTAGTCGTTCCTCAGCAACATGGCGACTTTGTTCTTATTTTTAAATGAATAGATTAGGGTTTAGTCTAGGGTTGTTTTTATAGAGGTTATGAACTGATTAGGACCATTGATGTTGCCTGGATTGATCGTAGCCATTCATTCGATAGAGAGACCAATTAGAGCCTGCCACCTAGCCCTAATGGCAAAGCAGACCACAGAAAATCGACCAACATAGCATAGGCCAGCCGGGTTGGACTGGGTTCGACCTGGGTCTGGACCAGGTCGACATGCCTGTCGACAGCCCTGTCGACCTGGTTAGACCAGGTCGACAGCCCAGTCGACCTGGGTGCGTCAGGCGGGTGTTTTTCCGCCCTGGCCCATTGGGCCCCACTTTCGAATTTAAATTTGATTTTCTGAGTTATTTTATTATGTTTGAATTTTAAACTTAATTCTCAAACTTCCGAAGGCCATATCTTCTTCGTACGGACTCCGTTTTTCGAAAACTCGGACTCTATTTCGCGTATTTTTCCGAGACGAACGCAATGGCGTATCCCGTTTCCCTTAGTTCTTTGATTTGAAATCAATTATACTTTAATTTGTGAATTTCACAGTTATAGAATTCGCGGGGTGTTACATATATAATCGATATAAATTTCCATATCCGACCAATAATATATATGGAATAACGGCAACGCCTCTAAAATTCCATATGTATTAACAGTCTTCCTCCACAGAAGTTCATTTCGATTATTATCAAATCGAATTCCATTCAAGTCTAATTTAATATATTAAATTGGAAAACTTTACTTTGGAAAATCTCCTTTAAATCTTAACAAAAGACTTGTAATTTCCAAATCCCATTTCACTGTAAATCGGGTTAAAGAACGAATGTCGCTAAAACACAGTTCACAACAAACCCAATCCACATCCCTTCAGTCTCTAACCATAAATTAGTAAGAGAACATTTCCCTATGTATTAATCCCGAAGGCCGAAACCAACATCAGATCAATACCCAGGAAACCATTCAGCTTAGCTAATCTCCAGTCAGTTTCTAATTTTCTTAACTCCATTGGGTTCAAGAGCAGTATTATTAAAGATACCATTCACGACAAACCCAAAATCCAATTTGATATTAAATACATGGCTCTATAAAGAAAATATATCGGCTTATATTCAATATCAAATTCTGAAATCAACAAATATCGTATTGGAATAACGATATATATCTTCCAAATTCCTCCACAATATTCGTATAATCACGAAATCCAACATCGAAATATTCCGAAAACAATTTCGAGTCAAATCCATGCCAATTCATATATTGGAAATCCTCGTTATTTTTAAAACCATTTCCAAACCACTTTATTTATTTTTAGAAATAATTAAATTATAATTCTAGTTCAAAACTAGTTCATTTCGATAAAAATCTATATTTATCTTTTCAAATATGGAATTTTTCATCCTAATTCTTTCCAAATCATTTCTTATGGTTTTACACTAATTATTGATATTTTTTATAATTTTATCAAGGCCTGTGCAGTCCATTTCCATAAACGGCCATCGAACTGCACTTAGAGCGACCTTTTCCAAATTTGATTTGGACATAATTCCAAATCCAACCGTTAGATTTCAAATCTCTAATATTCGTTAGAAAGCTCTTTTCGATACGAACCCAACAGTTTCAGTTTTAGGAGAATCCGATGGTCGGATCTCCCGTAATGTCCGTTCGAAGTCTATGGTTGAAATTCGCAAACTACCGCAGCGCGGCACGTTCTATTCAGGCCATTATATTATATATATGATATATATTTCGTCGATTTCCATTTAAAACGTATTTTATAAATCGTTTTAAATTCGTTTTCAAAACGATTTCAACTTCATATTCAATTTCAAATCAAAATTGAATATTCCATATCATCGATATATAAATGATAATATTTTCAAAACATTATATTTCGAAATCAATTCCTTTTCAATATTTATTATAAAAATGAATAAAATCGATATAAATATCAAACACGTCAAAATGGCGTCGATCTAGTCAACATGGCTATATATATATTTAAATATTTTCGTGTCTATCCCAAATCGGACATCAAAATCAGATTTTGATCATTTACTGAATATTATTTTAAAATATTCATTATTTTAAAATATTTATTCTTTCTGAACTGGAATCAGGCACAGTCAATTACCATATAATTTGATTATATGGATTTCATACACACATGTATACAACAACAATCTAACACAGTCAACCATCATCCGAAGTGCATTTTACACTGCATAAGCATCAAATATAAATATTCAACGCTTATAACAGCCTGTCAATCAATCGATCGACATACAGCTAATTATTGGGACTAGTGTATGTCATATATCATCCTAATACCCGTGTGGGGTTTCAATCAACAAATAATGAATTTTATTTGTGTAGTTGGGCGATGTGTAAAATTTATCGTCCCAATCAATATCAGTCAAATGTGTGTACATAAACAAATCGCCCGATTTGTTTATAAATATTTATTTTATTCATATACATGTTAAAAAATATATTTTTAACTATAAAATATTTTTAACGATAAAATATTTTACTCCATTCCATATCACAACAATAAATTTTCACAATACATGAATCAAACAAATAAGTCATCTATGGTCTGTGGACGACGGGTGTCGGGTGCTGCTAAGCACCGTCTACATCCTAGTATATATTTCAACTAGAAAAAAAATTAAAAATGAGGAGTTCTCACCTTCGGGTTCCACTCCGCCGTGCACTATATCTGAACGGTTCAGATTTGTCCGAAATTCCAATGCGACCTTTTCCTGCTGTTCATATATAAAAATCACATTTTTATCGCTTCATTCCAATAAATAAAAATCATATTTTTATTTCTACTTCATATATTTTTATGTCGCTTCTTTCTATATGAAAATTATATTTTTATATTCCTACTTCTTATATAAAGATCAAATTTTTATTTCGATGCTATAAAAATCACATTTTTATTTCAACATATATATAATAATAATTAGATTTTTATTTCGCTACATATATAAAAATCATATTTTTAATACTCTACTTATATAAAAATAATATATTTATATCTTCTATTATATAAAAGTCATATTTTTATTTGAAGAAAAGTCATATCCTTTTTATAATTAAAAATTATAACCTTCATATGATTTAAAAATCATATTTTCATATGAACAAAATCCATTTCTTTATATACATAAGAATCTAATTTTGATTAACATAGAAAAATCTAATCTTTAAACAAATGAAAATCTAATCTTTAACCAATTAAAAATCTCCTCTTTAACCAATTAAAAATCTTATCTCTACCACAATAAAAATATAATCTTTATATTATTAAAAATTATAACATTCTATCATTAAAAATCTAAACTTTCTATATATATAAATTCTAACTTTCTTTACATTAAAATCATCATTTTATTTTCAGTTTTATATAAGTAAATAATTA
Source organism: Allium sativum (assembly GCA_030737875.1). NCBI lineage: Eukaryota > Viridiplantae > Streptophyta > Magnoliopsida > Asparagales > Amaryllidaceae > Allium > Allium sativum. The sequence continues at coordinate 386,127,910 of CM060925.1, forward strand.
AAGAAACTAAAATAAATAAAATTTATCTTTGTTTTGAAGGGGGGGTTTCCAACATCGCGCTGACGTGGCAAGGGAGGCGGAGGGATGCGCGGCGTCGCCTGGAGGCGCAGTGGAGCAAGTGGCGGCAGCCCTAGGGTTTGGTGGCTCGATATGGGGGATCTCCGTGAGGGCGTCGGTCTTAAAAGGGAGGGGATGAAGGAGAAGGGTGCGATGGCTTAGGGTGGGGTTCGGCAACATTAGATGGCCGGCGGCGGTGGCGTAGGACCTGGCGGAAGCGGGAATCGAAGAGGAGTTGGAGGGTATAGCAGGTTTTGAACAGGGTCTTTTCTTTCCCTTTTTTCCTTCTTTTTACAAAAAGTGGCGGCTGAAGAGATAAGGGCAAGGGCTAGGGTTATTTAATTTATTTAATTTTATTATTCTCCAAAAAGTTGATTTTCCATTTGAACTCCAATCCGAGCCTAAAGACTGTCGCCCCTAGCTAATAACCCCCATTCCGAACACAATGGGATATGTGTCATAAGCTGATTCGGCTGTTTCGATCAGTTTCATCAAAAAAAAAATATAAATCTATATATTGAATTTGAACGCACATTTCAATTTACCGAGGCCACATAAGGACTCTAAAAATTCCCAAAAAATAAATTTGGCTATGTTTTGACAAAACGGTCCTATCAAAACTAATTTCGTCGAATTTGGAGACCTTTTGAAAAATGGTCATTTTCTTGTCGATCCAAATTGACTAAAACTGTCAGAACACGTTTTACTTCGCCACGCTCGCATATTAACCCCAAATATTATGAATTTTGGAATCTAGCTATAACTTAACATCTCGGATCCAAAAAAAGTGGTTTCGTCGAAAAAGGAGGTCGTTTGCAAAATTTCCGTTTTTACGGGCTATATTTCCATAGTGATTATTCCGAATTTTCTACTGGGCGTAACTTTTTATTCTCGCTATGAAATTTCAATTTTTCGGATTCGTTGGAAAGATATTTTCAAATAGATTCTAATGTTTTTGGTTTCGCTAAAATCCGGTTAATTTTGAATCCTGTACATTCATTTGAAATTTGAAATCGAATTTTCGAACTACCACGCCATTTTCAGTTCCTTTTATAATTAAAAATAATTATTTACATTCTAACGTCGATTCAAATAAATATATACGTTATAATTCTATTCAAAATAAATTTCTCGTCGTTATTATTTAAAATAAATCATTTTAAATATTCAAAATTCATTAAAATTGCCAAAATAAAAATTTTAAATTGGCTCGGATTTTCCGGGTTATTACTATCTCCCCCACTTAAAATCTTTTCGTCCCCGAAAAGGAACGGAGTTGAAAGTTGTTTTACTAACCAACTCAACTTTCATAATTTTCATTATGGCTTAAGTTCTTCAAATTTTCAGTTTCTAAGAACTTTTCAATTTTTTCAAAAATTTGGCTAACACCCTAAATTTTCGAAAAAAATCCGCCATAACCTCCCCTGCACGGGAGCACCAGGAAAATCCCAAAATTGCCATACAGGACTTTCCAATCCAAAAAGAAAAAGAAACAGCCAAGCGGCTCATAAAATCATCCAAAACCCCAAGATATACAATAAACATGTACCTATTTGTCGGGCAAACAATTTTATTCCTCTTCTCTAGCCTCCTTGCTATGACCTGTTCAATGTATACACATGTATATGCATGCAATTCCAAACAATTTTCAATATAGTTCAATATTTGGTACAATTTGGTTATATGTACCGTTCTTTCACATAATGGTTTAAAGGAATAATCACACAACGCAACCATCAATCAATTAGTGAATTAACGTTTCAAATTCATAATTTTGATACATATACAGAAAATCATGTTTTTGATGCCAATTCACAACAATAAACCCTATCTAGTTTTGGTTCTCACACCAGTCAATTGGAAATATATAGAAATCCCACTTTCGAAACTCGAACACAAACTATCGATGCTATATAGTAATCACTAGTTTAATCCCCAGGTGATTAGAGTGTGATTCTATATCTATCCAGTATATTAAAACATCGAATATACGTTTGCAAGGCGTATATGAAAAATCTTGATATATATTGGATTATCCAAATTCAATACAAATAAATAATCAAATACGTTGAATAAGGTTTAAATTTTCAAAACAATATTTTTCTTTATTTTTATTTAAAAAACAACACTCTTCCGACTCATTCTAGGATACTAGTGATCCTATCTCTAACGAGTCATTCTCATTGGATATTACTAATCCAATTTCTGATGAATTCTTTCGTTTGGTTCTAACGTGTCTTGTTCTCTGAGCTCTGTAAACCAAAGCTCTGATACCAAACTGAGACGACCCGAGCTTCCCCGGTAAGGAAAGCCCAGATTGAATTGAGAACACGACAAATCAGAACACAAACAGAAGAACATTTCATTGCTTGTTACAACAATTCCATCAGAATACAAGAATATACAGAGTATGAATAAATAATATACACCAGAAAAATAACAGAGATTTAAATTACATAGCAGCGGAAAACAATACAAAACACAACTGAAGGAGATATATGGATACAAAGCTTTCCGAATATCATTCCAACTGTAAACCAGGATCCTGTGAATATAAATCTGCAAAACCAAAACTACTAGCTGCCCGTGCGGAAAATAGGGGCACCCAGAGTTTAGGTTAAAACAATAAACTTCAGGTCAGTCATGTGACTGGTGTGAGAACTAAAATAGTTATTAATCTTTATTTTAAAGTTAGGTAAATCCAGGGACCATGCCGTATCACACGGAATGGGTTTCCTCCTCAGAATACCAGTGCATAAAACAACAACGCCATGCTAAATAAAGAACAATGAAGCTATTATAAGACTCAGGTCCCATCACACAATGCAACGCAAGCCGGAGGATAGAGTTTTTACCTTATAATTGCCAAAAAATGCTTGGTACATGAAATTTCATCTTTTATTATTACTATAAGTGTATAGTTTCAAAATAATTTCAATCATAAGTATCAATCATAGACGGCATAAGTGCCCCATACCACTATGTTGCCATACTAGGCTCTACAATCAAAACCGCAAAATGTTGTATTGGAAGTTGTATTTCCATCTGCAAACCAAGGCAAGGGATCGTCCTTACCGCTTCGAGACGCTCTAGCGCATGTCTCAGGAATAGAACGCATCGTCCCTTGGATCGTCAAGGCCGGTCCACTTGATGTGGATTAAAATACCTAAACACCGCGTTTCCCCGCCCTTTGGGGGCGTCAATGAGCCAAATGACTCCATCGGTCCCGGATCGACCGATATAACCGAGGCGCCTCGCTATCCATCATCCACATAAGTAAAATGCCCGGACGTGTAAAACCCAAAACACCACTCCTAGCTAGAAGGAAACGCTTGCCCTCCCTGAGGTCCTTCTCCCGTTTCTGGTTCACACCGGGGTGTGAGGCTCGCGTATTAACGCTACACAAAGCTACGTTTTATTAAAGCCGTGCTTTGATCATCAACCACAAGACTCTGCTTTTCAACAGAAGCCTTGATCATTTGCATCTCAGCATGCCACATAGGCAATTCACGCTATGCAACCAACGTATATCAATCACACAGAATGAAATCCAATGTCATACACACATCCATTTACAAGTTCGTTCTGGGTCCGAACGAAACCGGAGGCACCTTATTCCTCCCCCGTATGTCTAATACAGGGGAGAGGCCCTCGCATATCCGTCGACCTCCAAGTACGTCTGGACGATCACCACCGTCTTCATCCTCGACACATCGTCGAATCGGTTATTTAGAATGATATAAACCCGGTCTTTCTGAATAACTCGCGTATAGAATAAACAAGTGCTATAAAAACACAACATACGCCTCATTCCAATCCATAATATTTCTTTATTCAAATATTCATATACTTTGGGAATGGTTTCCATTAATTTTATCAAAGATAAATTCTTTAAATTTATTCTTTAATCTTCCTTTGGATATCATTTCAATCTAATTAAAGATTCATTAAAACTCCACTTGGTTTTAATCTTCCTAAAAATCAATATTAACAATTGTTTAACTTGGGAAATCATATCCTGTCTTTAACTGGGTTAAAGGACCAATGTCATTTAAAACATGGTTCACGATAAACCCAAAATCACATTCCATTGTATCAGCTTTTAACCGTAAATTAGCAAGTGAACAATTCACTAAGTATTAACCCCGAAGGCCGAGACCAACATCAGATCAATACCAAAGAAACCATTCAACTTAACTAATATCCAGTTAGTTATTTTCTTAACTCCATTGGGTCTAAGAATAGTATTATTAAAGATACCATTCACGGCAACCCAAATCACATTCCATTATTTTTGGAATCTTCATGGAAAACAAATCGATATATATATATATATATATATATATATATATATATATATATATATATATATATATATTCGATATAAATTTCCATATCCGACCAATAATATAAATGGAATAACGACAACGCCTCTTAAATTCCATATGTATTTACAGTTTTCATCCACAGAAGTTCATTTCGATTATTATCAAATCGTATTCCATTCAATTCCAATTTAATATATTAAATTGGAAAACTTTACTTTGGAAAATATCCTTTAAATCTTAACAAAAGACTTATAATTTCCAAATCCCATTTCACTGTAAATCGGGTTAAAGAACAAATGTCGCTAAAACACAGTTCACAACAAACCCAATCCACACCCCTTCAGTCTCTAACCGTAAATTAGTAAGAGAACAATTCCCTATGTATTAACCCCGAAGGCCGAAACCAACATCAGATCAATACCCAGGAAACCATTCAACTTAGCTAATCTCCAGTCAGTTTCTAATTTTCTTAACTCCATTGGGTTCAAGAACAGTATTATTAAAGATACCATTCACGACAAACCCAAAATCCAATTTGATATAAAATACAAGGCTCTGAATAGAAAATATATCGGCTTATATTCAATATCAAATTCTAAAATCAACAAATATCGTATTGGAATAACGATATATATATCTTCCGAATTCCTCCACAATATCTGTATAATCACGAAATCCAAAATCGAAATATTCCGAAAACAATTTCGATTCAAATCCATTCCAATTCATACATTGGAATTCCTCGTTATTTTTAAAACCATTTCCAAACCACTTTATTTATTTTTAAAAATAATTGAATTATAATTCTAGTTCAAAACTAGTTCATTTCGATAAAAATCTATTTTTATCTTTTTAAATATGGAAATATTCATCCTAATTCTTTCCAAATCATTTCTTATTGTTTTACACTAATTATTGATATTTTTAATAATTTTATCAAGGCCCGTACAGTCGATTTCCACAAACGGCCATCGAACTACACTTATAGCGACCTTTTCCAAATTTGATTTGGACATAATTCCAAATCCAACCGTTAGATTTCAAATCTCTAATATTCGTTAGAAATTTCTTTTCGATATGAACCCAATGCTTCCGGTTTTAGGAGAATCCGGCGGTCGGATCTCCCGTAATGTCCGTTCGGAGTCAATGGTCGAAATTCGCGAACTGCCGCAGCGCGGCGTGTTCTATTCAGGCCATTATATTATATATATATAATATATATTTCATCGATTTCCATTTAAAACGTATTTTATAAATCGTTTTAGATTCGTTTTCAAAATGATTTCAACTTCATATTCAATTTCAAATCAAAATTGAATATTCCATATCATCGATATATAAATGATAATATTTTCAAAACATTATATTTCGAAATCAATTCCTTTACAATATTCATTATAAAAATGAATAAAATCGATATAAATATCGAACACGTCAAAATGGCGTCGATCTAATCAACACGGCTATATATATTTAAATATTTTCGTGTCCATTCCAAATCGGACATCAAAATCAGATTTTGATCATTTACTGAATGTTATTTTAAAATATTCATTATTTTAAAAAATTCGTTATTTTAAAATATTTATTCTTTCTGAACTGGAATCAGACACAGTCAATTACCATATAATTTGATTATATGGATTTCATACATACATATATATAACAACAATCAAACACAGTCAACCATTATCCAAAGTGCATTCTACATTGCATAAGCATCAAATATAAATGTTCAACGCTTATAACAGCCTGTCAATCAATCGATCGACATACAACTAATTATTGGAACTAGTGTATGTCATATATCATCCGAATACCCATGTGGGGTTTCAATCAACAAATAATGAATTTTATTTGTGCAGTTGGGCGATGTGTAAAATTTATCGTCCCAATCAATATCAGTCAAATGTGTGTACATAAACAAATCGTCCGATTTGTTTATAAATATTTATTTTATTCATATACATGTTAAAAAATATATTTTTAACTATAAAATATTTTATCCATTCCATATCACAACAATAAATTTTCACAACACATCAATGAAACAAACAAGTCATCTATGGTCTGTGGACGACGGGTGTCGGGTGCTGCTAAGCACCGTCTGCATCCTAGTATACATTTCAACTAGAAAATAAATTAAAAGTGAGGAGTTCTCACCTTCGGGTTCCACTCCGTCGTGTTATATATCCGAACGGTTCAGATTTGTCCGAAATTTCAATGCGACCTTTTCCCGCTGTTCATATATAAAAATCACATTTTTATTAATTCATTCCAATAAATAAAAATCACATTTTTATTTCTACTTCATATATTTTTACGACACTTCTTTCTATATGAAAATTGTATTTTTATATTCCTACTTCTTATATAAAGATCGAATTTTTATTTCGATGCTATAAAAATCACATTTTTATTTCAACATATATATATATATATATAATAATAATAATAATCAGATTTTTATTTCGCTACATATATAAAAATCATATTTTTAATACTCTACTTATATAAAAATAATATTTTTTATATCTTCTATTATATAAAAGTCATATTTTTATTTGAAGAAAAGTCATATCCTTTTTATAATTAAAAATTATAACCTTCATATGATTTAAAAAATCATATTTTCATATGAACAAAATCCATTTCTTTATATACGTAAGAATCTAATTTTGATTAACATAGAAAAATCTAATCTTAAAACAAATGAAAATCTAATCTTTAACCAATTAAAAATCTCGTCTTTAACCAATTAAAAATCTTATCTTTACCTCATTAAAAATATAATCTTTATCTTATTAAAAATTATAACTTTCTATCATTAAAAATCTAAACTTTCTATATATATATATATATAAATTCTAACTTTCTTTACATTAAAATCATCATTTTATTTTCAGTTTTATATAAGTAAATAATTAAAGAAACTGAAATAAATAAAATTTACCTTTGTTTTGAAGGGGGGGGGGGTATTCCAACATTGCGCTGACGTGGCAAGGGAGGCGGAGGGATGCGCGGCGTCGCCTGGAGGTGCAGTGGAGCAAGGGGCGACAACCCTAGGGTTTGGTGGCTCGATTTGGGGGATCTCCGTGAGGGCGTCGGTCTTGGAAGAGAGGGGGTGAAGGAGAAGGGCGCGGTGGCTTGGGATGTGGTCCGACAACATCGGATGGCCGGCGGCGGTGGCGTAGGACCTGGCGGAAGCGAGAATCGAAGAGGAGTTGGAGGGTGTAGCGGGTTTCGAACAGGGTCTTTTCTTTTCCTTTTTTCTTTTTTTTATAAAAAGTGGCGGCTGAAGAGATAAGGGCTAGGGTTATTTAATTTATTTAATTTTATTATTCTCCAAAAAGTTGATTTTCCATTTGAACTCAATTCCGAGGCCAACGACTGTCGCCCCTAGCTAATAACCCCAATTCCGAACACAATGGGATATGTGTCGTAAGCTGATTCGGCTGTTTCGATCAGTTTTCATCAAAATCAAAATATAAATCTATATATTGAATTTGAACGCACATTTCAATTGACCGGGGCCACATACGGACTCTAAAAGTTCCCGAAAAATAAATCTGGCTATGTTTTGACGATACGGTCCAATCAAAACAAATTTCATCGAATTTGGATACCATTTGAAAAATGGTCATTATCTGGTCGATCCAAATTGACTGAAACTGTCAAAACACGTTTTACTTCGCCACGCTCACATATTAAACCCAAAAATTATGAATTTTGGAGTCTAGCAACAACTTGACATCCCGGATCCAACAAAAGTGGTTTCGTCGAAAACGGAGGTCATTTGCAAAATTTCTGTTTTTAAGGGCTATATTTCCATAGCGACTATTCTAAATTTTCTACCGGGCGTAACTTTTTAATCCCGCTATGAAATTTCAATTTTTCAGATTCGTTGGAAAGATATTTTCAAATTGATTCTAATGTTTTTGGTTTCGTTAAAATCCGGTTTATTTTGAATCCTGTACATTCATTTGAAATTTGAAATCGAATTTTCGAACTATCGCGCCATTTTCAATTACTTTTATAATTAAAAATAATTATTTACATTCTAACGTCGATTCAAATAAATATATACGTTATAATTCTATTCAAAATAAATTTCTCGTCATTATTATTTAAAATAAATCATTTTAAATATTTAAATTCTTTAAAATTGCCAAAATAAAAAATTTAAATTGGCTCGTATTTTCCAGGTTATTACAATCTCCCCCACTTAAAATCTTTTCGTCCCCGAAAAGGAACGGAGTTGAAAGTTTTTACCAACCAACTTAACTTTCATTATTTTCGTTATCGCTTAAGCTATTCAACTTTTCAGTTTCTAAGAACTTTTCAAAATTTTCAAAAATTTGGCTAACACCCTAAATTTTCGAATTTTTTTTCCATAACCTCCCCTGCACGGGAGCACCGGGAAAATCCCAAAATCGCCATACAGGCCTTTCCAATCCAAAAAGAAAAAGAAACAGCCAAGCGGCTAGCCAATCGGCTCATAAAATCATCCAAAACCCCAAGAAATACAATAAACATGTACTATTTGTCAGGCAAACAATTTTATTCCTCTTCTCTAGCCTCCTTGCTATGACCTGTTCAACGTATACACATGTATATGCATGCAATTCCAAACAATTTTCAATATAGTTCAATATGTGGTACAATTTGGTTATATGTACCGTTCTTTCACATAATTGTTTAAAGGACTAATCACACAACTCAACCATTAATCAATTAGTGAATTAATGTTTCAAATTCATAATTTTGATACATATACAGAAAATCATGTTTTTGATGCCAATTCACAACAATAAACCCTATCTAGTTTTGGTTCTCACATCAGTCAATTGGAAATATATAGAAATCCCACTTTTGAAACTCGAACACAGACTATCGATGCTATATAGTCATCAATAGTTTAATCCCCAGGCGACTGGAGTGTGATTCTATATCTATCCATTATATTAAAACTTCGAATACACGTTTGCAAGGCGTATACGAAAAATCTTGATATATTGGATTATCCAAATTCAATACAAATAAATATTTAAATACGTTGAATAAGGTTTAAATTTTCAAAACAATATTTGTTTTCATTTTTATTTTAAAAACAACACTCTTCCGACTCATTCTAGGATACTACTGATCCTATCTCTAACGAGTCATTCTCATTGGATATTACTAATCCAATCTCTGATAAATTCTTTCGTTCGGTTCTAACGTGTCTTGTTCTCCGAGCTCTGTAAACCAAAGCTCTGATACCAAATTGAGACGACCTGAACTTCCCCGAAAAGGAAAACCCGGATTGAATTGAGAACACGAAAAATCAAAACACAAACAGAAGAACATTTCATTGCTTATTACAACAATTCAATCAGAATACAAGATTATATAGAGTATGAATAAATATTATACACCAGAAAAATATCAGATATTTAAATTGCATAGCAGCGGAAAACAATACAAAACACAACTGAAGGAGATATATGGATACAAAGCTTTCCGAATATCATTCCAGCTATAAACCAGGATCCTGTGAATATAAATCTGCAAAACCAAAACTACTAGATGCCCGTGCGGAAAATAGGGGCTCCTAGAGTTTAGGTTAAAACAATAAACTCTAGGTCAGTCATGTGACTGGTGTGAGAACTAAAACAGTTATTAATCTTTATTTGAAAGTTAGGTAAATCTAGGGACCACGCCGTATCACACGGAACGGGTTTCCTCCCCAAAATACCGGTGCATAAAACAACAACGCCATCTGAAATAAAGAACAATGAAGCTATTATAAGACTCAGGTCCCATCACACAATGTAACGCAAGCCGGAGGATAGAGTTTTTACCTTATAGTAGCCAAAAATGCTTGGTACGTGAAATTTCATCTTTATTATTACTATAAGTGTATAGTGTCAAAACAATTTCAATCATAAGTATGAATCATAGAAGGCATAAGTGCCCCATACCACTATGTTGCCATACTAGGCTCTACAATCAAAACCGCAAAATGTCGTATTGGAAGTTGGATTTCCATCTGTGAACTAAGGCAAGGGATCATCCTTACCGCTTCGAGACGCTCTAGCGTGTGTCTCAGGAACAAAATGCATCGTCCCTTGGATCATCAGGGTCGGCCCACTTGATGTGGATTAAAATGCTTGAACACTGTGTTTCCCTACCCTATGGGGCGTCAATGAGCCAAATGATTCCATCGGTCCCGGATCGACTGATAAAACCGAGGCGCCTCGCTATCCATCATCCACAAAAGTAAAATGCCCGGGCGTGTAAAACCCAAAACACCGCTCCTAGCTAGAAGGAAACGCATGCCTTCCCTGAGGTCCTTCTCCGGTTTCTGGTTCACACCGGAGTGTGAGGCTCGTGAATTAACACTACACAAAGCTACGCTTTATCAAAGCCATGCTTTGATCATCAACCACAAGACTCTGCTTTTCAACAGAAGCCTTGATCATTTGCATCTCAGTATGCCACACAGGCAAGTCACGCTATGCAACCAATGTATATAAATCACACATAATGAAATCCAATGTCAGACACATATCCATTTACAAGTTCATTCTGGGTCTGAACGAAACCGGAGGCACATTATACCTCCCCCGCATGTCCAATACAGGGAAGAGGCCCTCGCATATCCGTCGATCTCCAAGTACGTCTGGACGATCACCACTTGTTACCTCGCCTTGGGTGTACAGCCCAATCAAACATCAGTAATCATCCAAACGATGTGAAAACCTCCGGTCTTCAACCACCGTCTTCATCCTTGACACATCGTCGAATCAGTTATTCAGAATGGGATAAACCCGGTCTTTCCGAATAACTCGCGTATTTAATAAACAAGTGCTATAAAAACACAACATACGCCTCATTCCAACCCAGAATATTTCTTTATACAAATATTCATATACTTTGGGAAAGGTTCCCATTAATTTTATCAAAGATAAATTCTTTAAATTTATTCTTTAATCTTCCTTTGGATATCATTTCAATCTAATTATAGATTCATTAAAACTCCACTTGGTTTTAATCTTCCTATAAATCAATATTAACGATTGTTTAACATGGGAGATCATATCCTGTCTTTAACTGGGTTAAAGAACCAATGTCTTTTAAAACATGGTTCACAATAAACCCAAAATCACATTCCATTCTATCATTTTTTAACCGTAAATTAGCAAGTGAACAATTCCCTTAGTATTATCCCTTAAGGCCGAGACCAACATCAAATCAATACCTAAGAAACCATTCAACTTAACTAATCTCCAGTTAGTTTCTGATTTTCTTAACTCCATTGGGTTTAAGAACAGTATTATTAAAGATACCATTCACAACAACCCAAATCACATTCCTTTATTTATGGAATATTCATGGAAAACAAATCGATATAAATATATAATCGGTATAAATTTCCATATCCGACCAATAATATAAATGGAATAACGGCAACGCCTCTTAAATTCCATATATATTAACAGTCTTCCTCCACAGAAGTTCATTTCGATTATTATCAAATCGAATTCCATTCAATTCCAATTTAATATATTAAATTGGAAAACTTTACTTTGGAAAATATCCTTTAAATCTTAACAAAAGACTTATAATTTCCAAATCCCATTTCATTGTAAATCGGGTTAAAGAACGAATGTCGCTAAAACACAGTTCACAACAAACACCAATCCACATCCCTTCAGTCTCTAACCGTAAATTAGTAAGAGAACATTTTCCTATGTAATAACCCCGAAGGCCGAAACCAACATCAGATCAATACCCAGGAAACCATTCAACTTAGCTAATCTCCAGTCAGTTTCTAATTTTCTTAACTCCATTGGGTTCAAGAACAGTATTATTAAAGATACCATTCACGACAAACCCAAAATCCAATTTGATATTAAATACAAGGCTCTGAATAGAAATTATATCGGCTTATATTCAATATCAAATTCTGAAATCAACAAATATCGTATTGGAATAACGATATATATATCTTCCGAATTCCTCCACAATATCTGTATAATCACGAAATCCAAAATCGAAATATTCGGAAAACAATTTTGATTCAAATCCATTCCAATTCATATATGGGAATTCCTCGTTAGTTTTAAAACCATTTCCAAACCACTTTATTTATTTTTAAAAATAATTGAATTATAATTCTAGTTCAAAACTAGTTCATTTCGATAAAAATCTATTTTCATCTTTTCAAATATGGAATTATTCATCCTAATTCTTTCCAAATCATTCCTTATGGTTTTACACTAATTATTGATATTTTTAATAATTTTATCAAGGCCCGTACAGTCGATTTCCATAAACAGCCATCGAACTGCACTTATAGCGACCTTTTTCAAATTTGATTTGGACATAATTCCAAATCCAACCGTTAGATTTCAATTCTCTGATATATGTTAGAAAGATCTTTTCAATACAAACCCAAGGTTCTGGTTTTAGGAGAATCCGACGGTCGGATCTCCCGTAGTGTCCGTTCGAAGTCAATGGTCTAAATTCGCAAACTGCCGCAGCGCGGCGCGTTCTGTTCAGGCCATTATATTATATATATATATATATAATATATATTTCGTCGATTTCCATTTAAAATGTATTTTATAAATCATTTTAAATTCGTTTTCAAAACGATTTCAACTTCATATTAAATTTCAAATCAAAATTGAATATTCCATATCATCGATATATAAATGATAATATTTTCAAAACATTATATTTCGAAATCAATTCATTTTCAATATTCATTATAAAAATGAATAAAATCGATATAAATATCGAACACATCAAAATAGCGTCGATCTAATCAACACAGCTATATATATTTAAATATTTTCGTGTCCATCCCAAATCGTACATCAAAACTAGATTTTGATCATTTACTGAATATTATTTTAAAATATTCATATACTCGTTATTTTAAAATATTTATTCTTTCTGAGCTGGAATCAGACACAGTCAATTACCATATAATTTGATTATATGGATTTCATACACATGTGTATACAACAATAATCAAACACAGTCAACCATCATCCAAAGTGCATTCTACACTGCATAAGCATCAAATATAAATATTCAACGCTCATAACATCAATCAATCGATCGACATACAACTAATTATTGAGACTAGTGTATGTCATATTTCCTCCTAATACCCGTGTGGGGTTTCAATCAACAAATAATGAATTTTATTTGTGCAGTTGGGCGATGTGTAAAATTTATCGTCCCAATCAATATCAGTCAAATGTGTGTACATAAACAAATCATCCGATTTGTTTATAAATAATTATTTTATTCATATACATGTTAAAAAATATATTTTTAACTATAAAATATTTTATTCCATTCCATATCACAATAATAAATTTTCACAACACATCAATCAAACAAACAAGTCATCCATGGTCGGTGGACGACGGGTGTCAGATGCTGCTAAGCACCGTCTGCATCCTAATATATATTTCAACTAGAAAATAAATTAAAAGTGAGGAGTTCTCACCTTCGGGTTCCACTCCGCCGTGCTCTATTTCTGAACGGTTCAGATTTGACCGAAATTCCAATGCGACTTTTTCCCGCTGTTCATATATAAAAATCACATTTTAATCGCTTCATTCCAATAAATAAAATTCACATTTTTATTTCTACTTCATATATTTTTACGATGCTTCTTTCTATATGAAAATTATATTTTTATATTCCTACTTCTTATAAAAAGATCGAATTTTTATTTCGACGCTATAAAAATCACATTTTTATTTCAATATATATTTAATAAAAATCAGATTTTTGTTTCGCTACTTATATAAAAATCATATTTTTAATACTCTACTTACATAAAAATAATACTTTTATATCTTATATTATATAAAAGTCATATTTTTATTTGAAGAAAAGTCATATCCTTTTTATAATTAAAAATTATAACCTTCATATTATTTAAAAATCATATTTTCATATGAACAAAATCCATTTCTATGTATACATAAGAATCTAATTTTGATTAACATAGAAAAATCTAATCTTTAAACAAATGAAAATCTAATATTTAACCAATTAAAAATCTCGTCTTTAACCAATTAAAAATCTTATCTTTACCTCATTAAAAATATAATCTTTGTCTTATTAAAAATTATAACTTTCTATCATTAAAAATCTAAACTTTCTATATATAAAAATTCTAACTTTCTTTACATTAAAATCATCATTTTATTTTCAGTCTTATATAAGTAAATAATTAAAGAAACTGAAATAAATAAAATGAAATAAATAAAATTTACCTTTGTTTTGAAGGGGAGGGGTCATCATCGCGCTGACGTGGCAAAGGAGGCGGAGGAATGTGCGGTGTCGCCTGGAGGCGCAGTGGAGCAAGGGGCGACGACCCTAGGGTTTGTGAAACGACAGGGAATTTCGCTCGATCCGAATCAGTCGCTAAACCGATCAAGACCGTTCGAAACGCCTAATTGTTTAGAGAACACGACAAAATAGAACGCAGACAGAAGAACATTTCATTGTTAATTACAACAATTCCATCAGAATAAAAGAATATACAGAGTATAAATGAATATTATACATTACAAAATATCAGAGATTACAATAAATTACATAGCAGCGGAAAATAATACTAAACACAACTGAAGGAGATATACGGATACAAAGCTTTCCGGATATCGTTCCAGCTGTAAACCAGGATTCTGTGAATATAAATCTGCAAAACCAAAACTACTAGCTGCCCCTGTCAAAATAAGGGCACCCAGAGTTTAGGTTAAAACAATAAACTCCAGGTCAGTCATGTGACTGGTGTGAGAACTAAAATAGTTATTAATTTTTATTTTAAAGTTCGGTAAATCAAGGGACCACGCCATAAAACACGAAACGGGTTTCCTCCCAAGAATACCAGTGCATAAAACAAACAACACAATGCTAAATAAAGAAAAATGAAGCTATTATAAGACCCAGGTCCCATCACACAATGCAACACAAACCAGAGGATAGGGTTTTACCTTATAATAGCCAAAGAATGCTTGATACATTAAAACAATTCTTTTATTATTGCTATAAGTGAAGAAATCAATTTCAAATCATAAGTATCAATCATAGGCGGCATGAATGCCCCATACCACTATGTCGCCATATATAGGTTATACAATCAAAATCGCAAAGTCACGTATTTGGAAATTGGGTTTCCATCTATGAACCAAGGCCAGGGATCGTCCTCTACCGATTCGAGACAATCTAGCCTACCATGTCTCAGGACCCAGACTCAGGTGGCCCCTTGGATCGTCAGGGCCGGTCCACCGATGTGGATTAAAATGCCTGAACACTGTGTTTCCCCACCCTATGGGGCGTAAATGAGCCAACGAATGACTCCATCGGCTTCACATAGTCACCGATAAATCTGAGGCGCCTCGCAACAGCAACAACCACATAAGTCAAACTCGTCAAGGCGTGTAAAACCACTGACGCCACTTCTAGCTAGAAAGAAATGCATGCCCTCCCTGAAGTCCTCTCCCGTTTCTAGTTCACAACCGGGGTGTGAGGCTCGCGAATTCACGTTACATAAAGCTATGCCACACAGGCGGTGCTTTGATCATCCACCACAAGACTTTACTTTTCAACAGAAGCCTTGATCATTTGCCACTTAGGCATGCCACACAGGCAATTCACTCCATGCGATTGATATCCATCAATATATAACCCCTGAGCTCGTATGTCTCAGAGAAGGGCGTTAAGCAAGAGAATAAATTCTCCGCCGCCAAACAGATATATATTTAATAGAAATCAATCACACAGACTAAAATCCAATGTCATACACACAGTCCATTTACAAGTTCGTTCTGGGTCTGAACGAAACCGGAGGCACCTAGTACCCCGCATATCCATCGATCTCCAAGTACGTCTGGACGATCACTAACTGTTTCCATCTTCTTGGGTGTACATCCCAATCAAGATCATCAGTAACCACCCAAACGATGTGAAGACCTCTGGTCTTCGACCACCGTCTTCATCTTCGAATTATCGTCGTATCAGTTATTCAGAATGGGATAAACCCAGTCTTTCCGAATAACTCACGTATATAATAAACAAGTGTTACACAAATAGGAATGGCAATGGGGCGGGTTGGGGCGGGTATCTCGTGCCCCAGACCCGACCCAGACTTTTTAAACCCCGCCCCAGACCCGCCCCGTAGACCCGGTGTGGGTCTGGAATTTCGCCCCGTACCCGAAACCCGTACGGGTCAGGGTAATCCCGACCCGCCCCGCGACCCGGTGATATCATGTTCTAATGTACACGAGTTTATATACTTATATTTTTTTATCAATAAATGATAAATTATATAAATGTTATAATGTGTTGACAATGATAAGAGAATATAATAAAATGAGTTGTAAGATAATAGTTCAAAATGTATGCACTTGTTTATTGTATGATTATCTTTGATGCAACTTAATATTATGAAAATTTTATAGTTTGTTGATTGAAAGAATATAATATTCAAGTTATAACCATGTATACCTAAGAAGATTGACAAGTAATCATTATAGTTATAAAGTTTTGAAATGATGTTTCAATCATGCGGGTCGGGTTGGGGCGGGTTATCCGTGCCCCAGACCCGACCCTAGACCCGGACCTCCAAAAGTGGGTCGCGGGTCTACCCGCCCCGAAGACCCTATGGGGCGGGTCTAAATGGGTCAAAACAGGGGCGGGTCAAGCGGGTTTGGACCCTAGACCCGCCCCATTGCCATCCCTATACACAAACACAACATACGCCTCATTCCAATTCAGAATATTATTTTATTCAAATATTCTTATACTTTGGGAAAGGTTCCCATTAATTTTATCAAAGATAAATTCTTTAAGTTTATTCTTTAATCACCTTTGAATATCAATCCAAACTAGTCGGGATTAGCGAACCACACCGAAGTAATCATTTATTTTATTTCCCAATCCCAACCTATTCACCCCATGAAGTAAAACTGGTAATACTTCATATCTAACACCACGGTGTTATCGGTAAATTCAATTACCATTTCACGTTCAAATCTAATTAAAGATTTAACTATCGCCTGGAGTAAAACTGGCGATACCCCATTCTCGATCTTTTCAATCTAATTAAAAACTCATTAAAACTCCACTTAGTTTTAATCTTTACAGAAATCAATATCATGTCTTTAACTGGGTTAAAGAGCCAATGTCATTTAAAACACGGTTCACGATAAACCCAAAATCACATTCTATTAATTATCGGGTTAAAGAACAAGTGTTATTTAAAACACTGTTCACGATAAACCCAAAAATCAATACCAATTCAATTCCAATTAAATATTATTTAATTGGTACACTTCATTAAATCTAAATAAAAAGATTTAATCTTTTTCTCAACTGGGCTTAAGAACAGTGTTAATGAAGACACCATTCACGACAAACACAAAATCACATTTGATATTAAATACAAGGCTCTGAGTAGAAAATATATCGACTTATATTCAATATCAAATTCTACGACCAATAAATATCGTATTGGAAATAACGATATATATATATCTTTCAAATTTCCACAACAATATCTGTATAATCACGAAATCCCACATCGAAATATTCCGAAGACAATTTCGATTCAAATCCATTCCAATGCAATTAGTGTAAATTCTGGTTATTTTCAAAACCATTTCAAATCCAATTTATTTATTTTAAAGATAAATAAATTATTATTCTAGTTCAAAACTAGTTCATTTCGATAAAAAACTATTTTTATCTTTTCAAATATGGAGTTTTTCATCCCAATTTTTCACAAATCATTTCTTATGATTTTACACAAATTATTGATATTTTTAATAATTTTATCAAGGCCTGTACAGTCGATTTCCATCAACGGCCATCGAACTGCACGTACAACGACCTTTTCCGAATTTGATTTGGACACAATTCCAAATCCAACCGTTAGATTTCTAATTTCTAATATTCATTAGAAATCTCTTTTCGATATGAACCCAACGGTTCCAGTTTTAGGAGGATCCGACGGTCGGATCTCCCGCAATATTCATTCGAAGTCAATGGTCGAAATTCGCGAACTGCCGCGGCGCGTTCCATTCAGGCCATTATATTATATATATAATATATATAATATATACTTCGTCGATTTCAATTCACAACGTGCTTTATAAATCGTTTTAAATTCATTTTCAAAACGGTTTCAACTTCATATTCAATTTCAAATCAAAATTGAATATTCCAATATAAGTTCGTTTTAAATCGTTTTCAATACAATTTCAATTTGATTCGAATTTCAATTCATTTCAATTTAATTCGAATTTCAATTTCAATTTAATCCAATTCTTTTCAATTTCAATTTGAATTCAATTCCTTTCAATTTCAATTTGAATTCAATTCCTTTCAATTAAATTCGAATTTCGATTATTTCCAATATAATTCAAATTTCGAAATCCCTTTCAATATACATTGAAAATTGAATAAAATCGATATAAATATCGTTCACGTCAAAATGGCATCAATCTAATCAACACGGCTTCATATATTTCTATTTTTAAATATTCTATTTCAAATATTTCTTTTTCAAATATTTCTATTTCAAAACTGGAATGAGGCCCAATCAATTACCATATAATGTTAGTTATATGGATTTTCTACAACACATGTATAAAATACCAACAATAAATAATCAACCATCATCCAGAGTGCATTCTACACTGTATAAGCATCAAATATAGATATTTAACGCTTATGACAGTCTATCAATCAATCCATCGACATACAGCTAATTATTGGGATTAATGTATGTCATATATCATCCCAATACCCGTGTGAGGATTCAAACAATCATACACAGATTTTATTTGTGCAGTTGGGCGATGTGTAAAATTTATCATCCCAATCAATATCAGTCAAATGTGTGTATATAAACAAATCGTCCGATTTGTTTATTTTTATTTCATTTCATATACACATTAAAAATTCTATTTTTAACTATACAATATTTTCCACTATAAAATATTTTATTTCATTTCACATTACATCACATCACACAATCAGCTACACATCAAAATCAAACAAACAAGCATACAAGCCGTCCATGGTCTGTGGACGACGGGTGTAGGGTGCTACTAAACACCGTCTACATCCTAGTATATATGTTTAACTAGAAAACAAAATAAAAAGGTGAGAAGTTCTCACCTAGAAGCTAAACCAAACGCCGTGACTCTTCATTTGTAGAAAATCTTCGTCGTGCTCGCCTTTCGTCACTTTCGTTGCCCATATTCACTACATCTATAAAAATCACATTTTTATAATTATTCTTTATATAAAAATCATATTTTTACACTGCTACTATATAGATAAAAATTCCATTTTTACCTCGCTATTATATAGATAAAAATTCTATTTTTACACCGGTATTAATATAATAAAAATTATATTTTTATTACTCTACATGAATAAAAATCCCATTTTTATTCTTCCTATGATATAAAGATCGAATTTTTATTATCTATATAATATAAAAATCACATTTTTAATCTCTACATTATATAAAAATCATATTTTTAGCTAAATAAAAATCCTCTTTTTACTTCATCCAACATCATATTTTTATATATGAGATTTACAACTAAAGATCATATTTTGATTACTCTACATATTTCTTTTAAATCTGAAACCTTTTTCTAAATAAAAATATAATCTTTCTAGCTTATAAAAATTATAATCTTTTATTCAAAATCAGATTTTTATGTAATTAAACTAAATTAAATCAAATTAAAACTCACAGTAAATCAACCTTGGACTGTCGGACTAAGGTGGAAGGGCGGAGGCTTGCGCTGGGGTCAAGGAAGTGGCCGGCGCGGGGGCTGTTGCGGTCTAGGGCTGGCACGAGGTCGACTGGTGGCTTGGGGGGGGGGGAGGCTCTACCGCGATTGGAGGTGGAGGAGGAGGGGAAGAAGGAGAAGCAGTGACAGCAGCTACAGGAGGAGGTGGCGCGGGGTTCGAGCGAAATTTGGGGATTGGGGGAGGTCCGCGGGTTCTTCGATGGAAGAGGGGCTTCGATTGGCTGAGGGGGAAGAAGGGAGAGGGCGTGGAGGCGGAGAGGTGGCTGCGGTGATGAGGAGGGTGGCGGCGGTCGGTTTCCGTCATCGACGTTTTTTTCTTCTTCTTTTTTTATTCGAATAGAAATGAACGGTGGGGGGAGGGGGGGGGGGAGGGGGCGCTGAGAGGAAGTAAGGGGTAGAGGAGAGAGAGGTTTCATTTTATTTTATTCCAAAAAACAACTTTTATTTTCGACCTCGAAACAAGACACACCGCCTATCGACCATAGCTAATTACCCCTATTCCGAACACAATGGGATATGTATCTTAGGCTGATTCGATCGTTTGGATCAGTTTCTGTCAAAATCAAAATATAACTCTATATATTGAATTTGAACGCGCATTTCAATTTACCAGGGCCACATACTAACTAGAAAAATTCCCGAAAAATATTTTCTAGCTTTGTATTGACGATACGGTCCTAACAGAACTAATTTCGTCGAATTCTGAGACCGTTTGAAAAATGGCCATTTTCCAGTCGATTAAAATCAACTGAAACTGGTCAAACGCGTTTTCCTTTGCCACGCTCACATATTGATTCGAAAAATTATGAAAATTGGAATCTAGCAATAACATGACACCACGGATCCAACAAAAGTGGTTTCGTCGAAATCCGAGGTCATTTGCAAAATTTTCATTTTTAAGGGCCAGAAATTCCATAGCGACTATTCTGAAATTTCAACTGTACATAACTTTTGATTCCCGCTATGAAAATTCAATTCTTCGGATTTGTTGGAAAGATATTCTCAATTAGATTCTAATACTTTTGGTTTCGTTAAAATCCGGTTTATTTTGAATCCTGTACGTTCATTTGAATTTTGAAATCGAATTATCGAACTACCGCGCCATTTTCAATTCCTTTTATAGTTTAAAATAAATATTTATATTCTAACGACGACGTATATAAATATATACGTTCTAATTATATTCAAAATAAATTTCTCGTCGTTACTATTTAAAATAATTCATTTTAAATATTCAAAATTCATTAAAATAGCCAATCGGCTCATAAAATCACCCAAAACTCAAGAAATACAATAAACATGTACCTATTTGTCGGGCAAACAATTTTATTCCTCTTCTCTAGCCTCTTTGCTATGACCTGCTCAATAGATATACATGTCAATGCATGCAATTTTCAAATAATTTCAATACAGTTCAATATTTGGTTCAATTTGGCCTAAATATACAGTTCATTTACATAATGGTTCAAATTTAATTGATCGAACAATAACCAAACAACACAACCATCATTCAATTAGTTGATTTACGTTTCAAATTCATAACTTTGATACATATACAGAAAATCATGTTTTTGATGCCAATTCACAACAACAAACCTATCTAGTTTTGGTTCTCACACCAGTCTAATGGAAATATATAGATATCACACCTTCGAAACTCGAATATGAATACTGATGATGATGCACCATCATCAGAATCATCCCCGGGTGTCTAGAATGTGATTCTATATCTATCCAATATATTAAAACTTCGAATACACGCGGATGAGACGTATGCGCAAAATCTTTATATACTGGATAGTCCAAATCAATATAAATAAATAATCAAATACGAATAATTAATTTAAATTATCAAAACAAAATTTGTTTTCATTTTAAAAATATACTCTTCACACTCGTTCTAGGATACTACTGATCCCATCTCTAACGAGTCATTCTCATTGGATATTACTAATCCAATATCTGATGAATTCTTTCGTATGCTTCTAATGTGTCTTGTTCTCTGAGCTTTGTAAACCAAAGCTTTGATACCAAACTAAGACGACCGGGAATTTCGCTCGATCCGAATTAGTCGCTAAACCGATCAAGACCGTTCGAAACGCCTGATTGTTTTGAGAACACGACAAAATAGATCGCAGACAGAAAAACATTTCATTGTTAATTACAACAATTCCATCAGAATACAAGAATATACAGAGTATAAATGAATATTATACATTACAAAATATCAGAGATTACAACAAATTACATAGCAGCGGAAAATAATACCAAACACAACTGAAGGAGATATACGGATACAAAGCTTTCCGGATATCATTCCAGCTGTAAACCAGGATCTTGTGAATATAAATCTGCAAAACCAAAACTACTAGCTGCCCGTGTCAAAATAAGGGAACCCAGAGTTTAGGTTAAAACAATAAACCCCAGGTCAGTCATGTGACTGGTGTGAGAACTAAAACAGTTATTAATCTTTATTTTAAAGTTCGGTAAATCAACGGACCACGCCGTAAAACACGGAACGGGTTTCCTCCCAAGAATACCAGTGCATAAAACAAACAGCGCAATGCTAAATAAAGAAAAATGAAGCTATTATAAGACACAGGTCCCATCACACAATGCAACACAAACCAGAGGATAGAGTTTTACCTTATAATAGCCAAAGAATGCTTGATACGTTAAAACAATTCTTTTATTATTGCTATAAGTTAAGAAATAAATTTCAAATCATAAGTATCAATCATAGGCGGCATGAATGCCCCATACCACTATGTCGCCATATATAGGTTATAAAATCAAAATCGCAAAGTCACATATTTGGAAATTGGGTTTCCATCTATGAACCGAGGCCAGGGATCGTCCTCTACCGATTCGAGACAATCTAGCCTGCCATGTCTCAGGACCCAGACTCAGGTGGGCCCTTGGATCGTCCGGGTCGGTCCACCAATGTGGATTAAAATGCCTGAACACTGCGTTTCCCCACCCTATGGGGCGTAAATGAGCCAACGAATGACTCCATCGGCTTCACATAGTCACCGATAAATCCGAGGCGCCTCGCAACAGCAACAACCACATAAATCAAACTTGTCAGGGCGGGTAAAACCACTGACGCCACTTCTAGCTAGAAAGAAACGCATGCCCTCCCTGAAGTCCACACCCATTTCTGGTTCACAACCGGGGTGTGAGGCTCGCGAATTCACGTTACACAAAGCTATGCCACACGGGCGGTGCTTTGATCATCCACCACAAGACTTTGCTTTTCAACAGAAGCCTTGATCATTTGCCACTTAGGCATGCCACACAGGCAATTAACTCCATGCGATTGATATCCATCAATATATAACCCCTGAGCTCGTACGTCTCAGAGAAGGGCTTTAAGCAAGAGAATAAATTCTCCACCGCCAAACAAATATATATTTAATATAAATCAATCACACAGACTAAAATCCAATGTCAGACACACAGTCCATTTACAAGTTCCTTCTGGGTCTGAACGAAACCGGAGGCATCTAGTACCCCGCATATCCATCGATCTCCAAGTACGTCTGGACGATCACTAACTGTTTCCATCTTCTTGGGTGTACAGCCCAATCAAGATCATCTGTAACCACCCAAATGATGTGAAGACCTCTGGTCTTCGACCACCGTCTTCATCTTCGACTTATCGTCGTATCAGTTATTCAGAATGGGATAAACCCGGTCTTTCCGAATAACTCGCGTATATAATAAACAAGTGTAACACAAACACAACATACGCCTCATTCCAATTCAGAATATTCTTTTATTCAAATATTCTTATACTTTGGGGAAGGTTCCCATTAATTTTATCAAAGATAAATTCTTTAAATTTATTCTTTAATCACCTTTGAATATCAATCCAAACTAGTCGGGATTAGCGAACCACACCGAAGTAATAACTTATTTTATTTCCCAATCCCAACCTATTCACCCCATGAAGTAAAACTGGTAATACTTTATATCTAACACTACGGTGTTATCGGTAAATTCATTTACCATTTCACGTTCAAATCTAATTAAAGATTTAACTATCGCCTGGAGTAAAACTGGCGATACTCCATTCTTGATCTTTTCAATCTAATTAAAGATTCATTAAAACTCCACTTAGTTTTAATCTTTACAGAAATCAATATCATGTCTTTAACTGGGTTAAAGAGCCAATGTCATTTAAAACACGGTTCACGATAAACCCAAAATCACATTCTATTAATTATCGGGTTAAAGAACAAGTGTTATTTAAAACACTGTTCACGATAAACCCAAAAATCAATACCAATTCAATTCCAATTAAATATTATTTAATTGGTACACTTCATTAAATCTAAATAAAAAGATTTAATCTTTTTCTCAACCGGGCTTAAGAACAGTGTTAATGAAGACACCATTCACGACAAACCCAAAATCACATTTGATATTAAATACAAGGCTCTGAATTGAAAATATATCGACTTATATTCAATATCAAATTCTACGACCAACAAATATCGTATTGGAAATAATGATATATATATATATATCTTTCAAATTTCCACAACAATATCTGTATAATCACGAAATCCCACATCGAAATATTCCGAAGACAATTTCGATTCAAATCCATTCCAATGCAATTATTGGAAATTCTGGTTATTTTCAAAACCATTTCAAATCCAATTTATTTATTTTAAAAATAAATAAATTATTATTCTAGTTCAAAACTAGTTCATTTCGATAAAAATTTATTTTTATCTTTTCAAATATGGAGTTTTTCATCCCAATTTTTCAAAAATCATTTCTTATGATTTTACACAAATTATTGATATTTTTAATAATTTTATCAAGGCCTGTATAGTCGATTTCCATCAACGGCCATCGAACTGCACTTACAGCGACCTTTTCCAAATTTGATTTGGACATAATTCCAAATCCAACCGTTAGGTTTCTAATTTCTAATGTTCATTAGAAAGCTCTTTTCGATACGAACCCAACAATTCCAGTTTTAGGAGGATCTGACGGTCGGATCTCCCGCAATATTCATTCGAAGTCAATGGTCGAAATTCGCGAACTACCACGGCACGACGCGTTCTATTCAGGCCATTATATTATATATATAATATATACTTCGTCGATTTCAATTCAAAACGTGCTTTATAAATCGTTTTAAATTCATTTTCAAAACGGTTTCAACTTCATATTCAATTTCAAATCAAAATTGAATATTCCAATATAAGTTCGTTTTAAATTCATTTCAAATCGATTTCAATTCAATTTCAATTCAATTTCAACTTGATTCGAATTTCAATCCATTTAAATTTAATTCGAATTTTAATTTCAATTAATCCAATTCTTTTCAATTTCAATTTGAATTCAATTCCTTTTAATTTCAATTTGAATTCAATTAAATTCGAATTTCAATTATTTTCAATATAATTCAAATTTCGAAATCACTTTCAATATACATTGAAAATTGAATAAAATCGATATAAATATCGTTCACGTCAAAATGGCGTCAATCTAATCAACACGTCTTCATATATTTCTATTTTTAAATATTCTATTTCAAATATTTCTTTTTCAAATATTTCTATTTCAAAACTGGAATGAGGCCCAATCAATTACCATATAATGTTAGTTATATGGATTTTCTACAACACATGTATAAAATACCAACGATAAATAATCAACCATCATCCAAAGTGCATTCTACACTGTATAAGCATCAAATATAGATATTTAATGCTTATGACAGTCTGTCAATCAATCGATCGACATACAACTAATTATTGGGATTAATGTATGTCATATATCATCCTAATACCTGTGTGGGGTTTCAAACAATCATACACAGATTTTATTTGTGCAGTTGGGCAATGTGTAAAATTTATCGTCCCAATCAATATCAGTCAAATGTGTGTATATAAACAAATCGTCTGATTTGTTTATTTTTATTTCATTTCATATACACGTTAAAAATTCTATTTTTAACTATACAATATTTTCAACTATAAAATCTTTTATTTCATTTCACATCACATCACACAATCAACTACACATCAAAATCAAACAAACAAGCATACAAGCCGTCCATGGTCTGTGGACGACGGGTGTCGGGTGCTACTAAACACCGTCTGCATCCTAGTATATATTTTTAACTAGAAAACAAAATAAAAAGGTGAGAAGTTCTCACCTAGAAGCTAAACCAAACGCCGTGCCTCTTCATTTGTAGAAAATCTTCGTCGTGCTCGCCTTTCGTCACTTTCATTGCCCGTATTCACTACATCTATAAAAATCACATTTTTATAATTATTCTTTGTATAAAAATCTTATTTTTACACTGCTACTATATAGATAAAAATTCTATTTTTACCCCGCTATTATATAGATAAAAATTCTATTTTTACACCGCTATTAATATAATAAAAATATATTTTTATAACTCTACATGAATAAAAATCCCATTTTTATTCTTCCTATGATATATAGATCGAATTTTTAATATCTATATAATATAAAAGTCACATTTTTAATCTCTACGTTATATAAAAAACATATTTTTAGCTAAATAAAAATCCTCTTTTTACTTCATCCAACATCATATTTTTATATATGAGATTTACAACTAAAGATCATAATTTTATTACTCTACATATTTCTTTTAAAACTGAAACCTTTTTCTAAATAAAAATATAATCTTTCTAGCTTATAAAAATTATAATATTTTATTCAAAATCAGATTTTTATGTAATTAAACTAAATTAAATCAAATTAAAACTCACCGTAAATCAACCTTGGACTGTCGGACTAAGGTGGAAGGGCGGAGGCTCGCGCTGGGGTCGAGGAAGTGGCCGGCGCGGGGGCTGTTGCGGTCTAGGGCTAGCGCGAGGTCGACTGGGGGCTTGGGTGGGAGGCTCTGCCGTGACTGGAGGGGGAGGAGGAGGGGAAGAAGGAGAAGCAACGGCGACAGCTACAGGAGGAAGGGGCACGGGGTTCGAGCGAGATTTGGGGATTGGGGGAGGTCCGCGGGTTCTTCGATGGAGGACGGGCTTTGATTGGCTGAGGGGGAAGAAGGGGGAGGGCGTGGAGGCGGAGAGGTGGCAGCGGTGATGAGGAGGGTGGCGGCGGTCGGTTTCCGTCATCGATGGTTTTTTCTTCTTCTTTTTTTATTCGAATAGAAATAAAAGGGGGGGGGGGGGGCTGAGAGGAAGTAAGGGGTAGAGGAGAGAGAGGTTTCATTTTATTTTATTTTATTCCAAAAAGCAACTTTTATTTTCGACCTCGAAACAAGACCCACCGCCTGTCGTCCACAGCTAATTACCCCCATTCCGAACACAATGGGATATGTATCTTAGGCTGATTCGATCGTTTCGATCAGTTCCCGACAAAATCAAAATATAACTCTATATATTGAATTTGAACGCGCATTTCAATTTACCAGGGCCACATACTAACTAGAAAAATTCCCAAAAAATATTTTCTAGCTTCGTATTGATGATACGGCCCTAACAAAACTAATTTCGTCAAATTCTGAGACCGTTTGAAAAATGGCCATTTTCCAGTCGATTAAAATCAACTGAAACTGGTCAAACGTGTTTTCCTTTTCCATGCTCACATATTGATTCGAAAAATTATAAAAATTGGAATCTAGCAATAACTTGACACCACGGATCCAACAAAAGTGGTTTCGTCGAAATCCGAGGTCGTTTGCAAAATTTCCATTTTTAAGGGCCAGAAATTCCATAGCGACTATTCTGAAATTTCAACTGAACATATCTTTTAATTCCCTCTATGAAATTTCAATTCTTCGGATTTGTTGGAAAGATATTCTCAATTAGATTCTAATATTTTTGGTTTCGTTAAAATCCGGTTTATTTTGAATCCTGTACATTCATTTGAATTTTGAAATCGAATTATCGAACTACCGCGCCATTTTCAATTCCTTTTATAATTTAAAATAAATATTTATATTCTAACGACGACGTATATAAATATATACATTCTAATTATATTCAAAATAAATTTCTCGGCGTTACTATTTAAAATAATTCATTTTAAATATTCAAAATTCATTAAAATAACCAAAATAAAAAATTTAAATTGGTCCAGATTTCCGGGTTATTACAGTTTGGTGGTCGATTTGGAGGATCTCCGTGAGGGCGCCGGTCTTGGAAGAGAGGGGGAAGGAGAAGGGGCGCGGTGGCTTGGGGTGGGGTACGACAACATTGGATGGCCGACGACGGTGGCGTAGGACCTGGCGGAGGCAGGAATCGAAGATGAGTTGGAGGGTGTAGCGGGTTTTGAACAGGATCTTTTTTTTCTTTTTTTTATAAAAAGTGGCGGCTGAAATGATAAGGGCTAGGGCTAGGGTTATTTAATTTATTTAATTTTATTATTTTCCAAAAAGTTGATTTTCCATTTGAACTCCAATCCGAGTCCAACGACTGTCGCCCTAGCTAATAACCCCCATTCAGAACACAATGAGATATGTGTCGTATGCTGATTCGGCTGTTTCGATCAGTTTTCATCAAAATAAAAATATAAATCTATATATTGAATTTGAACGCACATTTCAATTTACCGGGGCCACACACGGACTCTAAAAATTCCCGAAAAATAAATCTGCCTATCTTTTGACGATACGGTCCTATTAAAACTAATTTCGTCGAATTTGGAGACCGTTTTTAAAATGGTCATTTTCTAATCGATCCAAATTGACTGAATCTGTCAAAACACGTTTTACTTCGCCAAGCTCACATATTAACGCCAAAAATTATGAATTTTGGAATCTAGCAATAACTTGACATCCCGGATTCAACAAAAGTGGTTTCGTCGAAAACGGAGGTCATTTGCAAAATTCTCATTTGTAAGGGCTATATTTCCATAGGACTATTCTAAATTTTCTACTGGGCGTAACTTTTTATTCCCGCTATGAAATTTCAATTTTTCGGATTCTTTTCAAATAGATTATAATGTTTATGGTTTCACTAAAATCCGGTTTATTTTGAATCCTGTACATTCATTTGAAATTTGAAATCGAATTTTCGAACTACCGCGCCATTTTCAATTACTTTTATAATTAAAAATAATTATTTACATTCTAACGTCAATTCAAATAAATATATACGTTCTAATTATATTCAAAATAAATTTCTCGTCGTTATTATTTAAAATAAATCATTTTAAATATTCAAAATTCATTAAAATTGCCAAAATAAAAATTTTAAATTGGCTCAGATTTTCCGGGTTATTACACTTCCATGGCCATTTGTCCCTGAAATAAAAACCGATATCGCATAGACACTGTACCACTGTATTTGGCTTACGGCTGATGTGAGGATTAACTGCTATAATTCAGTTTATATTGAAATTCTTTTAATTGAACTATGATTTTATCCTAACTCGAGTGTTTTATGTTTTGCATGGAACGCTCGGGTCAGACCCGAGCAGTACAGATTTAAATATTATAGCAGTAGATTCGAAGATTGGCAAAGACTGGGGATCCCAGAAGACGGCGCGCTCTGAAGATTTCAAACAGTAAATTATTTTTCTAGTATTCAAAGCATGTTTTTATAAATTATGCTATATACAGAAAAATATTGTATTCAAAATTTTGACTTATAAATAAAAGTTTATTTCGTTGTTTAATACTGTATTATCTATTTATTCCGTGTTCTTGTGTTAATTCCGTTTTTAAACTTTATAAGCTAAATACGATCCGTAATTTTGAACGTTTTAAGTTGGTTTAATTACCGATTTGAAGCTGTCAAAAAGGCAGGACTTTACAGTGGTGTCAGAGCTTTGGCTTATTCAAAGCTTAGCTTATCGAGTTTGAATGAGTAGAATCGATACTAAAAAAA
This sequence comes from Allium sativum, assembly GCA_030737875.1. NCBI lineage: Eukaryota > Viridiplantae > Streptophyta > Magnoliopsida > Asparagales > Amaryllidaceae > Allium > Allium sativum. The sequence goes on from CM060925.1 coordinate 386,157,994, forward strand.
CGGATTTTTGAAAAAATAGATTTTGAAAAAATAAATTATTTTGGGAATATTATATATTATGCAAATTAGTATTTTGAGCTTATACAGTGGAAACAAAAATTGTTTTGAGATTTGAAATTTTGTTCGAATCCCTAATCTTCGGAAGTCTTCGAATCCAGGTTTGCGAAAGCTATTCTTCGATAGGTTCCCTTAGATTTTAACCTCGAATCCATCGTCAAATGGTATCAAAAGGAAAATAAATATAAGAAAATCAATGTGTTAATTTCTCTAATTGTATATTCAAGACAACTAAAATGGATTGGAAACGAGAATTCGAATAAGAATTGCATGAGAGGGGAAAAAATTGAAATCATTTCAAAGATGAAACATAAAGTTTATTTCGATGTTCGAAAATTAAAAGAATATAATTGGAATTCGATTGTGTTAAGTTGTGCTACTAATTTGAAAGTTATTCAGAACTTGGCAAGATAAAGTATAATTGGTTTCAAACCAATAATGTATAATTGAATATATGAATTCGATAGTAATGTATAAACTTGTTAATTGATCAACAAGAACTGAATAGTAAACGAGGGTTATGAAGGAAGCGAAATATGAATGAAGCAAAGATTTTAAAGAGATGTGAACTTATATTTGAATGAAATCAAAGCTAATTCGATTTGACGAGTCTAGATAAAAGGAATAATATTTACTTTTTAGAAGTAAATAACGTTTGGAAGCAAAAATGTCCCAAATGAAATTGGAGATAGGGGAGATGGAGTTAACCAGGACGGTGAGATTAATCTGAAGTTCGGAATATAAATTAAATGAGATTTTCCGAAGTTCATAATATATTGTCGAATAAGAGATGGTTCGAAGGGAGTTATTCAGGGGAGTCAACTATGTTGAAATTCAGGGAATATTTCTTAATGTCCATTTTAATCAAAATTTAATAAGTTACTATTAAATTAATTGTGTGCTCAGATTAATGAATAAAACATATTTTAAAGATTTAATATTTTAAAGATGTGAGTTATTGTTATAATCAACAATTTTCGTAAAAGAAATAAATTCTTGACTTGAAATCGGAAATTACGAGAATGAATGTTTTGTTTGTGTTCGAAGTTGTGAATTTTATCTATTTCAAAGTTAATAATGTGGTTCAGCTAAGGTCTGAGAGGTAAATATACCCCAACTTGATTGACTTCATTGTTGACTAAGAAATAGTTAATGTTCAGTAGCAAGAGTGGGAAGTAAGTAAGGAATGTTAGCAGTTAAGTGAAAATAGCAGTGTTTTATTTAATGTTTTAATCCAAATAACGAATTTAGAAATGTCTCGCCCTGAGAATGAAATATATTTTCGAAAAAAAGAAAAAGATTTGTGAATATATGGAAATATTTTCTAGTGGTAATATGAGACTTTCTAGAATTGTAGAAAATAAGATAATTTGAAATGTTTTTCAAAAGATCATGAGAGGCTAACGGATGTTGATAAATTAGAATGACGAGAAGTGAAGAACAAAGAGCTGCACGTCGAAAACGAAGGATGACAGAACATGGATTTGTAAATTGAACTCGAGAATTGCGTTAGCAATGATTTGATAAGAAATTAAGAAGTGGAGTTAGGGAACTTAGAAACTGACTGGGGATTAGTTATGTTGAATAATTTCCTAAATGTTGATCTGATGTTGATTTCGGCCTTCGGGGTTGATACTTAGGGAGTTGTTCGCTTGCTAATTTACGATCAAAGGAGGTTGATGTGGAAGAGTAATAGTGCGTAGATGAGAATTGATTATATGAATGAAATTGCTGAAATTATTGGAAGTAAAAAAAATGAATTGGGGAACTTGACAATTGGAAATTTGGAAGAAATTTTGGTTTATAACTAGTAGATTTATAAATCTGAGTTTGAAAATATATCAGATATATCAAAAATTTAAATTTTTGAAATTTGATGGAAAAATATGGATATTCGATTTTAGGTATCAGATATAGAAGTTTAGAAACATATATGAGAAATATATATTTGAATATAACGAATTTGGGAACTACTGATTGGAAGGAAATCGATTTGAAATATAATAAAATTTTACAGGAATGAGATATTTGGAAATGTGATTTGGAAAGAAAACCGTAAATATGATTTATGAGAAGTATGAAATAAAGTACTATATGTATATGGTACATTGTTTCAAATCTCGCAAATATCGCCCGAGATCTCCTCCGAGATCTCGTTTTAGGCTCCTTCCGAAACGAAACAACAAATATCACTCTAAATCTCCTTTCGAATATATCGCCTGATATATAGCAATATCGAACGATATATCGGCCGAGATGAAATACTGGAATATCGTCCGAGATCTTAGTTTTTTTGGTTAAAATTTAAGTTTGTGCCCGAACTAGAACTATATTTAAAAAACTCAAATCTAGCCATATCAATCTTTTGTTATTTTACATTTTGCATGTTAAATGACTATATTATATGTTCGTATATGTTTTACAATGCTTATGATTTTCATATTCGTCTTTCTACATGCATGTTACTTATGAAATTATGTATTTTATGGTCGATTTCTGCTGAATTTTTTAATGTTTTGGATCCTTTTAATGTTTCTTATCTAACAATATTTCTGTTTTAAGCATATTACGATTTAGAGTATGAATGATCTTTCACAAAATAAAGAATAATAAATTTATTTTGCATTTTAAGTTTAAGTTGCTATTTTTTTAACAACATTCATAAAAATCATTTTGTTAAAATATCATTTTTAATATATCATGTAACCTGAGATTGTTCGATATGAACTTTCAGACCCGAGATGAAAATCCGAGACGAACTCCCGAGTTAGACTCATCTCGTCCGAGATCTCCCCCGATACGAGACCGAGTCTATAAAATCCCCAAGACGAAACGTGACCGATATCCGAGATTTAAAACCTTGATATGGTATAATATGTTTTCAAAATCAAAGATAAGGAAAGTACCTTCCTTCTCTATAAATTTCGAGTGTTGTTGAGATATGTTGCTGGTGGTAGTAGGTTGTCTGTAACGACCCAACAGATTTTCGACCCCGAAAATCGACATAAAATCACCATGTCGACTATTCAAGTATCGAAAACACTGGATTATCATGAGAAAGAAATTAGAGGATGAGATAAGAAAGAAAGAAATATTAGAATAGAAGAAAGAAGAAGAACACCACATCAGAATCTCACAGCGGAACAAATAAAATATAATATCAAATCTCTTTATACAAAAGAATTTGTATATACATACCAATCATCAGAGTACAACATACATCAGACACAGCGGAATAAGAACTTTATATAACTAGCGGTGAAGCCTCCTGCTTCTAGCTCCTGAAACTCCAAGCGAATATAACCTGGAAATACACTCGGTCTGACCCGAGCACATTTGAAGTAAAGCAAAATACACCGGGTCAGTCTTGAATACTTTCAGTGATACATTCACATAACACACACAACTTGTTAAACTTTGGAAAATCCTTTCATGAAATCAAAGGATAATAGTAAGACCAGTCCATACATAAACACAGACGGTTTTTACCTTACTATAACCCAAAACAATTTTGCAATCATAACTTATTCTGATATTATCATAGTGCCTAAATACAAGTAATTTAGAATCTAGCGGAACGCTTGCATCTCACGCTCCACATATTTAGTATACAGACCAAAACCGCGGGGGCTTATTGGATATTGGATTCCAACCTGACAAGGTATGGGACCACCTACGGATAGTGTATCTCTAGAGGCGAATACACTGGGTTCAACAAGAACGTCTTGCAACCCGGCCCTCACACGACCGACCACTCATTTCGCTTGAGTGCATCGAATGTATATCACCGACGGTTGGGATCAGCAACCGCCACCCGAAAAGGGACAGCATCGAATTATAGATTAAAGAAAAAAATGGAATTTCTCTAGATAGGTGATCATACACCCTAATGGGAGCGACCCACATAGCCATTCTGCCTGCCCGATTTTTGTCATTTCCCGGTTGATGAGGCTTGAGGTCAGAACATATCTGGTCGTCATACACTTTGAATGCCACATCATCAGATCCGTCAAATCACTAATTGACGTCCGCAAATATACTCTGGGTATTAAAGAAGTGCCCCTCTTTGCCACCAACTCGGTATATTTGTAAAAATCAACGTAAGTGGTTTTAGGGAAATACTTTGTCAGACATTCGTCCATACAAGTCATCCAGGAACAGGATGAACCGAAGGCACCCGCCTTCCGCAACCTTATATAGGAATCACCCCAAGGATCATTAGCGAGAAGTCCTTGCAATCCGTAGATTCCAATCACAACCGAACCACATCAGAATAACTCTGGTAGCAACACAGAGAATATTCGTCAAGTAATCCTTTCGCTTATGGAGATCCACGGTCTTCAATTTCTACATCTCCAATTGACATCTTCACATAATTGTTGGTCGGAATGGTTTTCGAATATAATTCGATCCCGATCTTCCCATACCAACAATTGTATTGGTAAGGTTTGATAGTCGGTGTTTTAACTATCAAATAACAATTGTGTAAATAACATGAGTTTGCTGATTCAGCAATTGACGTAACTTGGCTTCTTTAATATATATTTAACCCAGTAGTTAATAAACCTTTAAATCTTCCAATACATTCAAAACATTTGATTTAACCTTATTCTATTATAACAGAATTGTTTATATGATTTTGAATACGTATATATATATATATATATATATATATATATATATATATATATATATATATATATATCCCTACCCAGCTTTCCATTTCCATCGGGAATATCGATATATTTCTTTAAAACCCTTTTCCCTTTTTCTTATATTTGAGCAACTCACGATATCCATATATGTATATACTTAAGGATATAAACCAAATTTCCTCTGATTAACTCTGACTGATTTACTTTGATCGAATAACTCTAACTTGACTAACTCGACTTATTTAACTCAACTGGACTAACTTGACTTGATTACTCCTATCGATTAACTAATATTCGATTTACTCCATTCGCTTGACTCTAGATCGCAGCGATCACAATGGTTACGCCAGATTCCCTCATGAAACATCCGACCGCCATAGGCTATCTGCAGCCCTACGAATTACGCTAGCAGTCGTATGCAATGGAAACTCTTCCTGAATAACTATGTTTGACTAATTCTATCTCAAATACTATATTCGATCAACTCTAATTGAATAACAAATGTTCAATAAAATTTGAAATCAATATACTTATTTTTTTGAAACTAATATTGCAATATTATTTAATTTCCCAAGACCCTGCGTTAGAGTTCGATATTCCTCGTATAGGGTAAAACCAATTTCAACACCTTTACTCGCTCCAAACTAATACCATTCCTCGATAATAGTGAAGCCAATCAAGTTGGGTTATTTTAGTTACCTCTCAGACCTTGATCGACGACGTTCTTAACTCAGAATAATATTAGTTTAACCACTAACATCAAAATCTAATTTCCCTTCGATTTCAAATCTGGTTTTAAACCATCCCTTATATTTGAAATCCTCATTTAATTCTCTCTTTACTTAACTTGTTCGATTAAGTAAATATCCATAAAACACCACCTTTACTTACCGATTCCATTTACCATCCTCATCTGAAACTTGGATTATAAACCTCTTTATAAACTTTGACCACTTCCTTGGTCGAACCATAATGCCACTTAAGTTATTTCCGAATTGAATTCCTATTTAAAAGTCATTTCTCTAAATAAAAATAATAACAACTTCAACATCAACTGTATAAGAATAGTTAACTTTGCTATTTATCAAAAATAGAATAATTATTACCTTTAAAAGCTTATTAAATAATCATTTATCTTATTAGCACTAAACAATTTGATAATTACTTTAATTTATAGTTAACCAAAGATTAACTAACATTTAACACCATTTGCTAAATATGACGAATATTTAGAAAATTCAAAGAATCAAATTAATCCCATTATCGACATCAGTTAAAAACAGTTGTTTTTGTCGACCTTACACCTCAGTTAACCATTAACTGAATTATCTTGCCATTTCCCCTTTTTGAATTAATTAAATAACTTAATTAATTTAAAAACAAGATTTAATTGTTTTAAAAAAAACAATTATCCTATTTTTTCCAACCCGTAGTTAAATGCTGTGGGTTCCCTCTGCTTTTAAAACTGGTATAAACCATTTAAGTAATTCCTCTTATAACCCAATTTAAAATACTTATTTATAAATTCTAATTTAATTATTTATATAGACTAATTTCAAATCTTTAAATTCAGTTATACAATAAATTATAAATGTAAAACAACGTCAATTCACGTAACAGTGAACCAACGCCTTAAAACAATATAATTTAGGCCACTCCTGCCAATTATCCAATCAACACTGTCGGTTGATTTTAAACACAACACAGGTGAATATTTATTCAACCATCACGTTCAAACAGGTTCTTCTACCATATGGGGTTCAATCAGTTCAAATATCAACAATATATAACAAACAAACAACATATATACTATTTTGAGGAATCCGGTCGGATCCCTCCAACCTGTTCTTCCCTGCATCACAGCTTGTTATACATTTCATAATAATATATGAAATAAATCTCAAACGATGTAATAACAGCAATCAATCAGACAATAAACAACCAACAGCAATCAATCAACCGATTTATATTTTTAAAGGTAAATTATATTTTAAATATGAATTTACCACATCACAGGATTCCAGAAGGTGTGAGAATTAACTCACCGGATTTTATTCTGGTTGACGGTTGATGCGTTTGTTGCTTTTAATTTGAGTCGAACGTCCAAAATTAGTTGAATTTTCAACTCTGTCATATCGACTCCTAGTCAGTGCCATCGGATAGGTCTCGTCCCTGCGATCCCAACGGATCCTGTTTCGTCAGATTTCGTTTACGTATGCGAAAGTTATCGCCATTTTAAGTTATATAAATTAAACGATTAACTAACTAACTTAATTAATAATTAATTATTAAAACAAAATTATCATTACCTTACTTAACGGTTTGCCACGTCAGATAAGTATCACGCGTTTTCGTCTTCCTCTCAAAACAAACCCGACATCTTCTTCCTTCTTACAACAACGAACGCCACCCCCCATTTTAAACCGCCGCCGCAACCAATCCTGGCCACCGGACCCCACACCGTTCATCCCAACAGAAGCGCCGTCGTCCCCTACTTCACCTACGGCCATCCTCTCCGTCCCACGTCGCCTGTAGCCACCGTGCCAACTGATAACCCCAAAACGCCCCTTTCTCCGTTCATCTTGAGACTACGCCACCTCCAGGCCACTCCGTCATCGCGGTCTACCACCAAAAGGACCCCCACGCTTCCGCCTACATTTTCTCTTTAGGCCCCCCTCCTGAAACACCACCAACCGCCGGAAATTGGTCGATTTCCCCATCCACAACCGAAAACAACACCCCACAGTTCAACTCCTTGCCCCGATCATCTCGGACCACTGTTCAACCTCAGACCACAGCCAAAACGAAGCCTGGCCTCTCCTCTATAAAACCCCCAAGGTCTGGATCCCTAAAATCGACCCAATCATCGTCAATTTGGCGAGGAACAAAACTGACTTTTGCCATTGTTCAGCCGATTCCAGCCACCACAGTCGCCCGATGACCCCAAATTTTTGTCAGTAGCTTCCTCTCGACCCGATCTACACTTTTCGTTCAGGTTGCCATAACAAATTCTCAACGGATCGTGAGAAATAAATTGTTTTGCGTTTAGGGGCTTTATTGCAAAAATGATGAATGATGGAACTGTTGAGAATGGTTTGGCTGAGAATTGGGTGTATATATAAAAGGGAAATAATATTATTTATGTTGATTTGATGAATGATGTTGACTAACGATTTTTATTTCGTGTATATCGCATTTTTGAACGTCGTTTATTCGCTCTTGTGCTCACATACAAACCCCGTTCAAGACGCGAGTGAACGGCATAGTATAATTTGATGATACGGTCCTAATGGAACTTGTTTCGTTGAATTCCGAGTTCGTTTGCTCAAATGGCCCTCGTTCACGTCCAAATGGTCGATTTTATTTTGCCACGCTCACAAATTAACCCCGATTGACGTTCAGTTTGAAAATCTAACAATAATTTGCTGTTGCGGTCCCAATAAAATTTGTTTCATCGAAAACTGAGGTCGTTTGAATAATGACCCTTTTATAACTGCCCAATTCGAATAAAATTAACCAATTTTAAAATACCTCAATATAATAATATTAAAATATTGAAATCAGACATACACGACCAGAATATCATATACTACCAAGATAAAATAGTCCGGGTTAAGTTTGAAGCCAAATCGATAGTTAAAATATTTAAAAGCCTTTTATTCTATATAAATACAACGCTATATATATAAAGGAAATTCCATAGCGTTTTTTTCAAAATTTGATTTGGACATAAAATAAAATCTACACGACGAAAATTGGATTTTTCTCTGCCATTGGAAAGATATCGTCAAACCAGTCTCGACGTTTCTTGTTTCGAGGAAATCCGACTTATTTTGAATCCGGTACGACCAATTGAAGTTCAAAACGCCAAATCGTGAACTACTGCGCAGCTGCAGCTCGTTATTTAATTAAATTATAAACCATATCGCTCGACCGTCGTTTTCGAATCAAAATCATCACTATATTTTCAATATAACCAATAATTGACCACTTTAAACTGCCCGATCGCAATATATGGCAAATTCTATATTTTCCCAAATATTCTAGAAATTAAATATTTATATTATTATTTATTTAAATAATATATTCCAAATAAAATCGTTAAATTCGATCATTTAAATTCAAACCAATATTTTAAATAATTAAAATATTCCAAATAAATAGGCAGAAAATACGGGTCGTTACATTCCTTCCCCCTTAAAATAATTTAGTTCTCGAAATTTCTAAGGTAGAAAGAACGTTAAATCCCTTTTATCTTTTCCAAAAAGAATTAATTTTAAAACTTGAAATTATTTCCAAACTGACCCAATTGGTTTTTAAAACCAATTTATTTCAAATAAAATAATTTTCTAAAAATCATCAAAAATTTCTAACTCCTTATATTCTGGAAAAATTTCGGCAGAGTCTCCCCTGTACGGAGGACCATCTGCAATATTGGAGGATCAAGAAATAAATATACATCGACCATCATGGTCGGAAAAACAAAAATCCAAACTCAAAAACCCAAATCAAAATCCAAAAATTTCATATTTGCGTAGGCGTACCTTTTGGCGAGCGTTATTATGCGATAAGCGATATATCATACTTGAGCTTGCTTAATCATACTGCAGCTCTATTTAACTGGATTCCATTAACTCTAGAATTTGTCTTTCGAATGGATTTTAAAACTGAATCAGCACTTCTGCACTTGTTTCTCAACTCAAATGGATTTCATTAGTCATCAACAAATGTTAATTAGGTTCAAAACATCTATATCATACATATCGTCCATATCAAACATAACTCAATCCATACGAGATTAGGATTATTTATAATCACTTCATTTATTTCTTTAATTATCCATTCAAATTTAATTATCTAGATTGATTTATCCAACTTATTCATTTCAATTTGGTTTTAACCAAGTCGATCCATTTCCAAGTTTATATCCATGAGATCGAGCACACCATCCAAACATATCACACAATCAGCATTAACAAATCCAAATAATTTGCCCATACTGTAATAATCATCACTTTTATTTTATTATAAAATAAATTGGGCAAAAATAATTTCAAAAATAATTTTTCTATCAAATTACAAATACGCTCTCTCGTATATATACACAAACTCAATCTAGGGCATTTCTAACCCCATCTCTATTGAGTCACACCACAGAGCCAAGGTTATCACTAAACCAATAACTCTGATACCACTATAACGACCCAACAGATTTTCAACCCCGAAAATCGACATAAAATCACCATGTCGACTATTCAAGTATCGAAAACACTGGATTGTCATGAGAAAGAAATTAGAGGATGAGATAAGAAAGAAAGAAATATTAGAATAGAAGAAAGAAGAAGAACACCACATCAGAATCTCACAGCGGAACAGATAAAATATAATATCATATCTCTTTATACAAAAGAATTTGTATATACATACCAATCATCAGAGTACAACATACATCAGACACAGCGGAATAAGAACTTTATATAACTAGCGGTGAAGCCTCCTGCTTCTAGCTCCTGAAACACCAAGCGAATATAACCTGGAAATACACTCGGTTTGACCCGAGCACATTTGAAGGAAAGCAAAAAACACCGGGTCAGTCTGGAATACTTTCAGTGATACATTCACATAACACACACAACTTGTTTAACTTTGGAAAATCCTTTCTTGAAATCAAAGGATAATAGTAAGACCAGTCCACACATAAACACGGACGATTTTGACCTTACTATAACCCAAAACATTTTTGCAATCATAACTTATTCTGATACTATCATAGTGCCTAAATACAAGTAATTTAGAATCTAGCGGAACACTGGCATCTCACGCTCCACATATATAGTATACAGACCAAAATCGCAGGCGCTTATTGGATATTGGATTCCAACCTGACAAGGTATGGGACCACTTGCCGATAGTGTATCTCTAGAGGCGAATACACTGGGTTCAACAAGAACGTCTTGCAACCCGGCCCTCACATGACCGACCACTCATTTCGCTTGAGTGTATCGAATGTATATCACCGACGGTTGGGATCAGCAACCGCCTCCCGAAAAGGGACAACATCGAATCATATATTAAAGAAACAAATGGAATTTCTCTAGATAGGTGATCATACACCCTAATGCGAGCGACCCATATAGCCATGCTGCTTGCCCGATTTTTGCTCTTCCCGATTGATGAGGCTTGAGGTCAGAACATATCTGGTCGTCATACACTTTGAATGCCACATAATCAGAACCGTCAAATCACTAATTGACGTCCAAAAATATACTCTGGGTATTAAAGAAGTGCACCTCTTTGCCACCAACTCGGTATATTTGTAAAAATCAACGTACGTGGTTTTAGGGAAATACTCTGTCAGACATTCGTCCGTACAAGTCATCCAGGAACAGGATGATCCGAAGGCACCCTCCTACCGCAACCTCATATAGGAATCACCCCGAGGATCAGTAGTGAGAAGTCCTTACAATCCGTAGATTCCAATCACAACCGAACCACATCGGAATAACTCTGGTTGCAAAACAGAGAATATTTGTCAAGTAATCCTTCCGCTTATGGAGATCCACGTTCTTCAATTTCTCCATCTCCAATTGACATCTTCACGTATTTGTTGGTTGGAATGGTTTTCGAATATAATTCGATCCCGGTCTTCCCATACCAACAATCGTATTGGTAAGGTTTGATAGTTAGTGTTTTAACTATCAATAACAATTGTGTAAATAACATGAGTTTGCTGATTCCGCACTTGACCTAACTTGGCTTCTTTAATATATATTTAACCCAATAGTTAATAAACCTTTAAATCTTACAATACATTCAAAACATTTGATTTAACCTTATTCCGTTATAACAGAACTGTTTATATGATTTTGAATATGTGTATATATATATATATATATATCCCTACCCAGCTTTCCATTTTCGTCGGGAATATCGACATATTTCTTTATAACCCTTTTCCCTTTTTCTTATATTTGAGCAACTCACGATATCCATATATGTATATACTTAAGGATATAAACCAAATTTCCTCTGATTAACTATGACTGATTTACTTTGATTGAATAACACTACCTTGACTAACTCGACTTATTTAACTCAACTGGACTAACTTGACTTGGTTACTCCTATCGATTAACTAATATTCGACTTACTCCATTCGCTTGACTCTAGATCGCAGCGATCACAATGGTTACGCCTGATTCCCTCAAGAAACATCCGACCGCCGTAGGCTATCTGCAGCCCTGCGAATTAAGCTAGCAGTCGTATGCAATGGCAACTCTTCCTGAATAACTATGTTTGACTAACTCTATCTCAAATACTATATTCGATCAACTCTAATTGAATAACAAATGTTCAATAAAATTTGAAATCAATATACTTATTTCTTTTGAAACTAATATTGCAATATTATTTAATTTCCCAAGACCCTGCATTAGAATTCGATACTCCTCGTATAGGGTAAAACCAATTTTAACACCTTTACTCGCTCCAAACTAATACCATTCCTCGATAATAGTGAAGCCAATCAAGTTGGGGTATTTTAGTTACCTCTCAGACCTTGATTGGCGACGTTCTTAACTCAGAATAATACTAGTTTAACCATAACATCAAAATCTCATTTCCCTTCGATTTCAAATCTGGTTTTAAACCATCCCTTATATTTGAAATCCTCGTTTAATCCTCTCTTTACTTAACTTGTTCGATTAAGTAAATATCCATAAAACACCACCTTTACTTACCGATTCCATTTACCATCCTCATCTGAAACTTGGATTATAAACCTCTTTATAAACTTTTACCACTTCCTTGGTCGAACCATAATGCCACTTAAGTTATTTCCAAATTGAATTCCTATTTAAAAGTCATTTCTCTAAATAAAAATAATAACAACTTCAACATTAACTGTATAAGAATAGTTAACTTTGCTATTTATCAAAAATAGGATAATTATTACCTTTAAAAGCTTATTAAATAATCATTTATCTTATTAACACTAAACAATCCGATAATTACTTTAATTTATAGTTAACCAAAGATTAACTAACATTTAACACCATTTGTTAAATATGACGAATATTTAGAAAATTCAAAGAATCAAATTAGTCCCATTATCGCATCAGTTAAAAACAGTTGGTTTTGTCGACCTTACACCTCAGTTAACCATTAACTGAATTCTCTTGCCATTTCCCCTTTTTGAATTGATTAAATAAATAAATTAATTTAAAAACACGATTTAATTGTTTAAAAAAAAACAACTATCCTATTTTTTTCCAAACCGTAGGTAAATGATGTGGGTTCCCTCTGCTTTTAAAACTGGTATAAACCATTTATGTAATTCCTCTTATAACCCAATTTAAAATACTTATTTATAAATTCTAATTTAATTATTTATATAGACTAATTTCAAATCTTTTAATTCAGTTATAAAATAATTTATAACTGTAAAACAACGTCAATTCATTTAACAGTGAACCGACGTCTTAAAACAATATAATTTAGGCCATTCCTGCCAATTATCCAATCAACAATGTCGGTTGATTTTAAACACAACATAGGTGAATATTTATTCAACCATCACGTTCAAACAGGTTCTTCTACCATATGGGGTTCAATCAGTTCAAATATCAACAATATATAACAAACAAACAACATATATACTATTTTGAGGAATCCGGTCGGATCCCTCCAACCTGTTCTTCCCTGCATCACAACTTGTTATACATTTCATAATAATATATGAAATAAATCTCAAACGATGTAATAACAGCAATCAATCAGACAATAAACAACCAATAGCAATCAATCAACCGATTTATATTTTTAAAGGTAAATTATATTTTAAATATGAATCTATCACATCACAGGATTCAAGAAGGTGTGAGAATTAAGTCACCAGATTTTATTCTGGTTGACGGTTGACGCGTTTGTTGCTTTTAATTTGAGTCGAACGTCCAAAATTAGCTGAATTTTCAACTATGTCAGATCGACTCCTAGTCAGTGCCATCAGATAGGTCTCGTCCCTGCGATCCCATCTGATCCTGTTTAGTCAGATTTCGTTTACGTATGCGAAAGTTATCGCCATTTTAAGTTGTATAAATTAAACGATTAACTAACTAACTTAATTAATAATTAATTATTAAAACAAAATTATCATTACCTTACTTAACGGTTTGCCACATCAGATAAGTATCATGCGTTTTCTTCTTCCTCTCAAAACAAACCCGACGTCTTCTTCCTTCTTACAACAACGAACGCCACCCCCAACTTTAAACCGCCGCCGCCACCAATCCTAGCCACCGGACCCCACACCGTTCATCCCAACAGAAGCGCGGTCATCCCCTGCTTCACCTACGACCATCCTCTCTGTCCCTCGTCGCCTGTAGCCGCCATGCCAACTGATAACCCGAAAACTCCCCTTTCTCCGTTCATCTCGAGACTGCGCCACCTCCAGGCTACTCCATCATCGCGGTCCACCACTGAAAGGAGCCCCACGCCTCTGGCTACATTTTCTCTTCAGACCCCCCTCCTGAAACACCACCAACCGCCGGAAATTGGTCGATTTCCCCATCCACAACCGAAAACAACACCCCACAATTCAACTCCTTGCCCTAATCTCCTCGGACCACCGTTCAACCTCAGACCACAGCCAAAACGAAGCCTTGCCTCTCCTCTACAAAACCCCCAAGGTCTGGATCCCGGAAATCAACCCAATCATTGTTAATTTGGCGAGGAACGAAACTGACTTTTGCCATTGTTCAACTAATTCCAGCCACCACAGTCGCCCGATGACCCCAATTTTTTTCCAGTAGCTTCCTCTCGACCCGATCTACACTTTTCGTTCAAGTTGCCATAACAAATTCTCAACGGATCGTGAGAAATAAATTATTTTGTGTTTAGGGGCTTTATTGCAAAAATGATGAATGGTGGAACTGTTGAGAATGGTTTGGCTGAGAATTGGGTGTATAAATAAAAGGGAAATAATATTATTTATGTTGATTTGACGAACGATGTTGTCTAACGATTTTTATTTCGTGTATATCGCGTTTTTGAACATCGTTTATTCGCTCCTGTGCTCACATACAAACCCCATTCGAGACGCGAGTGAACGGCATAGTATAATTTGACGATACGGTCCTAATGAAACTTGTTTCGTCGAATTCCAAGTTCGTTTGCTAAAATGGCCCTCATTCACGTCCAAATCGTCGATTTTATTTGTATTTTATTTTGCCACGCTCACAAATTAACCCCGATTGACGTTCAGTTTGAAAATCTAACAATAATTTGCTGTTGCGGTCCCAATAAAATTTGTTTCGTCGAAAACTGAGGTTGTTTGAATAATGGCCCTTTTATAACTGCCCAATTCGAATAAAATAAACCAATTTTAAAATACCTCAATATAATAATATTAAAATATTGAAATCGGCCATACACGACCAGAATATCGTATACTACCAAAATAAAATAGTCCGGGTTGAGTTTGAAGCCAAATCGATAGTTAAAATATTTAAAAACCTTTTATTCTATATAAATACAGCGCTATATATATAAAGGAAATTCCATAGCGTTTTTTTCAAAATTTGATTTGGACATAAAATAAAATATACACGACGAAAATTGGATTTTCTCTGCCATTGGAAAGATATCGTCAAACCAGTCCCGACGTTACTTGTTTCGAGGAAATCCGACTTATTTTGAATCCGGTATGACCAATTGAAGTTCAAAACGCCAAATCGCGAACTGCCATGCCGCTGCAGCTCGTTATTTAATTAAATTATAAACCATATCGCTCGACCGTCGTTTTCGAATCGAAATCATCACTATATTTCAATATAACCTATAATTGACCACTTTAAACTGCCCGATCACAATATATGGCAAATTCTATATTTTCCCAAATATTCTAGAGATTAAAATATTATTTTATTATTTATTTAAATAATATATTCCAAATAAAATCATTAAATTCGATCATTTAAATTCAAACCAATATTTTAAATAATTAAAATAATTAAAATATTCCAAATAAATAGGCAGAAAATACGGGTCGTTACATTCCTTCCCCCTTAAAATAATTTAGTTCTCGAAATTGCTAAGGTAGAAAGAACGTTAAATCCCTTTTATCTTTTCCAAAAAGAATTAATTTTAAAACTCGAATTTATTTCCAAACTGACCCAATTGGTTTTTAAAACCAATTTATTTCAAATAAAATAATTTTCTAAAAATCTTCAAAAATTTCTAACTCCCTATATTCTGGAAAAATTTCGGCAGAGTCTCCCCTGTACGGAGGACCATCTGCAATATTGCAGGATCAAGAAATAAATATACATCGACCATCATGGTCGGAAAATCAAAAATCCAAACTCAAAAACCCAAATCAAAATCCAAAAATTTCATATTTGCGTAGGCGTACCTTTTGGCGAGGGTTATTATGCGATAAGCGATATATCATACTTGAGCTTGCTTAATCATACTGCAGCTCTATTTAAATGGATTCAATTAACTCCAGAATTTCTCTTTCGAATGGATTTTAAAACTGAATCAGCACTTCTGCACCTGTTTCTCAACTCAAATGGATTTCATTAGTCATCAACAAATGTTAATTAGGTTCAAAACAACCATATCATACATATCGTCCATATTACACATAATTCAATCCATACGAGATTATAATTATTTATAATCACTTCATTTATTTCTTTAATTATCCATTCAAATTTAATTATCTAGATTGATTTATCCAACTTATTCATTTCAATTTGGTTTTAACCAAGTCGATTCATTTCCAAGTTTATATCCATGAGATCGAGCACACCATCCAAACATATCACACAATCAGCATTAACAAATCCAAATAATTGGACCATACTGTAATAATCATCACTTTTATTTTATTATAAAATAAATTGGGCAAAAATAATTTCAAAAATAATTTTAATATCAAATTACAAATACGCTCTCTCGTATATATACACAAACTCAATCTAGGGCATTTCTAACCCCATCTCTATTGAGTCACGCCACGGAGCCAAGGTTATCACTAAACCAATAGCTCTGAAACCACTATAACGACCCAACAGATTTTCGACCCGAAAATCGACATAAAATCACCATGTCGACTATTCAAGTATCGAAAACACTGGATTGTCATGAGAAAGAAATTAGAGGATGAGATAAGAAAGAAAGAAATATTAGAATAGAAGAAAGAAGAAGAACACCACATCAGAATCTCACAGCGGAATAGATAAAATATAATATCAAATCTCTTTATACAAAAGAATTTGTATATACATACCAATCATCAGAGTAAACATACATCAGACACAGCGGAATAAGAACTTTATATAACTAGCGGTGAAGCCTCTTGCTTCTAGCTCCTGAAACACCAAGCGAATATAACCTGGAAATACACTCGGTCTGATCCCGAGCACATTTGAAGCAAAGCAAAACACACCGGGTCAGTCTGGAATACTTTCAGTGATACATTCACATAACACACACAACTTATTTAACTTTGGAAAATCCTTTCTTGAAATCAAAGGATAATAGTAAGACCAGTCCACACATAAACACGGACGGTTTTTACCTTACTATAACCCAAAACATTTTTGCAACCATAAATTATTCTGATATTATCATAGTGCCTAAATACAAGTAATTTAGAATCTAGCGGAACGCTTGCATCTCGCGCTCCACATATATAGTATACAGACCAAAACCAAGGGCGCTTATTGGATATAGGATTCCAACCTGACAAGGTATGGGACCACCTGCCGATAGTGTATCTCTAGAGGTGAATACACTGGGTTCAACAAGAATGTCTTGCAACCCGGCCCTCACATGACCGACCACTCATTTCGCTTGAGTGTATCGAATGTATATCACCGACGGTTGGGATCAGCAACCGCCTCCCGAAAAGGGACAGTATCGAATCATAGATTAAAGAAACAAATGGAATTTCTCTAGATAGGTGATCATACACCCTAATGGGAGCGACCCACATAGCCATGCTGCCTGCCCGATTTTTATCACTTCCCGATTAATGAGGCTTGAGGTCAGAACATATCTGGTCGTCACACACTTTGTATGCCACATCATCAGATCCGTCAAATCACTAATTGACGTCCACAAATATACTTTGAGTATTAAAGAAGTGCCCCTCTTTGCCACCAACTCGGTATATTTGTAAAAATCAACGTACGTGGTTTTAGGGAAATACTCTGTCAGACATTCGTCCATACAAGTCATCCAAGAACAGGATGATCCGAAGGCACCCTCCAACCGCAACCTTATATAGGAATCACCCCAAGGATCAGTAGCGAGAAGTCCTTGCAATCCGTAGATTCCAATCACGACCGAACCACGTCGGAATAACTCTGGTTGCAACACAGAGAATATTCGTCAAGTAATCCTTCCGCTTATGGAGATCCACGGTCTTCAATTTCTCCATCTCCAATTGACATCTTCACGTATTTGTTGTCGGAATGGTTTTCGAATATAATTTGATCCCGGTCTTCCCATACCAACAATCGTATTGGTAAGGTTTGATAGTCAGTGTTTTAACTATCAATAACAATTGTGTAAATAACATGAGTTTGCTGATTCAGCACTTGACCTAACTTGGCTTCTTTAATATATATTTAACCCAATAGTTAATAAACCTTTAAATCTTCCAATACATTCAAAACATTTGATTTAACCTTATTCTATTATAACAGAACTGCTTATATGATTTTGAATAAGTGTGTGTGTGTATATATATATATATATATATATATATATATATATATATATATATATATATATATATCCCTACCCAGCTTTCCATTTCCGTCGGGAATATCGATATATTTCTTTAAAACCCTTTTCCCTTTTTCTTATATTTGAGCAACTCACGATATCCATATACTTAAGGATATAAACCAAATTTCCTCTGATTAACTCTGACTGATTTACTTTGATTGAATAACTCTAACTTGACTAACTCGACTAATTTAACTCAACTGGACTAACTTGACTTGATTACTCCTATCGATTAACTAATATTCGACTTACTCCATTCGCTTGACTCTAGATCGCAGCGATCACAATGGTTACGCCTGATTCCCTCAGGAAACATCCGACCGCCGTAGGCTATCTGCAGCCCTGCGAATTACGCTACCAGTCATATGCAATGGAAACACTTCCTGAATAACTATGTTTGACTAACTCTATCTCAACTACTATATTCGATCAACTCTTTTTGAATAACAAATATTCAATAAAATTTTAAATCAATATACTTATTTCTTTTGAAACTAATATTGCAATATTATTTAATTTCCCAAGACCCTACATTAGAGTTCGATATTCCTCGTATAGGGTAAAACCAATTTCAACACCTTTACTCGCTCCAAACAAATACCATTCTAGTGAAGCCAATCAAGTTGGGGTATTTTAGTTAACTCTCATACCTTGATCGACGAGGTTCTTAACTCAGAATAATATTAGTTTAACCACTAACATCAAAATCTCATTTCCCTTCGATTTCAAATCTTATTTTAAACCATCCCTTATATTTGAAATCCTCGTTTAGTCCTCTCTTTACTTAACTTGTTCGATTAAGTAAATATCCATAAAACACCACCTTTACTTACCGATTCCATTTACCATCCTCATCTGAAACTTGGATTATAAACCTCTTTATAAACTTTTACCACTTCCTAGGTCGAACCATAATGCCACTTAAGTTATTTCCAAATTGAATTCCTATTTAAAAGTCATTTCTCTAAATAAAAATAATAACAACTTCAACATTAACTATATAAGAATAGTTAACTTTGCTATTTATCAAAAATAGGATAATTATTACCTTTAAAAGCTTATTAAATAATCATTTATCTTATTAACACTAAACAATCCGATAATTACTTTAATTTATAGTTAACCAAAGAATAACTAACATTTAACACCATTTGTTAAATATGACGAATATTTAGAAAATTCAAAGAATCAAATTAATCCCATTATCGGCATCAGTTAAAAACAGTTGGTTTTGTCGACCTTACACCTCAGTTAACCATTAACTGAATTCTCTAGCCATTTCCCCTTTTTGAATTAATTAAATAACTTAATTAATTTAAAAACACGATTTAATTGTTTTAAAAAAACAATTATCCTATTTTTTTCCAACCCGTAGGTAAATGCTGTGGGTTCCCTCTGCTTTTAAAACTGGTATAAACCATTTAAGTAATTCCTCTTATAACCCAATTTAAAATACTTATTTATAAATTCTAATTTAATTATTTATATAGACTAATTTAAAAATTTTAAATTCAGTTATAAAATAATTTATAACTGTAAAACAACGTCAATTCACTTAACAGTGAACCGACGTCTTAAAACAATATAATTTAGGCCATTCCTGCCAATTATCCAATCAACACTGTCGGTTGATTTTAAACACAACACAGGTGAATATTTATTCAACCATCATGTTCAAACAGGTTCTTCTACCATATGGGGTTCAATCAGTTCAAATATCAACAATATATAACAAATAACATACATACTATTTTGAGGAATCCAGTCGGATCCCTCCAACCTGTTCTTCCCTGCATCACATCTTGTTATACATTTCATAATAATATATGAAATAAATCTCAAACGATGTAATAACAGCAATCAATCAGACAATAAACAACCAATAGCAATCAAACATCCAATTTATATTTTTAAAGGTAAATTATATTTTAAATATGAATTTACCACATTACAGGATTCCAGAAGGTGTGAGAATTAACTCACCGGATTTTATTCTGGTTGACGGTTGACGCATTTGTTGCTTTTAATTTGAGTCGAACGTCCAAAATTAGCTGAATTTTCAACTGTGTCAGATCGACTCCTAGTCAGTGCCATCGGATAGGTCTCGTCCCTGCGATCCCAAAGGATCATGTTTCGTCAGATTTCGTTTACGTATGCGAAAGTTATCGCCATTTTAAGTTATATAAATTAAACGATTAACTAACTAACTTAATTAATAATTAATTATTAAAACAAAATTATCATTACCTTACTTAACAGTTTGCCACGTCAGATAAGTATCATGCATTTTCTTCTTCCTCTCAAAACAAACCCGATGTCTTCTTCCTTCTTACAACAACGAACGCCACCCCCCACTATAAACCGCCGCCGCCACCAATCCTGACCATCGGACCCCACACCGTTCATCCCAACAGAAGCGCCGTCGTCCCTTGCTTCACCTCCGACCATCCTCTACGTCCCTCGTCCCTCGTCCCTCGTCGCCCGTAGCCGTCGTGCCAACTGATAACCCGAAAACTCCCCTTTCTCCGTTCATCTCGAGACTGCGCCACCTCCAAGCCACTCCATCGTCGCGGTCCACCACCAAAAGGACCCCCATGCCTCCACCTACATTTTCTCTTCAGGCCCCCCTCCTGAAACGCCACCAACCGCCGGAAATTGGTCGATTTCCCCATCCACAACCGAAAACAACACCCCACAGTTCAACTCCTCGCCCCGACCTCCTTGGACCACCGTTCAACCTCAGACCATAGCCAAAACGAAGCCTTGCCTCTCCTCTACAAAACCCCCAAGGTCTGGATCCCTGAAATCGACCCAATCATCGTCAATTTGGTGAGGAATGAAACTGACTTTTGCCACTGTTCAGCCGGTTCCGGCCACCACTGTCGCCCGATGATCCCAAATTTTTGTCAGTAGCTTCCTCTCGACCCGATCTACACTTTTCGTTCAGGTTGCCATAACAAATTCTCAACGGATCATGAGAAATAAATTGTTTAGCATTTAGAGGCTTTATTGCAAAAATGATGAATGATGGAACTGTTGAGAATGGTTTTGCTGAGAATTGGGTGTATATATAAAAGGGAAATAATATTATTTATGTTGATTTGACGAACGATGTTGACTAACGATTTTTATTTCGTGTCTATCGCGTTTTTGAACGTCATTTATTCACTTTTGTGCTCACATACAAACCCCGTTCGAGACGCGAGTGAACGGCATAGTATAATTTGACGATACAGTTCTAATGAAACTTGTTTCGTTGAATTCCGAGTTCGTTTGCTCAAATAGCCCTCGTTCACGTCTAAATGGTCGATTTTATTTGTATTTTTTCTGCCACGCTCACAAATTAACTTCGATTGACGTTCAGTTTGAAAATCTAACAATAATTTGCTGTTGCAGTCCCAATAAAATTTGTTTCGTCGAAAACTGAGGTCGTTTGAATAATGGCCCTTTTATAACTGCCCAATTCGAATAAAATAAACCAACTTTGAAATACCTCAATATAATAATATTAAAATCGGCCATACACGACCAGAATATCGTATACTACCAAGATAAAATAGCCCAGGTTGAGTTTGAAGCCAAATCGATAGTTAAAATATTTAAAAACCTTTTATTCTATATAAATACAGCGCTATATATATAAAGGAAATTCCATAACGTTTTTTTCAAAATTTGATTTGGACATAAAATAAAATCTACAGGACGAAAATTGGATTTTTCTCTGCCATTGGAAAGATATCGTCAAACCGGTCCCGACGTTTCTTGTTTCGAGGAAATCCGACTTATTTTGAACCCGGTACGACCAATTGAAGTTCAAAACGCCAAATCGCGAACTACCGCACCGCTGCAGCTCGTTATTTAATTAAACTACAAACCATATCGCTCGACCGTCGTTTTCGAATCGAAATCGTCACTATATTTTCAATATAACCAATAATTGACCACTTTAAACTGCCCGATCACAATATATGGCAAATTCTATATTTTCCCAAATATTCTGGAAATTAAAATATTATTTTATTATTTATTTAAATAATATATTCCAAATAAAATCGTTAAATTCAATCATTTAAATTCAAACCAATATTTTAAATAATTAAAATATTCCAAATAAATAGGCAGAAAATACGGATCGTTACATTGTCCGGACATAAAACTCATGAGTTGCCACTAAGCACGACTGCTAGCGTAATTTGCAGGGCTGCAGATAGCCTACGTTGGTCGGATGTTTCCTGAGGAAATTAGGCGAAACCATTGTGATTGCTGCGATCTAGAGTCATTGAATTCGACCGTTTAGCGAAATTCGCAGGGCTGCAGATAGCCTACGGCGGACGGATATTTCTTGGTGGAACCAAGCGTAACCATTTTGACTGTTGCGATCTATAGTCGAGTTATAAGGGCGTAATCTGCAAAGCTGTGAAAGCTTACGGGTATGGATGTATCCTGGGAGACCCAGGCGTAACCATTGTGTACCTGCGGTCCACGCGGTAAATTGTCTATCGGTGAAAGAGATGTAACCGCTAGAGTTACTAAAGGTAGTATGATGAGCCGTGCGAGTATTTGAGATATCTTAGTGATAGTGAGCCCCCTGTTTAATGTAGCAGTTTCTCTTCGTGACTTGATTTGTATTCGTAACTCGATTGGTCCTCGTTACTTGATTCATTTCCATTATTTGATGATTTGTTTTCATGATCCTGAGATGGAGCACGCAACGCTCAGTGATCTCAGATTGTCTTTGGATTCTTAAATGTCTTCCGTTGATCTATTTATGACGAAATTCGCAGGGAAGTGATTTCCTACGGATACATATGTTTTCTTGGAGATCCAGACGAAACCATTGTGTATCTGCTATTCATGAACAATCAGCAATCAATATCACATTGGTACTTTCTATATTTGTTTTTAAAGAATTTTTGATATATTTTACTAGGATTTGAAGCAAGGATACTTAGTACTTAGAGATTTTAGTCGTACGCCTGGCCAATATATGTCTAACATCTTTGAGAACGACAATAGACTTGTCAAACTTCGAGTTACTAAATATTTTTCAAATCAATAAATTGAAGTTAAAATATACTTAATAAGTTAAGAAAGAGGATTTCGAAGTAATTTTAAATCCATAACTTCGAAATAGTAATACAAATAATTTTGCATGAATTTCATGATATTAAAAAAAAAATCAAGTCAAAAATTTGGAATTTGAGGACGGGATGTTATTTACACTCCTCAATGAGTGTTGCGAAAGATTAAATGAATTGAGTGCAGGGAGATTTGGTTGAATTGGGATTGTAAGGAATAAGTAAAATGATGAATAAGTAATTATTAACATATGAGGTTTATAAAGAATTTTGGAACATTTTGAGATACATATGTCCAAATTATGCAGAATCTCAAATGTAGGAAAAATGGGTTTGAAAAAGAAATTTGATTTTTTTCAGGTTAATTAGATATAATAGTCAATAATGAGGATCGATAGCTTAACTATTGATATTTAAATTAGTTTGAAAAAAAAATCACTCAAATGTGAAAATATGAAGTATACATGAACTCGAATGATCTCTCCTTTCGAGGGCAAAAAGTTTTAAAGGGGGGAAGATTGTAACATCCCAGAAATTTCGACGAGTGGAATGTGAAAATAATTAAAGATTTAATTATTAATGATCATTTTTATATTGATATTGGAGTTAGAAATTTGAAATCAAATATATTGTTTAGAGTTATATTGAACCTGATATTTAATCAAAATAGTTGGTCTGGAATCGGATAATTATTGTTGACTGTTTAGATGGAAGTTGGTTGAATATTCGAATTAGATTTGGAATTCAATTGAAAAATAAAAATGATTGAATAATAATAATAATAAATGTTATTAACATTAAATAAATTTGAAAATTTAGTCGTTGATATAGGGAGATTGGCTTGGAAATGTGTGCATATATATATACAGAGAAATTGAAAATTTAATGTTCAAATTTGAACCGAACGGTGTTATTTTGGGAAAATGAAATAAAATAAATGAAACGATAAATAATTCAAAAATTTTAAAATAACGTCGTACAGATGGAGTCAGTTGACAACCGAAATAATTTTATTGGAGAAACAGAACGTTGAAATGTAGAAGTACATATAATTTTTGTAGCATTTGGGGTTTACGGTTCAGATATTTAGCATTCAACGATAATTTAGGATGAAATATAATATTTAATTTAAACCAGACGCCACCTACCTCAGTAAATTACGCACCGCCTATCGTTGAAAACACATCGCTACCCTATAAGCTATTTGATTTACGTTGTTCTTATCTTCGTTTTTCCCTTCTATAAATTCGCTCTTCATTCCCAATTTTCTTCAGCAAACAAGAACGTGTTTTCCCTTTTTAATAGTAATGGCCGACGAAGATTTGCTCTTCCCTAAATAAAATCAGTTTCTTTACAAAATTCCTTAAGCAAGTTAAATCCTTTCTACCCTAAATCGATGGCATTTCACCCTTCGCTTACTCGTGAACCCTAACTCGACCGCTACCCAAAAAGGAATTCGCTGCCATAAATCAAAGCAGCAGCTCCACTAGGGTCGTCACTGCGCCTCGAATTGGTGACCTGCGTACCGTCGCTGCTGCTCCCTCTACTGGCTGCGCCTTCTTTTCACGGTCATAAGGTGAGTATATTGCTCACGATGGATCTTTGTATTCAAGTATTTTGATTTCAATATGAATCAGGATATGATAGTTGGTTACTTTATTGGTCTACGTGTGTTCCACTGTCTTGTTTACTCGCTGGATTCTCATGAAATGTACTACCGATATCTTGTTCCCGAACTGAAATACATTCCTGTACGTAACAATAAATGTAAAACTGTCCCACAGGTATTCGCTGAGTATATTGAATGGTATAGGTTAGCTGCACGTATTTATGCTTGTATAGCCTTGTGTTTAATGTTTGGTAACCACGGTAATTCTGCCGGTGGAAGTCGTATCCTTGCTTTGAGCTGATCGCTCTGTCCCATTTATACCCAACCATGAACATATGTGCCATGCGGATAACTCAGTTGGTAAATCTGAACTATTTAGTAGCAATAAAGATGTATGTGCTTGCTGTACGATCAGAACCATATCCAAAAGGATTTTATTTGATGAATATCCCTTCATGAATAGAATTATAAGTAAATTGTCATTTAATTATATACCTAGTAGTATATTGTACCAGTTACCTGCTATCTTGTTTAATAATTGAAATGGGAAGACAGAAATACATGGCATATTCGAGTTCCGGAACAAATGTTGTTTGATTGATTCGACATACATTTGAAGTTTCATGGTGTTATACACAGACTTTAATTTGATTTCAAGTATACAAGATGGAAATCCCTTACTCATCAATCACCACTTATATTTAAATCAATTTGCATACACTGACCTGCATTGCATTCACTGACCTTCATATGTACGTATTGCTGGTATTTTAAACTCGGCCATTCTTTTCGCATTTGACAGTATTTGAGCCTGAACCCCATACCATCAATTTTTGGTTAAGAAGTTTACACACATCTTAGTTGCTGCAATATGCCTATGTATATACATTTTACATGTATGCCTGTAGTGACCAACCATACAATCAGAATCACTCACTTAACCACATGACCGGCCTCTTCGAAACTTGCTATTATTTCCACTATTTCGGGAGGAATATCTAAGTCAGCATACATTTTCTTTTATATGATATATATAATAAGAATAGTAACAAAAATAATAACATATCGTCAACTAATGTGTAACCGAATCTCTAATATTATTTTTAAAGTCATGCTATTGCTCATGGAAGTTGTTTATTCATGATAAATACGATTAATCTAATGTTAAATTCCGCGCAATTAGTCGGGCTGACTGCAAAAACTGTTCCATGGTATAGACAGAATGTGTATATATGTACTATTGTTTCTCAACACCCTTGGGATTTGTTTACCGGGCATTGCATTAATTGGTTACGTGACTTCCAGTAAACATTCTAGGTAATTATGATGCCTGGCATACAAATTGTAACAACCCGAATTTTAACAACATGTTAAGACAAGAATCAAGGCAGAATTAAATTATAAATATGAATCGGGATAAACAGGTTGCGCCATTGCATTCGTCTCAGAAAAATACGCGAAATAGAGTCCTAAATTTCGTAAATCGGAGTCCGTATGACCCAGTTAAGGCCCAACGAAGTTTCACGAAAATTCAAATCCGAAAACAGATTTGAAATTCTGCCCAGAAAGAGAAGGCGGGAAAATTCCCGCCAGACTCACAAGGTGTCGACCCCTGGGTCGACCCCCCTCCAGGGGGTCGACATGGGTGTCGACCCCGGGGTCGACCCTCCCTCCAGGGGGTCGACATGGGTGTCGACCCCTGGGTCGACCCCCCCCCCCCCCTGTAGAACCCCGACCTGGTGCACCTGCTTGTCATGTTGGCTCGGTTTTGGAGGCTTGTGACGATTCTGGATGGCTTGGATTCGATCTAGGGTTAATCCTATGGCCTAAAATGCTCCTAATCTCTATAAAAAGACCCCTAAGCCTACCCTAAACCCTCGCAAATCACTCATGCCACGAAGTGCTGCCCAAATGCCAAGTGATCATGGCCTCCATCTCCAATTCCTAAAGACTATGCATTCAAATCGGATTCAAATCAAAAGGTGCAAGCTTGCTACACCAAATCGAAGAGAGATCAACGTTGCTACGCAAATTCCACGACGATTCTTCGATAATGGAGCCACCTTTCTTCGTCAAGACGGATCATGCTCATTCCCTAAGCCTCGCTATGTAAGTTCTAGCTACTTGTAGATTCTAACGGTGGTTCTAATGTGACATGGGATAAAATGCGATGAAACATAAGTATGCTAGCTTATGTGAACCTAAATTTTCCCCTTTCCTATGATCTATGACCTTGGGCTAAGTTGTAGCGACTTAATCATGCCATTCATGTTATGTTTAACCTAGTATATCTTGCAAGTTTGAATCTTTATCTATGAAATGTTAGCATGAACCTTTGGGAACCACTTGACTTGTGAAACATGGACAAAGACTTGACATTGGGGGCTTATGCATGTTTGTGGCCAAATTACCTTAGAGTGCTATGCATGTTTGTGGCCAAATTCACTTATGATACTATGCATGCTTATGGCCAAATTCCCTTATGACACTATGCATGCTTATGGCCAAATTCCCTTATGATACTATGCATGTTTATGGCCAAATCCCCTTATGATACTATGAATGTTTGTGGCCAATATGTTGGCATAATACCCTACTATGTGACTCGCTTCCACTTGGGTTGGAAATACGTTTGGGTAGCTTAGGGGAAAACGTGGGTATGACATGAAAAACTTGACATGGGGTTTATATGAGAACATGACATTCATGATACATTTAAATATGGTCATGACACGTGGGAAAACATGGAACTTGAACTAGACATGTGTGGGTTGTAAGTGTAATAAGACACTAGACCAATCATGAAGGTGGCCAACTCGAGGTTGGGTTGAGTTTGTAGCATAAATCTACCCGGACTCGCCCGGCTTAACTAGTGGCTACAAACAATAGGATCCAATGTGAGAAGTTGGTCATGTCGCGCTTAAGACCCGAGGTTAGACTAGGTTGTGGTGTAAATCTACCCGGACCCGCCCGGCTTAACTAGTAACCACAACAAGGTCTAATGTGAGAGGTTGAGAGTGCATTAATTAAATTAATGCCACATGATAAGGTTAAGTAAATTTGACTAATGACACTTAACCGATATGACACAAATGGGTAGGTTAAGTGGGACCGGGCTTGATTTCTTAATGATACTTAACCATACAAGACAATTAGGGGATGGGGTTAAGTAATTTACACTTAACTAATCCGACTTGGTAATTAGACGGGGTTAAGTAATTTACGCTTAACTAATCCGACTTGGTAATTAGATGGGGTTAAGTAATTTACACTTAACTAATCCGACTTGGTAATTAGATGGGGTTAAGTAATTTACACTTAACTAATCCGACTTGGTAATTTAATGGGGTTAAGTAACTTATACTTATCCAATTATACATGATGATTTGATGAGGTTAAGTAACCTACACTTAACCAATCTAATATGTGGACCGGGTAGGGTTAAGTCAGAAGACCTTTTAAATTAGGCTTAACCATTGTAATACGATTAGTGGATGGGGTTAAGTTAACCTATACTTAACCAATCCGACTCGATATTCTGATGGGATTAAGATAATCTATGCTTAATCAATCTAACATGATAATCTGATAGGGTTAAGACAAATAAATACTTAACCAATTTGACTTGATAGGGTTAAGTCATGAGCTTCTTGGTATACTTAACCAACTTGTAGGGCTAAACCTTGAACTTAAATACTTAGCCAAACTTGACATGATTCGTAGGCGGGCTAAGTCATGAACCTGAATAACAACACTTAACCCAATAGACAAAACCCTAGTGAGAGGGACTAGGTAGAAAATCGTGGTTAATCAAGGGTAACGGGGAAAAGAAGCTAAGTGGTAAACCTTAGTTAAGTATAACTAAGTAATAATTCTTAGCCAAGGACATGGGACTAGTTCATGAATGGATGAGTAACCAGATATGGTAGGTCATCGCTTAAACACACGAGGAGGAGAAAATTATCCGACTTGGATAAGGGCTCCAACGAACTGGGTGACGAAGCGGTAGCTTCGGGGGACGTGAGGGTACTCTGGGTATCCCTCTGTGAGGTGGCAGTTGGTCCATGATACCCGGCCTCACAGAGGTTAAGGTCTGCAGTAGAAGAGCCAAGAGTATGCCTTGGTTGCTATGCGAGCGACCTAAAGACTGGGATGGATTAGCGTGGAGTCGACGATACTTGATTTTGCCCTGGATTGCACGTCGCCGACTACCTACCATCTTTAGTCAATCGTGTACGAACGGAAAGGCAGGGAACCCCCAACAGACCATGTTCTTGCTATCGAGTCATGGGTGAGGTTGGCATATAGGAAAGTGGGGCTATAGTGGGGCTGGGATGTGGTTCTCATACATGATTTTTCTTGGATTGCCTTTCATTAGTTGAGGGAGGGGTCACGTGGGACCATAGCCACGGGTACAAAAACAGACATTGATATCTGCATCAGCAGACGACTTAAAGCTCCCGACCGAGTTCCGTATTTCTTGATTTGCCCTAGCACGGAACTCGGATGGCACATTGAGGAACATGTGCGTCTAGACATGGAAAACGATTCACGATACATATGCGGGATAAAGGGCGCGGTTGACGGGTGGCATAATCCCTAGTGGCCCTAGGTGGCTGAACCCAAACCGAGACACGGAAACGTTCATTAGGTAGTATAATCCCTAGTGGTCCTAGTTGACATAAATCCTAAGTGAACACGCGATAGTTCATGGTACGAAAACATAACCAGATCAAGGGTAGCAGTCCAAAATAACCTCAAGGATAAAACGTTTAAATGGGAAAGCCCGTATGGCCTACAGCAAAGGACTGGACTTATACATGGAAAGAAACATACGAGTTGGGAAAACCTATATATGTTATATATATTAGGTTGACATGGACCATTACATGACATTGGGCAAGGGACATTCATAGTTGACACATGACGCGGGTTGGGATACTAGTACGAGAGGTGCAGAGCAAATATACATGATAAATACCCCGGAATTGTATACGTGATAGACACCATGGGATGGTATACAGGATAGATACCTTGGGATAGTATACTTGATAGAAACCTGACGATGTGATACCTTGATTTATCATGACACCGTAGTTTATCATGATATCTTAGTTTACCTTGCTACAGTAGTTCAGCCTGTTACCCTGGTTTAATTTATCTATCTTGTAGTCATCCTTATGTTTACTTTCAGTTTATGCATGTCATGTTACCTTTACCTGTTTTTATACTGGAAGTAGATAGGACTTACCAGTCTTTATGACTGACCCCGTTTTGTTTCGCCTCTTTGTCTTCCATTTCTCCCCCCCCCCCCAGGTTTCAGGGAGGAAACACTGTTATCTAGTTCAGAGTCCTTCTGGTTGAAGGTCATCATGCATGGCTTGGACTTTACTTGGCTATGGCTACTTTACTTTTTTACTTGGGGAATAATTTATGAAATGGTTTTATGCTTCTTTACTATTGCAAGACAGGTTTTGATGTATTCTGATGTAAAAGGCTTTAGACCTTATTTTATAAGGTAATGAAATTTGTTTTACTTCCGCTGTTTTATATATGTTCTGTCTTGTAATATTTCTGTGCATGTTAACCTCGATAATGCTTCACCAAACCTAGTGCATTCCCTTTGTGAGTGACCCTAGCGGAGGTGGGGTGTTACATTTGGTATCAGAGCAGAAGGTTACCAGACTGGGCAAAAGTTTTTAAAACCTTCTGAAAATTATTTGAGAAACTGTTTACAAAGAAGCATTTTTTAAGAAAAGTTTTTAAAGGCTATTCCCCAAAAGCCATTAGCACTATCCTTTGTTTCCTTGATTGAATCTCTTTTCCT
The DNA here is from genome assembly GCA_030737875.1 of Allium sativum. Taxonomy (NCBI): domain Eukaryota; kingdom Viridiplantae; phylum Streptophyta; class Magnoliopsida; order Asparagales; family Amaryllidaceae; genus Allium; species Allium sativum. Next base: position 386,189,020 of record CM060925.1, read on the forward strand.
TTCTTTCCTCCATCTGTAGTCACAGTAGTTTTAACTGTGACTAATCCTGGTCTAGCTACGTAAGTGTTTTTCCGTACGATGGAGGAAGTTCTCGAGAGACCTGTTACTGAAGTAATAAGAGTAAGGATAAAGGACGCGAGCTTAAGGATAAGCAGCTTGTTGGTATGGCTTAGTCCATCAAGGAGGACAAGGACAAGATCATCGGAGAGGGCAATTGTACGCTCCCATTTCTAGGGTACCTAAAAGAGATGGTACCGTTTCTGGTAAAGGTTTAGTCGTTCTTTTCTATCATCCCGTCCAGACTTTGTCTTGATCATCATATCATTTAAGTCTGCTTGGATAGTTGAGTCTCTGCACCTTAGTACTAGCATGGTAAAGGATCCCAGTTTTTGTCCCAAAAATCTGGTTGGAGAGTTGGTCCCTTTCTTCATAACTTGTTTGGATTTGAGAATGACATGTCTCGGCTACGGATGGATTCTAGGGATAAAGTGGTCACCCAATAAGGGGTGCCATTCTCGGTTTTGGAAAGAGGGTAGTTAGACTCTCGACTCACCTTGGTGATACCCTCGAAGTCTCGTGTAACCTTCTGGGTTCTGTCATGGTTAGTTACCTAGAATCTCAGGATGCAGTTGTTGGTAATCCGTTCGAATAGAATTCACCGCTAAGGCGGATGGTTCATTTCGCTTATGCATGAGTTATGGGAATCACCCTAGTAAGTACTCTTGGCAACATGGATTGGCATCGACAAACGAGATCCAGAATTCCCTAGTGAATTTTGGAGAGCTTGCATGAGTAAGTGGATACGTTTGAGCCAAGTATACTAGGGAAAGGATAAGTGAAAGTGGAATAAGAGGCGACAATGAAATGAGTTCTAACTCATATCTTGGAAATAGGAATCAAGGAGCTACGAAATCATGGAGTTAAAAAGATGGTCAAGGCACCGAGGAATTAAGCTCAAGGAAACGTGACTTAGAAGACGTAAGGCTAGACACGCGCATCGTACCTCTTTTTAAAGAGTGTATCCTTGATCCCTGGTTCTTCCTGTAGAGCTTGCTCGCATGTTATCTTTTGGTGAATATCCTCTCGGTCCTATTTCTGTTGCAAACCCCATAAGGAGTTAGTCTTGTTTATCTTCTCGATCCTATCTTGGGAACCTTAGGTAGGACTCTATGGATGTAAACATGTATTTGAAACATGTTATGATTGATATGGTTGCAAATGGTTGCAAGTGGTTGCTCGTGGATGCGCGAATACACATTAGATACTAGATTGACGCGGTCACGTTTCATGTTGCATATGCACGAGTATTTGTACTTGTTTATGGTTGAAATTGAATATGTTACAATGTGGATGTTGCATGTGGATGAATGTTTGTGCACGCATATAATACTTATATGACTAGGACTATTTTCATACTTGTTGGACTCATGACACTAAACATATTTTGCATTAGAAAGATCATTCAGGCCTGATCATTAGCATTAGCTAAGGAGCATATACACACACGTTTTTCATATGTTCATATGGCATTAGAAATCGTTTAAGGACAATGTTTGCCTGTGGATGATGTTTTGAGTAGATGGATGATGGATGGTAGGATACGTTCTTCCTAACTTGGAGATTTCGGGGACGAAATCCTTAAAGGAGGGGAGAATGTAACAACCCGAATTTTAACAACATGTTAAGACAAGAATCAAGGCAGAAATAAATTATAAAATCTGCATCAGGATAAATGGGTTACGCCATTGCGTTCGTCTCGGAAAAATACGCGAAATAGAGTCCGAAATTTCGTAAATCGGAGTCCGTATGACCCATTTAAGGCCCAACGAAGTTTCACGAAAATTCAAATCTGAAAACAGATTTGAAATTCAGCCCAGAAAGAGAAGGCGGGAAAATTCCCGCCAGAAACACAGGGTGTCGACCCCCCTCCAGGGGGTCGACATGGGTGTCGACCCCGGGGTCGACCCCCCCTCCAGGGGGTCGACATGGGTGTCGACCCCTGGGTCGACCCCCCCCCCCCCGTAGAACCCCGACCTGGTGCACCTGCTTGTCATGTTGGCTCGGTTTTAGAGGCTTGTGACGATTCTGGATGGCTTGGATTCGATCTAGGGTTAATCCTATGGCCTAAAATGCTCCTAATCTCTATAAAAAGACCCCTAAGCCTACCCTAAACCCTCACAAATCACTCATGCCACGAAGTGCTGTACAAATGGCAAGTGATCATGGCCTCCATCTCCAATTCCTAAAGACTATGCATTCAAATCAAAAGGTGCAAGCTTTCTACACCAAATCAAAGAGAGATCAACGTTGCTACGCAAATTCCATGACGATTCTTCGACAAAGGAGCCACCTTTCTTCGTTAAGACGGATCATGCTCATTCCCTTAGCCTCGCTATGTAAGTTCTAGCTACTTGTAGATTCTAACGGTGGTTCTAATGTGACATGGGATAAAATGCGATGAAACATAAGTATGCTAGCTTATGTGAACCTAAATTTGCCCCTTTCCTATGATCTATGACCTTGGGCTAAGTTGTAGCGACTTAATCATGCCATTCATGTTATGTTTAACCTAGTATATCTTGCAAGTTTGAATCTTTATCTATGAAATGTTAGCATGAACCTTTGGGAACCACTTGACTTGTGAAACATGGGAAAAGACTTGACTTTGGGGGCTTATGCATGTTTGTGGCCAAATTACCTTAGAATGCTATGCATGTTTGTGGCTAAATTCACTTATGATACTATGCATGCTTATGGCCAAATTCCCTTATGACACTATGCATGCTTATGGCCAAATTCCCTTATGATACTATGCATGTTTGTGGCCAAATCCCCTTATGATACTATGCATGTTTGTGGCCAATATGTTGGCATAATACCCTACTATGTGGCTCGCTTCCACTTGGGTTGGAAATACGTTTGGGTAGCTTAGGGAAAAACGTGGGTATGACATGAAAAACTTGACATGGGGTTTATATGAGAACATGACATTCATGATACATTTAAATATGGTCACGACACGTGGGAAAACATGGAACTTGAACTAGACATGGGTGGGTTGTAAGTGTAATAAGACACTAGACCAAACATGAAGGTGGCCAACTCGAGGTTGGGTTGAGTTTGTAGCATAAATCTACCCGGACCCACCGGGCTTAACTAGTGGCTACAAACAATAGGATCCAATGTGAGAAGTTGGGCATGTCGCGCTTAAGACCCGAGGTTAGACTAGGTTGTGGTGTAAAACTACCCGGACCCGCCCCTCTTAACTAGTAACCACAACAAGGTCTAATGTTAGAGGTTGAGAGTGCATTAATTAAATTAATGCCACATGATAAGGTTAAGTAAATTTGACTAATGGCACTTAACCGATATGACACGAATGGGTAGGTTAAGTGGGACCGGGCTTGATTTCTTAATGTCACTTAACCATACAAGACAATTAGGGGATGGGGTTAAGTAATTTACGCTTAACTAATCCGACTTGGTAATTAGACGGGGTTAAGTAATTTACGCTTAACTAATCCGACTTGGTAATTAGATGGGGTAAAGTAATTTACACTTAACTAATCTGACTTGGTAATTAGATGGGGTTAAGTAATTTACACTTAACTAATCCGACTTGGTAATTTAATGGGGTTAAGTAACTTATACTTAACCAATTATACATGATGATTTGATGAGGTTAAGTAACCTACACTTAACCAATCTAATATGTGGACCGGGTAGGGTTAAGTCAGAAGACCTTTTAAATTAGGCTTAACCATTGTAATACGATTAGTGGATGGGGTTAAGTTAACCTATACTTAACCAATCCGACTCGATATTCTGATGGGATTAAGATAATCTATGCTTAATCAATCTAACATGATAATCTGATAGGGTTAAGACAAATAAATACTTAACCAATTTGACTTGATAGGGTTAAGTCATGAGCTTCTTGGTATACTTAACCAACTTGTAGGGCTAAACCTTGAACTTAAATACTTAGCCAAACTTGACATGATTCGTAGGCGGGCTAAGTCATGAACCTGAATAACAACACTTAACCCAATAGACAAAACCCTAGTGAGAGGGACTAGGTAGAAAATCGTGGTTAATCAAGGGTAACGGGGAAAAGAAGCTAAGTGGTAAACCTTAGTTAAGTATAACTAAGTAATAATTCTTAGCCAAGGACATGGGACTAGTTCATGAATGGATGAGTAACCAGATATGGTAGGTCATCGCTTAAACACACGAGGAGGAGAAAATTATCCGACTTGGATAAGGGCTCCAACGAACTGGGTGACGAAGCGGTAGCTTCGGGGGACGTGAGGGTACTCTGGGTATCCCTCTGTGAGGTGGCAGTTGGTCCATGATACCCGGCCTCACAGAGGTTAAGGTCTGCAGTAGAAGAGCCAAGAGTATGCCTTGGTTGCTATGCGAGCGACCTAAAGACTGGGATGGATTAGCGTGGAGTCGACGATACTTGATTTTGCCCTGGATTGCACGTCGCCGACTACCTACCATCTTTAGTCAATCGTGTACGAACGGAAAGGCAGGGAACCCCCAACAGACCATGTTCTTGCTATCGAGTCATGGGTGAGGTTGGCATATAGGAAAGTGGGGCTATAGTGGGGCCGGGATGTGGTTCTCATACATGATTTTTCTTGGATTGCCTTTCAGTAGTTGAGGGAGGGGTCACGTGGGACCATAGCCATGGGTACAAAAACAGACCTTGATATCTGCATCAGCAGACGACTTAAAGCTCCCGACCGAGTTCCGTATTTCTTGATTTGCCCTGGCACGGAACTCGGATGGCACATTGAGGAACATGTGCGTCTAGACATGGAAAACGATTCACGATACATACGCGGGATAAAGGGCGCAGTTGACGGGTGGCATAATCCCTAGTGGCCCTAGGTGGCTGAACCCAAACCGAGACACGGAAACGTTCATTAGGTAGTATAATCCCTAGTGGTCCTAGGTGACATAAATCCTAAGTGAACACGCGATAGTTCATGGTACGAAAACATAACCAGATCAAGGGTAGCAGTCCAAAATAACCTCAAGGATAAAACGTTTACATGGGAAAGCCCGTATGGCCTACGGCAAAGGACCGGACTTATACATGGAAAGAAACATACGAGTTGGGAAAACCTATATATGCTATATATAATAGGTTGACATGGACCATTACATGACATTGGGCAAGGGACATTCATAGTTGACACATGACGCGGGTTGGGATACCAGTACGAGAGGTGCAGAGCAAATATACATGATAAATACCCTGGGATGGTATACGTGATAGACACCATGGGATGGTATGCAGGATAGATACCTTGGGACAGTATACTTGATAGAAACCTGAAGATGTGATACCTTGATTTATCATGACACCGTAGTTTATCATGATATCTTAGTTTACCTTGCTACAGTAGATCAGTCTGTTTCCCTGGTTTAGTTTATCTATCTTGTAGTCATCCTTATGTTTACTTTCAGTTTATGCATGTCATGTTACCTTTACCTGTTTTTATACTGGAAGTAGATAGGACTTACCAGTCTTTATGACTGACCCCGTTTTGTTTCGCCTCTTTGTCTTCCGTTCCCCCCCCCCCCAAGGTTTCAGGGAGGAAACACTGTTATCTAGTTCGGACTCCTTCTGGTTGAAGGTCATCACGCATGGCTTGGACTTTTCTTGGCTATGGCTACTTTACTGTTTTACTTGGGGAATAATTTATGAAATGGTTTTATGCTTCTTTACTATTGCAAGACAAATTTTGATGTATTCTGATGTAAAAGGCTTTAGACCTTATTTTATAAGGTAATGAAATTTGTTTTACTTCCGCTGTTTTATATATGTTCTGTCTTGTAATATTTCTGTGCATGTTTACCTCGATAATGCTTCACCAAACCTAGTGCATTCCCTTTGTGAGTGACCCTAGCGGAGGTGGGGTGTTACACAAATCATGTTGCACAAACTGACAAATTAAACATCCCTATAAACGAAGGAAAATAGGACATTCTTGGGTGTATCTTAAAATGAATCGACTAAGGGCCTGTTCTTTCCTCCAAAACGGGCGCGTCGAACGCGTCCGTTTCCAAACTGTCCATTTTGGACAGTTTTCCCAACGGACCAAAATCAGTCCGTTGGGGTCCGACGCGTCGGACGCGTCAAACGCGTCGGATTTAATTTAATTAATTAATACATTAATTTAATTAAACCGGTTTATTTAGACTAATTATTTAATTTAATTAATTAATTTAAGGTTTAATAAACTTAAAAAATGGATAACTTGTGCATATGAGATCCGTTTGAGACGCGGTTTTTTGCGGTGCGATCGTATCGAAATGCTCTACGTAATGGAGTTGGTTTGAAATGAATTGGAGCAACTTATAATTTTTCAATTTTTTGTTTTATTTATTTATTTGTGTAAATTATTGATATATGTTATTTATAAAAAACAAATGATTAATTAATTAACCATTAATTAATTAAATTACAAAATAAAAACAAAATGGTCCGCTTAAATACTCCGCTTAACGCGCCAAACACATTCTCCGCTAACTACAATTCTCCGTTTGAATTCTCTGCTCAGATTCTCCGCTCAAATTCTCCGCTTCCGCTTGCGCAGAACACACCCTAAATGCTTAGTTTGTATGGATGAGATGTTATTGCTCACATGTGTAATAGATTAATGTTCTCTTGTACCTGCATATTGAAATTGAGTCTGAAACCATGATTTTCGTTGGATGAGTTTTGAGTAGGATGATTTGGATCATAAGGTTTCTATATTATTAGTAAAACAAGTTTTGGATATGAGCAACCGTTATAGTTTCACCAATACACTTAGCTTTAGGTATGCACTGTTATGATACATTGAAATCCCATTCGGTATGCACTATTATGATACTTTGAATCCATCCAGTATGCACTCTTATGCCATTCAGTATGTACTAAAATTATGTGTTATATTACCATGATTCATTGTATTGCGTTCCCTGTAACTCTATATTTCCATGTTTTATTCTATCAAGTTCCCAGTAATTCTATATTTATAATGCTGTCATATTTGGTTAAAGGCATATATGCTATCATATTTGGATAAGAATACATGCTGTCATATTTGGTTAAAAGCATACATGTTGTCATATTTGGCTAAAAACATACATGCTGTCATACTTGCTTAAGCATACATGCTGTCATATTTAGTTAAGCATACATGATGTCATACTGAAATTATACACCGGTCCATGATATTTGCTGTCATCAGTGTATGCACCTATTTCCTGTCATCAGTAAAATGTTGTCGTTCAGCCTTGTATTTTTTTTATGTGCTAATAAATTGTGCACCTTGATTGGTGTACTGATATGTATGCCTTCCCATTTGTGTTTGACACTCTATATAGTTACAACAAACCTGAACCTTATCTATATTTGCCTACTTTGCATTGGCGCCATGCATCACTTGCTTGTTCATGTTGACCTGTTTGACCATAAGGTTGTCCAATTTTGATATTTGCATTCGACTTCTTTCAAGCATTCTAGTATCATTAAAAATCATCCTCGGTTCTTCAAGTAACACAACAATTGTGTGCTTCCTTATCGTTGTCCCTGGTTTTCTATTATGGACACTCTTTGTCTGTTTTCTGCTAGATTTTACTGCATATCGCGAGAACTTTATGAACCTTACCATACTTGGCTATTTGTGATCATGAGATGCTGAGGTAGTGCACACTTGTACCTGTACACGTGTGTATATGCAGGCTTCCATGACCATTTGTCCCTGAAATAAAAACCGATATCGCATAGACACTGTACCACTGTATTTGGCATATGGGTGATGTGAGGATTAACTGTTATAATTCAGTTTATATTGAAATTCTTTTACTTGAACTATGATTTAATCCTGACTCGAGTGTTTTATGTTTTGCATGGGATGCTCGGGTCAGACCCGAGCAGTACAGATTTAAATATTATAGCAGTAGATTTGAAGATTGGCAAAGGCTGGGGATCTCAGAAAACGGCGCGCTCTGAAGATTTCAAACAGTAAATTATTTTTCTAGTATTCAAAGCATGTTTTTTTTAATTCCATTGTATATAGAAAAATGTTGTTTTCAAAATTTTGACTTATAAATAAAAGTTTATTTCGTTGTTTAATACCGTGTTATCTATTTATTCCGTGTTCTTGTGTTAATTCTTTTCTTAAACTCTGTAAGCTAAATACGCTCCGTCATTTTGAACGTTTTAAGTTGGTTTAATTACCGATTTGAAGCGGTCAAAAAGGCGGGACGTTACACTTAGATTCCTATCTAAAGCATTCATTTTGTATGAGTATTTCTACGAATGTTGCTTAAAGTACCATAATCTATTATTTTTGGTTCAATAATGCATACGATAAACATATCAATATGAAATATAAAGTAAGCACGACGAATATTAAATTTGACATAATTAATGGTCACAATAAAAGGAGGTCATTTTAAGAATCATTTAATGAATTGTAAATCATTGACAAATTTATTAGAGTAAAGAAAAGAAAAATAGTAATACTCATGTAGCAATGAACATTTAAAGATGTATACTGGATTCATTTTCTTAGATGGAATAACGAACAAAACTCGAATGGATTCCTCAGACTAAATGGAAAATCATATTTTAATGCTTAAGTAAGAAATTTGCTTGTGACCTAGGTCACATAACGTGATTTTTAATAATATGTTATTATAATTTTCCTTGTGTTCTAACTATATTTTCAATAATAAATTTATTATCATGAAAATATGTATTAATTATTCTTTCACGATTTCATCTTAGATCAATGTGTCTTTTTTACACTAAAGCTATTTTTTATGCTTTTATCTTTCAAAAATTGTGCAGCCTGAATGAAATATTCAAAAAGTTCTAAAACCATCACATAATTGTGATGCATTCGTTACATATATTGTAATAATTTTGCCATTTACGTGTATACCAACTCTTAATCTACAAGGGACAATCAAGCGAGTAACCTTAATTTGGAAACTTTACAAATAATTCTTTACTTTCTGTCGTCTTTGTACAAGAACAATATAGTTAATATATACGAGTGCTATGGCAAAAACTTCATGCGTGACACTTCAAGAAATTTTTTATTTATTTTAATTACATGCTTTTAACAATTCAAGGTAAATGATTTTCATAAATATTTAGTTATATTTTTGAATTGGAATAATGTTTATATAGTTGAAATTTTTATTTCTAAGCTGCAATTTTTTTATTAGTGTGAGTTTTTGTTATATTTATTCATTACTGAACAATGAATGCGTACATGAAGTTATTTATTAAATCTCACTTTTAAGTGATATTAAATATGATAACACATGTGAAAGAGCATTTTGACCAAATCAAATCAGGAAAATACTGTGAAGGACAAAATTAAAGAAAAATTATAAAAGAAAATATTTGATAGCTCTTAATTTTAAGTGGTGCTAGTAATTAGAAAAGTAACTTTCTTTTATTTAGTGCTATTTTTTAGGATGTTAACATTTAAAATAACTATATATGAAGGGAAACTTTGGAAATTCACAATTGGACGAAAGTTTGCACTTCCAAGCCAGTTATTAATAAATATAAATATAAGAAAACTCCCAGTCCTTTTTAAATAATACAATGAGTGGTTTGACAAATTTCATCCTTTTGCAAAATTCAAGTAAGGCAACATATTTTTCATGATATATTTTAGAGTATTGTTAATGCCACTCCAAGAACGGTTAAGGGGGGCCATATTTTATTTTCACTCAACTAAAATATTAATTGTTAAGGGGGGCAAACACATTGTAAAAATAAATTAAACATGCCAATTTTACCCTTGTCAATTGTAAAAAAAATGAACGGTGAAAACAACAATCGTCATAATCACACAAAATCATGTAAGGCAGTAAATCGACGTGTGAATATCGAAAGAAGGTACAAAATTCGGAATGAACTAACCAAAAATAGATTAGATAATGGAAACATAACAGTCCTTCATTTCGGCGACCTTTTGTCGAAAATATATATTTAAATAGCATCACGCTAAATTGATGATGTTGGCATAACCTAACAAAATCAACATATTCGGCGCATTTTTGACACTGTATTATAAACAACTTGGTGTGATGTCAACGTTATACTGCTGAATTCGTACCTCTGATTTTTCCTTCAAATTTTTACCTTTCGCTGAATTCTTTAACAAATTCAAATGTCGTTCGCTTTCTTGAAAAGGAATCGTGTTATCTTATTTTCCACAGTTAGAAATTTCATTAGAATTTTGTTCCTCCATAAAGTCAGTGCTTAATTATTCAATTTGAGAAGAAGAGGATTAGGGTTTAAGAAATAGTAAAATGTAATTAAGATAAATTAATATAAGGGCATATTGGTCTATATTTTCCAAAATGTTATAGGGAGGCTATTTTAAATGATCCCCCTTAGTAAAAATTTTAAATTAGGAAAAATGACCCCCCTCCCCCTTTAACCATTTTTGGAGTGGCATTAACAATAATCTTTTTTAAAAAGAGACAAATATTATAATAAGATATCCATTGCATTTTCAAAGGAAAATATGGGCAAATAATAATATCCATTTATGAAATAAAACAAAAAAAAGTTAGTATCCAAGTGTAAATTATTTGCTTATAAAGTTTAAAATAATAATATGTGTAGAAAACTTATATAAAGTCAACCTGTCCACATAACAAAATCCAACGTATGAAATTTCTTGGTATGTAGGAATGAGATTATTTGTCTTAGCCTGTGCCAACCATTTAAAGTCAAGATTTAAAAGCTTCATTTTGGTTGTTAGTGAAATTGCAGCATGATATTTTCAATTCTATTAATCTCTATTTTTTCAATGAACGTAGTAGTAACAAAATCATATCTTGGAATTATCACTACAAGAAAAGGAGTTATTTACAATTGCAACTCATAGCATTTTTGTCTCCATGCTGTAGAAATAACGCAGAATACATTGGTTTTATATTAAAACGCTAACATAAATTTAAGCGGGAATGAATTTTCACTTCCCTCCACTGTTACTAAAATCGGCCGCGAATCCATAATATTTCCCCAAAAATTTAAATTCTCAATTACAATTTTTCCATCCAATTTTCGTCATCCGCCTGGTCTCTGTCTCACTTTCGAATCTCCGGTTACTTCACACGGTAGCTCTTGGTCTCTCGGTTGTCATAACGAAAGGTAATTGGTTCCAGTGGAGGAATTTCCATTCCAGTGGAGGTCGGACCCATAGATCCCGTTCAGTCTTCATCGTCCTTAAGTCGTTGTAAGTGTCGCCTTGATTATTTTATCTTTTTCATTGATTAGCCAATGTTCGGTTTTTTTCTAACATCTGGTATGCCTGCTGAAAATGTTGACTGTGTTATTAGCAGTTAAAAGTTGTTGTGTCTCATTTCGTATCATTGTTTTATTTAAGTAGTTATGTTAATTTCCTTGTACTCAACAATAGACTATTATTTCAAAATTTAGAAATTTGCTTGCTTATGTAGTAGACGATGATGGATAAAAATTGGGTGAATCTACACAGGCAACTATGTAATTCTCAACATAAATGTAGTTTGAAAATCATATCCTATATTTTGACGGAAGCTAAAAGATAAAAAAATTCAAAGAACTAGTAGTGCGTATCAGCAAGGGGCTCGGAAGTTTGTGCATACCGCTATGAAAAAATCTGGAAATGTTGAAAAAATTCTATGTCCTTGCTTAGATTGTCGAAATCTTAATCATCAATATGAGAAAGTGGTAGCTGAGCATCTGATTATAAGAATAATGGATCGTGTAATATGGTTATCACGGCGGTAAGTCGAGTTGAGTCGACAGAGGTCCAACTAGTCGACTAATGGACTAGTCATAGACTAGTCGAGACTAGTCGATAAATAAATATATACATATATATAATTATAAACTTCTAACTAGTACAGTCTGTTAGTGTTGTACACGGAGCAATGGATGGACTTTGTGGCTATGGTCAGATAGCAAAAAGTTGTAGATTCATTAAGATTTAGTGTTCAAAGATTGTGAGTGGTGTAACTTTTGGTTAAATATATGTAGATGATTCTAGGGTTGTTACTTTAGTCGTTAGTCCTATGCTTGACTCCACTACAGTGTTTTTATTTTGTTTAGCAAAAAAATATTTAACTAGATTAAGTTTTAGACCGAATTTTTGAGGCGTAAGCTTTATGCGCTTTGTATGCCGCAAATTTTTGAGGCGTAAGCTTTAGAGGTAAAAAACCTTTTGGAATAAGCCTCAAGGCGTTTTGTCTCCTATTTCCTCGAGGCGAGCCTTGAGGCGGGTTTTTTAAAACAATGTTTAAGGCATAACTCTCTTACTTAAAAAGATAGACAACTACACAAATGCTACTCTTTTTTTGGTAACGAGACCTGCAAAGTGAATGCAATGAGAATCCATTCATGCGGTGGTTTAAATATATATGTGAAAAAAAGTTTTCATTTTTTGTCCAAAATTTAGCCTTCCATACTTTACTTTATGTTGATAAATTATTCCTTTTCAGGATCAAGAGATTGCAAAAAGAATTTATTGTGACAAAGCCCTGCTTCTTTTTGCAAAAAGAATAAATTATTCCTTTTCAGGATCAAGAGTCCATCCATTGTAATGTTATCAATATTGGAGACCTGCTTCTTCCTTTTTTTTTTTTGGTTTTGGGCCCAAATTGAAACAATTTGAAACCAGTCTGTTAAGTCGAGTCGACTAGTCGCTCCATGTCGTTTCAGTTGCTCGTCATATTAACAAAATTCGTGTCGAGAGTCCTAAACTGCCGTTATTTGCTGTGAAAAGCAATGTTGTTTTCCTGTAAATGACATATTGAGGTGTAGCATATTCAGGATGCCCTTAGCGCACAAGTGTTTGGATTGTATAGTTGAGCTATATATTTTATGTTTTTCCTCATGTTTTAGTAATAGGAAATGAGGGTAATAACGCGGCAACAAAAAAAAAAAGCAAAGGAGTCAAAAATATATCGTACAAGCCTAATAAACGAAAGAAGCATATTGAAGACAACAACGTTCAAAGCGAGGGCAATCCACAAGTAGTAGTAGAAGATAATGCACAAGTAGTAGTAGATAATCGAGTACAACAAGTAGAAAATAATCCACAAGTTGAAGATAATCGAGCACAAGCATTAGAAAATAACACACAAGGAGTAGAAGATAATCCTAGTGCATTTGAGAACCGTACAATGCAAAACGAACAACACGTGGAAGCCGATGGACCAACTGAAAATGCAAATGTCATTCGGCCAAAGAAAAGAAAGAGCAGAGATCTACGAAATTGAAGAGACTTCCTTCAAACTTGACAAATCGTGTTGAAGTTGAATTTAATGAGAATGCTGAACCAATAGGTCAAGGATCAGTCCATTTATCATCTGTTTTAGGACCACTTGTACGAGAGCATGTTCCAGTCAAACTTAGTAATTGGAGACACCTTGACGCTGGTCTGAAAGTCATTTTATGGGATTGCATTCAGGTATATTTTGTAATTTTTATCTATTTGTGTCTATTTAACTCATTGTTTTATACCAAATAAAAAATCCAGAATTCTGGATTTAATATCAGACGTCTGGATACCTATTCAGGCATAATATTATAGGCGCAGAAAAATATAAGATGTCTGGATAAAATACATAGATGTCTATATTCTTCTGTCTAGCCCGAGAACACTATCAGACGTCTGGATAAAATATCCAGACGTCTGAAAATAGCTTCAGGCATTTTACTTTTGACCGGAGAAAAATCCAGACGTCTGGATAGATTTTCAGACGTCTGGTTGATATTCAGATTGCTTTCTTTTTCTACTCTCAGACGTCTGTAAAAATATCCAGATGTCTGACACACCTATTTCTCCTGTGCATGTCTTCCTTTTTGTCGTTCCTTATCCACAATATTTTCCATCCACAATAACATACCCGAATTACATAACAATAGCATATCCGAATTACATAACAACAACATATCCGAATTAATAACAATAACATACCCAAATATCATAACGAACATAGCAACAACATGTCCGAATTGCAGATTGAAAATAATATATCCAAGTTGAAGGTTTTTAATTAATTTCTGGTTAAGAATTTACTCGGTGATTCAATTGGTGGATGTATTTTAACGCACGCACCCACCCGAGATTTCATGCTTATTAACTTTATTCAAGTGACAAATGCTGCTTCACTTAACGTAATGAAAATTGCAACTCCTTGCAGTTCAGCAATTTATTTTGAAGCAACCTTTACTATATTTGAAGCAAACTGTGTAGTGGAAGTAATATACATTTGTGTTGCTGTACATGGGAATTGTTTTCATGGGGTTATCTGTTTTTCCATTGCAGCAAAAGAAAAAGAGACAACCTCAGGAAAACACTTCCCTATGGAAGCACAAACGTATATTACCTACACTACACAGTTTGCTTCAAAGATAGTAAAAGTTGCTTCAAAATAAATTGTAGAACTGCAAGTAGTTGCAAATTTCTTTACGTTAAGTGAAACAAAATTTGTCCCTTGAATAAAGCTATTAAAGCTTGAAAGCCCGAGTAGGTCCGTGCGCTAAAATACATCCACCTATTGGATCACCGAGTAAATTCTTCAGCTTGGTCATGCTTCGTCTGCTTCATAGTCTGTAAACAGTTAAGATACATACATTAGTACATCACTCAATCAACGAGAGTCACAACTAAATATGGATAACTTGAACTTTAATCACAAGTTTAGTTTTAATCATACACATACAAGCTTTATACAACAAAGTTAGGCAAACTTACTTGTAGGAGGCGGTTGACAATAGAAGGACGCCATTGAAGTTAAATTTAGAGGAAAATTTTGATTTTTGGCCATTGAATTTAATTTTAGGAGGCCACCGAAGTTTGTACCCAAATGAGGCCTATACCAGCAATTTATATCCGTTATAAGTTCTCAGAAGAGGGCTAAATGCAAATTTTCCTTTTTTCTAATTACAGGCTAGATTTGTGTTGAATGAGGAACGGCAAAAGGTCCCCATATTTCAACAAATGGGGTGTCTTTTTAGGTGTTCAAAATGCACGTTAGTTAATAAATTGGTCAAAGAAAAGTCCAAGGAGGAAAGACTTCAAATGAAACCGGATAATATCAAAACTATGACGGAGTGGAATGATTTTATCAACTTGAAAACTAGTCCACAGTTTAAGGTAAATTATGTATAAATGGTCATCTTCGTATATGTGAATTAACGAGTCAGTATATTTTAATTTTTTATTTCAGTAACAAAGTGAAACATTCAAAGCCATCAGACGCAGACAGATGCCACATACATGCAGCCGTAAAGGAATGGCACGCTTAGCTGCTGATTTGGTCAGAAATAATTTTAATGTTGTGATCTTGTCATGCCATTTATAGAGTTATGATAAATTATTTTATTCCAATTTTTATTACCGTAGAAAAACGAGAGTCTAGATCCCTCTTCTGTCGGTCAATCTGATGTTTGGATTAAATCTCACACTCGAAAAAACGGTGAGCCGGCGAGCTCGGTTTTTGAAGAAACTATTGTATGTGATTTAATTTTAAATTGACGTATTAAAAATGATTTTAGAATGTGATAATGTTGAAATTTACAATGTATGTTGTCCTTTACAAGAGAAGATTAAAAAGTTTAACGCTGAATCGCTAGCTACCTCGACAACTTCTGTGAGAGAAGATGCTCTTTCAGCAGTGCTGGGAAACGTTAGACCAGGACGATTAAGAGGAATGGGAAGAGGTATGACCCACACCAAGTTTGTTTTGTCACAATCTAATCAAAAACAAACAATGCAACTACAAAAAAGAGTTGCGGATTTGGAGAAGATGGTTCAAATGCTAGTATCGCAAAACCAGGTATTTCTAAAACGAATGGCAATAAGTTATAACTTGAACTTAGAAATTAGTTAATTGCATTCTGTGAGTTTCGAATCGTAGTAAATCATTGAATAAACTCTTTGTTGAGTAATGACTACTTAAATAATTCATACTAAAATTCAAGTTGTCATATAAACCCAAAGACAAAATAAAGATTGAGTACATGCAGCATTTTCTTACTTCACTTTTCTCAAAACCAAAAGATGAATCCAGAGATAGAATAAATTCAAGCTGGATACTGCTGCATGTACAGGCTTAACATTGCTGCATGTACACATGGTTTCTATGTTGTGGTATGCTCAAAAGGTGAATTAATGAATCATGGCTATATGCCAAAACGTAAAAAGTTGGACCCTGTTCATAAAAGATGACCCAATATGTGTATATACATGTATCTCCTCATCTAGAACTTCTTGTCTTCACCATACTTCAAATATTATGATAGACCACACTTATAGAGACATAGTAACTAAAAGACATAGTCCTACTGTCTTTAAGTTACTTCTTTCCTCCTACACAAGCCTTATTACCATGTCAGTCATGAAGTAGTGATGCCATGCTCGCATCTATTGGGAGCATGCCATTCTGCCTTGGTTAACTGAAGCCATGCTGCCTTAGTGCCTTGGTTAACGTTAGTACTGTCATGAGGTTATTTTCAGACGTCTGATTGCTGCTTCATTTACAATTTTTTAGGCCGAGAGGAATTTCAAACGTCTGAATAAAAATTCTAGACATCTGTATACTTCATCAGGAATAATATTTTAGACAGAGATGAAATCCAGACGTCTGGGTAAAATATTAGACGTCTGATTATCATTCATATGGTTTTATGGTTCTGATATCAGACGTCTGACACATCAAAATCAGCTATGCATGTCACAAAATCATTACATTCCGATATCCGTCCGTGTCCGAAAATTAAGAGGATATGGTTATCCGATATCCGAAAATTAAGCGGATTATCCGCTATCCGAAAATAATTTTGGATACGAATACAGATATGGCACTATCATCAAGTTATCACAAGCTAACATACGTCAAAGTCACAATCAAAACACAACCATCAAAGTCACAATCAAAACACAACAAACTAACATCATCTAGTTATCACAAGCATAACAAACATCAAAGTCACAATCAAAACACAACCATATCACAAAATAAAGTTTAATACAGAGATAATTTTTCTTAAATTGTAAATTAAGCTTCGACGTCTTTAGGTTTGACTCTCGCTTTTGTTGAGTCGCTATCCTCCTCTTTTTCGCCCACTCTCTCCTCCTTGTCATCGGATATCTTTGGATCTTCTTTTTCTTTAGGTTCGACGATTGCTGCTTTTGGGTCGCCTTCCCCCTCTTTTTCTTCCTCTATCTCCTTCTTGTCATCGGATTTCTTAGGTTCGATGCTTGCTTCTTTTGGGTCACCTTCCCTCTCTTTTTCATCCACTTTCACATCCTTGTCACCAGATTTATTTGAATCTTCTTTTTCTTTAGAATTATCTACTGAAAAGCTTAGAGATGGTGGAGATGGCGGAGTCCATGGTGGAGTACGTCGTAAAATTTCAGTGAGAGACCGTGCTGTTGCACTCATTGTATTCTCAATAGTTGTGAGATGAGACGCTAGTGTAAGTTCCATATTCGTAACACGATTCCCCAAGGCAACTTGATTTTGATATAATATTAATTGATTATGCATGACAACTTGAATAAATGATTCGTTTGGAAGAATTTGTTCCTTAGGAGAAGTCATACCTTCAAAAGTTCGATAGTAAAAATCTTGTTGGGAGGAAGATTCCGGCACATCCTGAATATGCTCTTGAGGATGCTCTTGCGGTGGAACTTGTTTACCTTGACGTTTAGCTCTCCACTCGTCCAGAGTGCAAAATGTTGATGGTTCTTCCGGGAGATGCATCATGGAGAAGAATTTTTTACCTGCTTTCTTAACCGGAATTTCCTCAAACGTTGATAAATAAGTCGGAACTTTTTTTGCCTTTAATAATCTCATAATAAACGGAGCATAGATAATTGTTTGTCGAGACCTACTCCAAAATTCCTTTAGTTCATCAAAGATGAATTGAGACCAATTAACTTGAATACCACCAAATATAGCATATAAGGCCCTATTCTCTAGATCAAGTATTTTTTCATGGCTTCCAAGCTGAGGAAACACTATATTTATAAGAACTCGGGTAAGAAATCTCGCTTTTGGTCTTAAATATTTAGTACAAAACTGAGGCATATCATCTTCCCAAATTTGATGAGTAATGTTATCCCGTGGCTTAAAATGCATATCGGGAATATCATTGATATTTGTCCCGGTGTTAGAACATTGCAATATATCTCCTATGTCCTTAGCTGTGAATCTAACAGTAACCCCGTTAACACTTGACCAAATCCAATCGTTTTCTACTTGAGGATTACAAAAACTTGTACTATCTAAGTTCGCATAGAATAGAAATATGGATAGCTGGTCAATGTTAAGGTGCTTAGAAGGGAATGAGACCAGTGTTACAAGACCAACATCCTGACATAAGCTATGTAAATCATACATCGGAAAATCAATTAGATTGTAGAATGGACCAGTATGTAGAATTTTATTTTGCATCAATCCATATCTTTCTATTGCCAAGGGTGCTTTGTTCATCCATCTCTCGATTTTTGATTTCGAAACTGGCTGGTGTGTTTCTTCAGTAGTTTATGGAGGATTTGCTGATTCTACATCTGCCCTCTTTCGTTTTGATGAAGTTTTTCTTTTAGGACCTATGATTTGGACTGGATTTGGGATTTTAGGGTTACAGAAGTTTCAATTTGATCGGTGAAATGGAAGAGTGAGGAATAGAAGGTTGCGGTTATTTTTATATAGAGATAACTGATGTTTTATAAATCAGACCTCTCGTTTGAAAACAGATGTTTGATTTAGGGTTTTTTTCAACCCGATGAAGTTATCAGACGTCTGTGAATAGTTTCAGACGTCTGTGGTGGATGTTTTTTTAACCCGTGTTTATTTTCAGACGTTTGCTAATTTTTTCAGACGTCTGATTTTAGTTTTCCTGATTTTTATTTTAACCCTGTCAATTTTCAGACTTCTCGTGTATTAATTCAGACGTCTGGTTTTTAATTTTTTGTGAGACGTCCCCTTAATAAATTGCATAATTGTTTACATAATTGCATCACGATCACCACCAATTAATAATTACTTGCATCATTTTTTATCAGGTTAAAGGAAGCAGCAGGGATGAGAGTCCATCTCATGCGGTACAAATGATTTATATTATTGTTGCCATAACAACGGAATTTATTTTCATTTAACATATAACATAAATGATTTTGACTAATGTAGAGTAAGTATGACCAACCGAATGTCAGATGTAATTTGTTGGATTGGACTGGGAAGGGCGAAATAGTAGCTGAAGGAAGCGTTATTTCAAATGACCCTAAAGAGCTTTTATGCAATATTCCACTTAGACCAAATGCCATGAAATTTTTGATAGAAATCCCGAAGAAATTGAATGCTTATTTATGGAGGTCTACTCCTAGGATGATCTCGAAAATTGGAGAAGCTAAGGATGAGATAGTAGTATGGCCATCTGACAGAGTTGTACTCCACACTACGATAGTCTCTGAAAATGATAAAAATGCGGTATACTTAATTCTTTATGCACTCATTAGCTCTATGATTTAATATAAGAACCTGATAATATTTTTTTACTAGAGTAAAACTTCATCAACAAATAAGAAATGCAAGTTGTATGATTGGGTTGGAAGCAAAGAATTAGTTGCCGAAGGGTGGTTGTACTCTACTGATCCAACTCAGCTCGTGGATAATATTCCACTTGGACAGTCTGCTGCGCTAGTTTTGATTGATGCGGCAAAAAAATCAGATGCATTCTTATGGAGAGCACCAGTTGGTATGACATATGTTGGAGAAGCTATTGGGTGCAATGTAGCTTGGCCGCAAAAAATGTCGTTCTTGTGGATATTAATGCTACGGAATCTGCTGATACGCCAAATATAGTATCACATTCAGCGGTAATGTGTAGTTTATGTATTTAATTTATAAAAACATGTATATACCTTGATACTGTTTTATTATTATAATCACTTCTGTTTTGTAGAAAACATATTTAAACTTTTTCAAATATTGCATGACAGACCACTAGTTTCAAGCCAAACATTAAATGCAAGTTGATTAGTGTTTATGGAGAGAAAGAAGTTATTGCTGAAGGACGTGTGTCTTCGATTGACCCAAATGCGATGGTTCATTTTGTTCGTTTGGGAGAAGGTGCCGTTAAAGTTTGGGTTGATATTGTTAAAGTTCCAAATTCACCTTTATGGAGACCTACATCTGCGTTTGAGTTTATTGAAGATGCGATTGGTTCTACTATAGCTTGGCCTTCTGCAAATGTCGCCGCAGAATCGTCTTCAAGTAAGAATGACTTATACTTCTCTTTACTTATCGTCAGTATGAATGATGGAAATACTCCTTATTATGATTGTTTTGGTAGAATTTCACTTCAAGTATGATTTCCCTTTTCACCTCTTAAAACTGAATTAATATTTAAATTTCATTTAGGTAAGATAAAACCGGAAAAAATAGAAGATATGGTGACCTAGATGTGCTCAAACATTTTGATCTTATACAATTTTTCTTTCTTGCAATTTGGTCGTACTAAGCCGTACGCATATTTGTTGACACAAGAAATGTTGCGAAGTTTAGGACGCTAGTTGGAAAAAAATATGTTGCCTGTGCATGGAACTGAACCATGGCCCAACGCTGTCAAGTAGTTTAAGCACTACGACCAGTCAAATAAGCCAATATTAGAAATGTTATATTTATACAGGATCCAACAACAAGATGACTTGATCACACTTAACCTCGTTTTCTTTTCACATAGCCAAGTTTAACCGTACTTTTTAGCTCAGTTGTTAGCAGTTTCTCGATGTCATACATATACAACAAAAGTAGTTATGTATTTTCTTATTGCCAAATTAGGTGTTGATGTTTGATGCATGATGGAAATTCAACTTTGGAGCACACAAGCTTGGACTTTGAACGATTTATATTTTTCTTTTTTGTCAATAAGCATCTTTTGTAAAAACAAGTTATGGGAACATCGATTACAAAATGTTATGTCCAACTATTGTATATTTGGCTTACGGAATTATTATAACTTATGTGATATAGTTTTATATTTATAATTATTTTGTGTTGTTTGAATTTCGTGATGATTTTAAACTGCATTGTGTAAAATTGATAAATGCTGATAGACATACTTCAACAACTCTGCAGAAACGCTATGATATATCTTGAAAAAACGTTGTGGCATGCAGGAAAGAACAACATTTCTAGATGATAAAAAACACTGTGATATATACGGTAAAACGCTGTTATATGTAGAGAGTAACAACTTTTCTACCCAAAAATAAACGCTGTAATATATGTTGGGAAACGCTGTGCTATATGGGCGGGTGTAACGTTTCTAGGCTTTATAAAACGTTGTTATATGGTCTTAAAACGCTGTAATATATGAGCACTGACTACGGTTATGGCCATATAAAACGCTGTGGTATGAAGACGATAACAACGTTTCTGCCCATATAAAACGATGTTATACATGTGACGAAGGAGGAATGATTTGTGTTAGTTATGCAAGCACAACAGTACAAAATGCTATATAAACATAATGGCAACGGTATTAAAATGATGTACAAAATGTAACAACAACACCAACTAAAACGCTGTAGTATCTCCTTTTTCTACAGCATGTTCAAAGTATTGTGGTAGTCCCCTTGACCTATAACAGCGTGTCGTTAGACAACGTGCTTCGAAACGCTGTAAAATTATATAACAGCGTTTTTTCAACGCTGTCAATGAGCATATTACTTATAGTGTATAAATCCATTTAAACCATTTTAAGAGAGGATTATATGTAGTACAAAAGCTCTACAACTACCTGTAATACAATAGATATAATGTTTGGTGCACTTTTTTCCTTACTAAAAGGCTAAACAAATGTCACATGGTTTGATAAACAATACACATTTATGAACTTGATTAACTTACGTCAAACTATCGACAAACAATGCTTACAACTTTTATTTGAGAGATAAAATCTCAAATGTTCAGACCAAAAGAGGAAAAATAAAATCAAAATTCAAGAATAAAAAGAAGATAAACATAACTTGACTAACATCACATGGAACAACATTAGCTTAGAACTATCCACTTTACGATTGCATTGAATTGTTTTTTACATCATTAATAATGACGTTTTGTACTATGTCTCCTATTGGAAATTCGCACATATATATGTTTTAATACAAAAAGAAAGGGTTTCACGACTTCTGATAGCAATGATGTGAAAGACAAAATGCAAGCACGAAAATAGTGATGATAGCCCTACTCTATCGTACCCAACGAGTGCACTATAATGGTGATCAATCAATGTTGCGTGATCATCAAAGTTAGAGTGGAAGGAAATTAAACCAGAATACCTATCATATATTCCATAATGCATGGAATAAAATATAATAACAGCAATAGTGTAAGCTAATAATGAATCATAAACAACAAAGGAGCATACTAGAAGTATAACATAACATCAATAAAGTCATACATATAACTCTAAATAAACCATCTCCAAAAAATCATCACTCTACCCAAAGTAGTGAACAACAGAAGTAAACAGGCTACATGAGAAAAACGATATGTGGAATAGCCTCCTTCTCGTCCTCTGATCAGCTGCTCATGCACACCTAACCTGTCTCTAGTCTTCTCATTTAAGTGCACCTGAAGTAATAAGAAGCAATGCATAAAACTCTAGGTCAGGTAAAGATTGGTGCGACCAAGCTTATCATTAGTAATCTTAACTACTAGTAAGATAACGTAATAGGTGTGAAACGTCATACCTAACCTGTCTCTACATCCAAAGAGTTAACACATGTTATAATATAAACTACCTTAAGGTCATCTTGCCACTGTGTGTAAATAAGAGTGTATGTGATAAGGTGATAACAAACAATCAATCATAGCATCCATCGTCACATTCACTCACTCAATGCGTTGAGTATACGATACTCAATACCTTGATCACAAAATCCTTAAGACATTAGTAGGTCCTACAACAATGAGCTCCACCAAATTATCGCTATGTCCCACGCATAGACTACATCTAACAACCCTACCCCATCCTCACAGCATAGGCTCTGGGATCTGGGCTGACCAATTCTTGCCGCACGGGCATTGGTCCGATCAGTCCTTACTGCATAGGCTCTGATCCTATCTTGCGCCACTCTCTTATAGATGTACCAAGACTGTGAAAATCGATAATTCCTTTGCATACTTTTTTTTCCTATGGCAGGATTTTCCTCTGGACTGCCTACACGACTCCCGTCTGAAGTCGATACCTACTAAGGACGATCCCACCGATCATCACATGACACCACCATGTCCTTAACCCATCTTAGGTAGTCACATGAGTACAACTTCTTGTCGTTTATTCCACGTCTCGGGTTAGTTAGTCCTATTGAAGTTGTTCCCTAGGTATGAATAGTCGTCGTTGATTTGTCATACCAGTTGTTGCGCCAAAAGTCCCATATCACACTCCACCACTTAAGCCCCAAAGACATGTCAAACCCATCCCCCTCAACCCACCCAAACCCATTGAGTTCGATTGGTGTATCGATCCAGGTTTGGATCAACCAAAAGGTTCGAGTTTGGTTCTTCCTACGAAGAGAAGTCCTCCCTTCTTCGCGATACAACAAAGTCTCCCTGGCTCCATGCAGAACCGAAGTCTTCCCAGCTCTATACCTAACCGAAACTATGCCAAAACAGACTTGTTTTTAAGGTAGCTTAATCAACCAAAATCTGACTGACTTGCAACTTTGCATTTATCGTCTTGGACCTTGCTTGTCGTCCCCTTGAAATTTCATGACGATTCGGGCTATGCCAAACCGAGACTATGCCACTTCCTACCACATGACTTTCTATTTATAATCCTCCATTTGTCGGGCATTTGCACCCATTCAAGCATTCTTAGGCAAGTTTCTAGCATATAAAATCATTTTTAAACAATACTTGGCCTAGCTAAAACAATCAAAGCATCAAATAAGTAGAGAAGCATATGTTTATAAGCTAGAATAGGTATGCCCCCCTTAAATTTTGGGTTCCACAAACATCATCCAAATGACTCCAAACTTATATATGTGTGATTACATAACTAATCATGATTTATGAGCATTTTCTATATTTTTAAGTAGTGATTATAGCATAATCCACCCTAGTTAGTAAGCATGAATACTAATCACTACCTTAATCAACCAAGCTTTGTTAGATCCGAATGAATAGTAGTTTGCATGAATTCCTAGCAATTGCACCAAATTTCATTTTGATTTGTACTAATCAATCACTAATGACGAGACTGGGCTAATTAAAGTAAGGTTTAAAGAGAGATTTGGGTAGTGGAAGCCATTAAAGAGTTTGGGATCTATTTTGGGAGTTGTGTGATGAATAGGAGATAATTTACCTGCTCATTCCAACCTACACTGACCCAATTTTCGAAATTGGTCTTGGACCCATCCACTAATGACCTCTTTTGGGCCAATTAAGTTATCAAAACCTCTTTAATCCTTATTTTATTGTTTCCTCCCAAATGATAGGTCTTTTTACTTTATATAACCGCTTTACGGAATAAGTTACCATCATCTGTATCCAATAAAAGTGGTTTTAGGTGAGGATTCTTTCCCAATCAAAAGCTATGGGTAAAACAAGATTTTCCAACAGTAAAATGGTCATAGAAAATTTAGCAAAAATATTTTAGGTAATTAATAACCATAGTAGTCATTTTCCAAAGTTATAAAGTCATTCAACCTTATATACAAATGATATAATTATTCTACGATCCGCTGATACGTAAAATACGGATCGTCACATTCTCCCCTCTTTATAAATTTCGCCGTCGGGATTCCTAAACGAGTTAATAAGGTTATCCTACATGTTTGCCAATCATGTCCAACCATCAAAATCAACCATACATACATAACAACCATGATGGAAAAGAATAACACAAAACTGTCCTAGCATGAATGACACTAAACAAGGGAAAAATGTTGACACTGTGAATTGAAATAAGAGTAATGGATTAAAATCTTATAAATTAAAGATTTCGGGGTATGGCGTCCTCATACTCTCCTCGGTCTCCCAAATAAAACCGCTCTCCTTTTCACTTGGCTGGACTTTGACATGCTTTACTACCTTCAATCTAAGTTGCTTTGTATTATGCTCAATTATATGAATAAGTTTGCGGGTTCCATGAGCTTTCAAATCACCTCGATATCATCAAATTGATCTTGTGTGATAGTCACGTTGGAATCATGTACAAACTTCCTTAAATAGGAAATATAAAACATATTGCGTGCCCGAGCCACCTTTTGAAGAAGATAAACTCCATATGCCAAGTTTCCAATCTATTCAAGAATCGAAAAAGGACTATCAAACCTTGGTGCTAACTCCCATTTTCAACCAAATTGAATCACACTCTTTGATAGAGAAATTTTAACAAACATCATATCGCCAATGGAGAACTCTAAATCTCTATGTCTCTTATTGGCATAGCTCTTCTGCTGTCTTGCAATTTTAATCCGTTGTCGAATGATCTCGGTCTTCTTAGAAGTTTCCCTAAATATGTCCGGCTGAAGTATCAGTTTTCCCCCTTCTTCCATCAAATATGAAGGAAAGCTACATGGTCTACTATAAAAAGCTTCGTACGGTGTCATGCTAATGTTAGAATGATGAGGATTATTGTATTCGAACTCCAAAAGATGCAGATGATCATCTCCGGGACCACCCAAGTCTAAGATGAAAGCTCGTAAGAGATCTTCCAGTATATGATACTCTTTTGGCCTGACCATTAGTTTGAGGATCATATGTTGTACTGACGTGTAGCTCAAACCCTAAAACTTTCTGTAAGTTTCTTCAAAACTATCTAATGAACAATGGGTCCCAATCGCTCACAATGTCTTTCGGTACTTTATGGAAAGACATAACTAATTTCACATACAATTCGGCCAGCTTAGCTGTCGCTCTATTTGATTTAATAGGTATAAATCTGGTTCTCTTGGTCAATGATCTACGATGACCTAGATACTATCATGTCCCGCTCGATTCCTCGGCGAACCATCAACGAAGTCCATTGAAATTTGCTCCCACTTCCGTTTCGTAACTCCTAGCAGTCGTAGCAAACCAGTAGGTTTCTTTTTCTCAGCCTTAATCAATTAACAATTCATGCACTTAGAGATGAATATCTTAACATCTTTCTTTAAACCTTCCCAGTAATAGATTGACATCATATCGCGGTACATTTTATTACAACTAGGATGTATAGTCAGCCTCGAGTAATGACATTCTCGGAGTACCTCATACCTCAAAACATCGATATCGGGCATAACCAATCTCCCATCCTTACAGATCTAAACATCATAGTCAAGTCCGTATATTCTTTATACTCTTAGGTTTGATCATAGTGTCTACCTTGGTAACGATCTCAGTCAATCTAGGATCACTCCTCTGATGAGAACCAATCTGCATAGTTATTAAACTTGCTAACATTTTGAGCTCCAACTCACGCTAAGGTCCAAATTATAGTCATCAATGTACTCTAGCTATTTCCATTCTACAAATATCGCCCCTAAGCCGGCATGCCTTCTACTAAAAGCATCAGCTATTTCTTTACCCTTTCCCGAGGTGTATGCGATATTAGAATCATAAGTGGCTAAGAACTCTAACCATCGTTGCTGACGAAGGTTAAGGTCTTTCTACGTAAAAAGGTACTTTAATGATTTATGGTCGGTAAAAAGCTCGAACCTTTCCCTCAGGAGATAATGCCTCCACATTTTCAATGCAAATACAATCATCGCTATTTCCAATTCATGGGTAGGGTACCCTCTCTCATGAGGTTATAGTTGTCAACTTGAATAGTTGACAACCTTGCCCATTGCATCAATACCACACCCAATCCAGTACCACAAATATTGGTGTATACCCTCATCTCCTCATTCCCTTTTGGGACTACTAATACTAGTTCACACATCAACCTCTCTTTCAGACTTACAAACGCTTTCTCACATCTTGCGTCCTAAGTAAAAGTTTGATTCTTCTTGGTTAAATGAGTTAACTGTGCGACTATCTTGGAGAAATCCTGGAAGACCCTATGGTAATATCCAGTCAATCCCAAGTAACTTCTCATGTCTGTACCGACCTTGGGTGTAGTCCAGCCTTCAAACTACCACAAACTTTGCAGGATCCATAGCAATATCATTTTCCAAAACAACATGACCCAAAACCTTCACTTCTCTCCCCCATAAGAAACATTTGGAAAATTTATCTTTTAATCGGTGTTATCTCAACATCTCCATTACAACCCTTAAATACTTATTATGTTTTTCCTCTATCTTTGAGTACACAAGAATATCATCGATGAACACAAGCCCAAAATTATCAAGATGATCCTTGAAAACACAATTGATGAGATCTACAAAATATGTTGGTGTGTCGGTCAACCCAAATGTCATAACCAACCACTCATAAAAACCAGATGACGTTTGAAGAGTCGTTTTGAGCACACTCTCCTTCGTACTTTCAACGGATAGGATCCTGTCAAGAGATCCAACTGTGAAAATATTTTTGCACCATGCAGCTGGTAAAACAAATCATCCATACGCAGAAGTGGATACTTGTTCTTCCTTGTTACTTTATTCAGCTCACGATAATCTACACATGACCTATGGGGACTATTCATCTTCCTAGCGAATAAAATAGGCGCTACCTACTCAGATATACTCATATGAATAAACCCTTTTCTTAAGAGGTCGATCACAGCTCAAGATCATGTTGCTCTTTGGGTCACATCCTCCTAAGAGGGATTACTATGGTTCTGGTTTCCTTCATCAAGTCGATACAGAACCCAATCCATCTATGTGGATGAAGTCCGGTCCTTTCTCAAAAATGTCTGGATGCTCCCTAAAAATAGGTACATTGTACAACTCAACATGCAAAATATCAAGCGAATATCGAAAATAGCTATCACCTCATTTACTGGTAAACAACCCAACACTGTACTTCGTCCATTATCCTCCCCGACAATCATAGAAGACTTCTCACAATCCGACACTATTCCGTGCCTCTGAAGCCAATCAACCCCAAGAATGATACCAAACCCAACAAAACCCAAAAAAAAGCAATCACAATCCAAAATTGATCCATGACTCGATAAAACGAACTGATGACACATTGTACAAAGGTTAATGGAGCCACCAATCGCATTTGTCACAACAAATGGTTGGTCAACAATTTCAGGTTCTAATCCAAGTTATCTATTAGGTCATTAGAAATGAAGGAATGGGTAGCCTATGCATAAAATAAAACTCGAACAGGAACATCATAAATGCAAAGTGTAATGACCCGGATTTTACACATATCACTGACATAAATATTGATTGATGGTAAGTATCGTATTTACAAATACGAGTTAAAATCCATATTTTTAATATTTCAAAAGTTTTAATTGCATTTCTTTTACCTATGTAACAACACTTATATATGCATATATCACAGCATTTAATAAAATCCTCTTTTCACATTCATGTGTGATAGCATGGAATTTATAGCATTGTTCTAAATTCATTTTATTTTACATATGTCTGAATAATAACACTTATTCATAGCAAGTTTAAAAATCCCACTTTATTTCACTTATTTTGTTCATTTTTTTCAAAGGTTTATGAACTTGAGTTTTTGAGAATATCTTGATTTAAAAACTTATAACAATTAAATTAAAATATGCTTTGTAAGGGTTTAAGTCCTTATGTTTATTTTAGCAAAATTATTGTTTTTAAAACATGAAGCATTTGCATAAAAACATGTCAAAATCACTTGTTTTGTCAAACCAAGTTCAAGTGGAAAAAGCTTGTGTTCATTCCTTTTGAAAAGATATTTTCATGTATATGTATTTTGTTCATTCAGTTTTAAAGGATTTAAAAACTTATATTTTTTTCTTTAAGTAAATTCTTGTTTTTTTTTTCATAAAGCATTCTTGACCAAAGATTTGTTAAAAACCCATATTTTGTTGGCAAAAACAAGATTAAATGAACATGTTTGGTTTCACACATACATCAAGACAAAACATGAAGTACCATCCTTGTGCAAACATGACTTCATGAATATTTACTCAAGAATACACCCACACAAGATGGCAACTACACTAGAAGAACACTAGGAAAGAAGGATTTGAAAGCATGTACTTTGCACATGGCAAATCACTCTTGTTTCTATCATTCTCAGTTTAAATCTTTTCCTTTTCTTTCCTTGAGATTTTCTGAAGTTTCTCTTTCCTTCTATTTTTCCAAAAACCTATTCATTTTTTCAAAACCATGTACTAGATAATTTACCAAATCTTGTACAAAATAAATAAGATCTTTCCTACACTAGTTAAGCACATAAGAACTGATTTTCTTTGAAGAATTTCTATGCCAAAAGCCACATGGCCGTGAGCACAGGGGTGCAGGAATTTCTAGATTTTCTAATACCTTAAAGGCCAAGGTATAGTAATTTAATGGTTTATGTTAAATCAACTTTTTCATGAGAGAAATGTGATCTAAGAGGCCATGTGAAAACTGAGCTTGGATGGTACAAGAAGAGGATAGCATATTCGGCTAAAAACCGAGAAAGATTTGGAGAACATGGTTGGGTCATGTTGCATTTAAGAGCATGTTTGATGGTTCATAGAGAGGCCAATGGGGGAAATAAGGTAGCATGTGTGCAGGTGACTTCAAAGTGAGTATGGAGATGATGTAAGGCCATGTGAATGTAGTTTTGATATTGAAAGAGAAATGAGTTTTAATATTGGCTAGCATTGGTCAAATCAAAAGCTGAAAACTGATCTTCCTCTTCTCTCAAAAACAATATTTAATGCTTCCTTATTTTATTTATTTTCTTCACCTATAAATAGAGTTAAACACCCACACATTTCTACACAACATCAAAGCATTCAAAGTAAATTAGTTAAGAGGAAAATCTGTTAACTTCTTACCAGGCGAGTAAATTTTTAACAAAAGTTCTTTATTGTTTTCTTCTGTATTAAACTGGAAATAAACATGGCTTGTGTTGATCCTGTGCAAGTGATAGGCTTGGTTTAAGTTACCTGTTTATTTTGATCAAACATTTGCTGCTTTACACTTAAACCTTAAACACCAATTGTTTAGAAAACTGATGCATGTTGTGGTCACCCTGTTCTTCCTGTTTGCATTAGACACTAAACCAGAGACTTGATCTTTCAATCTTTGTTAGAGACATGAGTGTGTTGTTGTATTGATTTTTGAAACCATTTCAGTAGCTTAAAGGGTTTAAGAGTAGCAAAAGAATTATGAATATACACTGTATATATTATAAGCAAAAAGACACAGTAGGTTCATAACAACTCTGTTTGATCGAAATTTCAAAACTCGTATTAAACAAAACTAAATATATGAATGAAATACTGGTAGTAAATGATGATTTTTAAAAGGAATTTCATGATTTTTAATAACCTAGATGTTGAGAATTTCAGAGATGATCAGAATTGGTAAAAAAAAAACAATTTTCGATCATCTAGATCGTCATAGACCACGGGGTAGGAATTGGAGCTTTATATAGGTTCAGGGATTAAAGGAAAAATACTAATTTAATTTTCAAATGAAGGGATTTGGGGAATGGGATTGATTTAGGGTTGAACTGTTGTTTTTGGGTTCGGTTTTCAAACCCGAACTGCTCTTCATCGGAGAAGGTAAGGGGTGCGGTCCTAGGGGTTTGGCGGTGTCCATGGGTCAGGGTGACGTGGCAAGGAGGAGGCGACGGTCAGAGGTCAGGCTGAGGAACGGTGTGGTGTTTCTTGGATGTGACTTTTTCTATGAAGAATGGTGGTATGGTGAAAATCCACCAGAGCCGTGTAGGAGATGATCCAGGCATGGGGTGGTGATCGATGGGTGAAGGTGGACGTAGCTGGGTGGTCGTCGGAAGTGGGTGGCAGTCCTGGCGGTTGTGCACGTGCACAGGACTAGGGAGATGACATTGAAGGAAACACAGTGTTTCCACATGTTCAGGCCAAGGATTGTCGATGGCCAAGGGGTGTGGTACTTTGTTTTTTTGGCAACTTGGTACTTATGAAAACCGCATGGAAAATGGGCTGATCAAGGCCAGAAACCATGGTAAATTGATGTGGTACTTTAGACCCTGGTACTTTAGTTTTGAATGAGATTTTTACTCTAGGTTTAAACTAAAAATCCAAGGTTTAAATAAATTATAATTTAAATTATAATGAGAATTAATAAATAGCATTTATATTTTCAAACTGTCAAGTTGAGAAAAGAAAGTGAATCAGGATTACATCGGGTTTTATCAGAAGTGGAATCTAAAATACAGAAACTGAAATTTAAATTAAATTATAAATTTAATTTATAATTAGAGATGATTTTATAATGTTCAAACTGTAAAGCCAACAAGAAGAAGTTCGATCAAGGGTGAAAGATCAGACGTCGTTTTGACAGACGTCGAGAAGTCAGCACAGAAGTTATAATTTTGTTAAATTATAAATGTAATTTATGATTTGCATTGGAAATTATTTTCAAATGAAATAGTTAGATTTTAAACAAACAAGGTAAAAAAACCATATGATACACCTACGCAAGAAATTGTCACTTTTATCTGATATCTAAAATATCTGATATAAGGAACTGATCGTAAAACAGTTCTGTACCTTTTAAAACCAGAACTGTGAATAATGTTTTAATCGTGTTAGACTGATAAAAAAAATAAAAAAAAGAGGGACTTTATCAGTATAGGAAGAAGAATAATAAAATCGAGAATGAACGATCAAAAGGGAAAATTTAGCGAGAAAAATACTTAGTGTAAAAGTGGTAAAATAAATAAGTAAATCATGATTTAAGTCAATTATGAGTGATCAGATTATGAAAAATGATGAGGAATATTTTTCTAAAGAAAAAAATAAAGTAAATATTTACTTTAAAAGTGATGAACAAAAAGGAAATAAAAACCGTGTGCGACGCACACGGTAAAATTGCCGTTTTGAAAAGACGATCAAAATAATCAGATAAAGACCAGTTGATCTTATACTGTGTAGTTTGACTGAAATTGTTTATGTAGATTAGATTATAATCTCGTTAGATTTATAATTTAAAATGAAAATATTCGTTAATCATTTCAAAGAGACCGGATTAACGATCCACTTTGATTGATTATACGTTGCACGTCAGAGATTATCGAAGAAAATAGAAGACGGAGTTGTGCAAGGACTAATTTTAAATAGTGCATTTGGTTTGTCTAGTCCCAGGACAACTTGTATGGACGAATGTCTAACAAAGTAATTCTAACTGATCACGTACGTTGATCTCTCCAAACGTATTTATATGGTGGCAGAGAAATTCGTTTCTTTATGCTTTATACCTATAATTTATTTTTAGGGAAGTCAATTAGTGATTGGCGAGTTTTGACGATGTGGCATTCAAAGAAAAAAACTGTGATGATGAAAGACGAGTCTAGCCTCAAGCCTCACACCCAGGAAATGACAAAAATCGGGCAGGCAGCATGGCTATGTGGGTCACTCCCATTAGGGTATATTGTCACCATCTAAAGAATATTCGTATTTGTTACTTCTTTCATTTCAGTATCTTCCGGGGAACTACGGTGGTCGCGACAAAAAGCCATAAGGTGACAATATATTCGATACACTCAAGAGAAATGAGTGGTCGGTCATGTGTGGGCCGGGTTGCAAGACGTTCTTGTTAAACCCAATGTATTCGTCTCTAGAGGTACACAGTCGACTGGTGGTCCCATACCTTATCATAGTTGGGAATCCAATTTCCATAAGCGCCAAGCGATTTGTATTTGTATACTATATAGGAGAATGTGAGATGCAAGCATTCTTCTAGATTCTAAATTATTTGTGAAAGGCTTATATTTGATTTCAAGTATACAAAGTGTTTTGATCTCATAAGGTAAAAACCCGTTCCGTATTTACGGCGTGGTCTTATGAGATATTTTTATTTGTTTTAAACTGTTTACTCATACCAGTCCCTTGACTGACCCGAAGTTTATTTTTCTGTGTTTTCCCTTAAACTCTTGGGTATTCATAACGCTTGTTATGAATAGACAAGTGAATCAGGATTTGGATAAACCTGTGAAGCTGGAATGAAGAGTTTGCTGTGTGCTGGTCCATCTTTCTACTGTATAACTAAGTCTATCAGTTGATCATCTATGATATGTATAAGTACTGATGTATCATGAATGGGTTGTATTACTAGATTCTGTATACTCTGATGTAATATATTCCCCTGTATAATATTAAAGTATTATCTTTTGTGGAAATTCCGCTGTGAGATTCTGATGTTTTCTGTGATTTTATCCTCTATCTTTTCTTATTCTTATTAATGGCACGCTTCCGATGTGTTCGAAAGTTGGGTCGTTACAGTTGGTATCAGAGCTTAGGTTACTGATTACCTAGGCTTTGGGTGAGTGTGAGAGAGCGTATTTTTTAAAATTTTAAATAAATCAACTTGGATGATATACCTAAGTTAGTTATATCCAATCAAGTCGGGATTGACGACCTGTTATATTCAGGTGATTAAGATGAGTAACCAAGGACCAAGAGGTCGAGCTAATGGAACTTCCACTACTACTGGTCATAATACTGGATCCCAGGATCAAGGAGAAACTGTGGAGGAAGTTGCACCAATCGAACAAGATAAAAGGAGTTAATTTAACCAGGGTCAGCCTTAGGATAAAATTAATATGGTTGGATTAAATTAGAATAATATTCAATCATATTGATATAGAAAGTCGAGTTAGAATTTTAAATTGAATTAAAATTTGGATTTTCTGGAATTAAGGCTGGACCTAAGTATTAAATTGGATATGAACTCCGGGAATGTGAAATGGTTGATTTGTGAAATTAAAACATATTTGAGTCCTGAGACGGAGATAATTAACCAAGTTAATAGAGGTTGTGGATAATACTTAACGGAGTTAAGAGGATTAACTGGTGAGTTAAAAAGGAATTTGGACAGATACATATGTCTGAGCAAGATTGATTCAAATCAATGAAGTGAATAAGGCCTGTGATCTATTTCCCAAATAAACGCAAGTGTATTTGGAAATTGATGAGAATTTAAGAAGGAGATTCAAGAAATAGTAATGCAAGGATGGAATGTTTTTCAAACATAGTGACAGATATATCCAGTTATGGAAATAATTGTTATTAATAAGATATTTATTGATGTTTGTGTCGATAACTCTAAATCTACTACTTACAAATTTCAGGGATGAAATTTTTATAAGGGGGGTAGAATGTAATGACCCGGATTTTACACATATCACTGACACGAATATTGATTGATGGTAAGTATCGTATTTACAAATACGAGTTAAAATCCATATTTTTAATATTTCAAAAGTTTTAATTGCATTTCTTTTACCTGTGTAACAGCACTTATATATGCATATATCACAGCATTTAATAAAATCCTCTTTTCACATTCATGTGTGATAGCATGGAATTGATAGCGTTGTTCTAAATTCATTTTATTTTACATATGTTTGAATAAT
This sequence comes from Allium sativum, assembly GCA_030737875.1. Taxonomy (NCBI): domain Eukaryota; kingdom Viridiplantae; phylum Streptophyta; class Magnoliopsida; order Asparagales; family Amaryllidaceae; genus Allium; species Allium sativum. Next base: position 386,223,556 of record CM060925.1, read on the forward strand.
AACACTTATTCATAGCAAGTTTAAAAATGCCACTTTATTTCACTTATTTTGTTCATTTTTTTCAAAGTCTTTAAAACTTGAGTTTTTGAGAATATCTTGATTTAAAAACTTATAACAATTAAATTAAAATATGCTTTGTAAGGGTTTAAGTCCTTATGTTTATTTTAGCAAAATTATTGTTTTTAAAACATGAAGCATTTGCATAAAAACATGTCAAAATCACTTGTTTTGTCAAAGCAAGTTCAAGTGGAAAAAGCTTGTGTTCATTCCTTTTTGCAAAGATATTTTCATGTATATGTATTTTGTTCATTCAGCTTTAAAGGATTTAAAAACCTATATTTTTTTCTTTAAGTAAATTCTTATTTTTTTCCGTAAAGCATTCGTGACCAAAGATTTGTTAAAAACCCACATTTTGTTGGCAAAAACAAGATTAAATGAACATGTTTGGTTTCACACATACATCAAGATAAAACATGAAGTACCATCCTTGTGCAAACATGACTTCATGAATATTTACTCAAGAATACACCCACACAAGATGGCAACTACACTAGAAGAACACTAGGAAAGAAGGATTTGAAAGCATGTACTTTGCACATGGCAAATCACTCTTATTTCTATCATTTTCAGTTTAAATATTTTCCTTTTCTTTCCTTGAGATTTTCTGAAATTTCTCTTTCCTTTTATTTTTCCAAAAACCTATTCATTTTGTCAAAACCATGTACTAGAGAATTTACCAAATCTTGTACAAAATAAACAAGATCTTTCCTACACTAGTTAAGCACATAAGAACTTATTTTCTTTGAAGAATTTCTATGCCAAAGGCCACATGGCCGTGAGCACAGGGGTGCAGGAATTTCCAGATTTTCTAATACCTTAAAGGCCAAGGTATAGTAATTTAATGGTTTATGTTAAATCAACTTTTTCATGAGAGAAATGTGATCTAAGAGGCCATGTGAAAACTGAGCTTGGATGGTACAAGAAGAGGATAGCATATTCGGCTAAAAACCAAGAAAGATTTGGAGAACATGGTTGGGTCATGTTGCATTTAAGAGGATGTTTGATGGTTCATAGAGAGGTCAATGGGGGAAATAAGGTAGCATGTGTGCAGGTGACTTCAAAGTGAGTATGGAGATGATGTAAGGCCATGTGAATGTAGTTTTGATATTGAGAGAGAAATGAGTTTTAATATTGGCTAGCATTGGTCAAATCAAAAGCAGAAAATTGATCTTACTCTTCTCTCAAAAACAGTATTTAATGCTCCCTTATTTTATTTATTTTCTTCACCTATAAATAGAGTTAAACGCCCACACATTTCTGCACAACATCAAAGCATTCAAATTAAATCAGTTAAGAGGAAAATCTGTGAACTTCTTACCAGGTGAGTTAATTTTTAACAAAAGTTCTTTACTGTTTTCTTCTGTATTGAACTGGAAATAAACCTGGCTTGTGTTGATCCTGTGCAAGTGATAGGCTTGGTTTAAGTTACCTGTTTATTTTGATCAAACATTTGTTGCTTGACACTTAAACCTTAAACACCAATTGTTTAGAAAACTGATGCATGATGTGGTCACCCTGTTCTTCCTGTTTGCATTAGACACTAAACCAAAGACTTGATCTTTCAATCTTTGTTAGAGACATGAGTGTGTTGCTGTATTGATTTTTGAAACCATTTGAGTAGCTTAAAGGGTTTAAGAGTAGCAAAAGAATTATGAATATACACTGTATATATTATAAACAAAAAGACACAGTAAGTTCATAACAGCTCTGTTTGATCGAAATTTCAAAACTCGTATTAAACAAAACTAAATATATGAATGAAATACTAGTAGTAAATGATGATTTTTAAAAGGAATTTCATGATTTTTAATAACCTAGATGTTCAGAATTTCAGAGATGATCAGAATTGGTAAAAAAAACAATTTCCGATCATCTAGAACGTCATAGACCACGGGGTTGGAATTGGGGCTTCATATACGTTCAGGGATTAAAGGAAAAATACTAATTTAATTTTCAAATGAAGGGATTTGGGGAATGTGATTGATTTAGGGTTGAACTGTTGTTTTTGGGTTCGGTTTTCAAACCCGAACTGCTCTTCATCGAAGAAGGTAAGGGGGTGCGGTCCTGGGGGTTTGGCGGCGTCCAAGGGTCAGGGTGACGTGGCAAGGAGGAGGCGACGGTCAGTGGTCAGGCTGAGGAACGGTGTGGTGTTTCTTGGATGTGACTTTTTCTATGAAGAATGGTGGTACAGTGAAAATCCACCAGAGCCGTGTAGGAGATGATCCAGGCATGGGGTGGTGATCGATGGGTGGAGGTGGACGTAGCTAGGTGGTCGTCGGAAGTGGGTGGCGGTCCTTGCGGCTGTGCACGTGCACAGGACTGGGGAGAGGACATTGAAGGAAACACGGTGTTTCCACGTGATCAGGCCAAGGATTGTCGATGGCCAAGGGGTGTGGTACTTTGTTTTTTTGGCAACTTGGTACTTATGAAAACCGCATGGAAAAGGGGCTGATCAAGGCCAGAAACCATGGTAAATTGATGTGGTACTTTAGACCCTGGTACTTTAGTTTTGAATGAGATTTTTACTTTAGGTTTAAACTAAAAATCCAAGGTTTAAATAAATTATAATTTAAATTATAATGAGAATTAATAAATAGCATTTATATTTTCAAACTGTCAAGTTGAGAAAAGAAAGTGAATCAGAATTACATCGGGTTATATCAGCAGTGGAATCTAAAATACAGAAACTGAAATTTAAATTAAATTATAAATTTAATTTATAATTAGAGATGATTTTCTAATGTTCAAACTGTAAAGCCAGCAAGAAGAAGTTCGATCAAGGGTGAAAGATCAAACGTCGAGAAGTCAGCACAGAAGTTATAATTTTGTTAAATTATAAATGTAATTTATGATTTGCATTGGAAATTATTTTCAAATGAAATAGTTGGATTTTAAACAAACAAGGTAGAAAAACCATTTGATACATCTACGCAAGAAATTGTCAGTTTTATCTGATATCTAAAATATCTGATAAGGAACTGATCGTAAAACAGTTCTGTACCTTTTAAAACCAGAACTGTGAATAATGTTTTAATCGTGTTAGAATGATAAAAAATAAAAAAAAGAGGGACTTTATCAGTATAGGAAGAAGAATAATAAAATCGAGAATGAACGATCAAAAGGGAAAATTTAACGAGAAAAATACTTAGTGTAAAAGTGGTAAAATAAATAAGTAAATCATGATTTAAGTCAATTATGAGTGATCAGATTATGAACAATGATGAGGAATATTTTTCTAAAGAAAAAAACAAAGTAAGTATTTACTTTAAAAGTGACGAACAAAACGGAAAGAAAAACCGTGTGCGACGCACATAGTAAAATTGGCCGTTTTGAAAAGACGATCAAAATAATCAGATAAAGACCAGTTGATCTTATACTGTGTAATTTGACTGAAATTGTTTATGTAGATTAGATTATAATCTCGTTAGATTTATAATTTAAAATGAAAATATTCGTTAATCATTTCAAAGAGACCGGATTAACGGTCAACTTTGATTGATTATATGTTGCGCGTCAGAGATTATCGAAGAAAATATAAGACGAAGTTGTGCAAGGACTATTTTTAAATAGTGCATTCGGTTTGTCCAGTCCCAGGACAACTTGTATGGACGAATGTCTGACAAAGTAATTCTAACTGATCACGTACGTTGATCTCTCCAAACGTATTTATATGGTGGCAGAGAAATTCGTTTCTTTATGCTTTATACCTATAATTTATTTTTGGGGAAGTCAATTAGTGATTGGCGAGTTTTGACGATGTGGCATTCAAAGAAAAAAACTGTGATGATGAAAGACGAGTCTAGACTCAAGCCTCACACCCAGGAAATGACAAAAATCGGGCAAGCAGCATGGCTATGTGGGCCGCTCCCATTAGGGTGTATTGTCACCATCTAGAGAATATTCGTATTTGTTACTTCTTTCATTTCTGTATCTCCCGGGGAACTACGGTGGTCGCGACAAAAAGCCGTAAGGTGACAATATATTCGATACGCTCAAGAGAAATGAATGGTCGGTCATGTGTGGGCCGAGTTGCAAGACGTTCTTGTTGAACCCAGTGTATTCGTCTCTAGAGGTACACAGTCGGCTGGTGGTCCCATACCTTATCATAGTTGGGAATCCGATTTCCATAAGCGCCAAGCGATTTGTATTTGTATACTATATAGGAGAATGTGAGATGCAAGCATTCTTCTAGATTCTAAATTACTTGTGAAAGGCTTATATATGATTTCAAGTATACAAAGTGTTTTGATCTCATGAGGTAAAAACCCGTTCCGTATTTACGGCGTGGTCTTATGAGATATTTTTATTTATTTTAAACTGTTTACTCATACCAGTCCCCTGACTGACCCGGAGTTTATTTTTCTGTGTTTTCCCTTAAACTCTTGGGTATTCATAACGCTTGTTATGGATAGACAAGTGAATCAGGATTTGGATAAACCTGTGAAGCTGTAATGAAGAGTTTGCTGTGTGCTGGTCCATCTTTCTACTGTATAACTAAGTCTGTCAGTTGATCATCTATGATATGTATAAGTACTGATGTATCATGAATGGGTTGTATTACTAGATTATGTATGCTCTGATGTAATATATTCCGCTGTGTAATATTAAAGTATTATCTTTTGTGGAAATTCCGCTGTGAGATTCTGATGTTTTCTGTGATTTTATCTTCTATCTTTTCTTATTCTTATTAATGGAACGACTTCCGATGTGTTCGAAAGTTGGGTCGTTACACAAAGCGTACCTTGAATATCGATACCCTTTCCTTTCTCCATTATTGTTGGGACATTTAACGAAGAATGAACAACATTGATGGCATATTATTTCATTAGTTGCTTCTCTTTTGAGAGATACGGACAATCCCTTTGGAAGTGTAACATCATGGAATTTTCCAATACTTAAATCAGTTACCTAGTTAGGCCCAAAATAGAATTGAGCAAACGATGTAATTTAAGCAAATAATGGAATGTGATCATGAAATTTTCACCATTGTATTCGTAATGGAATTCTAGTCAATATTTATGTTTGGAACTTTGTGAACGGAGTTTATATGAAAAAATTACGTATGAAATATGAAAAAGGACGAAAAACAGTTAAATAGAATATATCTAATTTGGAAAATATTGTTGCCATTTATTACTCTGCCTCCTACAGGAGGCAGGTCGACCTGGGAGTCGACTGGGGTCGACCAGGTGGTCGACTGCCCTTACGACATGTAGGTCACGACTCCTGTGGTGGCTAGAGTATTATATATTATAATATATACATATACCAAAGGATGAATTTTTTTGGAATTATATCTAAGGGTGCAGGGTCAATTCTACACCTATAAATAAAAGGCAAGACCCTCATTCTTTTGCTCACATTTTCTTGAGGCAGAGGCAAAGCTATACCATTCCCTAATCTCTTACTGAGTTCTAAAATATAAACATAAACAAATCAAATTAACAAGGATTGGGAATATTGAATATAGATTAGTGCAAAAGGTTGGCTCTACTTATAGGTAATCTTTATTATTAGTTTCCTTCTATTTTTCCAATTCTTCTTTCAGATCTATAAATTTTGTTGCGTATATATATGTATCCACTCTTTTTATATATAACAGATCTATAGGATTTGGAATTATAGGCCTAAAATTTGTGACCAAATTTGGATTTGGAATAGATTTCAGGTAGGTTGGAAATATATTCATTGTTAAGAATATCATATCTATTTCATCTGTGTCAAATCTGAATTTATACACCTAAAAGTATTAGATTTATCTTATTTGTGTTCAACTAAAATTATATTATAAAAATCTACTATGGATTTATAGACCTTTTAGTTATAATATTCTTATCTTTGCCTATAATTGCTTTAGATAGTCTGTGGTTATTGTAACACCTTGAATTTGGAAATCAATCCTTATATGTTGTTTGATTTTTGATGTAATTATTCCAGATTTATATGATATGGGTGTAAAGATATAATTTGTGCAGTTTATTACTTCAGAGTCATAAATCTGTTTGTGTTTGGTACTGTTTGTGGTTTTTACTTAATTGTTGTAAATTATTCGTTTTTCTCTTTGTTAATAAAAAGGCATTATTTGAAATCTACAAGAAATATAAACAAATCATATAGGAAGGGAAGTGTAAATTCACATATTTTGTACGTAGTTTACATCATCTATTCCAACTAAAATATTACCTATTTCTTATAATTTGAAATATGACCATATTCGCTCTTTTCAATAGTTTGGGAAAATTTTACAATAATTACAATAAATAATCATTTTATGAGATTTTGAATCTCAACAAAATTAAACACAAAAATGATTGTTTTAGTCGTTAGTTTGGACTAGAATACAAACAATAATAATAAAACATGATTAGCAACCACATAAATATCATGCTAAAACATATATATATATATATGTGTGTGTGTGTGTGTGTGTGTGTGTGTGTGTGTGTGTGCGTGTGTGTGTGTAAATATATTATGACCTTATCCATCCGAAACCTACGTAAACAACACTATTATTGAGTAAATGTATGTTATTTTTTTGAAATTGAATGGTTTCCCTTTTTGATGGAAATATAGATTGTAAAATTTCCCAGAATAAATGGAAAGGAATATATGTAACCATTATATATGCTGATAGCAATAAACATGAAATTTATTGCTATAATTTAAAGGTTACAAATAAGGGAATAAATATCATAACCATGAATGTTGTGGGGAAAGGAATGAATAATGTAACGAATGTCAAATGGTTACAATTTAAAATAAATAGGAATAAATGTTGTGACTCCAATTAGGGGATCAATATAATAAACTTATATACACATACTTATATAGGAACTAGTATAAATTAAATAACCATAGTAATGTATTCGAGTTACAACAATTAGAATTAAAGTATTTAGATGGAACTAATATAAATGACATTTAATAGATTATTTATTGCCTTAGGAAACATTACCATTAGGGTCACTAATGGCACGAGACAATTATGGAATTAAATTTACTGAATTTCCATTGCCTTAGGAAATATGACTGTTAGGGTCATTGATGGCATGTGATCATTATAATAATAAACTGGATTAAAGGGAACTTAATGGGAATTTAGAGCATTAATGGTCGTAGTAAATACTAAGTCCAGTAGGGCAATAAATATACTAGGATAGGAAGTTATAGGAAATCATCCTTACCTTATTCTAGTTTAATTCTTGAAACAATATCCTTAATTAATTAACAAGGATTGGACATAGTAGGTTAATGGTGCGAGGTAAATTACCTTATTCAATAGAAGTCTGCACTTTCAAATAGCCGGATATAGGTACAAATGATATGAGATGTCATCAACCATAGAAACACGTGATGACAATTAATTGCGTAGCGTGAATTATCCTATAGGTTTACTTCAAGTGTTGAGGTATTAAGTGATTGTAGGACCTGCCTCCCTTCGAAAGAAGAAACCAAAAGCAGCATGGTTGTTCGACTCTACAGATATTTCTATCGAATTAGAAATTCGTCGCTCGAATAGAAATAAAATAACAGCAAGCGCACGATGTACACTTGTAGTACGTGGCGTATACGAGTCGATCCACGAAAAAAGTAATAATTTTAATTCTACTAAATGAAATTAAACCAAATTTAAGATTGTGATGACAAACTACTACAAAAGTAAATGAAAACTATGAGTTCAAATGACAATTTAGAAGAAAATCCACTTTCTAGATCACATAAATCAACCAATATGAAATTATGATCCCTTTTTTTGGCTACTAGTGAATTTAATTGATACGTTTATGATTTAGCATGCTATGAATTAGCCCAAAATAAATCATCAGACTATAACACATCCATTAAACCACTTGCTAACTCTCATGAAAATTGACAAATAATATGAAAATTAAAATTTATTTTAAGCATGATCTATTAAATATGAATTATAAATATATATCATCAAATTTTTACTTTAAAACCACTTCATTACCAATATATAGAGGTAATTTTTTGTTTTGTTTGTCTAAGCATATCATATTTGGTATCAACAACATGTGATATCAAATTCAAAACTAAAACAAAAACCTTTAACCACTTTAAACTTTTCTAATAAGCAAAAAAAAGAGATCAAAAACATCAAGTTGTTGAATCTACATGACTTAGAAAGCTTCACTGCCCTTAAACTGTAGGGATTTGGCCTTTTATTAGAGGTATCATTTCAACATAAATAGATTTCAACATGAAAACAACAAAATCAGTAGAAACAAAGCAATGAAGAATAGAGAATAACTACTAAACCAATTACACAAAAATAAAGCTACATTACATGCATGAAAGTAATTCTAAGCTACTAACGTAAAGAAAGAACATGAAATATAAGATCACTAATTAACATTGCATAAGAAAGGAAAATTACATGAAAATAAAAATGGCTACATAGCCATGAAAAGAGAGTTTTAATCCTACAACAACAAAAAAAAAAAAAAAAAGAGGATCCTCTTTACATGAACTTGTGAGGAATTTAAACAAGCATAAACCCTAATCTTATTTTTTGGGAACTACCTTATATATCCTCTTTATAAAGATTCCATGTTGCCTTTAGCCACTAATGATTCGTTAAAAATGTATGAAGCTTTTTTGTCTCCTTTAGCTAATGCATTAGCCTCTAGTTAAAGCCTTAAGGAAAGTGGGTTATGCGGGCAGGTGGGGTCCTCCACTAACTTGTGTGTGAATTAGTTCCATCTTCATTCCTTTATCTCCTCTTTGTGCATGCATTTTGTGACGGCCCGCCCCGCACCAGCCTGTATTTCCTCCGAAAGTGCGCTGTACACATGCCCGACTAGCACGGGACGGTCGCCAAAGAAAGAAAGGAAATGAACTAATCAAGGGACCTGTAGAATGTCTCACAGCGCATGGAATAAAATATAATAATAACATACTTGACATAAAACAGGTGAGACAGTGAATAAGCTGATAACTAAAATCAACATCAGAGCAGCGGAAATTCAAATACAGCTTATTACAACTTTCCAAATTTACTGTCTCCAAACAAAAGAAAGCTAAAGTAGAAGATACACCACCAATGCCCAAGCAGTGATCTTCAACAATACAGGGAGAATACTATATATATTACGTGGAAGCCTCCTGCTCGTCTCCGGATCATCTACCCGTGCATCACCAGCTAACCTGTCTCTAGTCTGCTCGTGTGAGCACCCAGAGTAATAAGAGGAGACATAAAACTCTGGGTCAGACATAAAGCCTGGTATGAGCGATAAGCATCTAAATAGAATAATAACAGGTATACTAAACCATACCTGAACCTGGACCTGCAACCAAAGAGTTAGTACCACATACCGTACAATACTCTAAGGCGCCATAATAAATAGTGTAAGAATACGGGGGTGGGGTGTGTATGTCATAATAATAGCAAACAAACCATCCATAGCAACCATCCTCACATCTCTCACTCAGTGCGTAAAGCATACGACATCTACCACTTTGGAACACTAGACAAACCGAGGTAACGACGAATCCCGACTTGTAGAAACCCTGCTGTGACCAAGCCAAACACTTGGAGTCATGACCAAACATTTCAATGACCCACTTCATTGGTCGTAGCCCTTGGTTCTACCGATGCCATAATGGCCCTGAATCCGCCTTCGTACCTCCTACCATAGTGGTCCAAAGCTATAGACGTCGATAACCCCTTGGCACGCGTCCCGCAGCAAAACTCAACCATGAAGCGAACTCATTGATTCCCATCTGAATCTTGAGCTCTAACTTCTCATTTGGGCTTCCTTTGCATCTCGGGTTTCTGTCATCACCCTCCGGATCGGTCTACATTCTGTTCGTAACTTCATGGTTCGGTTCGCAGTCACTAGCTTGTAGCCATCAACCTCGGATCGGTTCGGATCATCCTTCACGCTCGGATCAGATCGTGGAAGCCTTCCTCCCCAGCTCGGACCGTGGCACACTATCCAGGTCGGGTCGCTATCATCGGATCGTGCTCCACCTCGGATCGGTTCGCGGATCGTATCGCCTTCACCAGGTCGGATCGGGTCGAGGTACTCCCACTGGTTCGGGTCGTGTTCCATAGCTTGTGGCGCTTCCCTTCGGTCGTGGATGCACATCGATTCAGATCGTGAGCTTCTGAAATGGATCGGTTCGTGGTCACCATCCATAGGCGGATCGGGTCATGCCATTGGTTCGGATCGTGGAAGATGGGGCGGAACGTGGTACATAGGGCGATCTGATCCGGTATATTTCCTGCACTTGTTTTCCAGCGACTATCTTACGCCATTCGACGGCGTTTTTGACCAATCTAACTTCTCTAATCAATCACAAAACACTCCATAAAGTCATAACAACATGTAATAGCAACCACAACACCAAACAATCACTCAAATGAATCAAAATGGATCAATAGTGGCCAAAACTCCTTAGTTTCCCCTAAGCATGTTTAAGTAAAACTGATCATAGAGTTAACAAAACTTAATCAAATCGAACCAAATTTCAACCAGAGGCATAAAATATTATTTTCGAATTTCTAAATATTTTTCCAGAATTTATTAGTGTATAAATTCGCTAATCTTCACTAATTACCCTTAATTACCGTAATTAGTGCAAAAACTATGCAAATCACTCACCTTTGCCACAATAAAACTCCCAAATCTGAAGTGAACCTCTGATTTGCACGAATTCCAATATGTAACAGCAGCCCTACCTCGGTCCTTGTGCTAATCCTCCTTGATTTGATGCCTCTAAGCCTTAATCCTTGATTAGGGAGTGATTTTTGGGTGTTTTAGAGAGATTTAGAGAGTGGAGGCCATGGCTAGGTTAAGAGGAATGAAAGTGGCGGCTGGAAAATGTCTAAAGAAATGTTTTCTAACCCTAATCAGCACCTATATACCCCTAAACCCGAAATTCCCCTTGGGCCTAGCTGCTAATCACCCGTTTAGGCCCAATTAAGCTGTTTTTCACCATCTGAAACTTGTTTCAGCCATATCTCCCAAACGGTGAGTCCGTTTGGCTAATGTAACCACTCTACGGAAAGAGAAACCATCATCCGGAGCCAATGGAAGGGGTTTCAGGTCAAAATTCCTTTCCAGTCAAAAGTTATGGCCAAAAAAGTGATAACTAGGGGTAAAATGGTCATTTAAAAATCGGGAAAAATCATGAACATGGGAAATGACCCCAATAGTCGTCTCCCAAAGTTACATGACCATACGACTTCGTATGTGAAAGAAATAAATATCCTACGATCCTATGATGCGTAGAATGCGGGTCGTTACACCCTCCCCCACTTAAGAAATTTCGTCCCCGAAATTCCTTAACCCAAAACATACAAAGGATCCCGCATGCCTAACAGCCACGTACAACAATCAAACATGCAAAACAAGCAAACAAGCCTATCCTAGCATGCGGAAAACTAAATCGAAGTCAAAATCTTACCAGGCAAAGAGTTCTGGGTGTGACTTCTTAATGTTATCCTCTGTCTCCCAAGTACAATCATTCTCGTTCTCGCTCCACTGTACCTTGACTAGCTTCACCGCCTTCCTTCGAAGTTGCTTCATGTCGTGCTCGACAATACGGACCGGCTTGCGGTTCCCAACCGCCTCGAAATCTACTTCGAAGTCCTCCAACTGATCAGGTGAAATAGTCATATCTGAGTCGTGAACGAACTTCCTTAGTTGGGAAACATGAAATACGTTATGAACTCCCGCCATCTTCTCCGGTAAGTCAATTCTATATGCCAAATTCCCGACTAGTTCAAGAACAGGGAATGGGCCAACAAATCTTGGTGCCAACTTGCCTCTCCTGCCAAATCGTATTACGCTCTTCAACGGAGAAATCTTGACAAACACCAAGTCACCAACGGAGAATTTTAAGTCTCTTCTCCTCTTATCAGCATAACTCTTCTGCCTATCTTGGGCAGCCTTCATTCGTTGTTGAATGATCTTAATCTTATCTGAAGTTTTCCTCACCACATCTGGTCCAAGCATAAACTTCTCGCCAGTCTCTATCCAACATGATGGTGAGTTGCACGGTCTTCCGTACAAAGCTTCATATGGAGCCATACCGATACTGGATTGGTAGGTATTATAATATGCAAACTCTACTAGGTGCAAATGGTCATCCCATGATCCACCAAAATCCAATATACATGCTCTCAAGAGATCTTCCAAAATACGGTTCACCCTCTCCGTCTGACCGTCGGTCTGAGGATGATATGCGGTACTGAGATGTAACTCTGACCCTAGAGCCTCTTGTAAGCTCTTCCAAAACCCACTAGTGAACAACGGGTCTCGGTCGCTCACAATGCTTTTGGGTACTCCATGAAATCTCACTACCCACTTCATATACAATTCTGCTAACTTAGCTGCCGTTCTGGTCGATTTGACTGGTATAAACCTTGCACTTTTAGTTAATCGATCCACAATCACCCAAATGCTATCATGTCCCGATCTAGTCCTTGGTAAACCATCGAGACTTGCTCCCATTTCCATTCGGGAATTTCTAAGGGCTGTAACAACCCACTAGGCTTCTTTTGCTCGGCTTTAACTAGCTGGCAATTCAGGCACTTGGATATAAACTTCCCAACGTCTCTTTTCATCCCTTCCCAGTAGTAAGTCTGCTTCATATCTCGATACATCTTGTTACCACCGGGGTGTATAGTCAGCTTTGAGTGATGACATTCTCTAAGCACTTCATCCCTCAATCCATTGACATTGGGTACAACAAGCTTTCCATTCTTTCTAAGCCATCTATCTCGATCAAGCCCATACTTGTTCATCTCCTCATCGATACCCATCTCTAACTTGGAGATGATTTCCAATAGGTTAGGATCGTCCCTCTGACTAGAGCCGATCCGCTCAATCAAAGTGGGTCTGATCGTCAAACTTGCTAACATTTCTGGACCCAATTCGCACTTTGGTCTGAAATCAAACCCCGCGATAAACTCTAGTTGCTTCCATTCAAGGAACATAGCCCCTAAGCTGGCATGTCTTCTACTCAATGCATCAGCCACCGCATTGCCCTTTCCTGGTGTGTATGCGATGTCAAAATCATAGGAAGCTAAGAACTCTAACCATCTCTGCTGACGGAGATTCAGATCTTTCTGAGAGAAGAGATACTTTAACGACTTATGATCTGTAAACAGCTCAAATCTTTCTCCCAAGAGATAGTGTCTCCACATCTTTAACGCGAACACGATCGCTGCCAATTCTAAATCATGGGTAGGGTATCTTCTCTCGTGCGGTTTCAATTGCCGACTTGCGTAAGCTATAACCCTACCGCCTTGCATCAATACAGCACCCAGTCCGGTACCACAGGCGTCCGTGTATACCGTCATCTCTTCATTCCCTTTAGGAATGACTAACACTGGTGCGCTTGTCAACTTGTCCTTTAGACTTTTGAATGCATTCTCGCACCTTTCATCCCAGACAAAAGCTTGATTCTTCTTGGTCAACTGGGTCAATGGTGCTGCTATCTTGGAGAAACTTTGGATAAACTTACGATAGTATCCAGCTAATCCCAAGAAACTTCTTACATCTGTTGCATTCTTGGGCGTAGGCCAATCCTGTACCGTAGCCACCTTCGCCGCGTCCACGGCAATCCCATTTTCTGATACAACATGGCCCAAGAACCTCACTTCCCTCTTCCAGAAGTGACACTTAGAAAACTTTGCTTTCAATTGGTGTTTTCTCAACACCTCCATCACTATTCTTAAATTTCCCTTGTGTTTTTCCTCTGTCCTCGAGTAGACCAAAATATCATCAACGAACACAAGGACAAATTTATTCAACTGATCTCCGAATACCCTATTCATAAGATCCACAAAATATGCTGGGGCATTGGTCAGCCCGAATGGCATGACCAATCACTCATAAAACCCAGACGGCGTCCGAAATGCCGTTTTAGCTATACTCTCACCTTCCACTCTAAGCTGATGAAAACCTGTCGCGAGATCCAACTGAGAAAATACTCTCGCTCCACTCAACTGATCAAACAAATCATCTATCCGCGGTAGAGGATACTCGTTCTTCCTCGTCACTTTATTCAACTCGCGGTAGTCTACACACAAACGAAGGGAACCATCCGCCTTGGTAGCAAACACAACTGGTGCTCCCCATTCAGAAACACTCCTTCTGATAAATCCCTTCTTCAAAAGATCGCTGACTTGCACCTCGAGCTCCCGCTGCTCTCTTGGTGCCATACGACGAAGTGGCATCACTATAGGCCTGACATCTTTTACCAAATCAATACGGAACTCAATCTCTCGGTGTGGTGGAAGTCCGGTCACTTCTTCGAAAACATCCGGATACTGGCCAACCACGGGCAAACCTGACAACTCACTATGCGGAATGTCGAGGGAGTTTAGAAAACTAGCCAATACCCCCTCACTGGGTAGACCACCAAACACTATCCTCCGCCCATCATCCGCTCTAGCTGTCACCAAAAAGCCCTCACAGTCTACCACCACCCCGTATCTTCGGAGCCAATCTACTCCCAAAATAATGCCAAACCCAGTAAAGCCCAAAACAAAGCAATCACAAACAAACATGCATCCATGACTCGATAAGACCACATTACGACAAATCATGCTAAGGCTAGTCGAACCACCAACCGGGTTCGTCACTACTAAAGGTCTATCGACAATCTCGGGCTCCAATCCCAACCTATCTACCAGGTCACTAGATATGAAAGAACTGGAAGCTCCGGTATCAAACAAAACTCTAACAGGAACATCATAAACAGAAAGCATACCTTGAATGACGACATTCTTTCCCTTCTCCGCCGCTGTTGGGGCATTCGACGAAGAAGGAATAGCATTAAGAGCGTAGGCTTTCACCATTTGCTTTTCCTTAGGAGGCTGTGGACACTTGTCCTTATGATGTCCCATCTGGCCACAGTTGAAGCACTTCCTATCTACTGGCTTGGCCCGACAATTACTAGCATAATGGCCCTTCTTACCACAGCTGAAGCACTCAACATCTTGCTTATTCTTTTTCTTCTGGCCATCCTTAGCTTGGTTCTGCTTTCTCTTATTCTGGGAACCACCCTTGCCTCCACTTGCTTGTGGCTTTGGCTCATCTGCGGATGCAACCTCAGTCTTCGGCTTAGGGTAGAGACTCTCTGACCTCAATGCTTTCCCTACAATCGACTCAAACGACTCATCGATGTGGTTAATAAGCCTTTCCCCCAAGTACCGATCCAAACCGGTTATGAATTTCTCATTCTTCTTCTCGGCAGTATCAATAAGAGATAACCCATATTTTGACAAAGTGTCAAATTCAGCAATGTACTCCGAGACAGCTCTGCCATTCTGCTTGAGCTCCAAGAATTTCTTAAACAGCACTGACTTCTGAGCAGCTGGAATGAACTTCTCGCTAAAGCGAGCCTTAAACTGCTCCCAAGTAATCTGATCTTCGGGAGTAGCTGCCTTTATAGCATTCCACCAATTCATTGCCCGCCCTTGCAGCTGACGGGACGCTAGCTTTCTCTTCATCGCATCCTCGATACCCAAATCCTCGAAGATACGTTCGCAACTATCCAACCAATCCTGAACATCTGTGGCCGACTCCGTTCCGTGGAACAGCTTCCCACCAAGGCTAGTATAATCCTTATTCAACTTGGCGAAGTCGACTCTTGGCGCCTGCACTATTGGACCACCACCATTTCCACCATTGGGAGCTGCCCTCTGTACATCTCTAAGCATCTCTCTCATGAGGTCAGTAAACATCGTCCTCATGTCAGCAGCATTCCCATCATTGGCTCCCCTACCAGCACCTCTAGTATATCGGCTCATCGTCAATCTGAAAAAGGAAACGATTAACGACTCCATAGTAGTGCTAGTGCAGTACGACTTCATTCTTATACAACTAATAGTATATATATATAGCTTTTGAAAACCAAAATAATCACAAATACGCTCTCTCGTATACGTATATTATCTCTCCCTGATAACTTCCCTAGGTTAACTACGCAACCTAGAGCTCTGATACCAAGTGTGACGGCCCGCCCCGCACCAGCCTGTATTTCCTCCGAAAGTGCGCTGTACACATGCCCGACTAGCACGGGACGGTCGCCAAAGAAAGAAAGGAAATGAACTAATCAAGGGACTTGTAGAATGTCTCACAGCGCATGGAATAAAATATAATAATAACATACTTGACATAAAACAGGTGAGACAGTGAATAAGCTGATAACTAAAATCAACATCAGAGCAGCGGAAATTCAAATACAGCTTATTACAACTTTCCAAATTTACTGTCTCCAAACAAAAGAAAGCTAAAGTAGAAGATACACCACCAATGCCCAAGCAGTGATCTTCAACAATACAGGGAGAATACTATATATATTACGTGGAAGCCTCCTGCTCGTCTCCGGATCATCTACTCGTGCATCACCAGCTAACCTGTCTCTAGTCTGCTCGTGTGAGCACCCAGAGTAATAAGAGGAGACATAAAACTCTGGGTCAGACATAAAGCCTGGTATGAGCGATAAGCATCTAAATAGAATAATAACAGGTATACTAAACCATACCTGAACCTGGACCTGCAACCAAAGAGTTAGTACCACATACCGTACAATACTCTAAGGCGCCATAATAAATAGTGTAAGAATACGGGGGTGGGGTGTGTATGTCATAATGATAGCAAACAAACCATCCATAGCAACCATCCTCACATCTCTCACTCAGTGCGTAAAGCATACGACATCTACCACTTTGGAACACTAGACAAACCGAGGTAACGACGAATCCCGACTTGTAGAAACCCTGCTGTGACCAAGCCAAACACTTGGAGTCATGACCAAACATTTCAATGACTCACTTCATTGGTCGTAGCCCTTGGTTCTACCGATGCCATAATGGCCCTGAATCCGCCTTCGTACCTCCTACCATAGTGGTCCAAAGCTATAGACGTCGATAACCCCTTGGCACACGTCCCGCAGCAAAACCCAACCATGAAGCGAACTCGTTGATTCCCATCTGAATCTTGAGCTCTAACTTCTCATTTGGGCTTCCTTTGCATCTCGGGTTTCTGTCATCACCCTTCGGATCGGTCTTCATTATGTTCGTAACTTCCTGGTTCGGTTCGCAGTCACTAGCTTGTAGCCATCAACCTCGGATCGGTTCGGATCATCCTTCACGCTCGGATCAGATCGTGGAAGCCTTCCTCCCCAGCTCGGACCGTGGCACACTATCCAGGTCGGGTCGCTATCATCGGATCGTGCTCCACCTCGGATCGGTTCGCGGATCGTATCGCCTTCACCAGGTCGGATCGGGTCGAGGTACTCCCACTGGTTCGGGTCGTGTTCCATAGCTTGTGGCGCTTCCCTTCGGTCGTGGATGCACATCGATTCAGATCGTGAGCTTCTGAAATGGATCGGTTCGTGGTCACCATCCATAGGCGGATCGGGTCGTGCCATTGGTTCGGATCGTGGAAGATGGGGCGGAACGTGGTACATAGGGCGATCCGATCCGATATATTTCCTGCACTTGTTTTCCAGCGACTATCTTACGCCATTCGACGGCGTTTTTGACCAATCTAACTTCTCTAATCAATCACAAAACACTCCATAAAGTCATAACAACATGTAATAGCAACCACAACACCAAACAATCACTCAAATGAATCAAAATGGATCAATAGTGGCCAAAACTCCTTAGTTTCCCCTAAGCATGTTTAAGTAAAACTGATCATAGAGTTAACAAAACTTAATCAAATCGAACCAAATTTCAACCAGAGGCATAAAATATTATTTTCGAATTTCTAAATATTTTCCAGATTTTATTAGTGTATAAATTCGCTAATCTTCACTAATTACCATTAATTACCGTAATTAGTGCAAAAACTATGCAAATCACTCACCTTTGCCACAATAAAACTCCCAAATCTGAAGTGAACCTCTGATTTGCACGAATTCCAATATATAACAGCAGCCCTACCTCGGTCCTTGTGCTAATCCTCCTTGATTTGATGCCTCTAAGTCTTAATCCTTGATTAGGGAGTGATTTTTGGGTGTTTTAGAGAGATGTAGAGAGTGGAGGATATGGCTAGGTTAAGAGGAATGAAAGTGGCGGCTGGAAAATGTCTAAAGAAATGTTTTCTAACCCTAATCAGCACCTATATACCCCTAAACCCGAAATTCCCCTTGGGCCTAGCTGCTAATCACCCGTTTAGGCCCAATTAAGCTGTTTTTCACCATCTGAAACTTGTTTCATCCATATCTCCCAAACGGTGAGTCCGTTTGGCTAATGTGACCACTCTACGGAAAGAGAAACCATCATCCGGAGCCAATGGAAGTGGTCTCAGGTCAAAATTCCTTTCCAGTCAAAAGTTATGGCCAAAACAGTGATAACTAGGGGTAAAATGGTCATTTAAAAATCGGGAAAAATCTTGAACATGGGAAATGACCCCAATAGTCGTCCCCCAAAGTTACATGACCATACGACTTCGTATGTGAAAGAAATAAATATCCTACGATCCTATGATGCGTAGAATGCGGGTCGTTACACATTTCCTTCATCAAATCACTTTGATTTGAATCCAAAATCCTACAAAACAATGTAGAACTGTCCAATTAAAATTTATCAATTTAATATATGCCTAAATATGACCATTTGCCACTGGATGAAGATGTGTATGTGACGATTTGAACATAATTTGACTTTTGGTTTAATCATGTTAAAATACCATATATGTTCATTTATTTAACTAAAAAAAGATTAAATATTGTTGTAAAACTGCGCACATCAGTGTCCTACTTCTGGATTAGAGGTATTAATTAGTGGGACCTGCCTATTGGGTATTATGTGATTGGACTACTCTTCCCCTTAAGGGTAGAGTCATAGGGTCCGCCCTTAAAAGGTATTAACTATTAGGATAGCTCACCTCCCTGTGGCTAATTTGGTGGGAGATCGGTAATCTCCACGCCAGTCCGCTTCTTTTAAGTAGTAAGTGACCAGGTTAAAGTTCACCTTAGTATAAGGTGTTAGATATCCATATGACTTCCTATCCTATGGAAAGTACTAAGAAACTATAGGGATTATCCGATAAGGTTAGCTAGATAGTAACACAAGGGTCCGTGGGGGAGGTTCATAAATGACAATTAGTTGTCTACCTAGCTTGTAGACAATAAGTGATTTCTTACTATCTCTCGCCTTATGTAGGGTTTGGGAATATGTGTGAATGACAGAAGCCTTAAATTAGTAGGACTTAGCAGCTAATGTCCTCTAATTTATAGTAGTGTATAGTAAATCACCTAGTAAGGTATTAAATGATCAATGGATCTGCCTTGGACCTTAAGTGATCGTAGGGATCCAACCTTATGTTATATTATTAGTGAGGCCATAAGTGGATATATAGAAATAGCCCACCTCCTTCACCAGGATACTGAGTGGTTGGAGAGCCAGCCTCTTAGTTTTGGTGTTTGTATGGATGGTGGTTTATAGGCATCGTACTTGTGTGTAAAAGTTATATGTCAATATATGTAACGAACCAAGATTTTTCAAAATTTAATATATAATATAATTTCAATTTTATAGATATCAAGTGAATTTAATAGGATTTAAATACTAATATTGTGTAAAAATATAATATATATGAGTTTGATAAATATTGTGTTTTGATATGAACAACCTATTTAAAGGTTTCATTTAAGATTTTTATTTAAATAAATATTTTAATATTAGTAAGTAATGATATTATTTAGTTTTATAAAATATATTGATTTTTTATAAAGATTAGTTGAATTTCTAGACCTCATTTTATAAGTTATATTTGATATTATCATATGAATAAGTATTTTGAAATATTGAATATTGTATAAACCTTAAGTAAATTATTGATGAAGCATATATGTATTGGAAACTAGTTACATTAATAAGTGTGACTAAGATGTAGCTAAAAAATATAAATTCAACAAATAAATAAGCAAGTGGTTTTTGTCAAACAAGCATTGGTGGATGTTATAAATAGAGATTATGTGGCTTCATGCATGGAGAGGTTTTATGAGATAAAAACAAGTGTCCTTAGTTAAATAATTCAAAAATATTTTTAAATTCGTATACAAAAACACATATTCCTTCTCTGGTCAAAGCTACAGATAAATCCCACGACTCTTTCTTCCTCTTTCACATTTTTTCCACCTTACAGTAAAAGAAGAACCCATACCCACTTCAATCAAAAATCAATAACTTCTAATCTATTCGATTTTTGCCAAAATAATCCACATGAATATTGTTCAGATCATCATTTTTGATTTTTAGAAACTGACGGATTCGAATTTCGTAAAGAAATGAAGGAGAAATCGTGGATTTACAACAAAGAGGAATTTTTCAAAGGAGACTTCGAAAACTCAATTCCTCCAATCCGCTTCGAAATAGATCGCGCCGTCAGCGCCATTGCGATCAGCTGGAGGTGTAGTATTTTTGGTGTGAATTTGGATCGATTCTGTGACGATGATTTTGAAAGTTAAAAACTAGGGTTTGAGATGGTGTGAGCATCATGCGATGACAGAAGAAATGGAGAGTGCTTTGGTGTCGAGATTTGAGAGAGCTTTCTGGTGGCATGTTTTATGGAGTACGGTGCATGTTTGGAGGGTGCGATATATTGATGACATGCGGGTTTTTTTAACTCCAGGTCTCAGGAGGATCACGTCGGATATTGAACGGAGGAGGTAGGCTTTGTGTGGTGGTGTGCAGTCGACTGAGGAGGCAAGGAGAAGTTTGTCTGCTGTCTTAGATTAAAGAATGGTCGATAGATTGGGTGTGCATGTTGCACAGCCGTTTGTGATATGTTGGGTTCCATGGGAGTGCTCACGCTGGGAAGAAGAAGAGGGAAAGAAGGAAGCGGGTCACGGGTTGAGTTGGGTCATAGGTTTGGGCCTCGGGCCACTATGGCTTGGTATGTTTTATTTCAAGCTTATTTTATTTATTATTAAGTTTAAACTTTAAATGGTAATAACTCACTCGTTTTAAATCGGAATTACACACCGTTGAGTTCATTTGAATCGTAAGAGAGAATAGAATCCATTTATGTATAAGTTTGGAAATTTTGATTAAGAATAAATTATGGTAAAATAAAATGGAAGGGGCTGTATATATATGACTATATATATATATATATAATAAACAATGTTATTAATTCATTCTCCAAATATATAATTAGAAGAAAATCACCAGCCGCTTATGGATATGGATCGAAAGCGATACGAATAGCGGTGTAAGTGGGTTTGTCCGTACCTAGTTATGAAGTCATGGAGCTTTTTCGGTGAGAACACTAAATTTAATCATTATTTTAATCAGTAGCGATTAATTATGAATTGTGATGGATGAATGAATTGTTGGATATGGATGTTATTGTGTGAATGGATGTGCATGTAGTTAGTTAAAACACTAAACACTGATAAGCGTTATTGACTGTAACGCTTGTGCACAGCTGAATTGTTTGTTTATTGACGATGATTATAACCCATGATCATCCGACTCATATGGTTGATTTATTATGCTTGTATGATGCACACACAATACCATGGTTGTGGAATTAGACAGATGATCGATTCAATTTTCCTTCCATATAAATGAAGATTTTTTTGAAATATTGAAATATTATTCTTTTAAGTCAAATTTTAAGTTGAAAAGATTTGAAAATTTAAATATAATATAATATTATATACTTGACTGTTCTAGGATGACAAAGAGGATGGTGTCAAGGCTTGGGTTTGGAAATCCAGTTTCCTGTTGTCCCTAGCTATCCCTAACTGGTCCGATGGACGGAATGGTTAATTAAAATATGATTTGAAATTTGAATTGAAGTTGTTTTAAACTTTGAAAGCCAATTGGAATTTAAAATAACAAACGGCGCATAAGGACCATTTATGATGTTTAAATTTAAATTTAAATTAAAAGGATTTTTGAATTCCTATGGGTTATAACTTATTTAAATTTAAATAAAGATTTGGAATTGAGGAATGATTTTGGAATAAACTTCATAATCGATTTTGAAATTAAGTTGTTTTGAATATAAATTCAATTCAAAGAGATTTGAAGGAATTATATTTAAATCGATTATAACATGCTACGGCGCGACAATTCATAAATATTGATTTCAAATTTTAATGGTTATAACTTGATCGTTGAGATCGGTCTGACTTGAAATAAGAAACGTTGATTTTTCAAATATGAACAGTTTGAATAGAAAAGAAATTTTCAAATTTCAATGTACGATTTTCAAGTTATGTTCAAACAAATTGGAAAGGCCGTTATACATGTAGTTCGGCGACCATAACGAAAACTCAAATAAAACAAGTTTAAATTTGAGAGAATTCATGATAAATCTTACTTTATTAACTTAAAGTAATTAGAAATGAATATTTTGAATTTTTTGAATTTGATTTGGAATCTATTTGAATTAAAAGGCTATTGAGCGCTTTTACCAATGTTCAAATGTTATTATCTCATTTCTAAAGATAATGGGTTTTGGAATTTATAAGTCGTAAACCATTATTTAAATGATTAAAAAGATCGAAGATGGTTCAAAAGGATTTTAAATAATTGAACTTGGAATTATTTATTTATTCTAAATATTAGAATTTAAAAGGAAATGAGTTGGATGGAGTTTGTGACGGATATTCGATATGTAATTTCAAAGTCGAACAAATACTATCAGAAATAATAAAAATATTTACCTCAAATATTCTGATAGTGTTTGATTGATTTGTGAATTTAGATAAAATATAGGTCAAATTAACTCTATCAAACTTATATTTGAATATTTTTTTGTTTGGATTATCGTAAATGGAATTTCTAATCCAAATAAAGATTTGGAAAAATTTAAAACTTAAACACATGAAGGATTAAGTTTGAATATAAAAATCGAAGGGTTATGTTGAAAATAAAGGATTGGTAAATCGAGTATTTGATTTCAAAGAAAGGTTAAAAATGATAGCAGAATGTATGACAAATCCAACTTTGACTTGTAAATGAATTGAAATGATTTGGATGGAGATTGAATTGAAAGGTTCGTACTGTCTATAAGCATTGTTTATGAATACACTTATTACTTGGGTAGACCGGGATCGGATTTAAATCCAAAAACCATTCCAAGTATTAATACGACGCAAGAAGCAAATTCAAGACTTGGAATCGATGAATGAAGACCGGGGTTCTTCACAGATCGAACAAACTATCTGCTAATTGGTTTCTTTACTGAATAGCTACATTAGAGAGATGCCCCTATTTCCGAAGTGGCAGGAAGTCCGAACGTGTTGGGAGAACTTTCAGATTTAGTTCCGTTCAGACCCAGGACGGACTTGTATGGATTGTGTGTCTGACATTGTAATTGACGACATAACACTGATTCCGTTGATATGTATCTGGTTTGTGACATATGAGCTTGAAGTGGTTATGTAATGATGGAAACCAGTGGTCATGTGGTGAATGGACAATGTGACATACTTAAGGAATGAAATGAGCTTGTACGATCAGGGCATTGCTTTTCTAGGCATGCTTTGTGTATGACGTGACATCGAAAAACCTCACACCCCAGATGATGAGAAACTAGTGGTTAGGTTGTGTGTGTGTGTGTATATATATGAATTGATGATGACCGCTGCAGCAGTGGGAAACCACTTATGACTTATGGAATAGGGTATGTTCGGGGGGCCGTGTCTGGTCGAAAACCATTGATCTACCTCGCGATTTGTATTGGTGTCCGCGTTTGGATGAAAAACCCATGATTACATCTCGCTTGAGTTCCGATTGATCTTTCGTGCCAGGAATCATCAAGTTGGACACCCAAATCTCCAATACGAACCATACGATTTTGATTGTATATATATATATATATATATATATATATATATGGCGGCATAATATTATGGGGTATTATGCTGTCTATGTTTAATACATTTATTTTTGAAATGTTTTCCACACTATATATATGTATTATGGCTTTGAAAGAGTATTTTCACGTATGAAAGCATATTTGGTTATCATAAGATAAACCTTGCCCATCTGGTGTGCGCTTGCATTGTGTGATGTGGGACGAGCTTATGATAGCTTCATTTTCAAAAGTCATTGCGTAATTATATGCACGGGAATTCACATGGAGTAAACCCGTTCCGCATTAGCGGCGGCGTCCGGTGAATTTCCCAACTTTAAAATGAATCCTAAAAGCAACTGTTTCTATGTTCTCACACCAGTCCCATGACTGACCTGGAGTTTATTGTTCCATCCTAAACTCTGGGTGCCCATTAATTTTCACACGGGCAGCTAGTAGTTTAGTTTTGTAGTTATGTTTCGTTGGAGCGAAGTTCGGAGCGATTTCTGAGTTAGAGTCCTTGCTAGGGTTGAAGCTTCCGTTGTTTTCCTTCTTCCGCTGAAAGTATATTTATAATTTTCTTCCGCTGTATGTTTATGTTGTAACTCTGATATTCATGTAACTCTGATGTAATATTTTATTATGCAATCAAAAGTTCTGTTATTTTGATCAATATGTGTAAGTACCCATAACAATTCGTCTTTGTGAACGGTTTAAGTTGGTTTAATTACCGGGAAAAAAAATCGGGCAAAAAGGCGGGTCGTTACTGTTGGTATCAGAGCTTTGGTTATACAAAGCTATGGGGTGCAACATATTTTGAACAAAAAGATAGGACTCATCAAAGTTATAATATCTCATTAGAGTTAGGGTTAGAAATGCCCTAGAGTGAGATTTTAGAATATCCCGTTAAGAGAACGTATTTTGAAATCTATATAAATTATTTTGAAACTAGTAAATCGCTTTGAAAATGAAAATTTATTTTGAAATAAAATTTTGTAATATAATTAAGGATAAGGGATTCTTGAGTATTGTGTTCGATGTCGTGATTGGACTATCGAGTATATAGGGATTTTGAATATACGCCTAGCTAACGTATATATGAAGTCCAGTGTATACTAGATAGATATAGAATCACATTCTAGTCGCTCGAGGATGAATTTACTGATGACCATGGCACCATCGGTAGTGATTTTCGAGTTTCGAAAGTGGGATGACTATATTATTTCGGCTACGACGTAGAGAAATACTTAAATTATTTCGATATATTGGAAATATTAAAGGAATTTAATATAAGGTAGATAAGCTAAAAACATAATTAACTTGGACAATAAGTCATGAGTATCCTGTAAATAGCTGGAAAATGTTTAAGAGTAAAGTTCATCTGAAGAATTGGAAAATGAATCTTGAATATGCACGAACGTTAGATCATTTGTAAACCGCATGCATCGAACATTACTCCATTCCAACAAAATAATTGATCAAGTCATAACGAATGTTTGAATATGAATATTAAGATCTAATAAGTATGATCAGAGAAGATATCATATTCCTCGATAAGGGTTAAGCAATAGGGTCGAACCAATACCTGGCATGAATTGTAAACGGTAAAATGCAAGTTAAGCTATTTTTCTCGGAAGTATATTTCGGAAACCAAACTCCCCTCAAAGAATTTGAGGTAATTTTACTTAAGTTGAGAATTTGTTTGGAAAAAAATAAGGGTTTAAATTGTAACAAATATCTAAGTGGGGGAGAAAACTATCTTTCCCTATTGAAACAGTATGAGCAATCCAAATAGAAAGTATTGAAGAGTAATCGCTTACGATACAATGGAAAACGAAATTTGAAGTGAGAATCACTCAAGAAAAAAAAAACCTGAGTACTTAACAAAACTAGGAACTAATTCGGATTGGGTAATTTCAATTCGTCCAAAGTCTTATTGAAACGACCCGAAATCCCCTTTTACGGGAAATCACGGATTGAGTTGAGAGCAAGCCACATCGGAACGCAAACAGAAGAACATTTCATTGTTTATTACAATAATTCCATCAGAATACAAGAATATACAGAGTATGAATAAATATTACATAGAAAATATCAGAGATTTAAATTACATTTAAATACATCGCAGCGGAAAATAATACAAAACACAACTAGAAGTAATACACGGATACAGAGCTTTCCGAGTATCGTTCTAGCTGTAAATCAGGATCCTGTGAATATAAATCTGCAAAACCAAAACTACTAGCTGCCTGTATGGAAAATAGGGGCACCCTGAGTTTAGGTTAAAACAATAAACTCCAGGTCAGTCATGTGACTGGTGTGAGAACTAAAACAGTTATTAATCTTTATTTTTAAGGTTACGTAAATCAAGGGACCACACCGTATAACATGGAACGGGTTTCCTCCCAAGAATACCAGTGCATAAAACAAACAGCGCAATGCTAAATAAAGAAAAATGAAGCTATTATAAGACCCAGGTCCCATCACATAATGCAACGCAAGCCGGAGGATAGGGTTTTACCTTATAATAGCCAAAGAATGCTTGATATGCTAAATTTCATCTTTTATTACTATAAGTTTATAGTCTCAAAACAATTTCAATCATAAATATCAATCATAGACGGCATGGGTACCATATATCATGTCGCCAATACTAGGCTCTACAATCAAAACCGCAAAGTCACGTATTGGAATTTGGATTTCCATCTGTGAACCGAGGCAAAAGATAGTCCTCTACCGAATTCGAGACTGTCTAGCCCGAGTCTCAGGCAAGTACTCATTCAAGCCTTTGGATCGTCAAGGCCGGTACACCGATGTGGATTAAAATGCCTGAACACTGCGTTTCCCCGCCCTTTGGGGCGTAAATGAGCCCAATGGCTCCATCGGCTCCACATAGTCACCGATATATCTGAGGCGCCTCGCAACAACAACAAACACATAAGTCAAACTCGTCAGGGCATGTAAAACCACTGACGCCACTTCTAGCTAGAAGGAAACGCATGCCCTCCCTGATGTCCTCTCCCGTTTCTGGTTTCACAACCGGGGTGTGAGACTCGCGAATCAACGCTACACAAAGCTATGCCACACAAGCCGTGCTTTGATCATCAACCACAAGACTTTGCTTTTCAACAGAAGCCTTGATCAATTGCCACTTAGGCATGCCACACAGGCAATTCACTCCATGTGTTTGATATCCATCGATATATAACCTCTGAGCTCGTACGTCTCAGAGAAGGGCGTTAAGCAAGAGAATAAATTCTCCGCCGCCAAACAGATATATATTTAATCGAAATCAATCACACAGAATAAAATCCCATGTTAGACACACAGTCCATTTACACGTTCGTTCTGGGTCTGAACGAAACCGGAGGCACCCGGTACCTTGCATATCCATCGATCTCCAAGTACGTCTGGACGATCACTAACTGATTCCCTCCTCTTGGGTGTACGACCCAATCAAGATCATCAGTAGTGTAACGACCCGCATTCTACGCATCATAGGATCGTAGAATATTTATTTTTGTCACATACAAAGTCATATGGTCATGTAACTTTGGGAGGCGACGATTGGGGTTATTTCCCATGTTCATGATTTTTCCCGATTTTTAAATGACCATTTTACCCCTAGTTGGCACTGTTTTGGCCATAACTTTTGACTGGAAATGAATTTTGACCTGAAACCACTTCCATTGGCTCCGGATGATGGTTTACAATTTCGTAGAGTGGTCGCATTAGCCAAACGGACTCACCGTTTGGGAGATATGGCTGAAACAAGTTTCAGATGGTGAAAAACAGCTTAATAGGGCTTAACCTGGTGATTAGCAGCTAGGCCCAGAGGGGAATTTCGGGTTTAGAGGCATAGGAGGGCTGATTAGGGTTAGGAAATCACTTTCATTTCAGTTTTGAACCGCCACAAACCTTCTTGAGACCTTAGTAATGGCTTCCATCCTCTAAAACCACTCCAAAACACATTTTTAGTGAAGATTAAACCTAAACTACATCAAAGCAAGGCCAAATAGCAACAAAGCAAGGTTGGAGCTGTTGTTATACATAGGAATTCGACCCAAACAGAGAATATTTCAGATTTTGTGTTCTATTTTGTGGCCAAGGTGAGTGATAGCATCGTTTTGACACTAATTACAGTTAATTAAGGGTAATTAGTGAAGATTAGCGAATTTATACACTAATAAATTCTGCAAAAATGTTTAGAAATTCTTAAATAATATTTCATGCCTCTGTTAGAAAATTTAGACGATTTGATTAAGTTTTACTAAGTATGTGCTTAAACATGATTAGGAGAGACTATGGGAAAATGTGAGGTTTTAGCCACTTTTGATCCATTTTGATTCATTTGAATTGTTGTTTGCTGTTTGTGGTTGCTATCACGTGTTGCTATGAATCTATGGTGTGTTTTATGATTGATTAGAAATGTTAAATTTGTCGAAAACGCCGTCGAATGGCGTAGAAAGCTCGCTGGAAAGTTGCAAAAGTGTGCAGGTTCCGAACCGGATCGGAACGAAGTAAGGGTCGGATCGGATTTGTGAACTGACCAAGGGAATTTGAACTAGATTGGAACTTGTCACTGGAGGAGGATTGGCAGGAAGGAGGGCCGTTTACTTAGAGTTGGAGTGGACAAGGGGATCGGATCGGAACTATGGAGCGGATCGGATCGGAGTAAGTTAGGGAGCGGAGCGGATCGGATCGGAGTGAGCTAGGGAGCAGAGCGGATCGGGCAAATGGAGAAGGACAGGATCGGATCTGGGAATTTAGAAGGGAGCAACCACCGAGCCAAGCAGAGAATAGGCACTACACTACCGAACCGAACCGAGAAGAGATGGAGCACTGACCCAGGCATGGACTAGGACCACCGAACCGAACCGATCAGGAAGATTACACCGAACCGAACCGAGCTAGACGAGGAGCACCGAACCGAACCATACGTGGGCTATTACTACTATGCGATGACTCTTCTGAAGACCCACTCCAATTCCACCAAACCCGAGATGCAAAGGAAGTCCAAATGAGAAGTTAGAGCTCAAGATTCAGATGGGAATCAACGAGTTCGCTTCATGGTTGGGATTTGCTGCGGGACGTGTGCCAAGGGGTTATCGACGTCTATAGCTTTGGACCACTATGGTAGGAGGTACGAAGACGGATTCAGGGCCATTATGGCATCGGTAGAACTAAGGGCTACGACCAATGAAATGGGTCATTGAAATGTTTGGTCATGACTCCAAGTGTTTGGCTTGGTCACAGCAGAGTTTTTACAAGTCGGGATTCGTCGTTACCTCAATTTGTCTAGTGTTCCAAAGTGGTAGATATCGTATGCTTTACGCACTGAGTGAGAAATGTGAGGATGGTTGCTATGGATGATTTGTTTGCTATCATTATGACATGCACACCCCACCCCCGTATTCTTTACACTATTTATTATGGCACCTTAGAGTACTGTACGGTATGTGGTACTAACTCTTTGGTTGCCGGTCCAGGTTCAGGTATGGTTTAGTATACCTGTTATTATTCTGTTTAGATGCTTATCGCTCATACCAGGCTTTATGTCTGACCCAGATTTTTATGTCTCCTCTTATTACTCTGGGTGCTCACACGAGCAGACTAGAGACAGGTTAGCTGGTGATGCACGAGTAGATGATCCGGAGACGAGCAGGAGGCTTCCACGTAATACATATACATAGTATTCTCCCTGTGTTGTTGAAGATCACTGCTTGGGCATTGGTGGTGTATCTTCTACTTTGACTTTCTTTTGTTTAGAGACAGTAGATTTTGAAAAGTTGTAATAAGCTGTATTTGGATTCCCGCTGCTCTGATGTTGATGTTGATTTTAGTTATCAGCTTATGCACTGTCTCACCTGTTTTATGTCAAGTATGTTATCATTATTATATTTTATCCCATGCGCTGTGAGACATTCTACAGGTTCCTTGATTAGTTCATTCCCTTCTTTCTTTTCTTCTCACGACCCATTCCGTGCTAACTAGACATGTGTACAGCGCACTTTTGGAGTAAATGTCGGTTGGTGCGAGGTGGGCCGTCACACTTGGTATCAGAGCTCCAGGTTGCGTAGTTAACCTAGGGAGATTATCGGGGAGAGATAGTATACGTATACGAGAGAGCGTATTTGTGATTATTTTGGTTTTTAAAAGCTCTATATATATATATACTATTAGTAGTATAAGGATGAAGTCGGGCTGCACTAGCACCACTATGGGATCGTTAATCATTTCCTTTTTCAGATTGACGATGAGCCGATATGTTAGAGGTACCGGTAGAGGGGCCAATAATGGGAATGCTGCTGACATGAGGACGATGTTTACTGACCTCATGAGAGAGATGCTTAGAGATATACTGAGGGCAGCTCCCAATGGTGGAAATGGTGGTGGTCCAATAGTGCAGGCGCCGAGGGTCGACTTCGCCAAGCTGAATAAGGATTATACTAGCCTTGGTGGGAAGCCGTTCCACGGAACGGAGTCGGCCACGGATGTTCAAGATTTGTTGGATAGTTGCGAACGTATCTTCGAGGATTTGGGGATCGAGGATGCGATGAAGAGAAAGCTAGCGTCCCGTCAGTTGCAAGGGCGGGCAATGAATTGGTGGAATGCTATAAAGGCAGCCACTCCCGAAGATCAGATTACTTGGGAGTAGTTTAAGGCTCGCTTTAGCGAGAAGTTCATTCCAGCTGCTAAGAAGTCAGTGTTGTTTAAGAAATTCTTGGAGCTCAAGCAGAATGGCAGAGCTGTCTCGGAGTATATTGCTGAATTCGGCACTTTGTCAAAATATGGGTTATCTCTTATTGATACTGCCGAGAAGAAGAATGAGAAATTCATAACTGGTTTGGATCAGTACTTGGGGGAAAAGCTTATTAACCACATCGATGAGACGTTTGAGTCGATTGTGGGGAAAGCGTTACGATCAGAAAGTCTCTAACCTAAGCCGAAGACTGAGGTTGCATCCGCAGATGAGCCAAAGCCACAAGCAAGTGGTGGAGGCAAAGGTGGTTCCCAGAATAAGAGAAAGCAGAATCAGACTAAGGATGGCCAGAAGAAAAAGAATAAGCAAGATGTTGAGTGCTTCAGCTGTGGTAAGAAGGGCCATTATGCTAGTAATTGTCGGGCCAAGCCAGCGGATAGGAAGTGCTTCACTTGTGGCCAATTGGGACATCACAAGGACAAGTGTCCGCAACCCCCTAAAGAAAAGCAAATGGTGAAAGCCTACGCCCTTAATGCTATTCCTTCTTCGTCGAATGCCCCAACTGCGGCGGAGAAGGGAAAGAATGTCGTCATTCAAGGTATGCTTTCTGTTTATGATGTTCCTGTTAGAGTTTTGTTTGATACCGGAGCTTCCAGTTCTTTCATATCTAGTGACCTGGTAGATAGGTTGGGATTGGAGCCCGAGATTGTTGACAGACCTTTAGTAGTGACGAACCCGATTGGTGGTTCGACTAGCCTTAGCATGATCTGTCGTAATGTGGTCTTATCGAGTCATGGATGCATGTTTGTTTGTGATTGCTTTGTTTTGGGTTTAGCTGGGTTTGGCATTATTTTGGGAGTAGATTGGCTCCGAAGATACAGGGTGGTGGTAGACTGTGAGGGCTTTTTGGTGACAGCTAGAGCGGATGATGGGCGGAGGATAGTGTTTGGTGGTCTACCCAGTGAGGGGGTATTGGCTAGTTTTCTAAACTCCCTTGACATTCCGCATAGTGAGTTGTCAGGTTTGCCCGTGGTTGGCCAGTATCCGGATGTTTTCGAAGAAGTGATCGGACTTCCACCACACCGAGAGATTGAGTTCCGTATTGATTTGGTAAAAAATGCCAGACCTATAGTGATGCCACTTCGTCGTATGGCACCAAGGGAGCAGCGAGAACTCGAGGTGCAAGTCAGCGATCTTTTGAAGAAGGGATTTATCAGAAGGAGTGTTTCTGAATGGGGAGCACCAGTTGTGTTTGCTACCAAGGCGCATGGTTCCCTTCGTTTGTGTGTAGACTACCGCGAGTTGAATAAAGTGACGAGGAAGAACAAGTATCCTCTACCGCGGATAGATGATTTGTTCGATCAGTTGAGTGTCACGAGAGTATTTTCTCAGTTGGATCTCGCGATAGGTTTTCATCAGCTTAGAGTGGAAGCTGAGAGTATAGCTAAAACGGCATTTCGGACGCCGTCTGGATTTTATGAGTGGTTGCTCATGCCATTCGGGCTGACCAATGCCCCAACATATTTTGTGGATCTTATGAATAGGGTATTCAGGGATCAGTTGAATGAGTTTGTCCTTGTGTTCGTTGATGATATTTTGGTCTATTCGAGGACAGAGGAAGAACACAAGGAACATTTAAGGATAGTGATGGAGGTGTTGAGAAAACACCAATTGAAAGCAAAGTTTTCTAAGTGTCACTTCTGGAAGAGGGAAGTGAGGTTCTTGGGCCATGTTGTGTCAGAGAATGGTATTGCGGTGGACCCGGCAAAGGTGGCCACGGTACAGGATTGGCCTACGCCCAAGAATGCAACAGATGTAAGAAGTTTCTTGGGGTTAGCGGGATATTATCGTAAGTTTATCCAAGGTTTCTCCAAGATAGCAGCACCATTGACCCAGTTGACCAAGAAGAATCAAGCTTTTGTCTGGGATGGAAGGTGCGAGAATGCATTCAAGAGTCTAAAGGACAAGTTGATAAGCGCACCAGTGTTAGTCATTCCTAAGGGGAACGAAGAGATGACGGTATACACGGATGCCTGTGGTACCGGACTGGGTGTTGTATTTATGCAAGGAGGTAGGGTTGTTGCTTATGCAAGTCGGCAATTGAAACCACACGAGAAAAGATACCCTACCCATGATTTAGAATTGGCAGCAATCGTGTTCGCGTTAAAGATGTGGAGACACTATCTCTTGGGAGAAAGATTTGAGCTGTTTACAGATCATAAGTCGTTAAAGTATCTCTTCTCTCAGAAAGAATTGAATCTCCGTCAGCAGAGATGGTTAGAGTTCTTAGCTTCCTATGATTTTGACATCGCATATACACCGGGAAAGGGCAATGCGGTGGCTGATGCATTGAGTAGGAGACATGCCAGCATAGGGGCTTTGTTTCTAGAATGGAAGCAACTGGAGTATATCGCGGGGTTTGATTTTAGACCAAAGTGCGAATTGGATCCAGAAATGTTAGCAAATTTGACGATCAGACCCACTTTGATTGAGCGGATCGGCTCTAGTCAGAGGGACGATCCTAACCTATTGGAAATCATCTCTAAGTTAGAGATGGGTATCGATGAGGAGATGAACAAATATGGGCTTAATCAAGATGGGTGGCTTAGAAAGAATGGAAAGCTCGTGGTACCCAATGTCAATGGATTGAGGGATGAAGTGCTTAGAGGGTGTCATCACTCAAAACTGACCATACACCCCGGTGGTAACAAGATGTATCGAGACATGAAGCGGACCTACTACTGGGAAGTGATGAAAAGAGACATTGGGAGGTTTGTATCCAAATGCATGAATTGTCAGCTTGTTAAAGCTGAGCAAAAGAAGCCTAGTGGGTTGTTACAGCCATTAGAAATTCCCGAATGGAAATGGGAGCAAGTCTCGATGGATTTCATCGATGGTTTACCAAGGACTAGATCGGAACATGATAGCATTTGGGTGATTGTGGACCGACTGACTAAAAGTGCAAGATTTATACCAGTCAAATCAACCAGAACGGCAGCTAAGTTAGCAGAATTGTATATGAAGTGGGTAGTGAGATTTCATGGAGTACCTAAAAGCACTGTGAGTGACCGAGACCCGTTGTTCACTAGTGGGTTTTGGAACAGCTTACAGGAGGCTCTAGGGTCAGAGTTACATCTCAGTACCGCATATCATCCTTAGACCGACGGTCAGACGGAGAGGGTGAATCGTATTTTGGAAGATCTCTTGAGAGCATGTATATTGGATTTTGGTGGATCATGGGATGACCATTTGCATCTAGTGGAGTTTGCATATAATAATAGCTACCAATCCTGTATCGGTATGGCTCCGTTTGAAGCTTTGTACGGAAGGCCGTGCAACTCACCATCATGTTGGATAGAGACTGGCGAGAAGTTTATGCTTGGACCAGATGTGGTGAGGGAAACTTCTGATAAAATCAAGACCATTCAACAACGAATGAAGGCTGCCCAAGATAGGCAGAAGAGTTATGCTGATAAGAGGAGAAGAGACTTAAAATTCTCCGTTGGCAACTTGGTGTTTGTCAAGATTTCTCCGTTGAAGAGCGTAATACGATTTGGCAGGAGAGGCAAGTTGGCACCAAGATTCGTTGGCCCATTCCCTGTTCTCGAACTAGTCGGGAATTTGGCATATAGAGTTGGCTTACCAGAGAAAATGGCGGGAGTTCACAATGTATTTCATGTTTCCCAACTAAGGAAGTTCGTTCACGACCCAGATATGACTGTTCCACCTGATCAGTTGGAGGACTTCGAAATAGAACCCGAGGCGGTTGGGAACCGCAAGCCGACCCGTATTGTCGAGCACGACATGAAGCAACTTCGAAGGAAGGCGGTGAAGCTAGTCAAGGTTCAGTGGGGCTAGGACGAGAATGATTGTACTTGGGAGACAGAGGAGAACATTAGGAAGACTTATCCAGAACTCTTTGCCTGGTAAGATTTTGACTCCGATTTAGTTTTCCGCATGCTAGGATAGGCTTGGTTGCTTGTTTTGCATGTTTGATTGTTGTATGTGGTTGTTAGGCATGCGGGATCCTTTGTATGTTTTAGGTTAAGGAATTTCAGGGACGAAATTTCTTAAGGGGGGGAGAGTGTAACGACCCGCATTCTACGCATCATAGGATCGTAGAATATTTATTTCTGTCACATACAAAGTCGTATGGTCATGTAACTTTGGGAGGCGACGATTGGAGTCATTTCCCATGTTCATGATTTTTCCCGATTTTTAAATGACCATTTTACCCCTAGTTGGCACTGTTTTGGCCATAACTTTTGACTGGAAATGAATTTTGACCTAAAACCACTTCCATTGGCTCCGGATGTTGGTTTACAATTCCGTAGAGTGGTCGCACTAGCCAAACGGACTCACCGTTTGGGAGATATGGCTGAAACAAGTTTCGGATGGTGAAAAACAGCTTAATTGGGCTTAACCGGGTGATTAGCAGCTAGGCCCAGAGGGGAATTTCGGGTTTAGAGGCAAAGGAGGGCTGATTAGGGTTAGGAAATCACTTTCATTTCAGTTTTGAGCCGCCACAAACCTTCTTGAGACCCTAGTAATGGCTTCCATCCTCTAAAACCACTCCAAAACACATTTTTAGTGAAGATTAAACCTAAACTACATCAAAGCAAGGCCAAATAGCAACAAAGCAAGGTTGGAGCTGCTGTTATACATAGGAATTCGACCCAAGCAGAGAATATTTCAGATTTTGTGTTCTATTTTGTGGCCAAGGTGAGTGATAGCATCGTTTTGACACTAATTACAGTTAATTAAGGGTAATTAGTGAAGATTAGCGAATTTATACACTAATAAATTCTGGAAAAATGTTTAGAAATTCTTAAATAATATTTCATGCCTCTGTTAGAGAATTTAGACGATTTGGTTAAGTTTTACTAAGTATGTGCTTAAACATGATTAGGAGGGACTATGGGAAAATGTGAGGTTTTAGCCACTTTTGATCCATTTTGATTCATTTGAATTGTTGTTTGCTGTTTGTGGTTGCAATCACGTGTTGCTATGACTCTATGGTGTGTTTTATGATTGATTAGAAATGTTAAATTTGTCGAAAACGCCGTCGAATGGCGTAGAAAGCTCGCTGGAAAGTTGCAAAAGTGTGCAGGTTCCGAACCGGATCAGATCGGAGTAAGGGTCGGATCGGATTTGTGAACT
The DNA here is from genome assembly GCA_030737875.1 of Allium sativum. Lineage (NCBI taxonomy): Eukaryota > Viridiplantae > Streptophyta > Magnoliopsida > Asparagales > Amaryllidaceae > Allium > Allium sativum. The sequence continues at coordinate 386,259,289 of CM060925.1, forward strand.
GACCAAGGGAATTTGAACTGGATTGGAACTTGTCACTGGAGGAGGATTGGCGAGAAGGAGGGCCGTTTACTTAGAGTTGGAGTGGACAAGGGGATCGGATCGGAACTATGGAGCGGATCGGATCGGAACTATGGAGCGGATCGGATCGGAGTAAGTTAGGGAGCGGAGCGGATCGGATCGGAGTGAGCTAGGGAGCGGAGCGGATCGGGAAAATGGAGAAGGACAGGATCGGATCTGGGAATTTAGAAGGGAGAAACCACCGAGCCAAGCAGAGAATAGGCACTACACTACCGAACCGAACCGAGAAGAGATGGAGCACTGACCCAGGCATGGACTAGGACCACCGAACCGAACCGATCAGGAAGATTACACCGAACCGAACCGAGCTAGACGAGGAGCACCGAACCGAACCGTACGTGGGCTATTACTACTACGCGATGACTCTTCTGAAGACCCACTCCAATTTGACCAAACCCGAGATGCAAAGGAAGTCCAAATGAGAAGTTAGAGCTCAAGATTCAGATGGGAATCAACGAGTTCGCTTCATTGTTGGGCTTTGCTGCGGGACGTGTGCCAAGGGGTTATCGATGTCTATAGCTTTGGACCACTATGGTAGGAGGTACGAAGACGGATTCAGGGCCATTATGGCATCGGTAGAACTAAGGGCTACGACCAATGAAGTGGGTCATTGAAATGTTTGGTCATGACTCCAAGTGTTTGGCTTGGTCACAGCAGGGTTTCTACAAGTCGGGATTCGTCGTTACCTCAATTTGTCTAGTGTTCCAAAGTGGTAGATATTGTATGCTTTACGCACTGAGTGAGAAATGTGAGGATGGTTGCTATGGATGATTTGTTTGCTATCATTATGACATGCACACCCCACCCCCGTATTCTTTACACTATTTATTATGGCACCTTAGAGTACTGTACGGTATGTGGTACTAACTCTTTGGTTGCCGGTCCAGGTTCAGGTATGGTTTAGTATACCTGTTATTATTCTGTTTAGATGCTTATCGCTCATACCAGGCTTTATGTCTGACCCAGAGTTTTATGTCTCCTCTTATTACTCTGGGTGCTCACACGAGCAGACTAGAGACAGGTTAGCTGGTGATGCACGGGTAGATGATCCGGAGACGAACAGGAGGCTTCCGCGTAATACATATACATAGTATTCTCCCTGTGTTGTTGAAGATCACTGCTTGGGCATTGGTGGTGTATCTTCTACTTTGACTTTCTTTTGTTTAGAGACAATAGATTTTGAAAAGTTGTAATAAGCTGTATTTGGATTCCCGCTGCTCTGATGTTGATGTTGATGTTGATTTTAGTTATCAGCTTATGCACTGTCTCACCTGTTTTATGTCAAGTATGTTATCATTATTATATTTTATCCCATGCGCTGTGAGACATTCTACAGGTTCCTTGATTAGTTCATTCCCTTCTTTCTTTTCTTCTCACAACCCATTCCGTGCTAACTAGACATGTGTACAGCGCACTTTTGGAGTAAATGTCGGTTGGTGCGGGGCGGGCCGTCACAAGTAATCACCCAAACGATGTGAAGACATCCAGTCTTCCACCACCGTCTTCATCTTCAACATATCATCGAATCGGTTATTCAGAATGAGTATAAACCTAGCCTTTCCGAATAACCCGCATATATAATAAACACTTGTTACACAAACACAACATACGCCTCATTACAATTCAGAATATTCTTTTATTCAAATTTTCACATTATTAGGGAAAGGTTCCCATTAATTTTATCAAAGATAAGTTCTTCTAAATTTATTCTTTAATCTTCCTTTGGATATCATTTCAAACCGTGTTAAGGTTTTACAAACCAGTAGGGATTAGCGAACCACACCGAAGTAATTATTTATTTTATTTCCCAATCCCAACCTATTCATCCCATGGAGCAAAACTGGTAATACTCCCTATCTAACACCACAGTGTTATCGGTAAAATTAATTACCATTTCACGTTCAAATCTAATCAAAGATTTAACTATCGCTTTGGAGCAAAATTGGTGATACTCCATCCCCGATCACTTTAATCTAATTAAAGATTCATTAAAACTCCACTTAGTTTTAATCTTTTCAAAAATCAATATCCTGTCTTTAACTGGGTTAAAGAACCAATGTAATCTAAAACACGGTTCACGATAAACCCAAATTCACTTTCCATTGTTAATCGGGTTAAAGAACAGGTGTTATTCAAAACACCGCTCACGATAAACCCAAAAAAAAACCAATTCTAAATTCAATTCCAATTAAATACTATTTAATTGGTACACTTCATTAAATCTAAATAAAAAGATTTAATCTTTTTCTCAACTGGGTTTAAGAACAGTGTTAATGAAGACACCATTCACGACAACCCAAATCCCATTTGATATTAAATACAAGGCTCTGAATAGAAAATATATCGGCTTATATTCAATATCAAATTCTATGACCAACAAATATCGTATTGGAAATAACGATATAAATATATCTTTCAAATTTCCATAACACTATCTGTACAATCACGATATCTAAAATCGAAATATTCCAAAGATAATTTCGATTCGAATCCATTCCAATTCAATTATTGGAAATTCTGGTTACTTTTAAAACCCCTTTCAAATTCAATTTATTTATTTCTAAAATAAATTGATTTTAATTCTTGTTCAAAACTAGTTCATTTCGATAAAAATCTATTTTTATCTTTACAAAAGTGGAATTTTTCATCCCAATTCTTCACAAATCATTTCTTATGATTTTACACAAATTATTACTATTTTTAATAATTTTATCAAGGCCCGTACAGTCGATTTCCATCAACGGCCATTGAACTGCACTTACAGCGACCTTTTCCAAATTTGATTTGGACATAATTCTAAATCCAACCATTAGATCTCAGATTTCTAATATTCATTGGAAAGCTCTTTTTGATACGAACCCAACAGTTCCGGTTTCAGGAGAATCCGACGGTCGGATCTCTCGTAATGTCCATTCGAAGTCAATGGTCGAAATTCACGAACTGGCGTGGCGCGACGCGTTCTATTCAGGCCATTATATATATAATATATATAATATATATATTTCGTCGATTTCCTTTTAAAACATATTTTATAAATCGGTTTAAATTCGTTTTCGAAACGATTTCAACTTCATATTCAATTTCAAATCAAAATTGAATATTCCACTTCATCGATATACAAATGATAATATTTTCAAAACGTTATATTTTGAAATCACTTCCTTTTCTATATTCATTATAAAAACGAATATAATCGATATAAACATCGTTCACGTCAAAATGGCACATCTCTAATCAAAACGGCTTTATATATTTCAATAACTTCGTTATTCTATTCAACAAATGAATATTTATTCTATTCAACACATGAATCCATATTTCTTTCAACACATGAATATTCTCAACACATGAGTATCGTCAACACATGACTATTTTTATTATTTAATATATTTTATAAAATTATGATTTTTATCATTTAATTTTTAATCAGACTCCAACCGTAAATTAGTAAGAGAGCGATTCCCTAAGCATCAACCCCGAAGGCCGAAACCAACATCAGATCAATACCCAGGTGGCCACTCATCTTATCTATTTTCCAGTTAGTTTCTAATTTTATATATGATAAAGATGTAAATTTTATTGTTAAAATATTTCTTTCTACACATGATAATTTTCAACACATGATTATTCTCAACACATGAGTATCGTCAACACATGACTATTTATTCTATTCAACACATGAATCTTTATATTATAATGTTCTTTATTTTCCCGATTGGAATGAGGCCCAATCAATTACCATATAATGTTAATTATATGGATTCCATACAACACATGTATATAATAGCAACGATAAATAATTAACCATCATCCATAGTGCACCACACAACTGCATAAGCATTAAATATAAATAATTAACGCTCATACAGTCTGTCAATCAAACGATCGACATACCACTAAACAATTGGGATTAGTGTACGTCAAATATCATCCCAACACCCGTGTGGGGTTTCAATCCACAAACACTGAACATTATTTGTGCAGTTGGGCGACGTGTAAAATTCATCGTCCTAATCAATATCCTTCAAATAGGTGTACATAAACAAACCGTCCGGTTTGTAAATGAATATTTATTTATTCACATTCATGTTAAAAATTATATTTTTAACGATAATTAATTTATTTCAACACTTGAATATTTTATTATCCATTTCACATCAACATCACAAACAAACTTCACAACACATCAAACAAGCATACAAGTCGTCCATGGTCTGTGGACAACGGGTGTCGGGTGTTGATAAGCACCGTCTGCATCCTAGTATATATTTTTAACTAGAAAACAAGATTTAAAGTGAGAAGTTCTCACCGACTAGCTAAACCAATACACCGCGACTCTTCATATGTAGAAATCTATGTCGTGCTTGCCTTTTGTCAATTTCATTGTCCGTAGCCACTACATATATAAAAATCACATTTTTATATTGTCGCTATGTATATAAAAATCACATTTTTATATCGCTACTATATACATAAAATTTCTATTTTTACATCGCTACTATATAGATAAAAAATCTATTTTTATACCGGTGCTATATAGATAAAAATTCTATTTTTATTCCGGTGCTATATAGATAAAAATTCTATTTTTATACCGCTACTATATAGATAAAAATTCTATTTTTTATTCCGGTATTCATATAATAAAGATTATATTTTCTCTCGCTATTCTCTATATAAAAATCGTATTTTTATATCTCTGCTACATATGTAAAAATCACTCCTTTACAATGCTACTTCCATGATAAAAAATATATTTTTATCTTGTTAGTAATATAATAAAAATTATATTTTTATATCGCCACTCATATAAAAATCACATTTTTGCTTCTTCTACATAATAAAAATCATATTTTTATATCTCCTATATAATAAAGATCGAATTTTTATTATCTATATAATATAAAAATCATATTTTTACCTCGCTTTCACATATATAAAAATCCGACCTTTCTACGTGATTAACATATATAAAAATCATATCTTTCTACGTTAATATCACATATACAAATCCGATCTTTATTCGCTAATATCACATATAAAAATATAATTGTTTCTTTGTTATACTATAAATAAAAATCGGGTTTTTATATGATTTAAAAATCATATTTTTACGGTTTTAAACACTGAAAACAAATAAATGCAAATAAAATAAAATAAACGCTTACTGTTAAAGGTTGGTGGGGGTTGGGGCGGCGCGCTGAGGTGGCGCAGACGGAGGGCGAGGCTGGGATGGTGGCGGGCTAGGGTTGAATGGGTTTCAGGCGGCTGCGTCGGCATCGGAAGAGGAGGAAGGAGGAACGACGGAGGAGAAGGAGGCGGGGTCAGGGGGTGCGGCGTCGCCGTTAAGGGGGGCGCGACTTGATCGGCGGCGACGCTAGAGCACCGCCCTTTTTCTCTTTTTTTATTTATTTATTTGATTTTGAAAAACAATGAACGGGGAGGGGGGGCCTGAGAGTATAGAGAGAGAGGGGTGAGGTGTTTTTATTTATTTATTTATTATATTATATTTAATTTCAAAAAGGTACTTTTTATTTCGACCTCGAAGCGAGACCTACCGCCTGTCGTCCAATATTAATCACCCCCATTCTGAACACAATGGGATATGTATCGTAAGCTGATTCGATTATTTCGATCGGTTTTCGTCAAAATCAAAATATAACTCTATATATTGAATTTGAACGCACATTTCAATCTACTGGGGGCACATACTAACTAGAAAAATTCCCGAAAAATATTTTCTAACTTCATATTGACGATACGGTTCTAACAAAACTAATTTTGTCAAATTCTGAGATCGTTTGAAAAATGGCCATTTTTCAGTCGATTAAAATCAATTGAAACTGGTCAAACGCGTTTTCCTTTTCCACGCTCACATATTGATTCGAAAAATTACGAATTTTGGAATCTAACAATAACTTGACATCCCAGATCCAACAAAAGTGGTTTCGTCGAAAACCGAGGTCGTTTGCAGAATTTCCATTTTTAAGGGCCAGAATTCCATAGCGACTATTCTGAATTTTCAACTGGACATAACTTTTTATTCACGCTATGAAATTTTGATTTTTTGGATTCATTGGAAAGATATTCTCAATTAGATTCAAATATTTTTGGTTTCGTCAAAATCCGGTTTATTTTGAATCCCGTACATTCATTTGAACTTTGAAATCGAATTTTCGAACTACCGCGCCATTTTCAATTCCTTTTATAATTTAAAATAAATATTTATATTCTAACGACGACGTATATAAATATATATGTTCTTATCCTACTCAAAATAAATTTCTCGTCGTTATTATTTAAAATAATTCGTTTTAAATACTCAAAATTCACTAAAATTTCCAAAATAATTTTTTTAAATTGGCTCGGATTTCCAGGTTATTACACTTATGTTAACCGAACTTCAAATAGTAAGCCTTGCGTAGTTAGTAGACTAGGAAAATTTTGATTTTTCGAAATATAAAGATTTTAGTTTCGGAGAATCTTCGAAATCAATTTCTAGTGTTTGGGACAAATTGATTGAAATATGTAGACGTTAAATCGGAGTAGCGCAGCGGAAGCGTAGTGGTAATTTGAAAGGAATGTTCAAAGATTTTCGCTAGACTTGTTGAATAAGGTAACTTTTCAAACAAGATATGGAATTTGAAACAAGAATGAATAAAATGTCGTAGATCTCGAAATACAAACAAAAAAGAAAAGTTGTTCAATTCTATGAATATGACTTCAAAATTATGGAATTAGACTCTCGGAAAACATTATATAAAAGTCTTGAAATGTTGAAGCAATATTGAATTTTAAAAGAAGTTAATGCCATGTATGAAGTTTAAACGGTTGGAATGTAAGTTTAAATTTGCATAAGACCAATTTATGATATATGAGTCGATAAGGAAAAACTTCAAATTATGTAAAGAATGAAAATAGAAATTCACAAAGTTTGGTATGAGTTCGAAACTTGAAATGTTGATGTCGACATAAGTTGCTTGGAAATTGTATTTTCAACCGTTTTGGATATGATAAATAGGTTATAAACTGTTTATAATAAACATTGGTTTCGACGACTAGAATCCCGATATTTTGAAGTGTTTGAAAACAATAAGTGTTTGTAAATTATGGTTACAAAATGATTTACAACTTTGGGATATGAAATGATTTGGATGTTCGAGTAACCATGACTAAAACTGGGTTGTGATGAAAGATTGGATTGTGTGCGATGGGTGATACTCAGTTGCCCTGTCATGAGGATGAACTTCTCAAATTAATTACATGAAGATTTCATCATTGTGCATTTGAAATTTTGAAAGCAAATTGATTTTGGAAATCCCAAAAGGACGTATGATTTTCTATATGAGAGGAATTAGTTTATTTCAATGGTTTGAAATAGAAATTGGGATTCCAAGCCCGAGAGATCATCTTGAGTTTTCAAAAAAAAATTGAAATTTATAGGTAAGATTTATTTTGTTTATGTATAATTTCACGAACTCTCCTTTTCGAGGATGAAAAGTTCTTAAGTGAGGGAGATTGTAACGAACCAAGATTTTTCAAAATTAAATTTATAATATAATTTCAATTTTATAGATATCAAGCGAATTTAATAGGAATTAAAAATTAATATTGTGTAAAAATATTACATATATGAGTTTGAATAAATATTTAGTTTTGATATGAATAACCTATTTAAGATTTCATTTAAGATTTTTATTTAAATAAATATTTTAATATTAATATGTAATGATATTATTTAGTTTTATAAAATATATTGATTTTTCATAAAGATTAGTTGAATTTCTAGACCTCATTTTATAAGTTATATTTGATTTTATCATATGAATAAGTATTTTGAAATATTGAATATTGTATAAACCTTAAGTAAATTATTGATGAAGCATATATGTATTGGAAACTAGTTACATTAATAAGTGTCACTAAGATGTAGCTAAAAAACATAAATTCAACAAATAAATAAGCAAGTGGATTTTGTCAAACATGCATTGGTGGATTTTATAAATAGAAATTATGTGGCTTCATGCATGGAGGGGTTTTATGAGATAAAAATAAGTGTCCTTAGTTAAATAATTTAAAAATATTTTTAAATTCCTATACAAAAACACATTTTCCTTCTCTGGTCAAAGCTACAGATAAATCCCACGACTCTTTCTTCCTCTTTCACATTTTTCCACCTTACAGTAAAAGAAGAACCCATCCCCCCTTCAATCAAAAATCAATAACTTCTAATCTATTCGATTTTTGCCAAAATAATACACACGAATATTGTTCAGATCATCATTTCTGATTTTTAGAAATTGACGGATTCGAATTTTATAAAGAAACGAAAGAGAAATCGTGGATTTAAAGCAAAGAGGAATTTTTCAAAGGAAACTTCGAAAAATCAATTCTTCCAATCCACTTCGAAATAGATCGCGCCGTCAGCGCCGTTGCGATCAGCGGGAGGTGTAGTATTTTTGGTAAGAATTTGGAATGATTCTGCGATGATGATTTTGAAAGTTAAAAACTAGGGTTTGAGATGGTCTAAGTATCATGCGATGATAGAAGAAATGGGGAGAGCTTTGGTGTCGAGATTGGAGAGAGCTTTTTGGTGGCATGTTTTAGTGGAGTACGGTGCGTGTTTGGACGGTGCAATATATTGATGGCATGCGGGTTTTTTCAACTCCAGGTCTCAGGAGGATCACATCGGATATTGAACGGAGGAGGTGGGCTTTGGGTGGTGGTGTGCAGTCGAATGAGGAGGCAAGGAGAAGTTTGTCCGCTATCTCAGATTGAAGAATGGTCGAGAGATTGGGTGTGCATGTTGCACAGCCGTGCATGATATGTTGGGTTCGAGGGGAGTGCTCACGCGGGGAAGAAGAAGAGGGGAAGAAGGAAGCGGGTCACGGGTTGAGTTGGGTCATAGGTTTGGGCCTTGGGCCACTATGGCTTGGTATGTTTTATTTCAAGCTTATTTTATTTATTATTAAGTATAGACTTTAAATGGTAATAAATCACTCGTTTTAAATCGGAATTACACACCGTTGAGTTCATTTGAATCGTAACAGAGAATAGAATCCATTTATGTATAAGTTCGGAAATTTTGGTTAAGAATAAATTATGGTAAAATAAAATGGAAGGGGCTATATATATATATGACTATATATATATATAATAAACAAAGTTATTAATTCATTCTCCAAATATATAATTAGCAGAAAATCACCAGCCGCTTATGGATATGGATCGAAAGTGATACGAGTAGCAGTGTCAGTGTTGGTGGGTTTGTCTATACCTGGGTATGAAGTCATGGAGCTTTTTCGGTGAGAACACTAAGTTTAATCACTATTTTAATTAGTAGTGATTAATTATGAATTGTGATGGATGAATGAATTGTTGGATATGGATGTTATTGTGTGAATGGATGTGCATGTAGTTAGTTAAAACACTGAACACTGATAAGCGTTATTGACTGTAACGCTTGTGCACAGCCGAATTGTTTGTTTATTGATGATGATTATAACTCATGATCATTTGACTCATATGGTTGATTTATTATGCTTGTATGATGCACACACAATACCATAGTTGTGGAATTAGACAGATGATTGATTCAATGTTCCTTCCATATAAATGAAGTTTTTTTTTTCAAATATTGAAATATTATTCCATTAAGTCAAATTTTTAGTTGAAAAGATTTGGAAATTTAAATATAATATAATATTAAATTATATACTTGACCGTTCTAGGATGACAGAGAGGATGGTGTCAAGGCTTGGGTTTGGAAATCCAGTTTCCTGCTCTCACTGTCTATCCCTAACTGGTCCGATGGACGAAACAGTTAATTCAAATATGATTTGAAATTTGAATTAAAGTTGTTTTAAACTTTGAAAGCCAATTGGAATTTAAAATAACAAATGGCACATAAGGACCATTTACGATGTTTAAATTTAAATTTAAATAAAAGGATTTTTGAATTCCTATGGGTTATAACTTATTTAAATTTAAATAAAGATTTGGAATTGAGGAATGATTTTGGAATAAACTTCATAATTGATTTTGAAACTAAATTGTTTTGAATTTAAATTCAATTCAAAGAGATTTGAAGGAATTATATTTAAATCGATGATAACATGCTACGGTGCGACAATTCGTAAATTCTGATTTCAATTTTTAAAGGTTATAACTTGATCGTTGAGATCGGTCTGACTTGAAATAAGAAACGTTGATTTTTCAAATATGAACAGTTTGAATAGAAAAGAAATTTTCAAATTTCAACGTACAATTTTCAAGTTATGTTCAAACAAATTGGAAAGGTCGCTATACGTGTAGTTCGGTGACCATAACGAAAACTCAAATAAAACAAGTTTAAAATTTGAGAGAATTCATGATAAATCTTACTTTATTAACTTAAAGTAATTAGAAATGAATTATTTGAATTTTTTGAATTTGATTCGGAATCTATTTGAATTAAAAGGCTACTGAGCGCTTTTACCAACGTTCAAACGTTATTATCTCATTTCTAAAGGTAATGGGTTTTGGAATTTATAAGTCGTAAACCATTATTTAAATGGTTAAAAAGATTGAAAATGGCTCCGAAGAATTTTAAATAATTGAGCTTGGAATTATTTATTTATTCTAAATAATACAATTTAAAAGGAAATGAGCTGGATGGAGTTTATGACGGATATTTGATATGTAATTTCAAAGTCGAACAAATACTATCAGAAACAATAAAAATATTTACCTCAAATATTCTGATTGTGTTTGATTGAGTTGTGAATTTAGATCAAATATAGGTCAAATTTAACTCTATCAAACTTATATTTGAATATATTTTTGTTTGGATTATCGTAAATGGAATTTCTAATCCAAATAAAGATTTGGAAAAATTTAAAACTTAAAGACCTGAAGGATTAAGTTTGAATATAAAAATCGAAGGGTTATGTTCAAAATAAAGGATTGGTAAATCGAGTATTTGATTTCAAAGAAAGGTTAAAAAGGATAGAAGAATGTATGACAAATCCAATTTTGACTTTTAAATGAATTGAAATGATTTGGAAGGAGATTGAATTGAAAGGTACGTACGGTCCATAACCATTGTTTATGAATACGCTTATTACTTGGGAAGACCGGGATCGGATTTAAATCCAAAAACCATTCCAAGTATTAATACGATGCAAGAAGAAAATTCAAGACTTGGAATCGATGAATGAAGACCGGGGTTCTTCACAGATCAAACTGACTATCTGCTGATTGGTTTCTTTACTGAATAGCTACAGTAGAGAGATGCCCCTATTTCCGGAGTGGCAGGAAGTCCGAACGTGTTGGGAGAACTTTCAGATTTTGTTCCATTCAGACCCAGGACGGACTTGTATGGATTGCGTGTCTAACATTGTAATTGACGGCATAACACTGATTCCGTTAATATGTATCTGGTTTGTGATGTATGAGCTCAAAGTGCTTATGTAATGATGGAAATCATTGGTCATGTGGTGAATGGACAATGTGACATACTTAAGGAATGAAATGAGCTTGTACGATCAGGACATTGCTCTTCTAGGCATGCTTTGTGTATGACGTGACATCGGCAAACCTCACACCCCAGATGATGAGAAACTGGCGGTTAGGTTGTGTGTACATATATTTATGAATTGATGAGGATCGCTGCAGTAGTGGGAAACCACTTATGACTTTTGGAATAGGGTATGTTCGGGGGGCCGTGTCTGGTCGAAAACCGTTGATCTACCTCGCGATTTGTATTGGTGTCTGCGTTTGGATGAAAAACCAGTGATTACATCTCGCTTGAGTTCCGATTGATCTTTCGTGCCAGGAATCATCAAGTTGGAAACCCAAATCTCCAATACGGGCCGTACGATTTTAATTGTATATATATATGTATATATTTATGGCGACATAATATTATGGGGGTATTATGCTGTCTAGGATTAATACATTTATTTGCAAAATGTTTTCCACACTATATATATGTATTATGGCTTTGAACGAGGATTTTTACGTATGAAAGCATATTTGGTTATCATAAGATAAACCTTGCCCATCTGGTGTGCGCTTGCATTGTGTGATGTGGGACGAGCTTATGATAGCTTCATTTTCAAAAGTCATTGCGTATTTATATGCACGGGCATTCACATGGAGTAAACCTGTTCCGCATTAGCGTCGTGGTTCAATGAATTTCCCAACTTTAAAATGAATCCTAAAAGCAACTGTTTTTATGTTCTCACACCAGTCCCATGACTGACCTGGAGTTTATTGTTCCTTCCTAAACTCTGGGTGCCCATTAATTTTCACATGGGCAGCTAGTAGTTTAGTTCTGCAGTTATGTTTCGTTGGAGCGAAGTTCGGAGCGATTTCTAAGTTAGAGTCCTTGCTAGGGTTGAAGCTTTCGTTGTTTTCCTTCTTCCACTGAGAGTATATTTATATTTTTCTTCCGATGTATGTTTATGTTGTAACTCTGATATTCATCTAACTTTGATGTAATATTTTATTATGCAATCAAAAGTTCTGTTATTTTGTTCAATATGTGTAAGTACCTATAATAATTCGTCTTTGTGAACAGTTTAAGTTGGTTTAATTACTGGGAAAAAAAATCGGGCAAAAAGGCGGGTCGTTACTATATATTACTATAACGTTATTTTCGGGAAGTGCTACCTTGGGTATAGTAGCTAACCATCGCGCGTAATCTTTACATGGTTATGTTAGAAAAACTATCCTTGTTAGACATATTGTAGACACTATTATACATTTTCTACTCACCGGGACTTTTTGTTCTGACCCCCTCCTCGTAACAACTCTCAAGTATATCTTGGGAAGAGAAGTCATCACAAGTAGTCAAGTTGTGTTTTCTATTCTTTTTCACTCATGCTCAATATTGATGTATGGATTTTCTTCTAAGGTAGTTTCCTTGGTTGATACTTGATATCCTATCTTGTTTCTGCTGTAAGTTGGTTTATTTGTACTTTAATTATGCTCATTCTTATTATTTGCAGGTTCCAGATTTATAATTTTTGTTCATGGATGGGATTGAATTTCGATTTTTGTCCAAATTTGGGCTTAGAAAAGTAAGGGGTGTTATAGGAAGTGTTCTTCTTTTCCACAGTTTAAGCAGCTTCTTCCGCTAGACCTGCAGTCCTTGATATATTTGCCCTTTTCCCCATAACGATGGAAAGTGACCTCACTTTTGGTCTTCTTTTTCTGTCCATCCTTGGTTTGGAAGGGTCTCCTTTTGTTTTTACACTTTTTCTTACCTCTACCACTCGCCTGAAACTTTGGTTCTTCTTTCTGAATAACGGTACCTTCGATCTTTGTCTTAGGGTAGAGACTCTCCCGCGTTAAAGCTTTCCAAACAATGGACTCGAAAGCTACTCTCCCGAATTATCCACCAAGCCAATGATGAAATTTTCATTCTTCTTTTTAGGAATGTCAATGAGGGACATTCCGTATTTCGACAGAGCATCGAATTCAGCAATGTACTAGGAGATGGTCCTATTTCCTTGCTTATGTTCAGTAAATATCTTAAATAATTTTGACGTCTGGGCGGTCCAAATAAACAACCCATGGAAACGAGCCTTGAACCGATCCCATATGAACTGGTCCTCAAGAGTAGGAGTCTTAATAGCATTCCACCAATTCATAGCTCCGCCTTGGAGTAGCCGCAAGACAACCTCCTTTTAATAGCATAATCGAGTTCGAGATCCTAAAAAATGTGCTCATAGGTATCAAGCCAATCTTGAACCTCCGTAGTTCACTTCGTCCCTTGAAACAGTTTACCTTCCAAGGTTGTGAAATATTGATTAAGCATAACAAAATCAGCTATGGGTACCTGCACTAGTGCATCTTAAGCATTCTTTAACATGTCCCTCTTGGAAGCAATGAATATAGCCTGGATGTTGAGATTAACAGCATTACTCGCATCCAAGCTAGTTCAATCTTTAACTCTAGAAGTGGAGCTCCTAACAGTGTTCCTTGTCTGACAATTCATCATTTAATTTGTAAAGAAGACAATTAATTACCTTCCTAAGGAATACAACTTAGTAGTGTATAATGCAGTCTGACTTTATCCTGAAGTACATATACTAATAATATATATAGTTTTGAAAACCAAAGTATACCACAAGTACGCGCTCTTGTATAAGTATACCCTCTCCCAGGTATTCCCACTTGCATCAAATTAAGCAACCAAAGCTCTGATTTCAAATGTAACGATCGCCCTACACTACCGATACCCAATGAGTGCACTGCAATGGTGCTCGGCAAATGTATGCTGATCATTAAAGTTGGAATGAAAGAAAATAACCCATAATACTTGTTGTATATCTCATAGTGCACGAAATAAAACATAATCGCAACATATACTAGTATAAAACAGGCAAGACCGTGTAAGCGGACATTGAATCATAACATCAGAGTAGCATATTCAAAATACAACATACCATCAATAAATATCTCTCATAAAACACTATTGTACCAAAAGTAAAGTAAACAGGGTAATAACCTCCGGCTCAACCTCTAAATCGGTTAGTCATCCAAACCTAACATGTCTCTAGTCTTCTCATATAAGAGCAACTAGAGTAATAAGAAGTAACTCATAAAACTGCAAGTCAGAATTAGTCTGGTGTAAGCAATAGTAATCTTATCTACTAGTAAGATAACATAATAGGCAAGAAACATCATAACTGACCTATCCCAACATTCAACAATTAGCACATGTAATAATGTACTCTATTTTAAGGTCACCATGTCAATAAGTGTAAATATGAGTGTACGTGATAAAGCGATCGCAGACAATCAATCACAACATCCATTCTCACATTAACTCATTCAACGTGTTGAGTATACAACACCCAATACCTTGATCACCAAACCCATTAAGGCACTATTGGGCCTTACAACAATGGAATCCACCAAACTATCGCTATGTCCCATGGTAAGGACTATAACTAATAATCCTACCTGGTCCCTACTACATAGGCTCCGGGATCCGGTTGATTAGTTCTCACCGTGTAGGCTATTATCCGTTCATTCCTTACCACATAGGCTCTGATTCTCCCGTGTTCCTCTCTATCTCTCTCAAAGATATATCAATATTGTGAATATCAATGACTCCTTTGTAAGCCTTATTCCCACAGTAGAATCTACTTTTGGACTGCATATACGTCTCCTATCGATACTTGTGAAGGACGATCCCAGCGATTGTCATGGGATATCACTATGTCTTTTACCCATCTTAGGCAGTTGCATGAGTACAACTTCTTGTCGTTTATTCTACATATCAGGTTTAGTTATTCTTATTAGAGTTGTTCCCTAATGAGGAAGAGTCGTCGTTGATTTATCTTACAACTTGTTGCGCCAAGAGTCCCATGTCACACTCTACTATCAAGCCCAAGATACATGCCAAACCCATCCCTCTCGGGATCAACCAATCCAAATCAACCTTAGCTTGGATTAGTGCAACCGATCTGTATTAGATCGGCTTACCAATCCAAATTCAGATCAGCCATCCAATCCAATTTCTATTTGGCCTACCAATCCGGATTCTGATTGGCACACCGATCAAGTCTTGGTTCGGGTTACCAAACTGATATCTCCCTTTCTCTATGTCGAACTAAAGTCCGCCCAGCTCCTTGAACCAAAGTTCCCCTAGATCCATACCGAAGTCACTACAACTTCATACCAAATCGAAACTATGCCGAGTCGGACTTGTTTGCACCGTAGCTTGATCACTCGAACTCCAAAATGACTTGAAACTTGTAACGACCTGGATTTTTGATCAATTTATTTTAAATATTTAATATAGTTTTAAATATTGAATTGATAATATAAATGAATTTTTATATTAATGTTATCGGTTTAAATATTGATTTCAATTTAGTATCGAATATATTAAATTATCGAAATACGAAATATAGTTGAAATCGAAGTTAAATACGGAGCCAAAAACAATTTAGATGATCAATATATATTTGAATATAGACGACGGTAATAATAATTTATGTTCGAAGAATTTATTTGTTTTGAACCTAAATTATATCAATTTAAATGGTTATTTTATATATACGTTCGAATTGAATTTTATAGTCTATTCTGTTGAGTCCAGAATAGTGTAATTACATTGGAACGACGGTCGGTACGCTAAAATAGCGGTTCACGATTTTTAATTGTGAACCCCGAGATATTTATAATGGATAAGATCGAAATCAAATCAATATCTATTTAAAAAGGATAAAAATCCTTTTATATCAAATCGTATTAAATACAAAATTAAATCAATGTAAAATCGAAATCAAATCAAATTAAATACATTGTACTTACCCTATAACCTATATGTACAACGCATACCCTAATTTTCCTTGTTACCTAAGTATGATTCTCCTATAAATCGCGACATTTCCCTTTTGTTTTCCCTTTAATTTTCGTTCTGCCAAAGTAAATTAAAATGAAAGCTTCAAATTCAATGGCCGACTCCTGTTCAAATTCATGTATAATAAAAATACACCAAACCCTTTCTGATAAATCGCGGTTATCTTTTCCTTCCCTCATTCACTCAGTCAAACTCGAGACCTTCAGTTCGAATAACAATGGCCGCTGTCCTCACATTCAAATCGCAACTCAATTCGTTGCGAGCTGATGCTCGAGCTTCAAGGAGAATGGCGCGAGAAGTTGGCCAAGGTTAGGGCAACGAACGGAGTCTGGTGCGACGGCAGATCTCGATCCGAAGTCCACGCAAATGATTTAGGGTTACAGGAGGGTGTTTGAGGGTGATTTACCGAGTTCAGAAGGGTCGCGATGGGGTTTCACAGCTCATGACTTCCGTTGGATAGCGATAAGGCGGTTGTCTGGATCGATACTGTAGTGGATAAGGTGCGATGTACTATCAGGGATTGGGCGTGAAGTCGTGATGATGATGGGAGCATCATGTCGCGTGTTCAATGATGGAGAGCTGAAGCTCAAAAAGAAGAAGTCGATGTCCTTTTCTATAGTATTTCGTGTGAATGGTGAAGAACGTGAATGATAAAGGAGTATTTCGCTGAAGAGGAATTAGTGGTTGATGTGGGATTGGTAAAGAAAAACAGGGTGATTGGGAATCGAATTGTTTTGGCATGGCTCGATGAAAGTGGTATCGAGTATTCTTGAAGTTGCGAGCCATTCTGGTCTGGAGAATGAAACTAGTTTAAGGTGAATTCTTATTTGAAATTGTTTTATTTTAGTATATTAGTTTAAACTAAAAATTTGTATACTGTCAAATGAAAATGTCATTAACTATTGGTCTAGGAATTTGAAAATAAAAAGGGAAATTTAGTTTGTTACTTTTGTATAAATTACTTTACTTAATGTTCTTATTTAAAATTTAATTGGTTTAATTCACATTCAAACTTGTAATAACCCGTAAAATGCGAGCCAGTTTGAAATTTTTATTTTGGCAATTTTAGCGAATTTTGAATATTTAAAATGAATTATTTTAAATAATATCGATGAAAATTTATTTTGAATAGAATTCGACGTATATATTTATATACGTCGTCGTTAGAATATAAATATTTATATATAATTATAAATAGAATTGAAAATGGCGCGGTAGTTCGATAATTCGATTTCAAACTTCAATTGAATGTACCGGGTGCAAAACAATCTGGATTTTAGTGAAACCAAAAACATTAGGATCTAATTGGTAATATCTTTCCAACGAATCCGAAAGATCAAAATTTCATAGCGGGAATCAAAAGATATGTCCAGTTGAAAATTCTGAATAGTCGCTATGGAATTCAGGCCCTTAAAAATAGACATTTTGCAAATGACCTCGGATTTCGACGAAACCACTTTTGTTGGATCCGCAGTGTCAAATTATTGCTAGGTTTCAAATTTCATAATTTTTCGAATCAATATGTGAGTGTGGCAAAGGAAAACGCGTTTGACCAGTTTCAGTTGATTTTAATCGACTGGAAAATGGCCATTTTTCCAACGGTCTCAGAATTCGACGAAACTAGTCTTGTTAGGACCGTATCTTCAATACGAAGCTAGAAAATATTTTTCTGGAATTTTTCTAGTTAGTATGTGACCCCAGTGATTTGAAATGTACGTTTAAAATTCAATATAGTGTTTTAAATGTAAATTCAACGGAAACTGATCAAAGCGATCGAATCGGCTTGCGATACATATCCCATTGTGTTCGGAATGGGGGTGAAATGCTAGGGACGACAGTCGGTGGGTTCGATTCTGAGTTCGTATGTAAAAGTCAACTTCTTTGAAAATAAAATAATAAAATAAATAAATAAAAATATATATAAACCCCCCTTTTTTCTTTCTAAACCGAATCGAACTATCAGAAAAAAAAAGAGATGGCGAACGACAGCGGGGGGAAGGATCCGCCGCCGCCGCATCTGGCGGAGCGCCGCCGGCCTCACATCGCATTCCCCCTCCCTCTCATCTCCTCCTCCATCGCTTTCCCCGACTCTCTCATCTGTCGCTCGAACACCGACCCCCCCCCCTGACCCAATCGCCACCGCACCTCCACCCCATCACCGCAGCACCTCTGCCCAGGGCCACCTTCCCCAATCGCCCTCCCTCACCTCGAAGCCAGCGAGCACCCTCCCCCATTTGCCCCAAATCCGAACCTCAGCGTCACCTGCCTTCCCACAAACCCTAGCCGACATCGAGCGCCCCCCCCCCCCCCCGATCCAGAAACGACGTTGAACCCCTTCCTGCCGATCAAAATGTAAGTTTTTATAAATAACTTTATAACTTTATATATATATGTGATTTTTGTTTGTTTAAAGTATTAAAAATATAATTTTTACATGATAGGAATATTAAAAATATCATCTTTATATGTGTAGGAAGATATAAAAATGAGATTTTTATAAAGGCGAAAACTTTATTTTTATAAAGGCGAAAACTTTATTTTTGAAAAGGCTAAATCTTTATTTTAGAAAAGGCGAAAACTTTATTTTTATAAAGGCGAAATCTTTATTTTAGAAAAGGCTAAATCTTTATTTTAGAAAAGGCAAAATCTTTATATGGAAAATAGCGTGATAAAAATATAATTTTTATCTATATAACAAAGTGATAAAAAGTCGATTTTTATATATTGAATAACGGAATAAAAATTCGATTTTTATATATATGAGGTGATTATAGAAATATGATTTTTAAATTGAAAGTAAACAAATAAAAATGTGACTTTTATTTTAAAGACATCAAAATATAAAAATGTGTGATTTTTATATATGTAGTGACTACGGGCAACGAAGATGATAAAAAGGCGAGAATGAAGAAGATTTCTATAAATGAAGTGTCGTGAAGTTGGATAGCTATTGGTGAGAACTTCTCACTCAAATTCTCTTTTTCTAGTTATATATATACTAGGATGCAGACGGTGCTTAGTAGCACCCGACACCCGTCATCCACAGACCATAGATGACTTGTTTGTTAAATTGTTCGATTGTGTAGTTAGTTAGTCTAATTGGTTTGAATTGAATTGTTTGGTGATACGGAATGGATTTGATTGATGTGTGAATGGCGTGGGCCTTCACTAGACCGGGGATAAGGCTAGGCCTCGTCCCATTTCTAGTATCGTGCCGTTATGCCGCCGAAATTTTCTAAAATATGTTAGAAAAATAAGAATATCATTTTATTGAATAAATGAACTGAATAGAAATTCATGTGTTAAAATAAAATGTTTATCGTTAAAAATATAATTTTTAACGTGAAAATGGATAAATGAATATTTATAAACAAATCGGCCGATTTGTTTATATACACTGATTTGACTGATATCGATTGGGTCGATAAATTTTACACGTCGCCCAACTGCACAAATAAAATCTGTGTTTGGTTGTTTGAAACCCCACACGGGTGTTGGGATGAAATTTGAAGTTCACTCATCCTGATGGATTAAATATGTCGATCGATTGATCGACAGGCTGTTATAAGCGTAAGATATCTATATTTGATGCTTATACAGTGTAGTGCACTTTGGTTGATGGTTGATTATTTTTCAATGCTATTATATACGTGTGATGTATGAAAATCCATATAATTAACATTATATGGTGATTGATTGGGCCTCATTCCAATCGGGAAAATAATGAATATTATAAAAGAAAATTCATGTGTTGAATATAAAAATAGTCATGTGTTGACGATGATCATGTGTTGAAACTATTCATGTGTTGAGTAAAATATTTTAAATAAAATAAATTACATCTTTATCATATTTACAATTAGAATCTACTTCACGGTGGAGTCTAATTAAAATCAAACGATAGATACCATAGTTTTATAAAATATTTTACATAACAACAATAGTGATGTGTTGACAGCACTCATGTGTTGAGATTAGTCGTGTGTTGAAAGAAATATAGATTCATGTGTTGAATGGGAAAAATATTCATTTGTTGAATAGAATAAAGAAGTTGTGAATAATATAAAGCCATGTTGATTAGTTTTGCGCCATTTTGATGTGAACGATATTTATATCGATTTTATTCAAATTGAAATGAATATTATAGCAAATTCGAATTGAAAAGAAAACGAATTTGAATTGAATATAAAAGGACTTCGAATGGAAATGAATATAAAACAAATTCAAGTTGAATTGAAAACGAACTGAAATTTAATTGAATTCGAATCAATTTGAATTGAAACGAATTTGAATTCGAATTAAATAAAATGGAAATGAATTCGAGTTGAATTGAAATCAAATCGATTTGAAATTGAATGTAGAAGTTGAATTGTTTTAGAAACGAATTTAAAACGATTTATAAAGTTCGTTTTAAATAGAAATCGGCGAAATATATATTATATATATTATATATAATATAATGGCCTGAATAGAACGCGCCGCGCCGCGGCAGTTCGTGAATTTCGACCATTTATTTCAAACGGACATTGCGGGAGATCCGACCGTCGGATTCTCCTAAAACCGGAACCGTTGGGTTCGTATCGAAAAGAGCTATCCAATGAATATTAGAAATTTGAAATCTAACAGTTAGATTTGGAATTATGTCCAAATCAATTTCAGAAAAGGTCGCTGTAAGTGCAGTTCGATGGCCGTAGATGGAAATCGACTGTACGGGCCTTGTTAAAATTATTAAAAATATCTATAATTTGTGTAAAATCATAATATATGATTTAGGAAAAATTGGGCTGGAAAATTCCACAGGATTTTGTCGAAATGAACTAGTTTTGAACTAGAATTAAAATCAATTTATTTTTGAAATAAATAAATTGAATTTGAAAGTGATTTTAAAAATAATCAATATTCCCAATAGGTGAAGTGAAAGTGGAGTTGAATCGAAATTATCTTCGGAATATTTTGATGTTGGATTTCGTGACCATACAGATATTGTTTTGGGAATTTGAAAGATATATTATATATCATTATTTCCAATACGATATTTGTTGGTTTCAGAATTTGATATTGAATATAAGCCGATATATTTTCTATTCAGAGCCTTGTATTTAATATCAAATGTGATTTGGGTTTATCGTGAATCGTGTTTTAGATGA
This sequence comes from Allium sativum, assembly GCA_030737875.1. Classification (NCBI taxonomy): domain Eukaryota; kingdom Viridiplantae; phylum Streptophyta; class Magnoliopsida; order Asparagales; family Amaryllidaceae; genus Allium; species Allium sativum. Next base: position 386,280,877 of record CM060925.1, read on the forward strand.
CATATTTCTTTACCCCAGTTAAAGACAAGATGTTGATTTTTGAAAAGATTAAAACTAAGTGGAGTTTTAATGAATCTTTAATTAGATTAAAATGTGAATTGATAATTTAAATTATAAAACCTGAAAAGTGATCGAGAGTGGAGTATCACCAGTTTTGCTCCAAAGCGATAGTTAAATCTTTAATTAGATTTGAACGTGAAATGGTAATTAATTTTACCGATAACACTGTGGTGTTAGATGTGGAGTATTACCAGTTTTCCTCCATGGGATATATAGGTTGGGATTGGGAAATAAAATAAATAATTTCTTCGGTGTGGTTCGCTAATCCCGACTAGTTTGAAATGATATCCAAAGCAAGATTAAAGAATAAATTTAGAAGAATTTATCTTTGATAAAATTAATGGGAACCTTTCCCTAAGAATGTGATTTTGTGATTAAAAGAATATTCTGAATTGGAATGAGGCGTTTGTTGTGTTTGTGTAACATTTGTTTATTATATACGTGGGTTATTCAGAAAGGCCGGGTTTATACCCATTCTGAATAACCGATTCGACGAGATGTCGAAGATGAAGACGGTGGTTGAAGACCGGAAGTCTTCACATCGTTTGGGTGATTACTGATGATCTTGATTGGGCTGTACACCCAGGATGAGGGAATCAGTTGGTGATCGTCCAGACGTACTTGGAGATGGATGGATATGCGAGGAAAATGCCTCCGGTTTCGTTCAGACCCAGAACGAACTTGTAAATGGATTGTGTGTCTGACATTGGATTTTATTCTGTGTTGATTGATCTCTATTAAATATACATCTGTTTGGCGGTGGAGAATTTATTCTCTTGCTTAACGCCCTTCTCTGAGACGTACGAGCTTAGAGGTTGTATATCGATGGACATCCGTCGCATGGAGTGAATTGCCAATGTGGCACGCGTAAGTGGCA